>OX243799.1:12189953-12797430 GCA_945859595.2 Megachile willughbiella | reverse complement strand
CTATTATTCTGCCCATATGCAACGCATGGTCATATGTGAAACCCATACGTCATTTTGTAAATTTGCAGCTTAAAAGATATTTATCCATCATGCTACCACAGTCTTCATTATTCTCCGCTTAGAACTCTGAACTTTCATATGTCTCCTAAATTCGGTATCGTGTACTTCAATATCTACCTGTGTTTATTACATATGCCTGAAGCAATGCTATCACACAACTTCTCCGGTGGCTATAGTTTTGTCCTAATATAACGCAAAAGAAATAGGGACAGAGAAATATTTGAAATTAGGTTAGACTTGTACCGCTCTATCATTGCTACCCGCGACGGTGAAACCGCGTCACCAGGGCATTTCAGAACTTAACCAATCTTTCAAACTAAAGACCCGAAATCTATGTTCGCCATTAAACCCCCGAATTTCGTAGTAACACAATCGATCAACATGCAAAACCTCGTTAAACATTTGAGAGCATACTCGAGGAGTTCTGCTTGTTAGAAATGTAAGCAATAAGTCTGGCGTTCGAGAGTAACATGGCCGCCACGGGTCATGCAAAGACCGAGAATCGTACTTGTCTTATGACACGGAACAGGAATGTTGTTAACGAAAATAGCTGTGATAAATTGTAACATCATTTGTCTAATGTCTTACTTCGTATTGGTTCGAAATACAAATTGAATGTAAAGTACACCGCAGGGAGTGTAAGACGGGGTTCTTGGTCGGGTAACGAGCCATGTTGAGATTGGGCTGTGGGACTTTCGAGCGTTCATCTGTTGTAAATAACGGTAAACGTATCAGTACTTAACGAGTTTGAACGTGGTCGCGGACTGGGCCCTGAGGGATTCCAGGGAATTCGATGAGCTCGTTCTCTTCTCGTTCGACGCGTACCAACGACGAGGGGAGAAGGACCCGCGAAGAAGACCCGGTGTGCTTCTGGTCCCACTAATTCTCACGTTTGCTGTCGACAAAACATCCCTCGGTGCGGGAACTGAGTTCGTTAACGCAGTGGTTCTCAAACGAGCAGCACCCTCATAGTTGAATTATAAGCAATATTTCCCTAGAAATGACATCGAACGTTAGAATCGAATTATCGTGCTGATACAAAGAATTATTACATAGACTTATGTATCTCTGAACGCCGTAGAACTCTGTACATGACGCGATAACAAGATGAGGGCAAAAATCTTTAGGTTTTAAATCGTCCTAGTTTAAACCTTACATTTACGTTTATATAGAAAATACTAGCTAGTACAATTGTTATTTAATGTTTATTCTTAGAAAAGGGGCGAAATTTAATTTTTTACTATAGATTAAGAGAAAAGACGTTTTATTTCTTCTGAAGCGAGGCAGGTGGGTCTTCTGACTCCCTGATTATATAAGGGGTGAATTGAAAAAGTTTGAGAACCATGGCGGTGACGTAATGAAACGCGCCAGGCGCGTGAGTCGCAGCGAACGCGTTGAACCCCGTGATTTCGCGTTGATCAACCGGAACTAACGATAGCTACGCTTTTAACGTAAAAGGATATTTCTTGGCTCGCGCATCTACCGTGCGTCCTTTAGTTTTGTAGTATTATTAACGCGGCGCGTTTAGGAATCTCGCATAAACGTAGCGACCTTCGTTGAAGTTCTTATTTTTGTACCGCTCAGCCAACGCGCGGCACTGCCGTCGTTCGTCGAATCGTGTTTCATTCGTGTAGACTTATATAAATATATATGTATAAAAAAAAAAATATTCGCTAGAGGAGAAGCAGAGAAAGAAAAAGGACCAGCCGGATCGTACGCGTTCGTTCCTTTCGACTTGTGATCTCATTTCTTCGACGAGAAGATGATTTCTTTTTTATCAATCGGGAGAACGGGCGACCTTTTGTTTCGACCGCGGGACGGTGTCTCCTTTATTCGCTGTTGTTACATCAGTTTTTATATTCTGCTTAACTCTTTCCTTTTTATTACTTTTATTCGTTTGCGCCTCTTTGTTTAAGGGATTACATCTTGATCAGTTCATGAAATACCACTTTCAAGAATTCATTTCTAAGAATTTCTTATTAAAACTGGTGATGGTATATACCGTGGTGAAGATGGTATATACTATACAAAAATAGTGTACAATATACAATAATGTATAGCAAGAGTACACAGATATTTTCATTCAACTAGTAGCTGCGACAGTCACTGATCGAAATTTTCAAATTAATTCGGTCAAATGCATAAAAAATTACGTCGGTACAATTTTCAGTACCTTTAAGATCATAGTAATTGTTTAAAACAGTAAAGTACAGCATTAAATTATTGATATCGTTCTTGATTATGGCGCCCAAAATTGGCGCGAAGGGCGGGAAATTTTAAATGACTATCGAATCTCGACAAGAAGTAAAATTCTTAAGATTGGGAGTATAGTATTTTTTGAACTGATCAAAGTGATTTAATCCCTTAAATGGTTAACTAAACGGAGTGGACAGTTAATCGAAGCATCGTCGATCGAAACGGATACTGGACGAGGACACGTCGTCTCCGGAAACGATGGTATATCACCGTTCTTCCGTTTTTGTTCTTTCAACGACAAACCGACCGACCAAACATAATCATTCGCGAGAAAGAAAACGCGCTCACGACGCGAATATTCTGCGATATCGAACGCGTCTCTGTTTTACTGAACGTCGGTTGGAGTGATTGTTTGCGTGTGGCGCACGTGTTGTACGCGCGAAAACGACGCTCGAAGCGTCGCGACGCGCTCATACGCCACGGGCCATCCGCGTGTCGCGTGCAAATCTGAAATTGATATATATCGATCGACACACATACATATATATCAATTATCGTCCATTATAGTTACGATATTATTACGAATTATTATTTGTACAAATTTTATGTTGCGATATAAAATAAACGATAAAACGACATTCCTGATTGTGTTACTTCCTTCCTGCATTGTTTCCGGTCTTCAGATTTGATATACACGTAATATAACAATTATGAAAGCAAAGTAATTTTACATTGAGTGGTTCATTTTATTTGAATTTTAAAATTGACGATGTTTTCGGAAAATGGATATTTTCATTGCAGGACATCTTTTATCCTGAAATACATTCATAGCATCATGTCTGAGACAAACAGAATAATATTAATAATTCAGATAGTTAAAAGTTTTGAACGAACTGCATTCTTGCGTATTTGAATTTCATATCAGTTCGCGCGCTTCGAAAATAGAGCCACTGCCGCCATCTGTCAGTGAACGATGAAGCTAACGAAACAGAAAATTGCTTTCTATCATTAAATAAGTCACGTTTGTTCATTTTTGGGAAGAGAAGAATATTCTATTATCATAATACGATATAAATAATCTTAGGATTATTAACAAATCCTAGATTGAATGGATCTCATTTAAAAAGCCCGCCAAAATACCATGACGGAAGCACTATAGTCATCTAGCGGAAGAATTGTACTAAATCAACCATATTTGAATTCTTTTCCAATACCGATGAATTTATTTTATTTATTAAAACTTACAAAACGTATGTTAACAATATGCATCGAACAACGAAATTACACTATATTTACAATTCCTTGCTTATTGTACCTTACAATAATTTATTGCTTACTATCTCGTCGTATAAATGAATATCAAATAAACAATACAGAATATTAATTCGCACTTTATGCAGTTTCGATATTGTATTGTCCTGCAACGTTCTCTTTTCGCTTCTTGCACATTGCGCTCGATTTCCATACACATCTGCAACAGAAAAAGAAAAATTGACATAAATATTCATGTTGGATGAAGTATTACATTCTGTATTTGATCATTAAGAAAAACGTATTTAATTATTGACTTGATATTGTATACGTGCATTTTATGGCAGATTTAGCTGTAGATATCTTAGGAGGGAATTATGTTTAATGGGAGAAGTTTGGTTATGGGGGTGGCGGCCATCTTGGGATCATCACTTCCAAGATTATAGTTCGGAACTTTTTAACTTTGGAGAATTTATATTTTACGATTATGGAGCTTTGATACTTTAGAATCTTGCGAATTTATGATTTTTTAATATTGGGGCTGTGAGATTTTGGGACTTTGAAACTTTGGAACTTTGGAACTTTAAGAATTTGGGAATCTGGAACTCTGGGAGTTTGAGACTTCGAAATTTTTGAACCTTGAGATTCAAAAAGACTTCGAGACTGTAAATATTTTTAATTTTGAAACTGTGAGAGTTTATGTCCCTGAAGTTTTGGGACTTCACAATTTTGAGGATTCAAACCCAAAATTTTTACAATATGGGTGTTTTTGAACCTTGTAACTCTCAGATGTTAAAATATTGAAATCCTAAACTGTTTGAATCACGAAACTTTGTAGTTTTGAATCCGCAGAAACTTGGAATTGCAAAATAGCGAAAGGTGCCAAGTTAGATCGGACACCCGGTACACATAAAATATATCAATAACTGCAATAAAACAGCGATTGGTGTCTAATGAATATTGTATAAACCGAGACATCGATAATCCTTCGAGACACCCCGTGCCTCGCGTCCCTCAAGGTTCCACGAGTTTGCGCGATTCGTCCGTTTGTGTAAAACGTCCCGGTGTTTATGCCGGATCAGTTTGCTGTCACTCGTTACGTGTACGATATCTACAAGCATATTCCTTTATAAATACGATTCCAACAATCGAGACGACCAATTATGTCTCCATTTTGCCGAATCACCGTAGGAATTAAGGTAGTTACCGACGATCGGTCTTGACTGTGGAACATGCACCAAAAGCGAACATCGAAGAATCGCCCAGAAACTCACGGTGATAAAACGAAAGGACGGAGAGACAGCAAGATCGAAGCTACGCAAGAAACCTCGAATTCATCTCGTCTCAAGGAATCGATAAATAAGCGAGTGGTATCGGAATTGATTGAACCGCAAGTGATGTTCGATTGTTGGACGATTCGCAGAAAATCGTGGCTATATAAGTTGTGACGAGTGGTATAAATGAAATTGGTGGGTTCTCGGCTTCAACGCAGACAGCGTGACGCCGGCTGAACGAACGGAAACGTAAACACGCATCTCGATTCTGACGCAAGCAGTTATCGACACTCGTGCAAAGAAGCGACCTTGAATGACACGTCCGCCTATCTGGACCGATCTGACAACTCTACCGTCCAGGTGAGTGCATCGTTATATTCGAAATGGTATGAATTTTAATATTAAACACTCGAGATGCGACTCATGCTGCCCACTTGAATGGCGATTGTGGGGTGATAACTGCTTTATCAACGGGTATCTCCGCATTTTAGATGTAATTACAAGCATTTTGGAACATCAGTCAACATGTAATCGTTTTGCCTTTCGTTATTTATAATAATGTGGAGAAATTGACAGAAGAGATTGAACAGATAACAGGAAGGACACTGATCAATATTGGGGAAATTGGATATAGTTTTCGTCAATTTCTCGGTGATATAAGGTTCTATTGATATTTTCTGCAGTGGAGCTTGAAGAGCAAGGAACCTAGAGAAAATGTAGAAAAAATCTGGAGAGATTGGGTGATATCGAGGTGTTAGGGTGAATTTAGAAAGATATAAGCAGAGACTAGCGAGAATATACTAGGCAGACCTTAGAAGAAATCTTTGAGAAGCCAAGGGAAAAGTTAGAGAACATCAAAAGTACTAGGTGAATACTAGGTAAATCTTAAAGAGAATCTAGGAAAGTACTAGGTAGATCTTAAGCATCCTGGGAAATATTAGACAGATCCTGAGAACAAGTTGATCCTATGATATTCTTCTCATATTCAAATGCCCCAAACTCCAAATCCTCACATTCCCAAATCCCTAAATACATCTCAGAATAAACATCTCACCTAAACTTTTTATCTCCGTCAAAAATTTGATTAAACCCTCTCAGAAAGAGTCCGAAGATCAACAAAACCAGGGTGTATAAAGACGTTCAGAGTCAACAACCCCTGCAGCTATTTCCCCACGGTCGAACGTACACACGCTGCATGCCGATGGTTAACATTCCCCAGACGGAGAGCTACGTAATACTATTAACAATAAGTACCACTACTAATACGAATAGTATTACGGGATCGTCCAATACCCGCAGTGTCCGCAGCAATAACCAAAAGAAAGCTACCTGTAGCACGTGACTCGGCAACGTAGAGAACGTTGATACCCTATTCCTAGAACTGTTAGGCGTTATCTGAGGCAACAACAACAGGCATACACGTTAACCTAGATACCACAAGTATATGCTACAAGCACGATACCTTCGATTCTTCAAGGTGTACGATCTCCCACCACGGTTCTTCTAGGTGGTGTCTTGGCACGGCTCCCGATGAGCCCCGTCCGGGATCCTCGGCTTAGCCTGGAGTGTCCGCTCGGCCGCTTCTGGACAGGAGTCTCTCCTCGAGTCGAGGGACGAGCTGGTCGTCCTCGAGGACAACGTCGGCCGCTGCGGAGGAAAAGGAGCCGTGTTATCGACCATCGAGATGAACGCGAGCGAGAACGCGGGCGCAGTCGCGGTTTCGCCGCGTCTAAGTAGGCCAAAGCTGCGCGACATCGCCCGCCTCTGTATCAACAAGGTCAGAGCCTTCTATGCCGGGGAAGTAGCCGCTGTTCCCGTCGCAACCGCCGCACCAGCCACCGCCTCTCGTGGGACGACAGGTCTCGCGGAACAGGGAGCACCGGGGGCAGCTGCCGCCATGGGCAACCTGCAGAGCGACGCCAAGAAGAAGGGCAAGAAGAGCCGCGGGGCGAACGACGGGACCGCTGGCACTCCCGACTCCGTGGATGGCCTGGAGGACGCGACCGACACCGGGGACGATGGAGATACCGGGGACACCGAGGAAACGCCGGTCAAGAAGACCGGGCAAAAGGATGCCCACAAAACGGAGAGGGCGAGGGCCACTCACAAGCGACAGGCACCGAGACCGCCTGGATTCGCGGAGAGACAGGTCAGTGGGTTAGCGTGGCGGTGGACGCCGTCGCTTTCATCTAGGTATATTAATTGTGGTAGAAACCTTGCTACGCATGGGATGTACTTGGCTCCATCTCTTGATGGAAATGTGACCATTTGTTATTGGCAGTACTTTGACAAGTTTCTAGGTTTCTATATCTTTGGTAGTTATATAGATAGATTCAAATTTGGAGACATATTTCAATATCCCAAGATCCCAATATCGCCTATGGTTCAAATGTCTACAGACTCAAAATTCTAAATATCCCTAGATCTCAAATATTCCTAGATTCTCGACACTCCTGCACCGTAAATGTTCCTAGACATCAAGATGTCTGCTTTCAAAATATTCCAAATATCCCTAGATCCTACATTGCTACGTTCCAAACATCCTAAGTATACCTACATCTCAAATAATCTGCACTGCAAATATTCATATATCAAAAATATCTCTAGATTCCAAGTAATCTATAACCCTAGATTTATAGATCCCTACATCCCTTGCTTCCTACATACCTATATCTCCAATTTGAATAAAATACTACATCACTTACATAAATGTTATCTGTTACATTTACTTTGCAAAATTCGTATACGAACATGTACATAATCATAAAATCATTACTTGCAACTTTTTTTACAACTTTTTTTAATGATTAATCATCTTTTTACAACTATCAATCTACTTCTGACGCAACTAACGTTCCATGAATCACGCACGCTTAATTGCATGTCTCGAATGTACACAGTTCTTTCGATGAAATTGTCGCAAAGGATGAAAATCATGTTGGGGTAGGTACCGGAAGTTAAACCCGAGACCCCGGTGAAGCCGCAGCAGGAACCGGAAGAGAAGGTCGCGAGAGAAGACGGATCAGAAGGATCGGCGAACGCGATCGAGTCGACGGAAGCGAAAGACAAAGAGGAGACTACGAACACGTTGTTGGTGCCGGTAACCAGTCAAAGTCAGAAGCAAGGGCCGGCGCTGTTGGTCACCGATTCTTGGCGGTTGGCCAACAAGAGTCTGGTTGTGACGGAAATCTCGATGCCACCGAGTCAAGAATCATCGAGCGACAGCGTGTTTACCGACCCTGAAGAATTAGCTGGCGCCGCGGAAGCTGCGAAGACGGAAACCGCCGATGCAACCTCGCCGCCGTTGATTCTTCCCACCACCTTTGCAACGACCAACGCTCACCAGATCGACCATTCCATATCCCCGCCGTTAGGTGAGTCTTCTTCCATATTTCTCCTTTTTTATCAACGCGTGACCTCGATGCGAAAATACGTGCGCTGGGAAATTCAATACAGGACGCTTCAAATCAGATGATCCTACCTGATGAGTTATAAGGACCATCCTTAACGAACAATATAAACACTGTAGATATATGGAGGCATTTTAATTGTGTAGATGTATGTTTACGTACCGTAGATGTTTATGTAGATATTTAGAAACTACGGATAAATCGAGATATTTAGATACTACTGATACATATTTAGATATACTATAAATATACCCAAATTCTGCAGATCAAAAATTTGAAAACAGAATTAATTGATAATGTGATATCTCCTTATCGGTGCATCTCGTTAACAGAATTCAACGGAAATCAAGCAACACCGGTATACACGTTGTTTCATAACAAATTAACAATTTGTATCACCAATATAGAGTTTCGACGTACTTCACACGTGTTTGCAGCGTGACATACATGCAGGAATGTTAACCGGTTGAAGCCAACTATGAAACACCCTGTACATTCACTGGCTCCAGGAAGTGTATAAAGAAGGAAGTTTGCAAAGATGTTGGCACCGTTACCATGCACACCCAAGATTAATAAATCCCTATCGTTGATAAGCGGCAATGATAAACGTTATCAGGGAGGCGTGATTTCACCACGTGTCGCGCATCGTACGTCCACAGTCAACTTCTATCCGCTACCGAGCGATGATAAGCGCTCATTCGACGTTCGAGGTTCGTCACGGCCTATAAAAAATTCATCCTAAAGCCTCCTCTTTCAACATGGCGTTGAAAGGCTGTTATCCGCGGCACGTCAAAGGGAGGCCTCGTCCCGATTGCCAGTGGTCCCGCGGTGCTCTCGTTAGCGGAAGAGAAATTTTCGTTAGAGGCAACTCCGATGGCTCTACGAATAGCAATTATCTCGGCTCTGTCAGAGGTTAACTGTTACTTATCGCGGATCGTTCACCGAATTGCCGGAGAACAAACGCCACGGACTCTCTCGTTCAGTTCGAATGACAAACTTCACACGGAACCGATCTACGAGCTAATCCTGGCAAACAGCGAGCTGACAACGAACAACCAGTGATAACATCTACACCCGATGCCGGACGAAGCTTGGAACGGTAGAGAAGCAAAGAACGGCATTATCATAAGCTTGTATTCGAGTTGGATGCGTGATATAGGTTCTCTGCTCGCCTCGTTTGCTTGCTTCCTCGATATCGCCGGGTCAGAATGATCCGACGAACGATCAAGTGGAACGGTTTCTTCTTTCAGAACGACGACTCGTTGATTCGCTGATAACCGCCTTGCCGGAACACCTCAAATCCACCCTCACGGATGCTGAGTTGGAACAATTCGCTAACAGAATCTACTCCAAACTGGTATCGGATGGGGTTCTTGGCTCACTCACGGTTGATGCTGCCACGCACAAGGAGTCCACGGTAGGATTTTTTATTTTTATCTTTCAATTGTGTTTTCTTAATTCACTGTGGCGTGTAGTTCATCACAAGATGAGTTCTGGATACAGAAATATCTAAAATTGTGAGTAATCCTCGTTTTTTTATGTATTTTTAGCTAGAGCGAACGGTTAGTTAGCGGTCATATATATAGCAGTCAGATAAGAAAGTCAAGAGGAAGTTGTTACTTTCAATTCGTACAGCTTACCTTGTGATAACAGTTTTAAAAAACTAGACTGTAAGGGTACTCGAGAGCAAATCTGTTTTCACTAGAGAAAATGGCGGTTCAAAGAACACCCTACATTGGCACACAATATGCCTAATTTGCAAAAGGCATTTTTGAGATTGATAAATAATTATCGCAAGCTTACTTTTAAAAAGCTACATGCACTTTAAATTGCACGAAGGTAATACTAGGAACTGCATCAGAAGATAACGTTCTTTATCTTTGCATTTCATGTTGAAAATTATAGTAATAACGAAAGTACTGCAGTTAATTAAAATGTAAAAAAGGTACAAAAGACAGTAGTTAATCGTTAAATAATGGATTCAGGAAGTTGACAACATTTTGGGAGCATTATTCTTGTAGGCACTTTATATTTTCGCGCTCTGAAAACAGTATTGTTAAGCGTCATCTAATGGTCAAATATGCAACTAACAAAACACAAAATTGCGTTTTTCCGAAAAATAAGACACTTTTATGTTATGTTGATCATCGTAAATTGTTCTACGGATATGGTCAAGTCAGGAAAATGTCTTTACAGTGGTCTTGATGTATAATATTCGAAAATTTATAAAATTGCATTTTATGGACAACAAAATGCCTAGCCATCTGGCGGTGAAATATGCGAACTAATGGAACACCAAATACAAATTTCACATTTATGCGCAAATTCAGCCTGTCAACACTCTTAAGACATTAAGAAGTTAATTACTGCTGTACTTTCCAAATAATCTGTCGTTTATTACCAAGCGACAAATCAATAAATGCAAAACTTGTATTCGATATTTACTTGAGAAACATGTACTTGTAAAAGCTTTATTTGTAGATGTTATTATAAATAATGGCTTCTGTTTCAGGAAGACCAATCAGAATGCAAAGACACGGTTTCAGCATCCGTCAATTTGAACTCCGAAAGCGTCGCCACGAGAGATCGACGCGACTCCGAAAAGGAAACATTAAAACGCGAGTTGGAGCGTCTCCGAGAGCTCGCGAAATACGCGAACAAAACAACTCAGGGTAGATCTACGCAGACATCTCCTACGGCCGAGTACCCTGAGGAGAGTCTCGTGGATTGTTCGAGGGTGCAGTACACTGACGCTGCAACATCTCCGCTGGAAAAGTCCGTGGTTCGCGATGACGTTCTTCAAGAACAGTCAGGTTCCTCGATGGCGACCGGAAGTGAGGAGCAAAAGGAAGCGCAGGATCGACCAACGCGATCGTCTTTGCCTTCGCCGGTTGCGTCTCCAGCATCACAAGTTTCGGTCGTGTTTTCGAGCGCACCTCCACCACCTCCTCCGCCACCTCCGCCATCTCCTTTCTTGGACCACCGCTCTCTCAACGACTCCACATCCGTTTCGTTGCCTCCTTCGTTCTCCATACCACCTCCGCCTCCGTTACCGGCGTGTTCGACGTCCGCACAGTTTGCACCATCTCAACGCAGCATCCCTTCGTCGTTACCAGCGATACCACCGCCTCCGCCACCTCCACCTCCTCCTCCGCCGCCTCTGCAGCCCATGACCGGTGAAATACACAGAGAATCGCCCGCTCCTCCGCCTCCTCCGCCACCACCACCCTCTCCCACACCGTCTATAGGTAAGCTAATAGCGTCCATACCACCTCCGCCACCTCCACCACCGCCTCAGGTACCGGTGTTCAGTTCCGTACCTCCGCCACCACCGCCTCCGCCACCTCCTCCTGCACCCCCGTCCCAATCGTCCTCGCAATCTTCCTTCGGACTGCATAGTGGTCCACCGATACCACCACCTCCTCCACCTCCTGCCCCTTCGATAGGCTCCGTGTCTGCAGGACCACCGCCTCCACCTCCTCCTCCACCACCTCCGACGCCTCTCATCGGAGGAGTTCCTCCGCCACCGCCTCCGCCACCCATGGGAGGACCACCACCGCCGCCTCCGCTTATGGGAGTGCCGGGTGCACCTCCGCCACCGCCACCTCCAGCGGGAATCGCACCGACAGGACCTAGTCCTTTACCTATACCTCCGGTTGGAGGTTGGAACCCTGCAAGCAGAGCGTGTGAGTAACAGAACGACGCAGTATATGGGTTGCTTTTAAGGTTTTCCGATGATCAGAAAACATCTTCGTTGTTTAGGTATGAGAAAAGAACCTCTGTGTCCAGAGGTGCCCATGAAACCGCTCTACTGGACGAGGATCCTGGTACCAGTGGTGCCAACAGATCGTGGGTCCGTCGACGTTGCGGATTCTGCCGTTCAGGTAATTACCTTCTGTCGATTGTCAATCAATTACCAATCGATTGATTATTTATATCTATGGACGTCGGTTGCTGAGGTCGTTAGCCCCTCTGACGATCGAGAAGGATTGATACTTTTAACCTCTGTCAACCTATCCAAACTTATATGAGTAGAGACCAATATATTATAACTAGACTTATGTTATAATTACACTAGAATTTTAATAATACCTTACAACTGAATGTGTGCATTCATGAATGTATTCATGACAAAGTCTACCAAATGTATCTAACGTAATCTATGCTCCACAGCTTATGCAGTGAACGATTTATGTTAGCCCTGTGGACTTTGATGTATCTGCAATCTAGTTATAATGCTATCAAAGTTTCTAATTACGCGGAGCGAAATTTGGATTAGTAAATTAGTAGGATGGAGTAATTTGTTGGCTGAATCTATATTTGATGTCGTTGACGTATGAAACACAGAGTGGATATATACAGAGGCGGTTGTTTGGGGGTGAAACCCCTCCGAGCTTATCCCAGAGGTATTCTCAACGTTTCATTGACATTCATCTGATTAATCAAATGCTGATTGGCTGATCAACACTCGCACGGGCAATAGTAATTGCTGCTGATCAATAGCAGCACGGACGCGAGTACATTAGAGTGCATTTCATGGCATGCAAGAATGGAAATTAATTGCAATGCTGATGAAATGTTGGAAGTACTTTCCTGTCAGACATCGTCGTTAGCTAAATCCTCTTCGTTTGTATCTCCTTTTGCTCGACAAACTCCATTGATGATATAATCAGATTACTTTGTATACTCTTGATGTGTACTTCATTTTCACTAAAAATCGTGAACAGATATCAACAAGGAAATATGATAAGAATAAAATATGATTATAAATAAAACGATCAATAATAAGTTGAAATGATTTATGATAAAAAAAAAACAAGCAATAAGTTAAAAATTAAATTTGATAATTAGCAGGGTCCACTATGGGCGGAGCTAGAGGAGGAGACAAATCTAGACATCAAAGAGTTCACCAGACTGTTTTCCCGCCAAGTGGCCGAGAGAAAACCGGTCAAAAAGGCGGACGTCGCTTCGAAACCGTCTAAATTGCAACCGGCTAAGATCCTCGACTCGAAGCGATCCAAGACCGTAGGAATACTGGAGAAAAGTTTGCACGTTGACTTTTGTGAGGTCGAGAATGCAGTTTATTACCTGGACACGAGTGTGGTTAGTTTGGAAGCGTTGCAACAAATATATGAAATCGTAAGTGTCCGAAATTTTATACGGTACTCGGTACTTATAGCTGCTCGGATAATTTCCTGCATTTACAAAGGTTGGGTACGCAAATACTATGTAATGATGCGGGGGAACAATGTAATTGGAAACACAAGGCGGAGAATTATGCAGCGTGGAGGTACGGAGCGTGAAAGTACGGTGCGTGGGAATACGGGGTGTGTAGTAATTGAATATGCGGAGGTTTGACGCGTAGAAATATGGTACATGCAGTGGTCCAACGCGTGAAATTACGGAGAATGGAATTATGGCGCGTGGAGATATGGCACGTGTAGTTCTTCGACGCGTGGAATTATAGCGCGTGGAGATGTGGCACGCGTACTGATTCTACGCGTGGAATTACGGCGCGTAGAATTATGGCGCGTGGAGATACGGTACGTGTAGTGATTCAACGCGTGGAATTACGACGCGTAGAATTAGGGCGCGTAGAGATATGGCACGTGTAGTAATTCGACGCGTGGAAATACGGCGCGTGGAATAACGGTGCGTAGAGATATGGCACGTGTAGTAATTGGACGCGTGGAATTACAACGCCTGGAATAACGGCACGTAAAATTACTACGCGTCAAGATACCTCAGGTATAGTGATTCGACGCGTGAAAATACGGCGCGTGGAGTTATAACGCGTGGAATAACAACATATGTAGATATACTGCACGTAGTAATTTAACGCGTAGTCCACTAAATACCCCACAATGCTCAGAAAAAACTCTTATCCAAAATCGTCAAGAGCAAGATACCAATCATACACCGTACCAAGCATCCCCTGCAGCAGGGAATTACCGAGCGACAACAGACATAACAATAAAAGATCATTCCTTTTTCCCTTAGAGACCAACGCAGAAAGAACTGGAGGACATAAAAGCCTTCGAGGAAGCAAATCCAGAAGTGCCCCTAGATCGTCCGGAGGTGTTTCTAAAGAAGCTATCAAGTATAAATCACTTTTCAGAGAGGATAGCGTGCTTGATGTTCCAGTCCGACTTTCAAGACGCCATCTCCTTGTTGTCATCCAAATTAACGAATCTGCGAACCACCTGCGATTTCCTACGAAACTCCAGTTCCTTGAAGAAGGTGATGGCGTTGATTCTCACCCTGGGGAATTACATGAACGGCGGAAACAGAACGAGAGGACAGGCCGATGGTTTCGGTCTGGAGATCCTGGAGAAGTTGAGGGACGTCAAATCGAACGTTCCAGGTGTCACGTTGCTCCACTACGTCGTGAAAGCTAGATTGGCTCAAGAAAAGGATCACAATTTCGAGGAACCTCTTCCGTTACCGATTCCCGAACCGACGGACATCGAGGCTGCCTCGACGATCAATTTCGACTACATCTCCGGAGAACTCGACAGGTTACGAAAAGAATTGCAAGGTAAAATTGATCCAAGCTTCGTCTTCAGTTTTACAGCTGCACTTTTCTTTATTTCAGTCTTTCTATTGCAGTTTGTACCGAAAAGTGCAACCTCGTGGTGGAAGCTGACCCGAACACCTCGGGGCCGTTCAAGGAGAAGATGGATTCGTTCTTCAGGGAAGCGGCGGAAGAGTTGGCCAATGAACAGGAAGCTTTAGTGGAAGCGAAAAACAAATTCAAGGCTGTGATGCAGTTTTATCAGTATACGCCCAAGGGCAGCAATCTGGATACCGCTGATCCGAGCGCGTTCTTCATTTTGTGGCTCGGCTTCTGCAAGGATTTCAAAGTATGTTCATTCTTTTGGATATTCTGTTTGGATGTTCGGATATTCTTTTGTGTATGTAGGGATACAGCTCTTTTAGTTTGGACAGTGACGTAGTTAGGATCAGTGGGGTTGATTACCTTGGGTATTTTTTATTGGAAGGTTGAAATTTTAAAGAAAAAGAATTTTGTAGTTCACAAATTTTTAAATTATCCAATTTCCAATTGCTAATTTCTAAATTTCAAGGTCTCTACAAGCTCAAATTTCTAAATTTGCACAGTTTTAAATTCTTAAATTCCTAATTTCTCAATTTCCTAATTTTCCAAGTCCCAAGTTCCTCAACTCTCAAATCTCCAAATTTCAAAATCCCTAATTTCCCAACACCCAGATTCCTACATTTCCTAATTCCCTCCTTCCTAAATTCCTACATTCCCAACTTCTCAAATCCTCATATTCTAACCTTCTCTACAACCCTCTCCATCTCTACCTAAAAAAAACTATCAATATTACTAAACCTAACCTATCAATATTTCTAAAAACAGAATCAATATTACTAAACCTAACCTAACCCTAAAAACTCCTCAAACCAATATATTAAATTTGTCTAAATTTCTCCATATTAACAAATATTTCAGGATATATGGAAAAAGGAGCAACAACGAATACGCAAGGAACGAATGGAGGAGATGCGAAAGAAATTCGATAACAAAAATAAAGTGGAGAAATTGAAAATAAGCGCCACGGGATTGAAAGCACGACTTCAGAAACTGTCACGTAAATAATGACATTCGAGATGATCGATGGTCCGCAAGTTTTCAACGAGTCGCCTAAAAGTATACACCAGTCTTCGAGCGAGGATACAAGATAGTCTGTGACTGTTGCAAAAAGAAAGTTAGACGGTCTCGGATCGATCGTCCGTTCTGTTCGATCCGTCCCAATTTACGGCACTAATTTTCTCGTCGAATTTAATCGGAAGTTTCAAAGATTTCTATACACATAGCTACGGTTCGTTTGTGAATTTGTTATTTGTAAATAGGCTTGTTAAGTTTGTGAATGATTTGTAAATACGATATACCGCGATGAACTGTTCGATAATTATAATAAACGATAACTTTTTACACGAATTTTGGTGTACTTTGATTCTGAGTGGAAGTTTGGAAAATTTATTTCCCAAATTTTAAGTTCCTCAGTTTCTAAATTCTTCCTTGACCTAATCCCTAGCTATGTCATTTTACAAATTTTTAACTTTGTACATTTCTATCTCCCTAAATTTGTTAACTGTTAAATTTCTAAATTTTCAGATTTCCTTATTTTCCCAATTTTGCTACATTTACAAGTATGCCAATTTGTAAATTTTATAATTCCCTAATCAGTTCTCAAATCCCCAAAGTAATCGATTCAGAATGACTCTCATAGTGTCGTGAAAAAAGAAGAAAAGACACATTGAAACTTTGGTGTCAAATGCGTGTGCGTTTGCGTATATTTTTCCACTGCAATTAGTAGCGACGATACAGAACCTTCAAGTAAAGCGAAAACAGGAGATTAACATTTAAGAATAGTTAATAGATTAATCGCATCATCATCATCATCGTACGAATCGTGCTATCGCGTTAATCGCATTCTAAAAACATAAAAAAGAAAGAAGGAAGGTCGGAAATGCCTTTCTGCAAAAAAATATCATTATCGAACAAAGCCAAAGTACGGATCAGAAATTAGGGCCTGCTCGTTCGTCCGCGCCACGGTCCGCTTCGGTAGGGCAGGTACGATTCGCGCAAAAGCGATTACGGCGATAGACTTAAGGCAAAATCGTTGCGTGTAGCGTAATTTGTCTTTTTTCATTTTCATTTCTAGGAAACTGTCTTATTCGCGGAGTGATTCCCGGCCGCGTTACCGTGCCGGACAACCGAGCAGTATATACACATCGTTCCTATAATATCTCCAATTAAAACGATACGATCGTGAACTTTCTCGATTCGTTGCTCCTTCCACGAAGGATCCATTAAAGAAATTACAATCGTAGTAAACGGAAAATAGAATCGATCGGTACAGTCAGGCGACGCGTGCGTCGCGAAATACGCATACACCAGCGACGAATGATTTCATTTCCACGAACATGAAACGTTACTCGTGTTAACGACCGGTAAAAACCTAGTCCTATAGATAACGTAAAATTACAATTACATTAATTGATAAATCGTTATCGCTATCATTCCGTAAAGAAACACTCTTACGAAACACCGGCTAATCGGGCCCGTACAGGACGCCGCGGTGGCGCCCTCTCTGTACAGCCCTGACATACATCATCATTCTGGGATAAATTTCTCTTAGCAGCGCGTGTCACCCGCGCTTTCTATGCGTATATTTTTACAAAATATCTCGATAACGTTAAGCTCTTTCGATTCGGGCATCCTCGAGGAGAACCTCGCTTCGTAGGGTTTTTAACAAAGAAAAGAAAAAGGTAATGAAGTTCTCCTTGAAGCAAAAAAGCTTTAGTAACGAATTTGATCTCGTGTCTCTCTCTCTCTCTCGAGGCGCCCTCGCGGTTCGAATCGTTAATATATTATTAGAATATTCTAAGCGTAGCGTCGACGAGGATGCCCCGTGAACAAAACAGGCGGTGATCTCGGTCTCGTTGACACGATCACGGCTTCGAGAACAGTTTTGGCCTTTCAGCGACTACGTCCATGGCGCGACTATAATCGGAATGGTGCACGTTGATCGATCGGCGTAGGCTTTCCTCTCCTTTGACTCGCAGGGGTCGTCGACACCGACGTGTCCGAGGCTCCTGAAGGTTTCCTCGAGAGTTTCAGCGATGGCGGCAGTGGAGTACTCGACCCACTGGACGGTGTCCTTGTTCTGGGGAAAATTATAGTTATGAGTATGCTGCTGACTTGTGTTTGTCTGGGGTAGGCTAGGTTCCACAGATTTAGTGATAGTAGTGTACTACATCAGAGAGTCAAGTAGCAATAAAAATTTAAGAATTTTGAATTAGGTTAAGGTAGGTGAGAAATTTAAGAATTTAAAGAAACAGGAATTTGAAAATTTAAGAGTTGGGAAATGGTCAAAATTTGCTACTTGAAGAAATAAAAAATTAAAGAATTCAAAAAATTGTAGACCTAAAAATATACAAATCTCTAAATCTCTAAATTATATACTCTACAAGCTACAACCCTCACGCTACATAAAGAGTGCTGATCTATATTTTTGTGGAACCAGACCCACCCCAGTCTCTAGTGACACCTATGACAATGCATCGCATTTTCCCATGGAAGTCCAACATGATCGATGATTAATCCCAAATCGATCACGCGTAACATTTATGTACATAGCCTGATCGGGTCAATATCATATCAGGCTATACCCCGCTTGAACCGGATTTGATCGGTACACGGTCAAGTGATCAACAATAACGAACAACGACGACAATGAACATCAAGCGACAAAACCAAAATGTAAACCGAATCACAGACCGAAACGATGATTACCTAGCTTGCTTAACGGCCGACGAGGTGTTAGTTGCTGAATTTGTACACATCGAGCTGCTCCTATAGTATTGGAAAACAGACACGATACTGTATTATTAGTACGTCGCAAGCGGTGCACGGTAAACGGCCGTTAACGGAGCGATAAGCCAAACTGCAAATCAAATACCATGCTAATACCAACTGGGGACGAAATGGGTTCTACATGTAAAAGCTTTCATGATTAATGCGATGATGCAGGACTAATTTTTATTTCAAGTGTTACCGCTCGACGCGTTGAAATACGGCGCGTGGAGATACGGGGGGTATAGTATTTTGACGCGTGGAAATACGACGCGAAAAAATACGGCGCGTATAGTAATTCAACACGTAGATATACGGCGCATACAGTGATTCGACGCGTGGAAATATGGTGCGTGTAGTGATTCCACGCGTGGAGATACGGCGCGTGAAAGCATGGAGCGTGGAATTACCACGCGTGAAAGTACGGAGCGTGGAATTACGACGCGTGGAAGTACGGAGCGTGGAATTACGACGCGTGGAAGTACGGCGCGTAGAAATTCGACGCATGCAGTAACTCAACGCGTACAAATACGACGCATGAAAGTATGACGCGTGGAAATACAACGCGTGGAAGTACGGAGCGTGGAAATACAACGCGTGAAAGTACGGAGCTTGGAAATACGGCGCGTGGAAATACAACACGTGTAGTAACTCAACGCGTAGAGATACAACTCACAAAAGTACAGCGCGCAAAAATACAATGCCTTAAATTAATAGAATTCTAAGAAATACATTAGTCAGAGATCGGTAAACACTTGATCGAAATTCTCCACATGAAAATGACAGCAACTTAAAAGAATATGTAGAGTAAAAGTAAAAATACATGTGCACCATGCATATAACATATACACACGGTGTAGAAAAGAAAAGAAAAGTGAAGCGAGCCAGTGTTAAAAGCGGGAAAATAGTTCGGCCATACCCGGTAGAATCGGTAGAAACCGTCGAGTGGTTGCTTTGCGTAGAATGAGTTGAAATATTGCTGGTCGTCGATTGTGGGGATTTAATATCTGTACCCACGTACACGGGAATCCTCGAACGGCTAAACGATCATCATCGAATCATCAGTTAAACGCATTAACATACTAGGTATATTGCTTATCGGCGCACACGCGCGTCTCGTCGAGCTTCTTGCGATAATCGCGAACTAAAAA
Organism: Megachile willughbiella; assembly: GCA_945859595.2. Lineage (NCBI taxonomy): Eukaryota > Metazoa > Arthropoda > Insecta > Hymenoptera > Megachilidae > Megachile > Megachile willughbiella. The sequence continues at coordinate 12,777,704 of OX243799.1, read as the reverse complement.
AGCCCGAGTAAAGAAGCATCGAACCAAAACCAAAAGAAAAGGCAACATAAATGAGAGAAACAAAGAAATGAAACGCACGATGAATGAATCACCTCCACCATTGCCGCGAGCATTGAACAACTGGGGATGATAGTAATGTACAGTAATTTGAAAATTGACCACCCTTACTACCCATTTTTCTCAAAAGCTAACAGCCAATTTGTCCAATGTCAATTCTCTATAATCGTTAATTCAGTTTACCTGATCGGTGTGCCGACACCAGTCAGGGTTGGAATGCTCGAAGCTCTATGGATTGTGCCAAACCTAAAAAAATGTTATTAACCAAAATTTATGTTAATCGTCGTTAACTGACACGTTTAGAAACGACTGGTTAATGTGCGTGGTACGAGGCGTTCTAAACTATAAATCGCGTGTCAACGAGATTGTAATACCGCGTAGTTGGTTTGACGGGTGTGAAATCAGGAGAACGAAAGAGAAATAAACAACATAATCAGGTAACAAAATGCCGGGGACAACGAATTAACATATCCTGATCTCGCACATGACATCGTCGATCAAAAAAAGAAAATCATTCCAACATTTACGGAACGGGGATGCGAATACGACGGTGCATCTCTTTCATGTAAGTACAGTGCCGAGAACGCTGGTCTTTTCTAGGGTTATTTTTAGGTTAGGTTAGATATGTCTATGTAGCATGTTTAGGTATGAACATTTGTTGCGTTGAACTGATAAGTCTTTCTAGTAACTAAGCACTTATTATTCTTCCAAATGTAATCAACGTTAGTTTAAAATTTGATCAATGATCATGGATGTGATTTATGATCAACGATCAAGTTTTATAACTTTGATTATATTTTGAAAAGCGTTCAAGTAATTAACAGGAGCTTACGATTTGAAAGATGAACTAAATGAATAGATAGATGAAGATAGATAAGAAGTAAATATCTAGTAGATGAATATCTAACGCTTAGATATGTAACGTATGAATATGTAACGCGCAGATATCTAACTGGCAGTGATACAACGCGTGGATATCCGACATATAATAATACAAGGCGTGAGTATTTAACGCGTAATAATGCAACGTGTAGATCTCTTACTCGTAGCAATACAACGGGCTGATATCTAACTCGTAATAACACAATATGTGAATGTATAACACGTAGCAATTCGTCTAGTATATGGGTATCTGACGCAGAGATATCTAACATGTAGATAACTAACGTATAGGTATCTGATGGCTAGATACCTAACGTATAGATATCTAACGTACAGATACACAGCGTACAGATATCTAGCATACAAATACCTAATACACAAATATCTAACCCGTAGTTATATAATACATTGGTAACCGTGAAATATAACGCCTCCTCCCGCTACATAGTCACTTTCCCTAGCAAAGATTAGCGTACTCGACAGTGTACATACGATGCATGAAAATCAATTGATCTACGTTCGACAAGATGCGAGTTAGTTCTTCTTGCGCAATTTCCAGGTTTCCTCTTTCAGGTGAACACACGGGAACAACGTTTCATAGGTACGAACCTAGCTGGAACCCCACTGGCAGGACTAACCAGACCCGTGGGAGTTCTGGGACGTGAACTAGAACCGTTCACCGGTGTTCCAAGTCTTTTTCCAGAAACGCTGTTGTGTCTGCTGGATGTTGGAGTGTTCCCTGTTGTGCTGACGGTCGTTCGACGAGGAATCCGGCTTAGATTGCTCGAATCGTCTGAAATTAATCATTTAACGAATACAGAAATGATCTTAGATTATTGATCTTGGAAAGGGAGAATTTTTCTAAGACTTACCGGTACTATCGAGCGATTGCGTTGAACCATAACGGCTTGGAGGTTTGCTACCCTGTCTAGAGGCTGGTCTACTTCCTGGTCTACTTGTTGGTCTGGACGCTGGCCGCGACGCTGGTCTGCTAGACGGACGACTACCACCTGCAATGACATTTATTTAAAAATTTATAACAACCATTTGTATAATAAAAGATCTACTGCACCTACGACAACTGATACTGATACATCACTGTAAGATGAATCAATGCAATAATAGAATTTGTACAATTTATGAATTGATATGAACAATGGGTGGTAGTTCAACACGTGGTAATTCAACATCTGGTAATTCGGCACGTGGTAATTCGGCGCGTGGTAATTCGGCGCGTGGTAATTCGACGCGTGGTAATTCGGCGCGTGGTGATTCAACGCGTAGTAATTCGATGCGTCGTAATTCGACGCGTGGTAATTCGACGCGTGGTAATTCGACGCGTGGTAATTCGACGCGTGGCAATTCGACGCGTGGTAATTCGACGCGTGGTAATTCGGCGCGTGGTAATTCGGCGCGTGGTAATTCGACGCGTGGTAATTCGGCGCGTGGTACTGCAATGCGTAGTCATTCGACGCGTGGTAATTCGGCGCGTGGTACTGCAATGCGTAGTAATTCGACGCGTGGTAATTCGGCGCGTGGTACTGCAATGCGTAGTAATTCGACGCGTGGTAATTCGGCGCGTGGTACTGCAATGCGTAGTAATTCGACGCGTGGTACTCCAATCCGCAGTAACTTGGCGCGTGGTACTGCAACGCGTGATAATTCAACACGTAGCACCACAACGCGTTGCAATGTAACGCGTGGCTATATAATACGTGGTGATACAGCATTTGACACCACGAGTAATCTACATCAATTTACTCACGTCATTTCTAATTTATGGTATAATTACCTGGAGTAATGGTGCTTCTATAAGGCGTACTGGTCTTCCTGGCGGAGCCAATTTTGAAGGAACTCTCGTTATCGCTTAGGCTGTCGGGCGTCCCGGCGCTCAACGAGGAGCGGGATGCTCGTGATTGTCCCATAGGGACGCTTCGAGCGCTGCGTTCTCTCACCTACGCGGTAGAAATCATAGATCAGGTGAAACGAAACTTAATAGTATACGAGATAACGAAAAGGTGCAATCTATCAGAGGAGCGAATGCACGTTAGAGACAGAGAAGCAAACAAACAGCAAAGAGTTCTTCTTCTGAATGATCGACGCACTAATTGGACGCGTCGATGCTGTTGACACGATACTTGAACGTTGCGAGGTAGAAATATAAAAAAAATTTTAGATTTGTTTTAAAACATCTTTGTAACATAATTATAGAACTAAGGTTAAGCTACTTTTCAGTTGAGTATTAATTAACAAAAATTTTCCCTTAAAATTATCTACATATACAAATTTACAATTTTGTGTTCTGTATATAATTTTTGCAAACAACTAGTTTTATACAATTTTGTATAAGATTTTATATAAGAATAATGCAATTCCGTAATTCGAGATTTGACTTGAATTAAAATTGGAAGTTGTTAAATTATAACAATAAACATAAATATTTTGTCTTCTAAATTAAGAAGTACATAATTTTTATAAGATTATTTTTAATGGCCGTTCTTCTACCCCACAATTTTCTTCATCGATCCGAAGAAAAAACATCATAGTCTCGCGGTGTTGCTCGGTCGTTCGTTTACAACCTTTCATGGCCACCGTACTACAACAAGAAACCGATCGATCGATCGAAGGAAGTGAACAGAATAGAAGAAGATAAATAATAAAAAGAACCACAGAGATAGAGACCATCGTGATGATAGTAAATAAAAGATGCATGCAAACTTACCAGAGGAAGTTGGGAGAGATAGAGTAGCTTATGGTGATTCGAAGTGTCTCCGATCAACGCCACTATGCACGCACCAATACAGCAATACAGGAGAGATCTCGTTATGCATATAATATCGATACAGTAGTTCACCGTATCCGCGGAAACGCGAATCGCGATTGCATCTCGCGAGAGATTCTGGATAGAGATCACGAAACGTTCGACACCCTCGATCAATCAATATCACAACATACTAATATCGATAGACTGGTTAAGTAACCAATCTTACGTAATTCAATTTGTGGCAACATGTGTGGTGATATGACGCGTTTGGCGAGGGTAATTTGACACGAGGGGATTCGATGCATGGGGATTCGACGCGTGATGATTCGGCGCGTGGTAATTCGGTGCGTGGTAATTCGGTGCGTGGTACAGTAACGCGTAATAATTCGGCGCGTGGTAATTCAACGCGTGGTAATTCGACGCGTAGTAATTCGATACGTGGTAATTCAGCGCGTGGTAATTCGACGCGTAGTAATTCGATACGTGGTAATTCGACGCGTAGTAACTCGATACGTGGTAATTCGGCGCGTGGTAATTCGATACGTGATAATTCGGCGCGTGGTAATTCGACGCGTAGTAATTCGATACGTGGTAATTCAGCGCGTGGTAATTCGACGCGTAGTAATTCGATACGTGGTAATTCGGCGCGTAGTAATTCGATACGTGATAATTCGGCGCATGGTAATTCGACGCGTGGTAATTCAGCGCGTGGTACTGCAATGCGTAGTAATTCGACGCGTGGTACTCCAATGCGTAGTAACTCGGCGCGTGGTACTGCAATGCGTAGTAACTCGGCGCGTGGTACTGCAATGCGTAGTAATTCGACGCGTGGTACTTCTTCGCGTAATACAACGCAAAGTACTCCAAGATATCTTTGTCTATATAACAATTTTTCACTGTCATATCCCCATAAAACCTACAATCCCTATATAAACTATTTCTGACTGCAGTATATCATTATCGTTCCTTAACATACCTGTATAAAATAGTAAAAAAATTCTATATGTACAAAATCTATAGATCTCCGTCAAACGTCAAGGGTGCCGATCGTTCGAATTCGAAACGAAGTTGAAGAGATATGTCCCTGGTGATTCTACTTGGGAAGGGAGTTCGTTCAGAGGCATCCAGTTCAAAACTCAGACTAAGAAACTTCGAAATAAAACGAAAATTTCCCGTGAACTAAATACTGTGATCTCGAATGGAATGCGTTGAAAATGGAAACGAAAAACCCGCGAGACATGCGCTTTGTTTGTTTGATTATCAAGATAGAAAACTAAACCATGAAGAGATGTCTGGACGTTGGTCTTTCAAGCTCATCTACCATTTCTACCGCATGCATTTCGTCCAAACTACGTTGTTTTAAAAAAATCACTCGCATATAGGTTATACTTGTTGCAGATACATCATATCACCGTTGCATATCAGAAAACATGGATAATTCTGATTTACCTGTTATGTTATCAATATGCACTGGTGATATATTGTACACTTCTGCGTTTCTTTGTATAGGGTTTTGATATGCAAATTGTACTTTTTGATGCAACGATGTGATATGCAACGATATGTCAGGTATTTACAGAAGTAGACACCTTTATACTTACATATCATTGTTGCGTTATGAGTGTGCATTTGTTGGAGTTGCATCGTTACATATCATCATTAAATCTGTACTGATATGCAATAGTGACATTTCATGGATCTATACAAAATTGTCTGACTTTATACTTGTAAAATGTCATCGTTATATCAGTATGAATGCATCAAAGTACTCTTGCATGTCAAAATTTCATACAAATGTTCACTGTTCCATACTGATATGCTGCACAAAATAGAACACGTGTATCTGCAACAAGTGAACGTTACTGGCGCATATCATCACGAGAATCGAAGATACGGTCTGCGTGGATGCCAAGAATAATGACATATCAGCAACGCAAATAAAAATGACAAAATGAGATCGGACGATCGCGAGATCGGCATGTCGGGCGTTGAGATGAGCAACCATGTATCGTGTTCGTCATCGGTGGCCATACGACACCGTGGAACACGGGAACGCATTCGAGGGAGACAAGTATCACTCAAAAATTCACAAACAGAAAAGAAAAAATAAAAAAAAAAAAAAATGAATAATAATTATTTCCGGGTACACCGTGTGTCACACACCAACGACAGCAGAAATTAGACAGTAGAGTTCTTATTTACCCAATGATAAGAGGGGGCGTGCATGTGGAGGGGATACGAGCACGGGAGATCCTCCTTTTGCCTCAAACTCTCAAAAATCGGCGTCAGCTGGTTCATAAACTCCTCCGCTACACCATAAACGAAAAGTTTAGGAATATACCGATTGTGTCTTGTTGAACACCCTTTTCTCTCGTTCGTCCCTGAACCAATCGAACGCTGAAGCTTCCAAAAAGTTCGTACAATAATTCAACAACCGTAAAATACTTAGACGTCCATTTTGAACGTCCGCTCCGGGCGGCCATCTTGTTGAAAGCTTTCGGCGTTCGCTTGATCGGTCAGGTGCCGTGGAGACGTCGCGCCACGTGTAAATTCACAGAGACAGGGTTGGAAAAAAAAAGAGAGAAAAAAAAATAACTAGAAAATAGTCTCGTGAAATCGCATCTCCTGAGGTGAGGTATTCTATTCCCTCGGCGAAGAAGCGCCAAGGATTCACGACACGTTGATCCCGATTCGAAGACGCATATCAGCGTGGCTAGGGTCCGGGACTTTTCAAGGACATCGAAGGCTGAAAATCCGATGGAATCAAATGAGAGGAGAACCGGGAAGGTCTGAAGCGACTACCTCGAGGTGCGTCAAGGTCAAATGGGTAGCTGTAGGTGCGACGAATGCTACCTCTAAAGCTGTCATGCTCGCATGCGAGGATTAACAAATCTAGATACCAATTTTGATTCGTTTCTTTTTTCCTTGGTACGTCTGTGGTTTGGTACTTACCGTGTGCGAGTTGATGCGGCTACGGTTTTGACCCAAAGAGCAGAGAGAAAGAAAAGGGGATAGGTTTCGAAATGAGTCGAGAGGTAGGGTAGATCTACGCATGAAAACTCCCATAATAATCCCCATGGAGCATCGATCGAGTTTCGGGCGGCTGAACGGATCAACGAACGATCCAGCGATCCAGAGTTTGCACGAGAAATGAGGTTTACGAATATACGAGGCTCACTCTGAAAGTTTTGAGAATCTGGGACAATGGCACGATTGAACTTAAGTTGGAGTTTTAAATTATGATGCACACTTTAAGGTACTTTGAATTTTATTTGAAACTAGGAAGTCTTCAGATTCTATAAAATGGAGAAAATTTATAGACAGATTTGCTAATTTTGTATAGGGTTTCTTCCAAATATTTTGTAATATTTTACGGTTTAACACTATAAACGAGTGGTTTTGCCTTTTGGCACCTTTCAAGGTATTAATTGACTTCGTTGGATTCTCAAAACTTTCAGCGTAGCCCATGTACTAGTCCCCGTTGATCTAACCAAGCAGGAGTTACGTCCACGTGGCAGGAGGGTCATTAAAGAATTTACAGATCCAAATATATCTAGAAATTTGAGAATTTTGGTATTTGCAATTCTGCAATTTTGAGGATTTGGGGACTTGAGAATTTGGGAATTAGATGATATAGAGATGGGGAGATCTGGAGAATTTGGGAAATTGAGGATTTGGAGTTTTAGGGACTTGAGAGTTTGAGGATTTAGAGATTTGGGGATATAGGGATTTGGGAATATAGGGATTTGGGGATATAGAGATTTGAGGATATAGGAATTTGGGGATTTAGGGATTTGGAGATTTAGGGATTTGGGGATATAGGCATTTGGAGATTTAGAGATTTGGAGATATAGAGATTTGGAGATATAGGGATTTGGAGATTTAGGGATTTAGGGATTTGGAGATTTGGAGATTTAGGGATTTGGAGATTTAGGGATTTAGAGATTTAGAGATTTGGAGATTTAGGTATTTAGAGATTCAGGGATTTGGAGATTTAGGGATTTGGAGATATAGGGATCTGGAGATATAGGGATCTGGAAATTTATGGATTTGGAGATTTAGGGATTTGGAGATTTAAGTATTTAGATATTTAGGGATTTTGTGATTTGAAGATTTAGAAATTTGGAAAATTAGGGTTTTATGTATTAGGATTAAGGGATATATGTATTTAAGGATTTGGGGATTTGGGAATTTGGAGATTTGGAAATTATTGACTCAAATACTTGAAATTTTGGAGATTTAAAAATCTTGAAATTTCAGGACTTGGAAATTAAAGAATTTTCTCTTTAAAAAATTTCGAATATCGAATTTCGAAAATCTGGAAATTCAAAAGCTCGGTAACTCGATAACTTGTAAATATAGTAACTTAGAATTTCAATATTTAAAAAGTTTGACAATTCAAGAATTGCAACACTTTGTTATCCTTTTTGTCAAAACCGACAATAACACAGATTGTACCAAACTATAAGACCTCCACTCCACATATATTGTCCAGATAAACCAAAGCCCTTGCACCTAACCACCTAACTCCACACTCAAATCCGCGCCGGAGCAAACCATAATCAACCCAAACACAACCCCCGAAAACTGCAAAAGCCCCGTGCACATCTCCTGCTTGATCACATGAACGAAGGGCTAAATGTTCCCCGATGGATCGTGACATCATCCCGAAATCTGAAAATCGTTCGATTGCCAGAGTATGCAGGATGTCCCTTCAGGATCCATCGACGGAATCCTAGAATGTGACACACACGTTACCTTGGTGATGGGTCCGGCATTCGCCGACGAGATATTGGTACGTTGCAGCGTCGAGGTTGGACTCGGCTTCGATCTGAAGGCCGTCATTGTCTGGCTGACACCGTCCGCCAAAATGAATTGCTCTCGCAGCTCGATATTCGTTCTTCCCTTGGCTACAGAGTGTGTTGCGTGCACGCAAGTTAGAAGGAAGCCGTTACAGGACATGTATGCCAGGTGTATAAAAAGGGAGGGCCAAGTTACAGAGAATATTGTTTTACAGAGAGAGAAAAAGAGCGCAGACGATCAGTAGAGATCAGAAAGGTAAAGAAACAGTAAAGCAACAGGGGTATGTAATTTTACAGTAGCGTTATCGAATAATCATGCGCGTTATCAACAGCGGAACAGAGGGGTCAATTCGGTCAATTATTATGTATGCAGAGAAGAATATAAGGAGCAGAAAAGATAAGAGAGAAATATAGAGTACAGGTAGCAGCGATTGGCGGAGATAATAGTAATTAGCGATAGTAGCGATGTAGTAATTATTGGAGTGATGATAGCGGCGCACGCGGTATGTTCGTGTGTGAGTGTATAGTGGGAAAAAAAGAAAAAAAATACAGTGTATTATAGAACTGTCCGATAATAGAGGGATATGAATAAATATTTTTATAATTATCGTTGCGATGATCCATTAACCGCTTTGGTTTGTTGTTTTATGCCAGAAAAGATGATCGTGATTATACATGTATCTAAGTAGTATGGATTTAACCCTTTCGTTATTATATTCTCACGTATCAACCAATTTTATTGTAACATAACTATATTGTCTATCATATTGTATTGTCATATACTGTCACATATTGCCTACAATTTTTATACAATTTTTTGTGTAAAAAAATTTTGTATAAAAATATTTTTTATAACGATGGTATGGTATTTAACAAAAGGGTTATTTACGCTATCTTGTACAGAATAAAAATGAGACGAGAATGACATGCAAAACACGTCCGACAGCGTTGCACTCGAAAATCAACCTTGTATTCAACAAATTTAATCGTTCTAATAGTGGTAGATTGTAAGAAGGGTTGATCGTCGACAGCAACGTCGTCGGACAAAATAAATATCGCTCCTCCAAGTTATATACGAAGTGGAATGATAAAAAGAGGATAAAAACGATGATGATAACACGTGATAAGGTTACGCGATCCCGGTACACGTTCTTTGTTAGAGTGACCCGAAATCAGGAACACCATCTTGCATGCCATACACACATACAAAGAGGTTTCAAACACGCGGAATCAGACTAAATACACATTGAGAAACGAATTTGTTTCCAGGAAGCAAATATAGTAAATGTAGAAAGTATGTACACTCGGGAGCAACGTAGGCTTCTTTTAAAGGGGGATGTAGGGGAGGGAGACTGGCACTATAAAATCCTAGGAAAAATTTAGGGGAGGCTGCTGAGAGCATGGTAAGGGATGAAGTTAGATCAGTTATTTTGAAGTTGATTGAGAGTTTAAGAATGAGTGATAAATAAGTTCTGACTTGGGGCGACTTAAGTTGATAGGATTTAACTCGATCCAATTTGGCGCGATTCAGTTACATACGATTTAATTTGACGCGAGTCAATGGGGATGCAGTACAACTTCGATGAAATTTGATGCGATCGACGAGATTTAAGTTGGTACGATTCGATTTTCCAAATGCACCCTAATATCCACGCGATTAAACTTGATGCACCCCAATTTTACGCGATCCAAGTCAACTAATCCCAATTCTACGCGATCCAACTCGACGCACCCCGATTCCACACGATCTAACTCAATACACCCCAATTCTGCACAATTCGATTCCACGCACCCCCAACTCGACGCGTTGCAATTCGAAAAATTCCAATTCCACGCGACGAAATTCGACGTGATCCAATTCTACGCACCCCAACTCCACGCGTCCCAACTCAACGCATCAAAATTCGACGCACCCCCAACTCGACGTGATCCAATTCCAAAAATTTCAATTCCACGCGACGAAACTCGACGTGATCCAATTCTACGCACCCCAACTCCGCGTATCCCAACTCCACGCACCCCAACTCCACGCGTCCTAACTCCACACACCCCAATTCCACGCATCCCAACTTGACGCGATCCGATTCCAAAAATTCCAATTCCACGCGACGAAATTCGACGTGATCCAATTCTACGCACCCCAACTCCGCGTATCCCAACTCCACACACCCCAATTTCAAACGATCCAACTCGTCATACCCCAACTCGACACGATTCAATTCGACATACCCCAATTTGAAACGATCCAACGCGTCATACCCCAACTCGATACGATCCCATTCGACACACCCCAATTTGACGCACCCCAACTCTGTGTGTTTAATTTAATTTCCATGTTTACTCTACGTGCAGCCAAGTCAGTAACATTCGATTAGTAATGGTGTCTCCTTGTCCTACGTCGCCATTTTGTCCAAGGAAACCTACGTTGCTCGGTATTGTACATGTACAGATACGTATCAATCATGCAGGATATACGAACACGTGGAGTTCATGGCCAGTACGGTTTGCAGATAACACTAGAACAACTGCAATTAAACATACACTGAACAATATATAAATCATAATTTATATATAGATAAAATTATTTACCATATTAAACAAAATCAACGATTTTATAAAAATATAATAGAGTAAGAAAATATAAAATATCATTACGCACACAGTTGTTATTAAACGTGAAACCTAGATTTAAAGAAATCTGTAATTTGTTATTTTGATAATTTGGTTGTTCCAATGTTGAGTATAAAAAAATTGTATTGAAAACGTATGGGCCACGAATATGCAATTATTCCCATATAAAAAGATTCTCACCGAGCGGACACCAACCCTCATGTTGTTCCGGTTTGTTAGGGTCCGGTATCGGCATTAGAAAAACTTGACGGGTTAATTACGATTTGAGGAGTTCAGTCGGTCCGTTTTTTAATATTTTTAATTTTGTTAAAATAGACGAAAACATGCAATAAACTCGAGGCTTATTAAAATGTACACGTGATATGTACGGAGAGGTACGTCGATTAAAATTGTGCATTATAAAAATGAGATGTTTCGATGAAACAAGATGGTACGTACATTATCGTTCAAAAATCTTATCCACTTTTATCATTTTTACATAAATAATTTAAGTATATAAATATTTAATAATTAAGTCTATATGTTTGTAAATATATATTGAATATTATTTATGCAAGAAAATGAATTATTTAAATTTGTTCTTTCTGTATTTTAAGCCATGGCGGCCATTTTGTCTGTAGGTATGTGCATTAATACAAATATAAATTCTAATTGTAACTCTGTATAATTATCAATTATTATAATGAACATAGTTGTAAGTGTATAATTTCTTTCGAACGAGAATGTACACGTATATTTTTAATAAATAAATGGAATGAAGGATCGATAAGAGGATGATTCGATGGATGTTAATAGTAACTAATGACAAGCGACAAGGATCTCCAAAAGTCTCAAAAATACTCTATGTTCGCTAATGATAATCGATCGAATTCTATTCCACGAATGCTATCAGTCGCAAACATAATCAAACACAAAGGCTAATTTGCGAAAAAGTGATAAGAAAACGAAGGAGAACCTAACGTCGACGATTCGTGGAACAAAGATTCGTTCGTTGGTTAGTGATCAAGCGCAAAAACGAAACCTAACTAATACGCAAGGTGAATTTTACGGGGCGCACGCTTCTCTTAATCGTTCTTAAAACGGTGTTAAAAAAAAAAATACTCATCGCAGAGTCGGTTAATGATTAGTCACTTGTTTGTACCTCAGGAGCTGAGATCGTACACGTACGAATGACACCAACGAAAATATGAGACACACGAAGAGCATGATAGTCGTACGAACATTCGAGGATTTCACGTTAGCGATAGAATTTTAAACGAATGAATTTTTAGTACGGGAAAATATTCACGGGATGATGAATGAATTCGTCAGTGAACAACCGCAACATTTATTTCCCGAGGCAGCGGAAAGCAATCGGGCCCGATTAACAAACTCAAACTTCAAACTTCAAACTCAAAATAAAAAGCGTACGATGTGTTAGTGAACGTATTAAAAGAAAACGGTACAAATTCAATCTCACACGCGTGACTAGTCGGTAAATAAACATAAACGCGAATAGCTGCCTCTTTGGATGAGGAGAAAGGTTCTAGGGACAAGTGATATTTTATTAACCGGTGTAATATATTTGGGGAAACGGAATTGGAGGATTCATTTCTTTTTGGGGGAAGATTTATTATGGGAATTCTAAAATTTCTAATCCCGAATTCATCGATTCCGACGGTATAATTCGACGGTAACGTAGTCAAGAGAAAGAAAAAATGAAGATTGATCAGATGGAGGAAATACTCACCGCGGCAAGGATCATTCTTTAATAGAAATTCGTCTAAGGCTACCCATCCACCACCGACACGAACCATCACTGTGGATCGTAGGATTCGTACCAGTCGTAACTTTTGACTGTCTCCGAACTGTCGAACAAAAAATTTAAATTAGTACATACAATATTTGTTAGAGACTCTTTAACATGATGACTGTGTGATACGGTGATTATACGCTCTACTAATTTTATTCATATAGTGAATTTTTTGTATAAGACTACGAATGGGGCTGTAGTAACTGAAGATTCTTCAAATTGATCGTGGTGGTACAGCGGACAGAAATATTAAGGGTGATAATTTAACTCGCTCTTCAACTATGTCATAACTCAGCGTGTAGTAACATAACACGTGATGGTACCAAGCATACTAGTTAGTTATCTCAAAGTGGACGTTAATCATATGTAACACCCTACCACACAGTCGTCAGATGAAACCACCATACAAAAACAAAATCATCAAATTGATACCCTGTATTTTCCCTCGCCAACTTGGAAGACGCGGAACTTCTGACGACAAGTACAGAGCATCACCAAGCGTTTCACTTCGTCATGAATCTTATCCGTGTCATTGTATGTCCTTCGTTCTTCCCAGTCCGGTCTCAAAGCAGCAATGAACTCCTTCCAGTCTATCAATCCTTCGCCATGACGGTCGAACAGATCTGCTACTGCTCCCATTTCTAATCTGGACGTCTCAAATTCTGAAAATACGTATTTGCTTTAGTCTCAGTTGAACTATTATTAATTGCTATGAAGTAGTCTCGAAAACCGCTTAGTCCCGTAAAAACCAATTCTTGAAAAGACTTACTGGTGTTCATGATTCCTTGAATGAAATCTTCACGAGGAATGAGGCCATCATTGTTCTTGTCCATCTTCCTGAAGAGATCCGTCAGTCTGGACTTCTTATGATTCATGAATTTCAAGAACTGCAAATATGTTAGGTTTATTAAACAGAACAGATACCAGTGAACAGAAATAGTGAACAGAAGAGAACTGACCCTCTTACGCCAATCCTCCCAGCTGAAGTTTGCAACGCGATCCAATTCCTGAATGTAATTATACTTGTCCTGTAGTCTTCGTTGACGTTCCCAAGCCAGCATCCAGACGTGCCTCCACCTGTCCCACAGGAGTTTCACTCTCGGACTGCGGAACTCGGGTTCGGCTCCTTTGCTATATACAAAAGAACATCGTCAGATATCTCTATATTTCCGTCGCGTTCGAAAGTTGCATAAACGAAGCGTGAGAAGCAAAGGGTGCAAATGAATGATGAATAAATAAAAAGATCACCGAACAACCTGTGCAAAGATCTAAACAGCTCGACACCTGAAGATAAGAGAGAAAAGAGAGAACGAAAGATAATTGAACCAATAATTGTCGTCAGACTGCAGTGTGTGAGTGGAAAGTGTTATGGGGGTTAAAAGCAACTCATCGGCGAGTAGAAAATAAAAATCGAAAATTAAAGCTGGGTGTGACGAACCTTCCTTTAGGTGGGAACCTTGGGCCGATGTGCGGCAACGAATCTGCTGTTCTCTCGCGGCCTGGGCTGCCTCGGCTAAACAGGAACATGCGTCACATCACTCGACACTTCTACCAAAAAGTATCCGCGCGACAAAACTCGCGTTTATCGTGCACCGATCGCTCAGTCCCAAATCAGCGATCGGTCCTCGGATTTCCTTTCGGGACGAGCAAAACGAGAAACAAACGCAGGAGAAACAGAGAATAGGCCACGCGAAATACGCTCAACATTATTATCAAACGACCAACTTTTATAGAGCTACGAAATCTGAACAGAATCATCAATGAAGTCTATAGTCAATCCGTCAAATCAATACAGTCTACCATTACAATTCTACTATAATTCACACGCAGGCCTATTCCTTATAAATACTTGTACGATGTCCTCAAATACGCCTCAAGTGTATTCTCTTATATGGTGTACTCCGAGTCAAAGATACTCAATCACATACCATGCTGCTACTTGAAAGAAACCGATTCGAATATCGAAGTTTAGCAAATCTTGTCTCGACAACGCACCTTTCTGTCGTTCCAGTTGTCCTCGTTGATTATCGCAATCGATCACACAAAAAAATTTAAAAAAAAAATGATACAATACGACAGAAGAAGAATCAAACGCAACACATGCACGGGCAAGTGTAACTTTCCAAACGTTTAAGAAGCGCACGCAAACGAAAACAAACATTAGAAAAGAGAATACGTTCGAATTAAGATCGAGATGGCAAAGTTAAGTATCGTTTAGTGAGGACTTCGTCTACCTCGATGATATTGGAGCGATCCTTGATGATCTCGAGAACTCGCTAAAAGAACTTGGGACTAGGAGTAAAAGTAAGCTAGGTACGGAAGAATGTAAACGTACGTCGGCGCTGGTGACTTAGCCTTCAATATCTTCTTCGTATCTTTCACCGGTTTCACTTGTCTAGCTTTGCAGACGCGATCGACCTCGTTCTGTCTTCGACTAGTGTTCTCCATGAACTCTCTGTGATCGGCTATCAACATTTCCAGAGTAGCTTTGTCGTCTGGCAGAGGTTCTGCCTCGAGGGCGTTCAGAGTGTTTTCCAAACCTTCCAACCACGACAACAACTCTTCGAGAAGGTTATCAAGATCCTGAAAGATAAATATATGTAAAAATCTGTTCCAAAATGTTTATACGGTAATTTAGTTAAGGCCTCAGAGAAAGTGTGGGTTTATACCTGAAGACCTTGCATGTGGTTCTCCAATCTCTGGTTCCTCTGATGTGCCCAAGTGGCCACCTCCTCCCATCTCGACTGTATGATGGTAATCCAATGTTTGATAACCGCGGCACCATCCGGATGAGCTTTACCAAGAATCGTATGAGCCAATTCCAGTGTTTGGTCCTTCTCAACCTCCTTGATACGCAGTTCACGCAAGAACCTCTCGTGTTCCATCAGCTGGTTCCTGCTCTCTTGTTCGTCCTCCGGTAGCTGTCCAGCGAACCTCAGTTTCATCTCGGCGTCGCTCAACCACTCTAGCAGTACGTGAACAGCCTTGTGCAGGCGTTCAGCTTCTCTCAGAGCTTCCTCGAGTCGGCTGGTCTTCGCCAAAGATAATTTTGTAACCGTGTTCCAAAGGTCGTGCATTTCAGATATTTGAGATTCAATGGCAGACGCGTCTTCCGGAGCTTTTCTGAGTATCTCCCAACCAGTTTGGATTACGGACTTCATTTGTGATTCGCGAGATTTCAGGTCCTTCTCGAAGGTCTTGTGCTGTTCCACCAGGTTCATCACGGTGTCCAGATCGCCGTGAAGCGGTCCAGTTTCCGTGAGTTGTTTCTGCGACTTGCTCAGCCATTCTAGGAGCGCTTGAATAGCATCCTTGAATTGACCGGAGAAGAGCAACGCCTCTTCCAACTTCCTCTGTCTGTCCACACACTTGCCACACACAGTGGTCCACTTGTTCTTCAGCTCATTCAAGAGTTCCTTCAGGGCGGACTCGTCGCTCTTAGGTGCCTTGTCCTTCAGCAGCTTACCGTTCTTCATGGTTACATCGTAGGTACCCTGTTTGGCACTGAGAGCCTTCTGTAGCTCGCGGTGCTTGTTCAGTCGAGCTTTGATCTTCTCTGGGTCGTTGCCACCCAGGCCACCGTCTATAGCAACTTCGTCCAAGGTCTTCTCGGTCTCGTCGAGCCAGTTCATCAGGTTGGACCAAGCATCGTGGAACTCTCGTGCCTCCTTGTATCCGTGATCCAAAGCCCTCGTTCTTTCCGCGGACTTGGAAACTACCCTCTCCCATCTGTGTTGCACGCTTATCAGCAAGTTCTTGATCAGGATCACGTCCTGTTTCTGGGAGAAGTATTTCAGATGAGTACCCTTCTTGTCCAGATTCAACATGGTCTCGCGATGAACACCGACGTCCTTCTGGAAGGCCTTGTGTTCCTCGATCTGTCCAAGAATGGTCTCCATCACCCTCGACACCGGTTTCAAGTTGGTCAGAATCTTCTCAGCGTTGGTGAGCCAGTCGACGAACGCCTGGAGCGCGTCGTGGAACTCCGTAGCTTCCTTCAACGCGATCTCCAGCTTGATCTTCTTGTCGCTGGCGCGAGCGGTCACGTTGTCCCATCGTTGTTTCAGGGTCTTCAGATTGTGGTTCAGACCACCGGCGCTGCTAGTATCTGCGCGTTTCAGGTACTCCTGACCTTGCTGGAGAACAGTCTCGACTTTCGGACGATTCTGCTCCAGCTCGTTATAAACTTCCATGAAACGTTCCAGCTGTTCCGAAGCGGTTTCTGGTAAACCACCCACCGGTTTCGAGGCCACTATCGTGTTGTCCACGTCACCTAACCAGGAGAGCAGGTCCTGAATCTCTGCGGTGAACGATTGCGCTTCTCTGAGGGCATCCTCCAGTTCTCGTTGACGATCCGCAGCGCGTTGCAATAGATCTCGCCAACGACGATTCAAGGTTCCCAATTTTTCGGCCGTGGTCGATGCTTCCGCCGTTCCCTTTCCGTCCTCGATCAACTGTCTTCCGGCATCGTTCAACGTGTCGACACTCGTCTGATGGGCTTGGATGTCGTTGACCAACACCTTCAACTTGGCCAGCTCCACTTCGATCACCTGTGGATCTCCAGCCACCGCCTTCAGGTTGTCCAGAGTGTCGTCCGTCTTCTCGATCCATACCAACAATTCGTCGAGCGCGTGCTGGAACTGTCCTAAACGCAGCAAAGCGTTCTCCAGAAGACGTTGTCTCTCGACGAGTCCTCTGAGCAAACCATCCCACCGTTTATTCACCGCTCCCAGTGGTTCTTTGATGGCTGCCGCTTGCTCGGACGATGTCCTCTCCGTCAATTCTGCGGCTTGCCTGAAATACCATCGAGTTGTGTTAAAATAGTTTCGTGGTAGGCGATTGAACGCGAGCTGTACGCGTCGATGTGAGCAAGCGTACACCATGGGGATGTTTTGTAATAAGGTACCGAGACCGTTGTTTAAACTCTCACGTTTAGTATAAATACTGGATCGACGAATCTACGGGAGAGGAGATACAAACCATAGGAAGCAATTCTTTTTATATAGTACCGCAGTTGCAAATATTGTTTCACGTATAGTTCATGGGCAGCAGTAAATTGAGCGCTCTTCAGCAATGATGAGCCTGACGTAACACCGCTCCAAACAGCCCCAAAGAGTTGCTCCCTACTATAAATCCTAAAGGTAAAACGCTGTAACTCGCGTCTATCGTCGAATCCATGACCAAAATCATATTGTGTGTGTAAGTAAAACAGGCACGTCACGATCCAGGCAGGCAGACAGGCAGGTAAATACAGTAGTATGTTCGACCATCAAACGGTTGTCCGAACTTCAACCAACGTTGAAAGTTAGGGATGTTCGATTATTCGACCGACAACTGAGGGTATTACGACATTTGTTACGGACATTATTGAGATTATAAAAGGACCACTCGGGGATCTATTGCATGTACCGAATGTGTACGGGGAACGATATAAAAGAGTAAGCCATGCTCTAACTACAGCAACAACACAGAGAGAGGGTTGACTTGCCTTGTCAGACTCCTAATGCGTTCGCAGGAACCGGCGCGGAAAAAACAAAAGTTGGGATTAGAATCTCGCTGGTTACCTTCATCAGGGGCTTTTTGTTATTCGTAACAAAACGGGGGGAATCGCGCGACAAGGAGAAGTACAAGTGAAACGCGACTGAACACTCCTGGACTTGATCGGTGTATGATTCAACAAAATTCAACGGGGAGGGAGAAGAGAAGCGAGTTTGGTTACCTGTTCAGAGCTTCGACCTTGACCATGTGAGGATCTACTTCGGCCTTGAAATTGGCCAATTGTTTGATCTGTTTCTTAACTTCGTCGATGTCGCTTCCCAGTGGTCCCATGCGAGCGAACTTCTCCTCGGCTTCCTGGAGGAACTCCAGGAGATTCTGTAAAGTCTCATGGAACTCCATAGCCTTCTCCATGGCGTCTATAAGGTTCTCCTCGCGCCTGGCATACAACGCGGTCACGTTGTCCCAAGCTTGGTCCAAGTCCTCGATGTGTTTCCTGACCTCTGGTTTGTCCGGTTCGCCGCAGAGACCCATCAGCTCGTGTCCAGATGCACGTACTTGCTCCACATCCGGTTTCGTCTGGTCGATCTCGTGTCTGATCTCCTGCAGAGCTACCTGTTGCTGTTGGATGGCGGCAGGTTGTGCTGCAGGTGGTGCCTGACCCGCGAGAGCATCCTGCAGTTCTCGCAGAGTCGACATCACGCCATTCAGCTCGGACCAGAATTTCTCCGCGATGGCCAGAGCATCGTCCAGAGTGTGACCTCGCTCGTTGGTCGCCCTCTGCACGTCGCTCCATAGTTTGTTCAATTTTTCCAGTTTACGTTTGATGTCCTTCACAGCTGGATCAGCCCTGTTTCCAGCCTTGCTGATCACATCGTCGGCTGCTCTCTTCACGGCCGCGTAGGCCTCGGATCTCTGGGCCAATTCGTCGACTAATGCGGTGTTCTCTTCCATCTGGTCCCTCAAGCGACCAGGATGGGCGCTGATAGGTTCAGCACCGTTCACCTGATCCGCCGTTGAAGAGAGTGCGCGCAACATTCCCTCCAATTTGTCAGAGAACTGAGAGGACTCTTGCAACGCTTGCTCCAGAGTCTGCTGTCGACTTCGCAGTTCAGCCCTGAGAGCTGCATATCGGGCTGTGTCGGCTTCAAGGATGTCCTGTATCTTAATTCCCTCTTCTTCGTTAACAAGCTTCAGCAAAGCTTCACCGGTTTTGGTCAACTTCTCGACCAGAGGCTTATGCTCGTTGATACTCTGCATGAGCAGCTCGTTCTTGTCCTGCTGCGCGGCTATGAGGTCAGGCCTCAACGCAGGCATAGGAAGCATGGCGACTTGTTGTTCGGCTTCTTCGAGCCAGCTGACCAAACCGATGTGCGTATCCCGCAGATGTTCAGCCAACGGTAACGCTTGCTCCAGTGCTCCAAGTCTGTCGGCAGAAAGACCGGAGACGATCTCCATCGTTTCTCGAAGATCCTCCATCTTCTCTCTGATAGTGGACGTGTCCTCGTGCTGGCCATTTTCGCGTATCACCTTCTTTGCCGTCGATATGACGTCTCTGACGCGGCCCTTCTGACTGGATATATCGTCGTTGAGAGCTTTGTGCTCCTTCAGTTGCACTCTGATGATCTCAGGTTCGCTGCTGGGCGGTTCTGCCTCTCTCAGCTGATTGTCCACCTCGCGGAACCACTCTAATAGGTCGTCGATGTCGCCGATCACTTCTAGCGAACGTTGTTTGCTGAGCTGTATTCTCTCGGCCTTGCGTTGGATCTGTTCCGCGATGGCGTCGAATCGCCTGTTGTCCCTGGTTACCAGACCCTCGATGGTAGCAGCGCCTTCACCCGGTGACAACTGAGACAACTGTGGACCAACAGCATTGATTTTGTCCAGGACTGGTCTGTATTCCGATATCTCCATTTCCAGGCGTACGATCTCATCCTCGCGAGGTTCTGCGGATTGCAGGGCGGACTCAGCCGCTTGCATCCAGTCCATCAAGCGATTGTGGTTGTCATGGAACTGTTGGACCAATGGTAGTGATTCCTGAGCGTGTTTCAGCAGATCGGAGCCGCGGCTGACCAAATCGTTGAATCGTCGTTGCAGAGAGTCGAGCTTGTCCTTCAGTTGAAGAGCCTCGTCGCTCGAGATGTGTTTCATCAGTTCTAAACCGGCATCCGTGGTGCTGTCCACTTCCGTCTGTCTGGTGGATACTTCTTCGGTCAAGTCAGCAAGATCTTCCATTTGCTGAAGAAGCTTCTCGGTGTGAACTGCCAATACTCGGTACTTCGACAGTCTGATTTCCATGCCTTCCATCCAAGCCTGAAGTTCTTGGTAACTGAGAACCAGGTGACGCAAACCTTGCCTCGATCGTTGCAGAAGGCTGCCGAGAGCCTCTGATCGTTCGACCAAAGTGGCGTATCTGTCGGCAGCGTCCTGCAATTTATCAGCCAGAGCTGCAGCTTCGTCTTCGCCCACGAGAGCCATCAGTTGACTGGCAATCTCTGTGAGTTCGCTGAAGTCCGGTTTCCTGGATAGAATGTCTTCGTGAAGAGCGTCGTGTTCTGTAACCCGCTGCTGGATCTTCTCCTCGTCGGTTGGCACCAGTTCCATGTCTCTCACACGTTTCTCCGTCTTGTCCAACCAAATTGCCAACGGTACCAACTTGTCTTGGAATTGTTTGGCTACACCCATTGCTTGTTCGAGCGCCTCCATTCTTTCGGCTGCGCTTTCCGTCAAATTGTCAAATCTTCCCACAAGCTCTTTCAGTTGTTTCTCGATCATCTTTCGTTCCTTAGGATCTGCTCCAGCAGCTACCTCTTGACCCATGTTGTACAAGGACGACATCGAATTCTGTCGATCCATCAACATCTTCTTCAAGAACTTCTGCTCCTGCAGCTGTGCTTTGACTACCTTGTAATCCGACGATGGTGGCTTCTGGTTGGAGACCATCTCTTCCGTATCTGTCAACCACTTCTGAAGACCTTCCAGAGCTTCCTGGAACTTTCCAGACTGAAGCAATCCTACGTCCAACCTTCTGTCTCGTTCATTCAGCCTTTCTTTCAGATCGTTCCACCTCTCATTCATCTTGTCGACATCTTTTTCAATGTTGCTGGTGTTCACGTCACGGCCGGCAGTCTGAATCAAAGCTTGACCAAGAACGTTGCAATCCTCAACGGCACGAGCCAAAGGTTCTATCTTGTTAATTTTCAAGAGTCGGAAATCTTCTTGTTGGACTTTGATAGATTCCACTTCTGATCCAACTGGTTTGAATCTTCTGACATGCTCGTTCGCTTCGTCGATCTCGCTTATGACGGTCGTGTGAGCTTGATAGAATTCCTGTAGCCTGTCCAAAGTGGCCGAAAGCTCTTCGTGGCGGTCTCTTGAGCGATCATCCAGTTTCACGACCTGTCGTTTCAGGCCGGCAACTTGTTCTCTGGTTGCCGCAGCATCAGCCGCGAAACCGTAATCGACTAAACGTTCTCCGAGACTCTCCAGATCGGTCACTTCCTCGTACAATCGGGTCACTCTGGTTATCACTTTCGTGGTTTCCTCTATCTGAACTCTAATGATCTTTATTTCTCTGCCTGGCGCTCTCATCGAGTCCAATTCCCTCTCAAGACTCGATACCTGTTGACCAATTGTTTTCGCCTGGTCGTTGAACTGTGCAACTGCGGTAGCCGCGCTCTGCAATTCGTTGCATCTGTCGTCCAACTTCGCTTGCAGATCATTGATTCTGTCACTTAGATTGTTTACTTCGTCTTGCAAGTGCGTTGCATCGACCCCCTGTTCACGAGCTTTGTTCACCAAGTCACTGGCCTGTTGTTTGACGTACTGCAAAGGTTTCTTCAGGTTTGTCGTTTCTTCTCGTAAACTCTGAAACATAATATGGCGCATAAAGGTGATGAGAAATCGTAAAAAAGTATCAGTAGGTAACATAGTAACATAAATTTCCAAATCCTTATTTACCTTTATCCTATCGAGAAGTTTCGGATCTTTAGCTGCTCCTCCAAGAGCATCGTGAGATGCCAATTTATCTTCGCAACGCTGCAAACTGTGTCTCAGTTCTCGCAGGTTCTCATTGAAGTCCATCAAATGTCGTGCAGTGTCCTCCAAAGACTGTGTCCTTGCGATCAAGTCTACAACATCGATCGATTAATAAATGCTTATTATCATAAAACCATAACCGATGAAACTTACCGTTGTTCAACTTGTCCCATCTGGTTTTCATAGCACCAAGCTCGTTCTTGACATTTTGTTTGTCGATGTCGCAAGCTCCTAAGAAAGTCTCGCCAAGAGTTTTGTTGTTCTCGAATTCACCGGAATGTTTCCAGACCTCATTTCTGAACGAGGACAGTTCTTTCAATTGTTTTTCAATGTCCTTGCGTTTGAAGGAAGCTGGCTTCAAGCATTCGAGTTTGTCTTCAGCTTGTCGCAGCCATGGCAGGAACGCGTCTTGTGCCTTGTAGTATTTCTTGCAGTGTTCCGCGCAAGTCTGCAATTTTGTGTGCCTGTCCATCATGTCTTTCTTCAGACGATCCCACTGCGACTGCATCTTATCGAGATCGCGTTGTAGAGACCGGTTCTCCACCTTTTGCGATCGAGCTAACATGTCTCTTCCTTTGTTCAGCAGCATGATAACCTCGTGCTCTTTGCCCATCACGTTTCTATACATCGGCTACGAATAAACAAAGATTGTTAGTTTAGACATTGACTTAATTCAATCGATTAATCAGCTTACCTCATGATGATCAAGTTGCTGTTGCAAGATGTCTCGATCGGCCGATACCAACAACTTCTCGGACATGTTTCCAAGCTCATCCGCGAGCCAGCCCAACGTTTTAGTGCAGGAAGCTTCGAACTGTCTTCCATCTCGCAAATTGCCCTCTATCTCAGCTTTCTTGTGGTCCAATTTCTTCTGCAGATTAGTGTACAGCTTTCCAACTGCAGCCAATTTTCCGTGAATCTCAGATTTGGAAGCTGGATCGCTCAGAACCTCGCACAGCTGTTCACCCGCTGCCTCAGCATCCGCCAGCAAAGGTCTTTGACCTTCCAGCTGTCTTTCGAGATTCTCGATCTTTCGCAGCTGGTCTTCGGGATCTTTTTCTAGGGTCAGCTCATCGAGATTGTCGGATATCGCTTGAAGAGCGTCGCGCAGACGGTTTAGACTCGCGTCGAACTCGCGGCTGGTGTCAACCGCGTCTCCCAAGCTCTGTGCTCTTTCGTCGAGTCGAGCTAATTGGTCGGACCATTTGTCCAAAATGGATCGTAATTTGGTACTCGTCCTTTGACCATCCGGTGAATCGGTTCCTATCACGCTGAGGATGTTCTCTCCGACCTGTATCAGGTGATCCAGCTGAGGTTGCTGAGTACGGAACTCTTCTCTGAGAACCTGAACCTGTTGCACTTGGCTGGCAACCATTCTGGGATCGGCTGAAATTGGACCCAAAGCACCCAGCATTCTCTCCTTTGATCCAAGCCATGAAGCTAAACCTTCTGACGTATCGTAGAAGTCCTTGACATCGTCCAGGAACTTTATTCTGTCTTTGCAACGTTCGCTGAAGGATCTCCATCTGTTCGTCACATCTTCCATTTCGTCATTCAATCTGTCTACACCGGCTGCTCCCTTCTTGCGTCTGACCAAATCGCGGACCTGGGTTCGGGTAGTGTCAAGCAAGGACTGTTTCTCGTACATTTCTTCGATAACGACCTTAATCTGTTTCGCGGTCTTATCCGCTTCTTCTTTAGTGCCTGGCATGGTTTCCTTTGGTATCTGTCGCTGAATCTATTCAAAAAAGAGAAGTAGTAATGTATATCAAACTCAATCATAAATGGAACCATGAATAGAAATTCTAATTTCGTTTGCAACTGATAGACTACCTTCTCCAGAAACTGAGAAAGCGTCTTCAAGTTGTCCATGTGTCTCCTCAATTCGTCCTTGACACTGTCTAGCTCGGTTTGCCGGTCGGTCAGACGGACACCCAGCAATCCATATCTGTTATTGATCTCTGAAAGTTGCTGCTGAACGGGCGACAAATCCTCCAGGTGAAAGCCGTCCTGGCTGGAGCGTCGGCTGCTGAATCCGCTGCTACCACCTGGAGAGACCGGACTTTGAGCAGCATACAATTTAGCGGGAGATGGTGAGCGACCGTCTTGTGACATTCGTCGTACTACAAAAAAAAAGTGAGAAAAAAAATGTATGAGTTGCGCAAAAAGTGTGAGTAAATTATTGGTTATGATAAAATGGACATGACTGTAATGAAATGAGGATGTGATGCTAAACGATTGATGTTGAAGCGGTATGGGTTAAGCCAGCGATGGGCACGGAAGTTTCGAGTTTTGGGAATTTGGAATTCTAGAGAAAGCTTGGAGAGGTACCTAGGGTCAGTTCCCCTGGGAGGGTACAGAACCTGTAGATTACTATTTATCAGTGACCATCACTGGACTAGATTATTATGTTAATAGTGTTAAAACGACCACGATACGTACCTGGTCTCTTGGTTGGACTAGTACTTCCACGACGACGTGTTGGACTCTCGATACGTTCCTTGAGCAGACCGTCATACGCGATTCCAAGATCGTTCACTTTATCAACGGTGTTGCCATAATCGCGATACTCTTTCTGAATAGGCTTCAACTCGTCAGCCTGTCTCTTCAGTTTCTCCAAATCGACAGCTACAGGTTCGAGACCTTGCACCTTATGTTCAGTGCGAGTCAACCAATCGATGACTTGATCGCGAAGCTTCTCGTAAGCGGAAAGCTGTTTGGCTCTGGATTTGCTGAGTCGTTGCTTTTCGTCGATCAAGTTGTTCACTTCCTTCCATTGAGATTCAAGCGCCGTGATCTTGTCCCTGATCTGAGCAACGTCGGTCACGTCTTTCTTCGAAATCAAGTTCTTTCCATTGCGAATCAAGTCCTCGAAGCTGGCTCGTTGGTCCTCGCGTTTATCCATCAGATTCGCCATCTTGGTCTCGTACTCTGCCACGTCCAGTTTGCTCAAGTCTCTAGACTCGAGAGCTTCGATCATGTGAGCGTACCAGCTGTCGAATTTCGTCGTTTCGACCAAGAAGTCGCCGAGAGCTTGCGCGATCTCATCGAGGAACTCGCCTCGGCGCAACGATTTGTCCATCAACTTCTCGAATCTACTTTGGACATCTTTCAGTTTGCTCTCTATACGCTTCGCGATTCGCGCGTTGCTCGAGTTCGTGAGCAGATCATGTGCGCTGCTCGCAACAGCTTCCACGCTCAAACGATGACTGTCCAAATCGGCTTGAAGAAGACGTTGGTCCCTCTGCTGCTCTTCCAGACGTTCCTTCTGTAAGCTGGCTGGTCGCTGAATGTTCCTGAAAGACGACGAAGAGCTTAGCTTATGGACTGAAAGTCTATATCGCATGCAAGTGTACTTCCACACTAAAGAGTAGACAGAGAACTTGAATCTTAAGATTCAAGAACTTGTTACTTACTTAAATTGGCTCTCAATGTTGTTCAACCAAAGTACCAAGCTGTCCAGTGCGTCCTGCACTCCCTGACTCCTAACCAAAGCAGCATCCAGTTCCTGGCACTTCTCACCAATGGCGTTGGTCAGCTGTTTGTACTTGTCTTCCAGTGCCTTTGCAGGTTCCTCCAGTTCGTCGACTTCCTTTGGCGTTAACTGTCCATCCAGGGACCTCAAAAGAGCCTCCACAGTCACCTTGACATTCTCCACCAGTCGTTCGTTCGCGAGCATCTCGTTGTTCAACGCTTTAGCTTTGCTCAACTGATCCTCAACCTGTTTAGGCTCAGCCGCGACAGGTTCAGAGATAGCCCTATGAACTTTCGGCTCCACTTCTTTCAACCAGTTTCTAGCTTTCTCCAAGGATTCGCGATAGTCTCGCTGTCTTCCACCGACACCAGACAGCCTGTCGGATAACATATTCGCTCGCGATAGCAGATCTTTATATTGAGCAGTGACGATGGACACCTCGCCGCGTACAGGCGAGTCTTGACTGGCTACAGGCTCCTTATGAGGCAATCTTTGGGGCAAACTGGTTCGGAACTCGTTCAAGACATGTAAGAACT
This sequence comes from Megachile willughbiella, assembly GCA_945859595.2. Lineage (NCBI taxonomy): Eukaryota > Metazoa > Arthropoda > Insecta > Hymenoptera > Megachilidae > Megachile > Megachile willughbiella. Next base: position 12,751,231 of record OX243799.1, on the reverse strand, counting down.
CTTTGCTTTCGTCGACGAATTTCTGTGCGGCCATAGTGATGAATCGAAGGTCAGCTTGGTGAGCTATGACGTCGCTGATGAAGTCACGCGTGGCATCGGTGCTGCTGTTCAACCTGTTCAAATCGGTTAGGGAATGTTCTTTCTCTTCCAGGACGCGTCTGGCATTGTCCAGCCAATGAGAGAACGTTGACAACTCGTTCCTGTAAATTAGAAATCTTTTAGTAGAAGATCGAAAGTAGAGGAATGTGTACTTCATGCAAATACTGACTTGAATTTGACCAAATCGTCTCTGGCAGCTGTTAGGCGTTTCACCATTCGCTCGGTACGATCCGTGGCTCTGTCGAACCTGGTCTTCAGGGATCGACCATTTTTCTCTAAGGTGGACACTTCTTCGCTGGACAGCACGTTGCTACCGGTCAGGACCACCTGGCGAATTTGATCGAGACAGGAGGCGACGGGGCGGGAATGGGCTTCTAGGTCCTCTTTGATTTCCTAAAAGTATAATTCCACGTTAGTATATAATGCAGGTGTTTCTTTTCTATCTGGACTTTCTATTGTTTACGAATCCAGATTAATGAAATTGATCTTACTTTCATGGCGTTTATCTGATTTCGAAGTTCGTCGATGTCTTCCTTCACGTTGCCTTGATTGGCTAACTTGTCCTCGACCTCGGATATCCATTGTAGCAACCTCGACGATGTTTCGTCGCACAGTTTGTACTTCTCTTCGACCGCTTGCTACAATGATTTGCAACAAAGAGAACATGCAAATTGATATGGAATGCAACAGACAGCCGGTGCGCGCGTAATGACTTACTCTAACGTGCTCTATTACTAACAAGATATAGATAACGATAAAACCGCCCTCTTACCAATGGCGGTCACTCTGTAAGGGATAAGATTAAATAAAAAAACAGGAAACATGGTAAGCTTAAAAAACGTATCTCACGCATGCAAACACATACACACACTTGGAACGTAAACGTAAAACACGTTATAAGTAAACAATTAAAATTAAAATAAAGGGTAAACAAAACACAGTCTCTTTTTTTTTAGAAAAATAGATCTGACTGATCTGCAGCGAGTAATCGAGCTGCATAATTTGTCCTGTACGTGGTTTTCTCTATGCAGTCTCGAAGCGAACGAGGACACAAGCCGCGTTCTCGTCAGTAAGACGCGTCCACAAGCAAAATAAGAAACGATCGGGTTCAAATGACGACGAGTGATAAAATAACGAAAGAGAGAGAGAGATGAAAATTGGGGAAATCGGGGGAAAAAGTCGCGCTTACGATTACAGGATGTATATATATAAACAATGTATATTATATTCATAATGGCATAAACGTGTGTCGAGCTACATATGCTACACGTGCTCAGAGATTTCCGCAAACTCGTGCTAGAAAGAAACAGGATCGAGCTAAAACTGAACGTAATAAATACCTGAAAAAGAAAGGAAAACCTCTGTGTAAATAATAATCGAACTGAATTAAATGAATAAGGTATATACGAGCATCATATCGTATCGAATAAATTTTCGTTACTACGATGAGTATAATGTAATGTATAATGGGAGACGGTTTCTGTGGTATGGCGGCGTGTGCGTTCGATGGTAACCCGTTAACACGTTGAATGATGTGAGGGGGTCTCTGAGGACCGATATCATCAATCACTTTGACTTCACGTACTTTCAATTTCATTATTCTATTTATACGTCAGAGTCAATATGTGATGTCGGCCGACAAAGAATTTATATAATTGAATACAGTAGATTCTCGATATATCGTCATCTTTTATACAGTCTTTTATTCTCCGTTGACTAGTGAATGTTAAATTCTGATACGTAGTAGCGCTCCGTTGCTGTCGCTAGGCGGAGTAACGCCTCCTGTTGCTATAGCAACGCGTAGTAACGCCCCCCGTTGCTATAGCGACGCGTAGCAACGCCCTCGTTGCTATAGTGACGCGTAGTAACGCCCTCCGTTGCTATAGAAACGCGTAGTAACGCCTCCTGTCGTCACAGCAATGTGTAGTAACTTCGTGCGTTACTACGGTTATGTATAGTAACTTCACGCGTTGCTATAGCGACGCACAGTAACTCTACACGGTTACTATGGTTGCACATTGTGTTGTGAAAAGAGGAAATTTGTAATACATCCCAATATAATAGCAATTCTAAAAAATTGTCATTCCTATATCTCCATCGATGGCAATAAAACGAGAATCTACTGTGATTACAATTATAATGTGCCGTAGTGAACATTCAACGTGTTAACCCTTGTGTAGACAATCAGACACTCACTAATACCTACTGAAACTGTAATAAACGTAACAATTTAAAATGTAACTGAAAATGAATTCGAAAAATAGAGATAAACTACTGAAAATAAAAATGATTAAGTGATGACCCGACTGTCCACACAAGGGTTATGCATGCGATCACACGTAACACGTGGCTACGCAATGAACGACTAATCGCTGTCGATTTGACGTCGTTAATTGTCCCAATTAACTCCTTGATTATCAGGATACACGTTAAATACAATTTTCTTAGTAACGTTTCACGCTTTACTTCTGCCTTCCCATATCACGATTCATGAAGAATTTAATTTTAAAAATAAAAATAAAAATTGAAAATTAAAAGGAAGGTGATTCGAAGGAAAGCGTTGAAACGTGGACGAACCAACGTGCAAATAACCATCAACGAACGTTAAACGATATATTATTAATCTAATTATATGAATCGAATTAGCATTGCCGATGCGATCAGGCGACACGAAAGATAGATCGATGACACGTATTTCATTCAAGTTAATCGATTAAATCACACAATTATCGTGACGAACGTAATCGTTCTCTCTTGTTTATCGTTTTTAGTATGACATTAGCCCCCTGTTACGTGAAAAATAATTGTGAATGACGTGCGCAGTTGGGTATATGATGCGAGCGTGAACGAGACAGGATAATTAAATAAGGGAGGAGCGCCCCACGCGAAACGATATCGTTCTTCATTCACTTTCTTTATCAATGATCGATGGGTGCTGCCGTTGGATCTTTTAATTATCGTACCAACATCGATTATTCGCGATATGCTGCCGAGACGATCTGTTCTTGACTCGATGACATTCTTTTATACGTATCGTGGCACGCTCTTATTACGGGGCTCCATGCAGGATGATAAGTTCTGATGTCGGTGCTTCTGGTTAAACGATTATTGTTTTGCTCTGTTGCTAGTTTGCTCCTATCGGCAAGATCGCCGATAGTAGGATACACGAGGACGTGTATTCGCAGGTTCGTGGTCGGCTATCGTCGCACACGTAGAGCGATAGACGACCGGATGCATCGAAGCGTACAATAACGTAACGATCCATTACCTTTGGCAAGCGGTTATTTGAAAAAAATTAGATATAGAAAACAAAAAAGATATAGAGACAACCCTTTCGGCGTTCAAAAAAAAATTACTTATACTTATTAACTTAGAAGTATTTGAAATGTAACGGACTCTCTTAGAGACGTTTTAATTCAGTGTGTATCGTAACAGACACGTATCGTATCCAACGCGTATCGTATCCGACGCGTACCGCATTCGGTACGTAACGTATCCGGCACGTAACGTATTCAGTAAGTATATTCGGCATGAACAGTATTCGATAGATATCATATTCGGCAAGTACTATATTCGATACACATTGTATGTAATACGTATCGTATCCAGCACGTATCGTGTCCAGTACGTATGGTATCCGACACGTTACGTATTCGGTACGTTGCTTATCCAGCACGTAACGTATCCGGCGCGTATAATATCAACATTTAACATACTCTACATGTACAATATTTATACTATTCTATCATATTCGCGTATCACATTCCCACGAACACCGGCATCTGTACACAAAATAATCTCGGACTGAAATTTACAAAAAACTGTTCAACTATCGTTTCGAATAAAATTGTATAGTCTGTATATTTCGAACTGTATACAGCGCCGAAAGGGTTAAATAAACAATGAAAAAAAAACATGAACAAAAAAAGACAAAAAGATCGTTTAGCAAAAACAGAAAGTAAGAAAAACGTAGTAATAGCAAGGAAAGGAGAGTTCAAAGGAAGAATAAACGTCGTATAGGACGACGAAGTGTACAGTATAGAGAAGAAATCGAAGTAGAAGAAGAAGCAAGAAAGAGTGCCACTTACCCTAGCTTCTGCGGTGAGAATATAACCCTGCTCCAGGGCTTTCGCGAAGTCGACGCTCTTTCCCGATGGATCTTCGATAAGCCTGCCCGCTATAGGATCTATTATCTCGGTATTAATAGCCTCTAACAAACTAACGACTTTACCGGTGGCGGGTTCTTTGATCACCGTGCTGGACGGATCTATCGAGCCTGAATCGATCGCCTCTTTCAACGTGGTCGGTTTACGGTCGGACGCGGACGCGACCAAGAAGGGATCACTGAAACGACCGGAAGTCGCATCGTAAAGACCAAACATCAAGGCCTCTATGAACGATAAACCCCGTTTAGGAGTGATCAACAGTTCGGTCTCTAACGCCTTCGACAACGGATACAATCTGGACGTTTCCGTTTCTAAAACGTTTCCTTTCTCAGCGTCCATCAGACCTTTCCTGAACGCCTCGGACAACTTCACGAGCTTCCTCTTCTTCGTGTCCTTGATCAACGCCGAGTCGGAGTCAACGATACCAAGGTCAACCGCCTCTTTCAACGTAACGGGCTCTCCGGTCTTTGGATCCGTCAGTTTTCCACTTTCCATGGACAAATGTCCTTTGTCGGTAGCCTCTTCGAAGGACAGAGGTTTGATGAAGAACACTTCGACGTCTCCGAAACGTACGAATCGAGGAACAAGTTTGCCATCGGCTGTTTTGGGCGAATCAGCCTCGAAGGTTCCTTTGACGGATGGATCGAGGATACCGTCAGCCAGGACGTTGCTGACCGTCACGAATCGACCGCTCTTCGGGTCTCTGATCACGGCTGCGTTTTCATCCAGAAGACTACTGTCGACAGCTTCTTGAAGAGTGTATTCCTGTCGAGGTTCCTCCTTGCGAGCGAGGCTCCTTCGCGCCGATTGCTGTGTCATAGGCTTCTCCAAGGTCACCAGGAGGCCACGTTCCAGGGCCACGTCTATGGGATAACCCCGTTTCGTTTTCGAGTCGATGACCCGACCCTGAGGAACGTCGATTAAGCCGTTCTCGATACCGGCAGAGAGGGACGTTATTTGTCCAGTGGTCACATCTTTCAGAGCGGTGGTGTCCGGGTCTAGGAGGCCCACATCGAACGCTCGAGCTAGATCGTGGCTCTCGTTAGTGCGGGGATCGACGAACACTCCAGTCTGACCTCGGTAGAGGTAACAATTCACTGCTTCCTCGATGCTGAGCGGGAATTGCGAAGGCACGATGTATCCCTTGTTGGCAGCTTCCCGCAGATTGATCGGTTGTTCGCGTTCTGGCAGTGCGTTGTAAGTACCGCGGATGTCATCGATCACTCCTGAGGAGACAGCGTCGGAAAGTGGCAGATACCTGTCTGATCTGACGTCCCGGATGATGGAGCCGTGAGGATCGATCAGCTCTGATCCACAGGCTTCCGCTAGGGTTAGAATCTGGTTGGTCGACGGGTGAGTCAATTTCCCGGTCGCAGGGTCGTAGATGTTCATCATGATCGCCTGGTGAAGGTTGAACTCCGCGGTTTCGATGTCGACGATCAGACCCAGCTGCAAGGCGAGAGTCAGGGACACGGTCCTGTTCGCTCCAGGTTCTTTGAACATTCCTGACCGTCTGTCTATCACCGCAGCTCGACAGGTTTCAGCCAAGGACAACAACCTATCCGCTCGTTTGTCCCAGTAGCAAGGTAGTGTGGGGTTGATCAGACAATTTCTCATCGCCTCGTGCAGGGTAACCGCTCTTCCAGTGCTAGGATCCGTGATCTTTCCAGTCTGCTCGTCGTAGAGACCCTGGTGAATCGCGCGTTGAAGAGAAACAGCGGCTCTGTGGTCCACTATGAGGCCAGCTTCGTACGCTTCTTGCAGAGACATGGTGGATTCCGGGGTCACGTTCACTTTACCCTTAGATCCGTCGATGTAGCCTGTTCGGATGGCCTCCATCATAGAGATTCTGTGGCGGAAGCCACTCCTGCCGTCCTTCACGGTCACTGAGTCAGCGTCGATCAGATTCTTCCGTATGGCTTCAATTAAAGTCAGGTAGACACCTGTCTGGGGATCCAGGAACATGTTGGTCCTCTTATCAAGGATGCCTTTGGAGATGGCCTCGCTGAAGGTCATTGGTCTGCGGGCCTCTAGAAGCAGGCCGTGTTCTAACGCCTCGCGGAAGTCCACCGGTTTGCCCTTCTCGTTGGTTACTGTGCCGGTCTTCGGGTCAACTATCAGCTCCTTGATGGCTTTGGTGAAGGTGATGGCCTTGCCATCTGGCTGACGTACCACCACCGCTGTGCTGGGGTCGATCACGCCGACCTTGATGGCACGGTCGGTCGGCAGCTTCTCTCGTGTCTCTGGAACGATGAAGCGACCGGTGGTCGGTTCGTAGAGACCCTTGAAGACGGCCTCCGGCAAGGATATCTTGCGTTTGGCAGGTACTATCAAGCCACGGTCGAAAGCGTCGGTCAAGGACAACGGTGAACTGGTGGATGGATCGATGGCTGTTGCGGTTTTGGGATCGATCAGACCCTGCTTGATGGCCTCACCCAGAGAGATGATCTCGCTGTTCCTCGGATCCTTCACAGAAGGACTGTCCTTGGCGATCAAGCCGTTCTCCAATGCTTCTTCGAGGGTGTAAGTGACCCCGTCGATGTCGAAGGTGCCTTTTTCAGGATCGTAAGTCTGATGGGCCAACGCCTCTTGCAAGGACCATGGTTTCACCGTGCTGAGGATGTACCCTTTCTCGTAGGCAACGTCCAAGGTCATATGGTGTGGGGAGAGGAGGATTCCCTGCTCTAGGTCGATCAGCTGATTCTCTTCAGCTTCTTGCAAGGATAACACTCTGTCGTTTCGGTCGTCTCTGACCATCGTTGTCTCTCCGTCGACGTAATCGGTGGCCAACGCTTCCTTCAAGGTAGTCTCCTCTCCTGTCCTGGGGTTGGCGACCAGGCCCGTTCTTGGCGAATAATATTCCTGAACTATCACGTCGATCAGGGAAGGTACGAAACCCGTGGTGAGTATCATGCCTCTGTCGAGAGCGACGTTCAATGGCAACAGTTCTCCAGCCTTGGTGTCCCGAAGACGACCAGTATTAGGATCCAGGAGCTTCGACTCACCACCTAACGCCTCTTCTAAGGACAAGAAGGTTCCTGCTTTGGTGTCCTCGCATTCGCTGATGAACGCATCGATTATTCCTCTTCGTACGCTCTCTTCGACATCTATGGATTGACTGGTAAGCGTATCCGTGATTTTACCGGTGTCCTCCGCGTACAGTCCCTTTCTGATGGCAGCTTCCAGAGAAATTGGCTTGCGCGACTCGGGTACGATCAACCCTTTCACGAAAGCGTCTTCAACGTCTATCTTCGCGCCGGACTCCAACACTTCCGGAAGAGGAGACACCTCATCGTTAACGGGATCTCGTATGCTGATCGAATCTGGATCGATCAGACCTATTGCGATGGCTTCGTTTAATTTCAGCATCTGGTTGGTAGACGGGTCTCGAACTTCGCAGGTGGCCGGGTCAAGTAGGCCAATTTCAACGGCCTGTCGTAAACTAAGACCCTCTTTGTTGTCCGTCGCAACAATTTCAGATTGTTCCATAGGTGGTTTCTGCTTGATAAGACCTAGCTTCACTGCTTCAAAGAAGGGAATCTTTTTGCCAGTCTTAGGGTCAACCATGTTCCCCAGATTTCTGTCAACAAGAGGTTTAGCTATCGCGTCCTGAAGAGACACGTACCTGTCCGTTGTTTTGCAGGTCAAGTCTTTCACCAACACCTCGTCTGGGTCAAAAATTCTAAGGTCTAGAACGAAGTCGTTGAACGATATAACTTCTCCGGTTTCTGGATTTAAGAATCTTTCTTTCTCAGGGTCATATGCGTCTCGATCGACGAGGTCTTGTACCGTTAGATCAGGCGTCACTTCGATCACGAATCTTCTATCGCCTTCTTCGGAATCAAAGTCGATCTCTTTCTCCTGTTCTTCGTCAGGTTCCTCTAAGGAAGATGTCTCAATCGGTTTCTCTGTTTGACTAAGTGTCTTTGATGGTTCCTCCACTTTTGCAACTGATACATCTGGTTTGGAGCTCTCTTCAGGTTCTGTTTTCAATGCCTGTGTCTCTAATTCATTTGGCTGTAAAGATTTTTCTGGTTTCTTTTCTTGTATTTCCTTCTTTGGAAGTTCGGACTGAATCTCTGATTTCAAAGCTTCCTTTTGTTGGGTCTCCAACGAATCTTTTGGAGTTGGAACCTTGTCCTTGTCTGCAACTTTTTGTACAACTTCCTTTGCAAGATCATCATCTACTTTTGATGGTATCTGAGGTGCTGCAGTTGAAGTAACCTTCTCTTCTTCTTTAGGAGCGACTTTAACAACCTCTTCTTCAGGACGTGTGGTCTTAGCTACATCTTCTTCAGGACGTGTGGTCTTAGCTACATCTTCTTCGGGACGTGTGACCTCCGCAATATCTTTTTCAGGACGTGTGACCTCAGGAACATCTTTTCCAGAATGTGTGACCTTGGCAATCTCATCCTTAGGTTGTGTCACCTCTACAATGTCTTTCTCAGGATGTGTGACCTTAGTAATATCTTCTTCAGGTTGTGTGACCTCAACAATGTTTTCCTTATGATGTTTGACCTCGACAATTTCTTCTTTGGTATGAGTGACCTTGACAATGTCCTCTTTAGGATGTGTGACCTTAGCAGTGTCTTCTTTAGGATGAGTGACTTTAACGTCTTCTGTAGGATGTGGAACCTTTGCAATGTCTTCTTCAGGATGAGTGACTTTAACAACGTCTTCTTTAGGATGTGTAACTTTAACATCTTCTTCGGGACTAATAACTTTAACAACGTCTTCTTTAGGATGTGTGACTTTAACAACGCCTTCTTCGGGACTAGTAACTTTGGCAACGTCCCCTTTAAGATGTGTGACCTTAGCAATATCTTCTTCAGGACGAGTAACTTTAACACCGTCTTCTTTGGGATGTGTGACCTTAGCAATGTCTTCTTCAGGCGGAGTGACTTTGACAGTGTCCTCTTTAGGATGAGTGTCTTTGACAATTTCCTCCTTAGGAGAAGTGTCTTTGACAATTTCCTCCTTAGGAGAAGTGTCTTTGATAATGCCTTCTTTAGGATGAGTGTCTTTAACAATGTCTACTTTAGGATGTGTGTCTTTGACAATATCTACTTTAGGATGAGTGACTTTAGCAGTATCTTCTGCAGGACGTGTGACCTTAACAGTGTCTTCTTTTGGTACCGCTTTCTCTTTGCCAGCAGAAGCATCACGAACAGCATCATACACCGCTTTTCCAGCCAAAACAGGTGCAGCGACAACAGCCAGTAATCCCAACTTCGCAGCTTGCTTCAACGAAACAGATCCTCGTCCTTCAACGTCCTTCGTCTTCCCTGTAACAGGATCAATCATTCCCTTTTCGAGTGCCTGCTTAGTCGTCACAGTCTCAGCAGTTCTTGGATCATAAAGAACAGTATTTGGATCCACCAGTCCAACTTCCACCGCTTCCTTGAGGGTGTAGGATTTCTTCGTCTCCGGGTCTAAGAACCTCTCCGTCTTCTCGTCGTAAATCTGGTCGATCGGTTGCTTCTCGGCAGTGGGATCCACGCGATCTTCCAACAAACCATTCTCGATAGCCTTCTGAATGGACATGGCACATCCAGTCGAAGGATTCGTGTAGGTACCAGCGTTCATATCGAGGAGACCCTTTTGTAAAGCATCGTCGAACGTCATTTTGATGTCCTTCGTGGTGAACTCTACCTTCTTTTCAGATTCGTCCCTGACGATTCCTTTCTGACGAGCCTCGTCGATCGTCATGGTGTCTCCGGTCTCCATGTTTCGCACCTCGGTGGGACTCACCAACGCATAACCTGATAAAATATCAATGCTCTTAGTGGTAACTGTATGATGGCAGGTAACAGTTTCCGTGATACCGGTGGTAGTTACTGTAACGGATTCGCTGCTTACGGGTGGTTTGACCACCAGCAGACCAGATTCTATAGCCGTGAGCAGACGCACTGGCGTACCAGTCGTCGGATGCACGAAGACACCCTTTTCTCTATCAATTAGGCCAGCCTCCAGCGCCTTGGTCACCTCCATACTATCAGATGTTACTGGACAAGGTAACGACATGATGAAGTTGCCCTTTATAGCGTCTTCCAAGGACAAACGTTCCTCCGTGATCGGATGTCGTATCTCTTTGCCCGCTGCGTCTATCAGCCCTCGTTCTAAGGCAACTGTGAAGGTCATACCAGCAGGCGGTATTCTTTCCTGGTCCTTGTCCGTGTCGGCGAACACGTTGCTCTCGACAGCCTTCACCAGGCTGACGGTGTCACCTTGGCTGGTTTTTATCAAGGACCTCTCCGGGTCAACGAGGTCACTCTCAATGGCGCTGCGAAGGGTTTCCGTGCGACCATCTGAACAGGTCAACTTCGATAACGGGTCTACTATCTCGCAAAGAATCGCTTCTTTCAATGTCAAATGCGCACCGGTCTCTGGATGAACCACTTTGCCTTCGTGAGGATCAAGCAGACCTTGTTTGTACAAACCAGGAATGGACAGACTTTTAGCCAAAGGAACTAGAACATCGGCACTCACGGGATCCAAGACTCCACGTTCCACAGCCTCACCGATGTTGAGGACATCTCCTCTTTGAGGATCGATGATCTTCCCAGAATCTGCGTCTATCTTCTTGCTGCGAATAGCTTCCGAGAGAGTGACAGGTTTACCGTCCTCCACCGGTATTTTCCTTGTAAAAATCTCGGCGGTTTCCGCATCTATCAATCCGCTCTTCAGAGCTTCCTTAGCCTTCACCACACGCTTCCTCATTTTCTGAAGGACGATTGCCTTGGTTTCTCCCTCCGAACTTGGCCACACAACTGTCTCTCCGATAATTGCTTCGTATTTAGGATCGAAAGGTGGTTTGAACCTCTCTTCATCGCCTTCTTTCGAGACGGAAGGTTCTTCGCTGGTTGCCGCCGTTGGCGAGAAATCGGTCACAGAATCCATCACGGATGTGGATCCAATGGCAGAATCCGATTCATAGTTGGGTTTGCCGATTATCGAACTTTCGTCCCGGTCGATCGGCGACGTTTCCTTCAAAGATCGTTCGGTTTCTATTTGACGAAGTATGTTTGTGTCTGAAATAGGTGTCGAAGATGTAACTGGAACCAGAGGAGAACCCAACACGGTTACTATACCGAATTTCGCAGCGTCCAACAAAGATATCTTCCTGTGTTCGTCGACGTTGTATTCCGATGTCTTGGGATCGATAATACCGCGCTGAATAGCTTCCGTTATTCCAATCGCCTTTCCTGTTACTGGATCTGTTACTATTACCACCTCCATCGGCAACGTACCGTCGGCCAAAGCCGATAATAATTCCGTCGACTTTCTAGTTTCAGTGGATATGACTAGAGCGGTGCTTGGATCGTAGATCAGACCGCGCGAGACGCGTACGGGGTCCGGTATCGCGTGACTAGCTTCGGAATCTTTGATTTCTAGCTGCTTCGAAGGATCGTCGAGTCGCGTCACCTCCAATTTGTCAGGTTCCCCAGACATCTTGGTGATTCGCAGTAACCTCTGTTGAGAATGATCAATGTCGGGTGTTTTACCCTCCAAGAGAACTAGTCCTCTATCAATCGCCTCCTTCATCGAGATCTTTTGTGGGTAAGTGTAATGTCCGGTGGAGTCTAGGATGTTCTTCTCCAAACTGCGGAGCAGGGAAACCTTCCTGCCGTTGTTCGGATCGATCACGAAGCTGGAGTTCGGGTCGATGATCCGCAGCTTCACGCATTCCTCGAACGAAACCAACCTGTCCGTTCCTGGGATGATGAAGAGACCGGTGGTTGGATCGAAGAGTTTTCGATCGATCGCTTCGGAGAGGGACCATCCATCGGTTGGTAGTTCGAACACCCTCTTTTCCATCGATAAACTGTCATCTCTGGATGGGTCACTGATCATGCTCGTGTCTTGGTCCTGATCTGGATCCTTGTATCGATTGCTCCTGGATGACTGAACAGCGTTATCGTTATCCTTCGCTTTTATCACCGAAGAGTCCTTGGCGTTAACGAGAATGCTCGCTTTCGCTTCCGAAGAAGAAACTACGTGATCTTTAGTGATAATAGTCGTGGTAGTGCCAATTGCTCTGGGAATGTTGTCCTTCAGAGAAGGTTCAAGAGACTCTTCGACGTCCATCGCTTCGTCGACAGGTACTCTTCGTTCTTTAGTCGTTGATCGTTCAAATCCGTTGTTAATCTCCTCGTGTTTAACTTCTTTTATCTTCGTGGTAGTCTGCGTGGTGACAGTGACGTTCAACAGCCCCGTGAGCAACGCAGCTCCGTCGGGAGTAATGATACCACGTTTGATCGCATTTTCGAGAGCTACCGGTTTCTTGGTCCTGGGATCCAACAACAGACCAGTCTTCGGATCGATCAGCTCCGAGAAAACGGCTTCCAGAAGAGTGATCTCTTTGCCTTCTTCGACGATACCGATGCCTCTGTTGAACATCTCGGCAACTTCCGGTCGAATGTAACCTCGTTCTTCAGCCTCGGCCAGCGAAACTCTTTCTCCGGTATTTGGATCGACGATATAACTGCCGCCCGACTTGGAACTGATCAAACCTTTGAGCAAAGCTGCGTTCAAGCTCACGTACTCTCCGGTCAATGGATCCCTGAAGCCATCCACATCGAATATTGTCTTCTGCGCGAGCGAGGTAACCAGACCCTTCTCAACAGCTTCTGAAATTGCAATTTCCTCGTCGGTGTTCACGTTTCTGTAAGTGGTCGTCTTAGGATTGATCAGGCCGCGATCTAACGCCTCGGACAGCGTGATCGTTTCACCGGTTGTCGCGTCGACAATTGACTTCAATCGGTCGGCATCGAGAACACCTCGTTCGATCGCTTCCGTTACAGTCAATTTGGTTCTATGCGCGGGGCTGGTGATCTTCCCGCTCTCGTCGATGATCTCCGAATCGCGACAATCCTTCAGGGTCATTGGTTTCACTATCAATCGTCGTCGACGCGCCTCCTTCAGCGACAACTTCTCCATGGTGAGACCGTGCATATATTTGCCGGTCTTCGGGTTGACGATGCCCAATTTCATGGCATCCAACAACGTCACTTTGGTATCGTTTCTAGCGTCCACGACCTCCCTCGCGGTTGGGTCTAGTATTCCTTTCTCGACAGCCTCGTCAAGGGCGTAACTCTCTCCCGTGATCCTGTCAAGCACCCGACCTAAGGTCTCGTCCACGAGACCTTGCGATATCGCGTCGGATAACGGTAACGCGCTCCTCTTAACGGTCACGGTTACGTCGAGTTTCGCCAGGTAACCTCTCGCGTGAGCCTCCTCGACCGACAGCCTCTCGCCGTCTTTCGTAACTAGTTCGCCCGTGCGCGGATCCAACGCGGAACCCTTGCCTACGTCGTCGTCCTTTATCGCATCGGCTACGCTAACCGCGCCCTCATCGACGGGGACACTCTCTTTAGAGTAAGTTACCTTCGCTCTATCTGCGTGCCCGGAACCGTCTGGTTTCTCCGCGTCGAACAGCTCCCGCTGGATCGCCTCGAGCAGAGACACCGGACATCCCTCCTCGTCGAATCCGCACGGGCCTAGCAGACGATCCGCGAGACGCGTCTCGATTATCTTCTCGCGAGCCGCCTCCTCGATCGAGACGGTCTTCCTGCCGTCCCTCGAGCACGTTATCCTACCGTTCCTAACGTCCAAGATCCTAAGACTTATCGCCTCGCCCACCGTCAACACGTTCCCTGTCCGTGGATCTACGATACCCCTAGCCTCTATCACGTTCTCTGTACCTATACCCTCTTCCACCCGCTCTATCCTCTTAACGCTCCTACTCTCGCTAAAATGCACGCTGCTCCCGCTAATACTGCTACTCGTTCTCGACCACGACGCCTCGTCCATACGATCCTTCTTCTCCTCATCCTCCTCTTGCTGCCGCTTTCGAGAGATTTTCTCGCGGTCGATATCCTGATCCCTCTCGGACTGCGTCGTCGTGATCGTTCCCCCATCCCGATCCACGGACGTACTCCTACCATCGGGATGCGAACTCTCTTGAGAACTGGAACGTCGTGTCGCGTCGCTGGACACGATCGTCTCTGTCCTCTCCGTACGTTCTGTCTTCTCGCGCCGCTCTAAACTGTACCTACAACACAAGGAATATATTAGCACCTTTTAGTCGGAAGGATTTGAAGATTAACCCTTTCTAGATTAAGTTGCAATTTGGGCAAAACAACCAGTGGCGTAACTAGAATCTTTGGTTAAGGGGATCAATATAATATACTATTATTCAGTGACACGAGTTAAATATCCACGCGTTTGATGTTTACACGATAGTGGTCCACACATTAGATATTCTCTCAATAGATATTCACGCGTTAGGTATTCACACGATAGACATTGACACGATAGATATTCACTCGTTAGATATTCACGTGTCATGTATCCACGCAATAGATATCTACGCGTTGAATATTAACGCATTGTATCGCTACGTATTAGACATCCACGCACTATATTCCAAATCATAGATATCCGAGCGCGTTAGATATCTAAGCGTTGTATTACTGCACGTTAGATATCCAAGCGTTGTATTACTGCGCGTTAAATATCCACACGTTGCATTACTACGCGTTAAATACCCAAGCGTATTCCAACGCGTTAAATATTCAGATATTGCATTACTACGTGTTAAGTATCCAGATGTTGCATTACGTCCCCGTCACAAATAGTTTCACTCAACCGAGTAACGTTTTATTTAGGTCACCTTCCAAAGCTTGAGCATCCAAAATCACAATCACGTACACATTTCCAAAAGTAATAATCAATAAGTTATTTCAAAATTTGCCTATTGTTATGAAATAACACGATCACTAATGATAAATCGAACTCATGAACTTTGAATTGTACTGTACATCTGCGCGCTGGATATCCATGCATAATATCTCGACACGTAAATCCACGCGTGGTATCACGAGTTATATATGCACACATAATAGCGCCATGTGTTGTATGACTAGGCATTACGTTGTCACATTCAAATGACGTTAGGCTTATCCTGATCTCTATCTAGTTACGCCGATATGGTCGGAGCTACCGTACAACTATTTATCAGTACTTTCAAAGCCATCGCAGCGAAAGGGTCAATTCTTCTATATCCACACCATTACTCACTGCGACTGTGTATAGTGTGTGGTCGTCGATGTGTAACGTTCCTCGCAGGTACTGCTCTCATAAATGTTGAATTCCGTACGGAATGTCCTGAGTGGTCTCTGTTCCTGAAGCGCACGCTGGAAAATTTCAGAAACACCATATTGTTAAATAATTCCAATACCTGCATAAATTCTAACATACATTCAATGTAAACATTGAACATATGTTGAATTGATACATTGAATTTGATATACGTCAAATTTTAAGATACATTAAGTGAGATAAATTAAATGTGTTCATTTAACATATGAGATGAGATCGTGTGCATTTAATGTACATTAAATTACAAGATACATGTATACATTTAATATATGTTAAATTATGAGAAATGAGTACATGTGCGTTAAATTACAAGATACATTAAATGAATACATTTGATATGCGCGTACAGTAAACATTAAACTAAAAATACCTAAACATCGGTAAAAATACCAAAACATTGATAAGATACGCTAAATGGAACCTCCCAAACCGACTTTCTTGGAATGCAAAGAGTAAAATCACAAAGGTCATTCCAATTCGTGAGTAATCAGACTGTCGCGATAAAGTTTAATAAAAATGAAATGTATACGAAAAGCGTTTCAAAAATTACCGCGCAGACGATTCTTCTATCGAGCCTCATAGCTTCTGTGTTCACAGTCGACGAAACGTAGACGATAAACGAACGAGTTCTGATTCGCGAGTGTTTCGCCTCGGTTGTGGAAAGTGTGTCGCGTGTCAGGGCTGCGCGTCGTTCTCGGTGGGGCACCGCACGGCGTGCATGTCTCTATCCGCGGAGGCTCGCGTTTAATCACCGCGAACAACTCGGCACGACTGGCGTTCGATTCTCGAGTTGGCAAGCAGCCGGCGTAAACTCGTGAAAACGAGGCATCCGTGCGCGTGAAAAAGCCAGATTCTTATTTTAGAAATGCGACCGACCGCTCTTTACCGGCCGAGGAACACGCCGTTTCGCGATTTACTCTCCGCCCGTTTTTCCTCGCGCTGTGCTAATTGCTATGTCGTTCCAAATACGCGAGAACGTTCTCCGGTCGTGCTTCGTAACCTGCGTAAATTTAAAGGATAACGTAATCGCCGATGAGTAACGCGGGGAGACACGTGTCCCCACCGATCGCGAGCACGTGACGAGGAAAAACGTATCCGAAGAATCCCCCGCCTCCTTTAATTTCGTCCCCCCTTTTCGCAGACGCTCCAATCGTCTTTGATCGTTAGAGAAGAGGACACGGTCGTCCAGTTTTTTTTTCATTGGAACGAGAAGTAGATTGTACCTTTCGTACGATTTTAATTCCGGACATGTGCGACGGGTTTCCAAAGGACGACGAGGTTTTCACGCGCATTTTGCCACCGGAGAAAGATACGTAGTCTCGCGATAGAAACGCCCAACCACTTTTGCGACGTGGCTATGCGGCAATGCAAGAGCGCAGATACGCGTCCCGACGACGCGGCGACGGTCAGCGCCAGCCGAGGGCTACCCTCTTGTGCGCCGCCGTCGTCGACTATCGAACCTATGCCAGGGGTGGAGAACCTTATTGTGCACGCGTGCCAAAAATTTAACACTCGTCAAATTGATCGTGCACCGATCAATTAATTGGCCAATTTAGCACAGGACATTTTAAATTGATGACTTATTAAATTCACAGATTTTCCAGTTTGGGAATCTGGATATTCAGAAGTTTTGGAACACTGCAAGTTATTAAATTTACATATATTTTATTTTTCTAATTATTTTGTTCGTAGAGTTTCAAATTTGTAAGTTATTACATTGACACATTTTTCAATTGCAAATTATTTAAGTCACATTTTTGTCTTAGAAATTATTAAATTCATAAATTTGCAAATTATTAAATTCACACATTTTTAAAGTTGCCAATTATTAGTCACATTTTTGTCTTAGAAATTATTAAATTCTTTAATTTGCAAATTATTTAAGTCACATTTTTGTCTTGGAAATTGTTAAATTCATAAATTTGCAAATTATTAAATTCACACATTTTTAAACTTGCCAATTATTAGTTACATTTTTGTCTTAGAAATTATTAAATTCTTTAATTTGCAAATTATTTAAGTCACATTTTTGCCTTAGAAATTATTAAATTCATAAATGTGCAAATTATTAAATTTACACATTTTTAAACTTGCCAATTATTAGTCACATTTTTATCTTAGAAATTATTAAATTCATAAATTTGCAAATTATTAAAGTCACATTTTTATCTTAGAAATTATTAAATTCACAAATTTGCAAATTATTAAAGTCACATTTTTATCTTAGAAATTATTAAATTCACAAATCTGTAAATCATCAACTTCACAAATTTCCTGACTTCCAAATTACCCAAATTTTTGCAAATTACTAAATTTCCAAATGTACTATTAAATTCATAAATTTCCTAAGAGAAATATCAATTGATTGTCTTCGTGTAGATCTTATCTGTCTCCACAGTATCGATTAAAAATAATTTTCAAACGGATAAAACAATGTTATCTATGAATTGAAGTGTTAAAAATTTTTGGAAAACGGTAAAATACGAGTGGGATAGTTTCGCCATCACTGTTGTAAAGCGTGGAAATATCGATCCCTTGCAGAGGCGGCGGGAAGGATGAAACTTTTTACAACAACATAACAATGCGTCATTCCGTAACGAGAAAACGGGTTTAATTATTCGCGAGCAGTCGTGCGTGGGCGAATTTCAAGGAGAGACTTGGTCATTGCCAATTTCGTATCTCCGTGTTAATAATTGATAAATCTGAATGGGTAGTCTTTTCTGGGATAAGTGTGCCTTCTGGCTAGAGTCTCTTTGATTGAGAGGCGTGAAATTTGGGTTGTGATCTGAAAATAGTATTTATAGTGCCTTCTACGTTCAATTACACGAAATGAGGACTATAACATTTAAAAAAAAACAATAGAATCTTGTATACTGAAATCGTATCTTTCGCGGTTCAACTGCGAGATCGAAGTTTATGCAAATATGTTAGGTTATCAATTACGGTTACTAAAAAATAAGCAGTAATGACACAGTTTCTATCTTTATTGTTCTATCTACTCCTAACTCTATTCACCCACATTCCTCATATTCTTAGATCTCTAACTGTAATTTCTAATTTAGTTAATATCCCTAAATATCTCTTCCATTATTCCTAATGGATACTACTAGGGGTCTAGTACTCCTACATATTGATATCTTAAAGAGAAATAAATTAAACGTTGTAATAATAAGTGAAAGCTCACCTGAAGAGACGTATCCTCAGGATGTTGTACTGCCAGCTGTTTAACCTTCTCCTGAAGGATATTCACGAGGGTGGTGTATCTCCTGTTGAGAGTATCTAGGTCTCTAGCGACGTCGTCGACCGTCGAGACATATTCACGTCGTGGTTTCTTCACCGAAGCGTCCAAAGACGGACAGATATCTTCCAACTGTTCCTTGAACGCTCGAAGCCTTTGTCCGTAGATCTAAGGGTTTCGGTTAGCCCGTTACGGTTAGTGCATAAGTATTAGAGTCTCGCCTGTGCATCGCTAACCCTTCTATTCCCTTAGCATTCCTAGTACCATCGTCCTACGGTACCCTCGGTCTTCAAGCTCAAGCGGTTTTCGGGGACAAAATCGATCGCGCGTTTACGCGTTTCAGCATCTTCAAGCGATCTACCATGTTCTAACGGTTAATCGAACCGAGTGAAATAAGCCGGATGTGTGATGTTGTACACTTTAGCGTGGTAGGCTTCCCTGGGAAATATGCGAAGTTGGGGATTTAGGGATTTGGGGACTTGGGATCTGAGGATTTGGGGATTTGGGGTTTAAGGGATTTGATGATTCAGGGATATGAGGATTTAGGGATTTAGAGATTTTATAATTTGGGGATTTAGAGATTTGGAAATGGGATTTAGGGATTTGGAAATTTAGAGATTTGGGGATTTAAGGATTTGGAGATTTAAGGATTTGGAGATTTAAGAGTTTGGGGATTTAAGGATTTAGAGATTTCAAGACTTGGAGACTTAAGGGTTTGGAGATTTAGAAATTTAAGAATTTGGAGAGTTCAAGACTTGGAGACTGAAGGATTTGGAGATTTAAGGATTTGAAGATGTAAGAAGTTTGAAATTTCATTATTTGGAGATTTAGGTATTTACAGTTTTAGGGATTTAAAGAGTTACAAATTTAATGTTCTAACAAGTCAAGAATTTAGGGATTTAACAATTTAGAGAATTGAAAATGTGACAATGTGAACATTCGGAAATTTAGAAATGTGACTCAAGAACTGCATGAGAAAGTCTATACAAAGCGATTAAAAACACGGAAGAGGAAGGCAAGCGGTCTCGTGTACAATCTCCAGGTGTTCGAAGCGGAAAGCGTGGTAGAAGCGTTTGAATCGATTTATCGCAACGAATGCCGGAACGCGCGACATTTCACTGAATCCAATCGCGAAAGAATTTCGGTTCGAAATGAACAGCCTCAGCCATATCCGCGCCAAGTGAAAAGCATATCTTCTGTCGTATTTAAAGCAACTACGACGCGACAAAAAATAACCCCAAATTGAAGCGATATTTAGTGCGAGATAAAAGCGAGAGGAATGTAGCTCGCGATGAATCCTTGACCCTGCAAAACAATTGAAAACTCGAAGAAATCTAGATACGTTGTATCGTAACGAGCCTCTGACTTTCGTTGGCCGTACGATCGGTCGTAAAGCTGGTATGGAAAAAAACCCCGGCTGAAAAATAAAGGGTTGCGATCGATGGTGGTTGCTAGAAGTCCATAGCGGCGACAGTGATACAACGGTAGCGATATTCCTAGTGATTTTGCAGCTGGATGACAATATACGGCGATGACCCACGGAGGAAGAGAACCATGGACGACGACGATGGACATCCTCGCAGCCAGAACTTCACTATAGATCTAGCAGGTTCGTCGAGGTGGACAGATTTCACGGGACAAACGGGGTAAGAATCGAAACAGGAATATACACCACGTGGGAGAGAAACGTAACGCGGAACAATTGGCGCGACGTGTTCTTCTAAAGGAAATAATACGTAAACAAAAGAAAGGACTCACGCAATATACCATTCACGCAAGCGTTCATACCGTAAGCTAAGGCTACCTAGAGGCTACCTAAATGCTAGCTAAGCCTACCTAAAGGCTTGCGAATACCCATTCGCGATCGTGTCGCGTCTCATCTTACCTTCCCTTCGCGGATCAATCGACCTCCGGTCACATTTACCGCCTCGATCGCTGGTGCTCGTTCCACCACCTTGTTCAGCAGGTTCTAAAAGCAATGAAAAACGTAATACTTCACTTATCTCTCCGTTACTTGATCTACACTACAATTAAAACTTTCAACTTTGCATTCCTTTATCACTTTGTCTACCACTAATACCGCTTTTGTACCTTACCGAGAGAATTAAAACACGAGTCACCACAATCGTACTACCCTCACCTTCGCGTTCTCCACTTCCAATTTTGCGTAGGACTCATCGACAAAATCAACCTCGTTTCTGTAAGCGTGTTCCAACTGCTGCGCCAGACCATAAGCTGCTTCTGCGCTTCGAAGTCTGTCTACCAGTTGTCCACAAAGATTGGTCCACCTAGCGTTCAACCGGTTCACTTCAGCGTCCAAACGATCCATGTCTGAATGTGGACCGCGATGATTTGGTCTTGACTTTTCTACCAGGCGTCTGGCATTATGCGCGTCCTCGTTCAGCTGATCCATTACGCTCTGTTGTTGTGCAATGGCGTTCTGTAGTACCATCAGGTCTTCCAGCACGTTTTGTAGACCCTTCAAGTCGGATGGCAACTCGTCGAAGGACGCTAACTTCACTTCGAACTCGGATATCGCGGTGGTGTTCTCTTCGAGGCTAGAAAGCACGATCTCGACGCACTTGAGCCGTTCTATGTACAGATTACTGACGTTCCAGATATGATTCCACTTGGTAGTGACGGCGTCGAGCTTGTTCCTCATCGCTGGAGTCTTCAGGGTGATACCGCGGAAGGTTTGCTGAACTCGGTCGAGGTCCGGTGCCAGACGACGTAGACTTTGCTCGTAGTCCTTGTGCTGCAGAACCAAATGCTCTAGACTGTCAAGGTCTCTGGGCAACGGGGCAGCTATACGGGAATTAAGAACTCTTTCGGCTTCGTCGAGCGCTTGTTGAAGGCTAGAGATCTGATCGTTAAAGATACGGCCTGCATTCTTCGATTCCTCTTCCGCTCGAGCACGCTTCTCTAATTCGTCGAATAACTTGTTCACCTCGGCCATTTCTCGTTTCAATCGTCTCAGTTGTGGATCAGCTGGGTCTCCTTCGGATAGCAGCTTCTCAGCATCTTCGTTCAACGCCTTTCTGATGGCTGTTCGCTGATCTTGACCCATGGCTAAGAATTGAGGTAGATCCCAGCCCTTCACGACTTTGATGGTCGCGAATATCATGTTCTGTCGTAGTCGGAGTTGTTTGCGTTGCCATAACGCGACGCTTCGGTCGTATTGTCTTCGTAATCTCTCCGCAGCGTCGAGAGCGTCCTTGTCCGGTGGTTGAAGCGCGAAGCAGACACCTGGTACGGGAGACTCGACTCCTTCTTGGTTCTTGACACGCCATTTTATTCTACCAGAGTTGTCGTATAATGTACATTGTTCTCCCTTCTCGATTGGCATCTGAAACAGAGTATATTAGCATAAGCAGTTGCATAAACAGATCCGTGATGCTACGCTATTGAACCGGTCTTAATAAAAAGATGTTCCATACAGAGTTTCATAAAACCGATGACTGACCTGTTTGTAACTACAGATACATGTGACTTGCATAGGTCGTGTCACGGGTTGTCGTCGTTGTTTCATAGGAACAACGTCCTTCGCTTGTTCGACTAGCTTCTGCACGTGATCACCGTAACTGTTCAATTCCTCGCGCAGTTCTTGCATGCCTTTCAAAAGACGTTCACCCTCGTCCAAAGAGAAATCGGACTGAGAGTAAATGGTGTTCAGTGTCTCGTCCCTCTTCGATATCCATTGTTCTGCTTGTTGAATATCCCGGAAGAATTGTTGGCTCTGCGCTGCGTGTTTCAGATGAACTTCTAAACAGAGGGTCAACTGGAGAAGCCAAGCCCACTGACTTTGCATAGCCGACATGTACGCCTCGATCGTTTTTGCGGCTGGGTGATGTTGAAGAACCAACGCTTCGCCGCGATCTTGTACCGCGGAGAATTGGATTTCTCGCTTTTCTAGGTCGCTCATTAGGGACTGTAAAATTAAACAGTTTGGAAATTCAATACTCGGTTGTTCGTTGCTTGTTACGGTTCAGTAGGCACTCGTTTAAAGACGTAATTACAATCACTTAAACTAGATTATTCATTACCTCTATGCCAGATCCGTATGTACGCTTGCAAAGAAGAAAAGACATTAACCCGTCTTATTTTAAATCCACGAGCAAGATACTAAGAAGTATTTTCAAGCAACCAAAATACTGAAACATCGAATACCTCGTAATACTGTTCGATGCTTTGCACGTTCAAATTCTTGTCGCTCCAATCGCGCGTCACCTCTGTTTCTTCCTTGGAACTGAGCCAGACCAGTTCGCCGGTGGCCGATTGTATAAAATCGTGTAACGTGTCCAAATCGGAGAGCCTCTTGCTAGAGGCCGATAACAGCTCGGTGTAAAGTTTCTGTAGAACGGCGAGATGCTGACTGTACAACGTCAACTCTTCGCCATGGAAGTGGCTCTTGGCTTGCACGCATCTGTCCACTTTGGGATGGAATTGTTCGATGTTCTTGTGTTCTCTTTGATGAACGTCCAACTCGTTCTGTACGCTAGGCAAATCTGACCCATAATCTGCATCTTGCAGCTGTTTGATTTTAGCTTTGCACCAGTCGATGCAATCGTGCAAGGTTCGGAAATGTGGATTGGTATCCACCAGTCGTGTTTCGTGGACGGTAGTACGGTGTTTCGTCACGACGCGTTCTTCTACCGGGAAGGACACGGCCGACAGTGGCTGTACCAAACGTTTGTGAAGAAGAGATCGCAACGCGACCCATCGTTGATGTAGCTTCTGTACTCTGAAACACGAAATTTTTACAGTGATATACTTGTAATGATTATTCACTGATCTTCATTGATTTCGAGAATGAAGGTACCTTTTGTGAAGTTCGGCCGCTTGACTGTATCTTCCCTCGGTAAGAGTGTGCACGTCCGTGAAAATATTTTGAATTTGAATCTCGGTGTTGCGTATATCCTGTTCCAGAAGATCCACGGCATGTTTAGCCTCTAGGGGATGAAGTCGATCGAGACGTCGTGCTTCGTCTTCAACTCGTCTCTCTAGCTCCTCCAACCGATTGTCGGTCGACTTCATCTCTCTGTGAACCTTCTCGGCCAGTCGTTGTAGTCGTTCGAGTCTGCGAACAAATATAAACCATAAATACATGTGCTAACTTCATATACACGTGTTTCTATAAGAAACTTTAATAAACCAATTCGGTTCTTTAAGGTAAATGTTGTTCAACTGAACCCGTTTCAGGATCTTGAGGTCCAGAAACATACAGATATTGTTTACCGATATTCTATGAATACATATGATATGTACAAACAATTGTACACGTACAATCAGTGCAAAGGTTACAATTGTATACGTGCAATTGTGTACAAGTTGTCAGCAAGTTTGAATGACCCTTTACCGTTTAATTTCGTCGATGATCGCCTGCTCCCTTTCTTGATGCAGCATCATCAGTCGGTTCCAGTTCTTTTCGATCACTTCGATATGTAACTCAGGTTCCATATCCACTTCGCCAACCGCTTCAAAGTACTTCTGGAGATCCCTGAATATGTATGCGAGCCTTTGCTTGTCCCTGTATCGTGGTGGCACCTCCTCGTTCTTGAATTTGGTGCTGTCGGCCGCCAGTTTCTTCATTTCGATCAGGGTCGGAGGGAAGGCACGTTCTTGCATCAGACACATCTTCTCGCGGATCCACATGTGGAGAGAGTTGGCCAGCTCTCGATATTCAGCCGAACGTCTTTGAGCTTCCGCATCGTATAACGGGTGGATAGCTGGCGGCTCCGGGAACACGTCGTAGAGCGAAGAGATGTACGTTATCAAGGACTTCTCATCCGGTTCCGGTGTATCCACATCTGCAAAATGAGGAACAGATTAGAATGTGGTTTAGGTATGGAATCTTCGATGAGATGAAGACTGAACATTCGTTCTAGATTTCATAGACGAGAAAGATACTATTTAGGTTAGGTTAGGTTTAGTTTTAGGACAGGTTAGGTTAGGTTAGGTCCAATTCTAGGATCCGCCGCGGTGTTTAGCGAGGTTTGATTTAGGGATTCTCTGAGTTAGGGAAACTTGAATTAAGGAATTAATTACCTTGACGTAAAATTATTGAAATCCCTAAATTTGTAATACTCTAAATCTCCGAATAGTCAAATTTCTGAACAACCCAAATTCCCCAGGCCTAAAACTATCAAGCTGAAATGGAGATCTGACCTTCCGACGGTCCTCCACGATTAACCCCGCATTATCGAAGACCGTCACGTTCGCTGTCCAGCGAGTTGAACCGGTTACCACGCTTTCCATTTCCAAAAAAAGGAGAAGAAACAAGGTTTATCGTGCAAAAGGGAAAAAGGAAAGGGGGGATGAGAGATCGAGCGCGTCACGGTCCAAGCGTCGACCGGAAACGGGCCAAGCAGCAACATTTCGCGTAGGAGAAAAAGAAATGGACGACGGAGAAAACGCGCGGCGACGCGAGAGAAACTATGAACGATAGAAATAAAAGGTTTTATCACGGATGAAAAATTACCTTCGGGATCGAGAAGCCTCGTAACGCCATACTCGCGCTCCGCGACGTGGAAGACCCGATCGAGCCGCTCTCGTGGCTGACTTGCACGAGCGCCTCTCCAATCGACCAAATCTGGCCTGTTTCGGTGTATCAATGCGCTGAATGCCAAACCGTCCCTCCAGGACCCGGTAAAGTCTGTCACCCTTACACCTGGGTAACGCGCCGTCGATCGTCTGGCCCATCTTAGGAGAGCTTCGCGGGCAGTTACGTTCGGTTCCTGACCCACTACTATATCGGATATCTGTGAAAAACAGCAAATTCAATTTTATATTTAGGTACATATTTAGGTAGTTTGTGGTTTGGTCATTTTAAAATTAGAAAGTATCTGGGGTATGAGGACGTACTCCTGAGGATATGTATTAGGTGTTTAGAGACACTGCATTTGTCACCAATGAGATGTATTTAGGTCTCCGTAAACTGTTTCTAGGTTCTCATTTGAATCTTCCTAGGTTTTCATTTGGGTTGCACTCTCTCTAGAGTTCTCTATATCTTGTGTTTATACTCCACTTCCTTTATAGGCTCTACCTAGTTCTGAATCTATCCTTAGACCTGCATGGATTCTACCTAATCCTTAGATCTATCTAACCCATAGGCTCCATCTGTAATTCTTAGACTCTATCAAACCCCTACATTTTGTATACTTCCTAAGATCCACCTAGTCCCCAAACTTACTTCTATTCCATAGGTTCCACCTGATCCCTAGAATTGACCTAGTCCTTGAGATTCATGTGGTCCCTAATTTCCCACTACTCAAGCTACCATAGCTGATCCTCCTGGTTTCTAGACTTCATCAAGTTTATACCCTCATAACCCCTATACTCCAGTTCCTAATCTTCCCATAATTCCTAAGTGCTGACTAATCTGGGTACCTCTTACTCTCAAGCCTTCTAATCTCTACACTCTCTTCTGGAGTCCTGGTGTCAAATACAGTGCCTCTTGCTGTCCTAAAAAACACTAAACCTGATGTAAGTCAAACTTATTACCATGAGAAATAACATGTGTAACCGTGAATGACAAACGTTATGTTTACTAAACGGTTAAAAATATGAGATTGTTTTCGCTTGGTTCGCCCTTTGACATCAAACGATTCGACAAATTCGTCCTCTCGCTATTACACATCGATGCTAAACGTCTCGAACGCACGATGACGCTTACCCGAACGGTTTTCGGTTTTGGCGATGCCTGTCGACACAGGGAGGAAGAGGAAGCGGTGCTTTCCAGCAAGTAACCTGCGGAGGCTCGTTTCGTCAGATCCTCGGCCACGCATCGTTCCTCGCCCCTCGTCAACGTAGTCGTTTTACGAACGATACGAGTCACGATACGCTTTGTCCCGTTCTCACCGCGTTTCGACGTCTTCGTTGACTCGATCGAAGATCCTAAATAGCGTTATCAATCGCTACGTAAACACGCCGGAGCACGGTTGCGCGAATTTTACAAGCACCGAGAGATTACGACGCTCGCGAGTTACGAGTCGGAGACATTGTAATCGCGATTGAACAGCTGATTTGAAATCGCGTCACGATCGACTCGCACATCCACTGGATTCCAACATGCTATCCATTTACGGCGAGGAGATAGACTGAACCGACGAAAGCACTTTTTCTCAAAAATTATTTATACACGTATAATTAATGTTCGAGGCCTTGGAGTATTGCATAATTAGGGAAATTTTGCAAGTCACAAATCGTGATTCAAGAATACTAATAAATTGTTTAGCGCGACAGTTACATGATTTTAAACGAGTGTCAATTATAAGCCAATAGAGATATGTGGATGAAGATAAATAGACTTTCGAGGTTATGCGTGTGGAACCGGTTCAAACTTCAAATTATTTCTTAATGACAATTATTTGAAATTGTAGCTATTTTGTTACAATTATTCTAAATTATATTATTTATAATATTCTTGTTGATTTGTTTTTGTGCAAACAAAATACTATTGTACAATAAATACTTGTAAACTGCATTAATAATATCAGTAATTTAATTTGCAAAAATTCTTATAAACAGCATTTATTTATTGAAGTTATATGCAAACTTCTGTTAAGGTCATATAAAAACGTTTGTTATTTAAGTTATATACAACCTTTTGCTATTAAAGTATAAAACGTTGTTGTTATTAAGGTAATATGAAATGTTTTTGTTAGTAAAGAACTACAAAACGTTTTTGTTATCAAATATGAAATGTTTTCGTTAGTAAAATATAACGTTTGTTATTTCGTGTTGATGTAAACATGACTATGTGGTTCAGCTTCGCTCCCCCTAGTAGACTAACGATCCGCAACGAAATGGCCCCTCGCAGACAAAAGCGAAGTTAAAAATCGAAATAATCTCGAGACTCGTAACTCGGTGGATCACGTCGATAATCGAAACCCTACCAAGAACCTCGGTGGAGAGTCGTCGTTTGGTATAAACCGCCCTCAAGTCATCGTTGCCGGGTGTGACGTTGGTCGGGGCAGGCGAGACAACGTTGTCCCTGGGGTCGTCTTCCCTCGTGCCTTGCACGAACAACCGTCCCCCCTTGCTAAACCGATATATGGACATCTCGTATATGAAAATCGCAGGGTGCACGTTTCACGGTCGTCGCTGAAGGACCGTCGCTTCGAAGAAACTATCATCGGCCTCCGGTAAAGAGAGGCAAGGCACGTATACTCGGCGATTCGTAGCCTTATCCGGCGTCGAGTCGCCGCTAGCCTCGTGAAAGCCGATTATCGTGGATCGACCTCTCTGCACGCTTCGGAAAGTCCGTTTTATCGATTCTCGTTTGCTTATCGCCGATTCGCGTTGTTCCTCGTGGCTCGTGTTTTTAGCACCAACTGACGACAGAGAGACGGTCGCGTGTACCGTGCGTTTACCGATCCGGGAGACAATGTCGAACGGGTGGGAGGGACAAGGATCGAAGGATGATAAAGAAGGATCTATCGGGAGACACCACTCGGTCGTATCGCGAGCACCGACTGTCGTGCACTGTGTACAGGTCGGCTCATCGGAACCGATCCCCACTACGAGTCTCTTCCTCGTTTTACGCGCTCGTTTCACCGGTAAGGTTTCGTTGCACGACCGCGTGTCCCTCTCTATCTGTCGGCGGCGTCGATTCGACGGGTTTTAAAAG
Source organism: Megachile willughbiella (assembly GCA_945859595.2). Classification (NCBI taxonomy): domain Eukaryota; kingdom Metazoa; phylum Arthropoda; class Insecta; order Hymenoptera; family Megachilidae; genus Megachile; species Megachile willughbiella. Next base: position 12,722,937 of record OX243799.1, on the reverse strand, counting down.
CCCGATGGTACCGATGTATCGTGGAACGGCACAAGAAGATGCGTCGCGATTCACCGAACGACCGACAGCATGCCGCGTTGTATCCGGCTGCCGTCGCGAGAGTAGGCCAACGAAATGCGCACAGGTGAGAGACGCCTCCGACAAATCCCCCTCTTTATTCCCCACTCTCTTTCTTTCTCTCTCTCTCCCCCTCTCTCACTGTCCCCCTCCTTATTTTCTCGTGCTTGTCATACCGTGGCCGGCTCCATCCTGCCCACCCTGTCTCCCTGTACTCGGCCGAATGTTTCTTTCGAATAACAAATTGATTATCTTTCGTTTCTTCGCTCAATTGTATCGATCACTGACTCTGTCTAATGTTTCGCTCGCCATAATCCATTATTTCAATTGTCCGTTATTTACGAATCGTTCGTTAATAGTTATCTTATTTATAGCTCAGCCGTAATTCACTCGTGTCTGCGAAATTCGACTTCATCTACCTACAATTACGTCAGATATCCGTATACCTACTGATTAGCTATGAGGTCATCTATTTACGGTTATCAAACTTATGAATTTCTTGAATGGATTTCTTACACTACGTTTTTATGAAACTTCATTTTTCCAAATGCAAACATATCTGATACTTAATCGCGGACTTAATACATTCTCGTAATTAAATACATTTTACAAATAAAATTCTAACCTGCGATATTATAAAATCGGTTATAAGATCCGACTTTTTCTTTGTATACCATGTAACGAAGGAACGATTTTTCTTACGAAGCGTAACGTATTATACAAGAGTATCTGATGTTCAGACGTTAAATAAACAGCCCTAAAGGTAGCGGTGTCCTTGAGGAGGTTAATGGGTTAATAGATAAAGATGGGGCAATCATCAATCTGTTCCAACGAGCAACAATAAACGACATACGTAATAAATCAAATTTCATCCGTTATTCGAATAACAGCCATACTGTAACGCTTCCGCGACGCCCCCCTAAAATGTCCTCGCGAGCGTCCTCGCGATTTGGTCATAGTTATTGTAATCGGTGCAAGGAAGATCGCGCATGCGCGGCCGCGATACCGGTCGAGTCATCAGGAGGTCTTATAGCGAGTGGAACGAGACCCCACTTCGAGGCTCAGCGAACCGACACGACGGGGACTGGAAACCGACACGACGGACGATTCGTTCGTTCGCCGTTCGTCGCGCATCGTGTCCTTCCTCCTTTTCCTTTTCCAGAGACTTTGCGATCCAGCGTGGCACAGTAAAACGTCGAGTACCGAACCGGGAGCCGATTCGCGTTAGATTTACCTAATCCGTACGTGTCGGTAATTAACTGTCGCGTTGGCTCATCTCGAGGACGCGAGTCCATCTCGTGCGTGCAGAGGACGTCGAAAACAATGACTAAATAAGCGGACGAAGTTTGAAAGGAACGAAAATAGAACGATGCGCGTCGTGTCCCTGAGTCCGCGAACCCGAGAAAAAAAAAAAGGAACGGGAAACGGTCGAGCAGAGAGTCGCGACTACTCGAGACCGGACGTGACGTCATCGCTTCGCGACTCCAGCCTGCGCTTCCGTTGCGAGGCCCAACGCGTGAACCGATCGCTGCGATTCGGTTAAACCTCCTCTTCCTCCATATGGAAACTTTTACGCCCGGTTGTAGCAACGGATTTAGCGTTAATTTGAAATTTTAAGCACGAGTGTCACCCTGACAGATGGCTCTCCCCACCGTATCCTTACAAATCGGCCTGCAAGTCACTATTCCAGATGTGTATCGTATGTTGCATACGTAGTTATGTGCAGGTTTGTATTGGTACATACTTTTGTCCGTCTGACGGACAAAAGAAAGTTCTGAACAGCTACTTGTACGGGTATTTGTAACTTCTATAACAGGCACGTTATGCTGGTGACAAGATGAATGGTCCCATTATTGGATATATAAGATTTATATTTCATATAAATTACCATCTATGTTTAATCTATTTGATCATCTGTATGTTTCTATTTGCCCACTTGTATATTTACATTTGATCATTGGCATACTTATATTTGATCTTTTACATGTGTGATCATTTAATAACACTCATCTTTCACTAAACATATTCTTGCACAAGATACCGTTCAGTCCCTCTTATAAGACCGTTTTCAAGCACAACATTGAATTACCAAAAAAGAATGAATGAAAATTACTCATAGCCCTTCATCAACAAGTTATGATTACAAAAATAAAAATAGAGATTGCATGCATCCGACTTGGAAAGCAAAATAGCAGCAACAAGTAGACATGACAGGATATCCCTAAAGGCTACAGGAATGATAAATGGATGGTATGAACCTAATGGATGGCAGCTCGCGAGCCACCAGTTGATTTGGCCCGAAACACTGAGAATTGTACAGATGCATCGAGAAAAGTTTGCGAAGGCGCGAAATCTGTTGAGATGCTGGTAAACGGCGCTAAAAAGGAAGGGAATCGGATGACCTTGGCCAGTGTCGTCATTGGCTTTTTTGTATTCGGCGTCCGATTCTTATTATCATAATTACAAGGTGGGCGGTTGTGGCTCGAGGGAGAGACAAGCACAGGAGACAAACGACGAGATACCGATACCGAGCCAGTTCGGTCTCCTCCCACGTCTCGAAATACCAACGATCGCATTGCTTTCGACTCAGCTATGTCAACCTTCCGCCTTTGTTGACTCGTCGCAGGCGCGAAACTACCATAAACGGTCAGGAGTATCGCGAGACGCGAACGGAAGGACAGTCATCACTGCCGGCTCGGAAAAATGACGCGTACGGATGGCGTCTAGGGAAATAGATCTTGTAAAGTGATCCAGAAGATCGCGGTGTTCGAAGTTTCCGCGTGTAACACCGCGGTTTCAGAGAATGGAACGCCGCTCTACATGCGAGCGCCATCTACCTGGTGTTTCGATCGATCTGCACGGTCGATAACTGCAGCCGACACAACAATCTCTGTAGATTTCGAGTCGAAATTTCGAAGACATTTTAATATTTGATGACGTGAAAGTAGAGCTAAATTATGTTGGTCAAAAGTTTGACGAACATACACTTTTTGTTAATATCCTGATCACAAAATGGCTGACTCTGGATTGTAGAAAATGGTGATTTTTATCTTAGTCAGACATGATTTGTTGACATAAAAGTATTGAAAAGTAATACTTATTCTATATCAAATTGAAGCTTGATGTTTAATGAAAATATCTATGTAAATGCACCATCAGTATTTTTAGTACAAAATGGCTGATTTGTAATTGGGATAGATAATGAACTTAAGCAACGACTTTTGGTATATTAGATTGTTGAAAGAACAGACCAGTACGATTTGATGACTGAAAAGTATATTAAAAGAGCACTTATCCTATATCAAATTGAAGCTTAATGTTTAATCAAAATAACTACATAAATGCACCATTGTTATTCTTAATACAAAATGGCTGACGTCCAAACGCAGCAAAAGAACCAAAGCAATAGTTTTCAATATATCATATTGTTGAAAGAACAGACCAATACAATTTGATGACTGAAAAGTATATCAAAATATCACTTATCCTATATCAAATTAAAGCTTAGTATTTAATAAAAATGACTACATGAATGCACCATCGAAATTACTACAAAATGGCTGACTTCAAAACGCAGCAAAAGAACCAAAGCAATGGTTCTCAATATATCAAATTATTGAAAGAACAGACCAATACAATTTGATGACTGAAAAGTATATCAAAATAGCACTTATCCTATATCAAATTGAAGCTTAATGTTTAATCAAAATAACTACATGAATGCACCATTGTTGTTCTTAATACAAAATGGCTGACAAACGCAGCAAAAGAATCAAAGCAATTCCAACATCTTAGATCGTCTGAAGTGTCCAATACACTTCGATAACTGAAAAGTATACGAAAACACCGCGTATCTCATACCAATTCACAGCTATAATAATGAAAATGCCTGCACAAGCGCACCATCCATGTTCTGAATACAAAATGGCTGGCTACGGAATATCGTAAACGTAAGAGACGTGGAGAAATACGTAAATTTAAAAATACGAGAACGGCTAATAACAGGTGAACTGTTTATCGTGTTCTAAAGACGCTGTCGAAAAACCACTACGGCATAAAAATGTTAGATAACTTACCTTGCGTCGCCAGCTCTGCGGCGCAAAAAGAAAACAAAAAATAGACGATTAGATAGATGCCTAACGATCGGGCCGTTATTAAAATTAAATGATAGAGGATAGGAAAGAGATAGTCGGTGGATCTATCCGTTGGCGGACATGTTCGAAGACGAACACTGTCTCCCTTTGTGCGATGATCCCGTAACGCGGTTACTCGCCGCGATCGAACACGCTTTTTTGCGCGCGATCCGACGTCCGGCATCGGTCTAGTCTTTTTAAACGGCGCCGGGGCTTCTCCTTCGGCCGCCACTCTAATAACGTAATCGCGTTCCCGTTTCCGTGCCGTTCGACGGCGCCAAGCGTCGCCTGGAACGAGACTACTTACTTTACTTCCCTCCGACTCGCTTTCAATCGGAACGAGAATCGCGAGAAAAACGAGAGTGGTCGAACATTCCTACGCGATGATTCTCCTAGCCGACGTTTTCCCCTCGCCCCACATTTCTCGGAAGCGAGACTTTCGATCGGTATCGGTTTGCTCACCAGCAATCTTCGATACCAACAGTTGAAACAGCTGGATATCAAAATGGTCCCTTTCTCGGAACCAATCGCGTTTCGAAAGGGCGAACCAGGTGTATCGATATTTCTTGTGTACACTAGTCTATCCTCGCGTAAACACTCGATATTCGAAATTTCCTCTTGCGAGTATAGTCGAGCCTTCGAGTCGTATCGAATCTCATAAAAATCCCAAAAGCCACGATAACAGATATTTCTTATGGTATCATGCACGCTGCTATATAAGGAGAGTGTACTATAAATTAGAGTATGTGCAATGTACAAAACTAATCTCGTAACTAATACTCTAGAGCCCCTAGATCTCAAAAGTTTTTAATTAAAAAAATTCTTGGTATAAAATATTCCTGGATCTCCAGATACCTACATCATAAAACTTCAACCTAAACCTTCAATCTTTGAATTTTTAATTTCACTTTTAACTCTACATTTTCCTGAATCACAATATCACTAAATTACTGGATGGCAATATCTCTTGGTTAATCTCCACATGTCTAGATCCGTAGATCCATATATCCGTATATGCATATATGGATACCCATATGTTCCTATATCCATGTGTAGATATTCTTATATTCATAGGCCTCAACATCCCTATATACCTAGAACCCGACATTCCTAGATCCTGAAATACCTAGAGCCCGATTGCCCTAGATTCTGATATCCCTAGATCTCGATCTAACTAGATACCGGTATCCCTAGATCCCGACATTCCAAGACCCAGATATCTCTAGATACAGATATCCCTAGATCCCGATATTCTTAGGTCCCGATATCCCTAGATCTCAATATCTCTCTATTCCAATATTGTAATATCCCTAGATCCCAATATCCCTAGACCCCTGTACCGCTATCTCCCAATATCCCTAGATCCCTATACCCCTATTTCCCAATATCCCTATATCCCTAGACCTGTGTATCTCTACATGGATCGATCTCTATCTGTAGATTCCCATATCTCTAATTAAGATAAGAGCGATAATTATCCGTCATTAATCGTGTACAGATTAGCTTTAAATTAGATGTGACGTACGCTATTGCAATACTATTGCACGCACCGTATTTTCAAGAAATGCTGACATTGCAAGATCGCGGGATTCGAATGAAATTCGAAACGATATATGCTCGTTTCAATCGTTTTATTGTCGATCACGTCGCAAGAGAGTTTATCGATATCGTAACTCGTAAAGATATGAAGGATTGTACTCACCTGGAAATGTAGTATGATGGTCCATATCAAACCAAGCGTCAACTTTGGGTTCCCATCGACGATATCCTCGGCACGGATATTGACGAGTTTGATTTTCTTGTAACGCAGAAAATCAAGGGCCATCTGTACATTTTGCAGCATGTGGAAACGCATCCGACCCCTTTCTCGCGGCTAAAAGTGCGTTCACACGAAGGTCAATGTTAATGAATGCAGACCACGATGTTTATAATTATTCATGGTTTATATAGTTCGTCGGGAATATTCAATTTCATCGCTTGCAGTGTTCACTCGGTTACTTAATTGTTTACAGAATAATGTGTGTCAATGCCGATCTCGTTTATTTCCTTCGGTTATTTAATTATTTGCGAAAGAATCCGTGTCATTGCCACAAATTCGCCGCTTCGCGACACGCGTCTTGCAGGTAGCGAAAGGTTTAACGGATTAAAAGGTAAGGAAACGCATTCGGATGGACAAAACGTATTATCCATCAATTCCGGTAATTGGGGTCAAGTTGATTCTACCCCGGCAATTACGTGACAAGCATTTTCACCCTGCCGATCGTGGATTAAGCCGAACAGTGCCAATTGTCTGGTATCTCGGACGAGTGACCGGGATAATGGAACAGTATGGCGTTGAATACTTACGAGATGCTCGCCCGAGAGGACCTCCAGCAAAGAAATGAGGTTGTGCCCGTCCCGCAGGTCTTCGAACAAATCTCCTACATGTCTGCTGGCCTGTAACAACGTTTTCCCCTGTCAGTACCAACAAAAACACCCCCCGGTTCCCACAAATTCTCAACTGAAAGTAATAATGACAAGCGATTAAATGAAACACCAAAAAAGGGGGACACTGAAGATCGGGGTGAAACGAGGGGACATCAGGCAACCAATAAATTCTACAAGTACGTGCAAACACACGGACACGAGGATGATAAAATACGGGACGGGGTAGGAGGAATAGGCTAAACGTAGCGAACAGATAATCGCGTGCCTAGCGAAAATAAACGTGCCAAGTTGCCCGACGCGGTGCGTCACGTGCAAACGCAGCGATCGTGGCCCTCAAACTCCTGCTTAAAGTTTAAATATCGCATGAGATAACACCGTATCTTCGTATCGAGACGAGGATGAAATCAAGTTCAGTATTGCACGTCTTGGCCGATTACGAAAATACGGAGTTTCAATTATTGCGATTCGAACGCTGTTCATGAAGTAGATTCAAGGTTCATGGCACATAAAGAACCGCGATTATTATCTGAATTTACTCTACATTATTTTGTCTCGGAATTTGTTCTGATTTACCTGTTTCTAAATATTTCAAATGTTCAATTCCAAAATCTTAATTCAAAATTTCGAAATTTACTAACTCTTAACACATCTTATCCCAAGATCCTTAGATTCTGAAATCCATAGACCCATAAATCTATAGATCTCCAAATCCTTGAAGTGAAGAATCCCCAGGTCCACATAAAATCCCTAGATCATATATTTATAAATCACTAAATCACTTGTTCCACAAGTCTTTAGATTCTCTAATCTCTCCTTCCCCAAATTCTATGTATCATAAAGTCCCTAGATACCATAATCTACACCCTCCTAATCCCAACATCTACAAATCTCCACGATCTAGAAGTTCCTAAATCTAAAAATCTCCACTATTCACAAATCCCTAGATCTGCAAATCCCCACCATCTACAAATCCCCACCATCTACAAATCCCCACGATCCACAAGTCTCCACGATCTAGAAATCCCTAGATCAACAAATTTCTACGGTCCATAAATCCCTAGATCTAGAATCCCCACGATCGGGAAATCCCTAGATCTACAAATGCCTAAATCTAGAAATTCTCACGATCTACAAATCCCTAGATTTACAAATTCCTACAATCTATAATTTCTCCACATTCCCAGATCCCCAGATCCCCAGCTAGATTTCCAGATTCCCAGTTCTTCACATTCTTATATCCCCAGTTCTTCATATTTCCAAATTTCTACATTCCCAAATCGACAAATACAATAATCCACAAATCCTCATAAATTCACATCCCTAAATCACCAGGTTCCCAAATCTCCAAATTCCCAATTAGCAAATTCTTAAAATTCCAAAATTCATATCCTCAGGTCCCCTGTTCCTCACATTCCCACATCCCCAGTTCTCCACATTCCCATATCCTCAGTTTTCCACATTCCCAGATTCCCAGGTCCTCAGTTCCACACATTCCCACATCCCCAGTCCTTCACATTCCCAAATATATAAATACAGTAATTCACAAATCCTCATATATACGCACATTCCCAAATCTCCAAATACCCAACTTGCAAATTCTCAAAATTCGAACCCATCTCATCTAATTCTGTATTCACCCGTAACTTTTGCTCCTCACACGTGAATTATCCAGCCGAATTCCGTTCTAGCAACAACGTATACTTGGATCCCACCCCTGGTAATCTATTACGGCCATACAGAATCGTCTTTATGATCGCGCGTTTGCACATTGACTACAAAGTCGTACAAACATGGCTCCTAATTCTCGGTAAAGGAAGCAGGAAGTATCGGGTTAAACGTGTACGGAACGTGTACAATAACGATCATACAAAACGAAGAAAACGAGTCACGGGTTTTCTCGGAGCATGCGAAAATCCCTTGTAACATTGGCAATGGTCGTTAACGACAACTGCGGTTAGACTTACAGTAGGGGAACAGCATGGCTGGTTGTTCACAAGGACGCACACGTGCAGGCACGTGTAAGTCTGAAAAAAACATTGATTGACAAACAGGAGCACGATGTGTAATTGTTTTATTACCGGAGCCTGAAATCTGACCGGACGGTAGCTGATCGCGTCCGAACAAGATCAACATCTCGAGCAACGGTGCTAATTCGACTCTAAAGACGCAGGTGCATGAACGTGTTATTTTATTCGGAACAGAGATTCGCAACTGCAATTTTTTATGGACGTTCTATTTCTGTAATTAACAACTCGTTGTGCAATTATGGAATTTTACTAGCGATGGTTATATGATAACGGGCGCTTTCTCTTTCGAAATAGAAACTCAAATATTGGAGCAAAATATATTCTGCAATTTTTTAGATCTGCAAACCCGTAGTAGGCAGAGGTAAATTTATTCTACCACAGATTTGATCTTTATACAAATTTTGTATGTTGCAAAAATGTTCCGAAATAACGCGACTATGCACAGATACTCAAACGCGTTTCGCTACCGTCGTACAGAACGAGTGATCCTCGAATACTATTGGCATGCGAGAACACAAAAGCACGGGAATAATGATCCCGTTAGCGAACAGTTTGCTAGGTTTTAAGCGGGATAATCCTGAACTGCATGTCAATTCTTAGGTGAAATCTAGAACAAAGACTAAAGGAAGGGTCTTGTATGAATCTAACACAGAACATCTAACTTACAAACCTCGGGTATACTTCCAGATACACTGTTTGAAGTATGTAGTCCAGAAATTCTACGGTTCTAGATTTACGTCCTAAACTATCGACATGCATTTAAAGATTATCGTCGAATGTAACGTCGAATCACTCGTTTTTTATAATACGTCGAGGAGAAATCGGTTAGAGGGAAAACATGAGATTCGTACCTTCACGTACTTCCAGTGCTGCGGTAAGCGTAAGAAAAGGATCGAAAGAATCGTGATTAGCAATGTTCATCATACAATAGATCTTATGTAATTCGCAGATATCTGGGTGGAACAATCGATGCGTTGTCGCGAGCGAAACGTATATATACGTCTGTCTGTCACGCCGGGTGCAACGTCGTGCTTTCGACTATTCTCGGGCGAGAGTAAAACGAAAGTAAAACGATGCACGTATACATACGAGAAGGAAGGCGAAGACCGAATCACGGTGTGTTTTTGCAGCTACGCTCGGGACAACGACCGATCATCAGGGATCGAAATTGCGTAAACGAGAAAAACGCGTACGGTCGATGGGCATGCGATCGATTTTACCGGGGAGAAAACGTGATTACCTATCAATGGATATTAAATTTTATTGTAACGATTTAACAAGTTCGATCGTTTCTGTACAATTTTGTTGCAAGATAGATTGGGAGCGAGACCCAACGATAATGTGGACATTGCTGGAGTAATGGAAATGATTCCATAAGGATAATTTGGAAAATTGCGATTGTGTTAAGGATTTGAGTTGGAAAATTGGAAACTAAAGATACTTCAGGATTCGAACGATCGAACTATATCAACCTAACCTCAGCACCATCGTTAGATATTAATTTTAATTTCCAACGTCGCGACCTCGATGCACCTGCTATTTCAGGTCCTGCAGCCGAGCAGAATCTTCCATGCGCTAAGACGAAGAATCGCGGAATGCCTTTATTCAACGGTTCGGAATTCATGAGCGTCTGGATGTTACTTCAGCGGACCATTTCCTGGCACCAAATGGTTACGCAATTGTCTACGATGCGTCATGAGCAACCATGCACTCACACTTGAGCTATTGCCGCGTTCATTATTTTTTCTCGTTTTCCCTCTCTCGAGGTTCTATGCAACATCTCCGTACCGGCTTCTACCTAACTGACTGACATCTCGATTGCCTACCTGCGTACCTGACTGCCTACTTACCCACCTACTTATCGAGGCAAGAGGTGGTAAATCGGGAACGTCGTCCACAGGAGAACGTTTCCGAATAAGGTCAGAGTTACGAGAGGAAAGGTGGGCGCTCGGAATCGAGCAGGTAGGTAGCCAACAGAACCAGTACCGAGCGACGCGCAAACACGCAGTACCGTTCGCCGTATTACCCTGGAATCCATTACCGAGACGAAGTCGGTCGATTCGAACTGGCTCTCCTCGTCACCGTCTACCTCGACAACGGTCACTCTCTTCACCTACATTTGTGTGAGTGTGCTACGTGCAAACTTCGCCACGACGAGGGTGGTTTCGGAGAAAGTAGACTAACCGGTACGGATAACTGACCGCTCGCTATCGGCTGCACAGCTAACTGCTCACTCGTTACCGTCTGCACAGATGACTGCTCGCTGTCGGCTGAACAGATAACTGACCGCCAACTACCGACTGTACAGATAACTGACTGTTCGCTACCGGCTGTATAGATAACTGACCGCTCGCTATCGGCTGCACAGATACTCATCAGTCACTATACAGTGCCAAGATTTTATTTGTATCTTTGAACTTGTCTGCTTGAAGCTCTAGTTGCAGTGAATGAGTTTTCGGACGAACAGTGTGAACAATTCACTTGTTTTTTTCTTCTAGTAATAGTGTTTGAAATAACGATTTTAATATGCAGAGCTGCTGCTATCAATTATCGATTGTTCCATTTTTAATTTAAACGTACCTGATACGTAGTCGATCAATCATATTTGTTTATTTTTGTTTAATCTTTGGACTGTTAGTAGATGATAAAACTGTGTATTGTGGTTAGGTTAAATTAGGGTTAGATTAGATTCAGGTTTATCAAATTAGGATTATATCAAATTATGGTTACATTGATTCTATTAGCTATACGTTAGAGCTATATTAGATTAATGCTACGTTAGGTTAGCTTGAATTTCATCATTCATATTTATTCTTGATTGAGCTACAACGGTAGTTGAATCTAATTTCTAGGAAAAGTAATTAGATCTGAAGGATTACGTGGTACATTCTATGTCAGTCACTTTACTCGTCTTAATTATACCTTTAACAATATTACCGATATATTAAACTATCGGTAACATTTCGATATTATCGACGTTTGCCGATGACATTATCGATAACAGCAGCTCTAATACACAACACGTAACAAGCCTAACTCGTTGCGATAGAACACGCAGATATACATGGAGCAATACAACGTTCAGTGCTCAGCAGGTGAACTATCGCATTCATCGATCACAATGGAATATCGACCTTTTAATATATCGTAAATCTCATGAGAGTGCGTCGCTAATGCACGCGGAAAAATGTGGCAATATAACGAGACTCTGTATATGCACCTTGGAATGAATCTCAATTTAAATAACACTGATATAATTATTTAAAAATCTACCCAATTCTCTGTTATAAATTATCTAAACATTGCAAAGCATCAATTTTTTCACTGCTATCTCATTTTTCTAAACTTTCGACAAACTGTGTTATAAATGGATGCTGAGGTCGAGAAGCTAACATAAAAATACATCTTAAAATTAATCACTCTTCAACACACATCAATACAATTATCTCAAGATTTACGTAATTCGTTACTTCACGAATCTTTTAAAGTTTGCAAAACAAATTCGTTAACGTTAATCAGCTACCACTTGTGTCGCAGCATTTTCGGCAGGGGTCGCATCACAAATGGAAGCTGAGGTCGAGGAGTTAACTAACGTAACAAAGAGTGGCAATATAACGAGAGGCAAACTATGTATTCACTGCATTTGAACAGGCTATATTTGTTTCGAAATGTACGTAACTCGTTATTCGACGAACGTTTGAATCATTGCACAGAAATTCGTTTGCATTAACGTTAATCAACGTTTTCGGCAGGCGCCGCGTCTCAAATTGAAGCTGAGGTCGAGGAGCTAACTAACATAAGAAGAAAATAAGAGTCTCGATAACCCTTGAAGTGCTAGCCGAGTTATACTGGCCGCTTACGAACACCTTCAACCTTGCATCCTCTCTTCTCCTTTCTCCTTGGACCGCTGACTTTGCATACGGCCACAACGTAACGAGAAAGCAATGCGAAGAATTTATCTCGTCTCGATTTATCATTGAACGTGTGCCTCCTGTCTCTCTTCCTCTCTCGAACCTCGCCCTCGGAACGATCGTGTATTCTTTTGGTTCTTCTTTTTCCTTTTCGAACACAACAGAAGGAGCGTCATCGTCGTTTCGCGAGCCTCGGATCAAGAAGAAACGAGAGTCACCGGCGAGATCAAGGCTAACGTGTCTCGAGTTGCAAGAATTGTTCGCGGTCGCGTGCCGCATCGTCGTCGGGCGTCGGCGTCGTTGGTCGTCGTCGACGCGGTTGCGGTCAAACGCGCTCGTCGGGGCCATTAACACGCACGCCGCCGGTTTCGTCATCGCCGTCAGAATCGCCGCTGGCATCTCGCTGACGAGCAATCGACGTCGGAATAGACGCTGGCATCTCGTCGGAGACGCCGAACGTCGTTTTTTCGTCGAGCGTCACGTGTTCGCTCGAGAATGCGCGAGACGCAGAACAGTGGCGGTGTTTGTTCGAAACGAGTCGTCGTCGACGACGGTACTTCGAATCTCATTAATCAAATTACGCTGCAAGAAAACAGCTTCCCCTTCCTACGGCTGGAGAAGGAAACTTCGGAACGGCCAGGTGTTTTGATCGACGTTGCAACTGATAATTATGGACGATACAATTTACTTGGTACACGTAACTAGAATTACTATGCGTCGTTAATAACGCCGCGATTCACGGAGCGTTCCGCTCTAATCGATCCCGAGATCTTTGTACACTGCTTTATAACTTTGTGGATACATTGTGAAGAGAGAAATCGAAAGATAGGAAGATGAAGGAGGTTGTAATTAGTTGATGGGAATTGAAGGTGATAAGCTTGAAGATACGAACATGGCTGTGGGTAAAGTTTGCCCGATGCAAAAGTCACTATTTGGAAGATACAATAGCTTTTTATACTCGCTGAAATTTAAATACTGATTCAAATCTGATGCAATGGTAATACAAGGCTTATTAACGCGGACCATTTTCTCCGATGTATAAACCCTTGTATATCTAGTTAAAAGAAAGAAGGGAAGTTGGACACGTATCGAAACACAATTATAGATAGCAACCGATTTTCTCGATTTCACCTACTCGATTTCTTGCGTACGTTACCATGTATAGCCATCGCGTGAAATACCCCTCCTGGAAGGGATTATGCTCAACCCACGCATGCAACCTACATGGACAGACAGGAGCAGAAACGTCCCCTATATCGTTTACGTATGTGGTTACGAAACAGCTGGTTGTCACGGCGTTGCGCCTCGCTGGCTCTCCTCGTATGTTCCTACATATCAGGTGTTTCGATACTCTCTCGCCTTCGACTCCACCAGCCCGTGGCCTCCTACTATTGTGTACTTACTAAGGTCGCTCTAAAATTAGGATCGGTTCGATACTTTGAAGGAAGGGCCTGGGGACTAGCCTTCGAGGAGGAACACCCATCGTATAAATTCGAGGAACGCTTTTTAATCGCGAGTTAAGAGATTATGGTCGCAAGGAAATCGATACGGAGAAGGCGTAAGTAGGTTAAAGACGACTCGGATATAGGAGATTCGCTGTATATTGAGCTGGTATGAAGACGCGTTACACGTTGTAATACCATGCGTTGAAAGACCACCTGTTATATTGCCACGCGTCGAATCACCACCCATTATATTGCCATCGTTTGAATTACTACGCGTTGAGTTACTGCGCGTAGAATTAGCACGCGTTATATCGCCACGCGTCGAGTTACTGCGCGTTATATTGCCATCTGTCGAATTGCTAAGTGTTATATCGTTACGCGTTGAGTTACTGCGCGTTATATCGCCACGTGTCAAGTTATTGCGCGTTATATCGCCGCGCGTCGAATCACTATACATTATATCGTCGTGCGTTGTATCGCCACGCATCCAATTGCCACGCGTTATATTGCCTCGCGTTGTATCGTCACATATTGAATTACTACGCATTGTATCGTCACGCATCGAATTACCATGCGCTGTATTGCCTCGCGTTATATTGCATCATGTTGAATTACTACGGATCGTATCGCCACGTTACACTATCACACACTGTACCAACTGTAGAATCATTACATACAGATTTACCACGCATTATTGTGTGCTATATCGCCATCCGTTATATTGCCACTCGACCAACAAATAAAATTCCTCTAAAAGTGCCACAATAAGAAAGGAGAATTTTGATGAACACAACATATTACCAATTGCAAGAATTATCCTTTCCTGCATCCCTATTTATGGCAATATAACAAGAGTCCATTGAAACTCATTTTAAAATTGATACTGGACAAGTATTCGAATAACGATCAAGTGTGACAAAACCTACATGGTAAACGGAGTACACGCCCATCGACCGGACAACGTTGAAAACGTTTGAAACGTTTCGAGGAGGTTACCTTACCTTTTTCAGATGCTTGTTCACCCATTTGGTAAATGTTTTCTTTTGGATCGCGTCTCGTTCGTCTGCAATCACAAAGAGACAAACGTTAGTTAAATAGGCTAACTTAATATCGATTCAGAAAACAAAACAATCGTACGACCTCGTAAATTTCATTTAACTGTAACGTAACAACGTATTGATCTTTGATCGATACTCGTACGTTAAATCGCGGTATAATTGACTTGTTCGTTCGGGTTATCATTCGGCACACCAGCCGCGAACCTACACGGACAAACATAGCCATCAAACAAGTCCAAGCAATCCGGATAGACGGACAGGCAGACGGACAGGTAGGTGGTTGAACAGATAGGTAATAGTAAGTAGGTAGGTAGGTAAATGGGTGTTGGGTACGTGGGTAGACAGGTAGGTGACGAAAACAGTCGGTTCGTGCAGGTATACGAGCAATCGTGCCTTAAAAATTTGTCAAATATATTCTATTAAGTGAACGCAAAAGTAACGTAGTCACCTTTTCTATAACCAGTTAGTTCCCGTATAAGCACTGGTATAACATTAGTGGAACAAATTATTTTCACGATCTTTTGCTGTCATTTATATACAGTTCCAATCTAGGAATTCGGAAAGCTAGAAATCTGCAAAAATTGGTATTTGGAAAATTTGGAATTTGGGGATTTTTATGCAAGGGGGAATTTTTAGGATGTGACAACCTAGAAATTTGGAATCGTAATAATTGACGAATTTTTGAAACTTGGTGACCTAGCGATTTGGGGATCTAGGGATTTAGAATTCTAGAAATTCGTGGATCTAGCAGTTTGGGGAATTTGGTGGTCGAGGGATTTCGCGATCTAGGGATATCGGGGTTTAGGAATTTGGTAACGTAACAATTTGGGGAACTTGGAATTTGGCGATCTAGGGATTTTGGGATGTGGAGGATCTAGGATCTAGAGATTTTCGAATCTAGGGATTCTAGGATTTAGGGATTCTAGGGTTTAGGGATTCTAGGATTTAGGGATTCTAGGGTCTAGGGATACTAGGATCTTGGAATTATGGGGACTAGGGATGTCAGCGTCTAGATACTTTGAAATTTATCTGTTTGGGACCTAGGGATTTTAAACTTAGGGAATTCTGCCCAGAAATTATTTGATCCAGAAATTCTTTGTTCAAGTTATTTTCGGTATCTAAGGATGGGGAATGTAGATTCGGAGCATTTAGAAATTTCATGTCAATTTGGGAATCTAGGGATTTTGAGTGTTTTCGAACTTGAAGATTTGAAAATTTAGTATACTCTTGAATTCTTACATTTAATGATTTCGAGAACTTGAAAATTCAGAAATTGTCAGGTTCACATGTATGCACCTGAAGGAGGAGAAAGTTGCTGTTTTCGCTCGATAATAGTACAAATATTAAGATTAATTTTTTATTTCGACACTCTGTATATCGTTCAATACGTTCTCGTATACAGCAGTTAAATCCTGCTAACAGGAGAAGAAGAGTGACAAAGTAATTGCCGCAGGAAATAGTATGCATACAATGCCACCTTAAACATAATGGCGAACCGCTTTGGCGTATACCTGGTAGAAAGGTCTCTAATTCCCAACCTGCGCCTTTGTTTCACAACCTCTGCCCTAAGCGCCTGATCCATAATAAAGCAAAAGCATTCGTTCTATTTCCAGCCACGGCAAGTGCCATTTCCTGTGTATACTTAATCCTTAACAACCTTACAAACTTCATTCAAGAAATGCTAACTTTACACAGTTACGATATCCAACAAACAACTGATTTTGAACATTCGGGGGTAAGATGTTCTACATGTATACATTAGTAACCATTCCTTCGTACATTTTATTAAAAATGATTCTATGGACAAAATATTAAAATACTGCAACTATAAGTATTCTATTTATTATTCTAAAATTTGTTATTGTGCTATTTTCAAACAGTTACATTCTTATTTGTTTAACAGAACGAGGTTGACCTAACAAAAATTTTATTTAAAGAGACATGTTAAAAATTCAGAATGGTGAACGGTGAAGATAAAAGGTTTCAAAGTTGGTTAGAAATTGTATACTAATTGCTATCGGAACATCAATTGCCTGTTGGACAGTGTAATACGAGTTAACAAGTTCGACGACACTCGATGTTAATCAAGTGGGAGGCGTCCGTGCTCTCGGGCAATTAATTACCATCGATTATTTGATTCCATCTAGCTAGCCCTCGTTAAGAAACAGTTATCGACGACCGACTTCGAAACTAAGACTACGAATTAACCCTTTCTCTATGAATCAAGAAATACTTCGGTACCTCTCCGCATTAAACTATATATAGATAATTTAGTACACGTGTAAACTTGCTATAGGACATAGGAAATTTACTGTGCATGGTCGAATATATTTTTGGAGTCATACATGTTCAGGATGATCAATCAATATTATTTACTTATTAAGATGTGAGAGAAAGAAATTTTATTGTAGACTCTTGTTTGTAGGACAGATTTTATTTTGTGTAATTTGGGGAATTTGGGAACGTAGGTATTTGGGATTTGGGGAATTTGGAATTTGGGGAATTTGGGATTTGGGGAATTTGGGATTTGGGGAATTTGGGAATTTGGGATTTTGGGAATTTGGGATTTTGGGAATTTGGGACTTGGGGAATTTGGAATTTGGGGAATTCTGGATTTGGGGAATTTGGAATTTGGGGAATTCTGGATTTGGAAAAATTGGGATCTGGGGAATTTGGAATTTGGGGAATTCTGGATTTGGGGAATTTGGGATTTGGGAAAATTGGGATCTGGGGAATTCTGGATGTGGGGAATTCTGGATTTGGGGAATTCTGGATTTGGGGAATTTGGGATCTGGGGAATTCTGGATGTGGGGAATTTGGGATTTGGGAAAATTGGGATCTGGGGAATTTTGAATTTGGGGAATTTGGGATATGGGGAATTCTGGATTTGGGGAATTTGGGATGTGGGAAATTTGAGATATGGTGAATTTGGGATCTGGGGAATTTGAGATTTGGTGAATTTGAGATTTGGGGTATTTAGAATCTGAGGAATTTGGGATTTGGAGAATTTGGGATTCAGAGAATTCTGGATTTGGTGACATAGGTATTTAGGGACTTAGGAATGTAGAAACCTAGGGATTTGGCAGACCAGGAATGTGGAGACATACAAATTATAAAATATAGGAATTTGGAAGTCTAAAAATTTGAAGGTGTAGGAACTTATGAACATAAGTATTTATAGAATTTTCAATTCATGGACCTAGTGATGTGGAAATCCAGGAAACAGTCTAGGAATTTAAGAACTTATGAAACTTGGAAGCTAGAAATCCAAGAATATTCAAATCTAGGCATCTCATGACATAAATTCTTGAAAATTTGTATATTCAATATCGTAACACCTTTTCAATAAAATAAACAATAGTAAATGAGACATAAAGCCATTAACACATTTAAATACATGATTTCCTTTCTTTCAGAGCCCAGCGCAAGACCCAAATGCTCTGATGCCCCGTTACCAGGCCCAGCAACCATAGCAACATTTTCAAAGGAATAGCACAAATCCCTATTCATGGGTTTGAATGAAACTTAGCGAGTTTATAGGGGTGATCCGTGACAAGAATAACGGTATGCTTCGTTCGTGCCTAGTCGCCCTTTGAAGGCGTGAAAAACTAAGTTTAGAATCAAACAGACACTCCCACTTGTTCACACATACCTCTTAAAAGGTACACACGACGAACAATATTTTAAATAAATCTGATTCTACAAGTACTCGTTCGAAGTTAAAAATGAATTTACTTCAAAAAAATTTTGATAAAACAATGACCAATCGTAATTAACTCCTTGTACTATTTTAACAAATAGACTCATGACGCACTCGTGACGCACTCACGACGCACTCAGTTGTGATCAATTTTACTCGAATTTTTAATATTCTTCAATTTGAAGTTCGAGTCCAATAATTTGTATAATCAACTATTGTATAAGATTGACACATTTCAACTTGCTTTATCTGTTTTAATACCGTAGCTGCAATTATTTAATTCTGACTGACGCACCTGAATCCCAGTGTATCTCGCAACAGAGAAATATAGAATTCTCAAAAAAAAAGCAATATACTTTTGAATTTAAACCGAGTTTATGTCACAAGATACGACGCGAACAAATTTGTTAAATCCTTCGATAGTACGAGTCGACTTTCGAAGATAAGAAACAGGAATCTGTTTGAACAGTTTCGTAACGAGTTTCACAATTCTCGAAAATCGTAAATTTATACCGTTTAACGGACTTATAAAGCAACGATTATACGTAAGCGTTAAAAATAAAAGCATTTATTCTAATCGACGTGACGAGGCACTATCGGGTAATCGGCTTAATCGAACTTCGTCAGCGACGGTAATCGAGAACGACACCTCGAAGAGTGGCATACCGAGATGGAGATAAATTGGGACAACGAGGACACATATGTCCCCTCAAGGATTTTCGGAGCACAACAGGAACGAACGGGAGGAAATCACGACGCGTGACGATAATCGGAAAATTACGTGCTGGTAACATAAATTATTTTCGGAGAAGCGTTCTGGCCCAGAAATATCTGAATTATTCCACAAGCGAGCTATCGTGCGTGGACAAAAGACTTGTTTTGCGAATTCTAATGTAAATGTTGCCTTCCTGCGCGACGGAGAGTGTTGACTTTTGTGATCCACGAGGTATTAGACACACAAAGACACTTCAAAAATAGTTAGTCAGTGCTCGGGGGACATGTACACCAAGTTCAAAATATTATCGCTTTACAACTTTTATACTTTGATAAGTGGAGCTGTGTGGAACTTCACCGAACTTAATTTTAGATCGGACCTAAATATATCTTGTAGGAATCTAAAAATGTCTACTCTATTTTAGAACAATTAGCGTTTATTCAAGTTTACCATTCACGTGAAATTTTTTTCTGAATCTTATTTCTTTTTGTGAAAACTTTTACGTTGATAGTTGCTTTTTTTTACTAATTCATTGTTTTATACAACTTGTCTCTCATTCTTTTTAATATACTATGTTTCTTATAAAAAATGAACATTTTCATTTACTGTAGGTGTACATGTCCCCAAAAGGAAAAAAAAAAACAAAAAAAGGAAAAAAAATATTCAAACTCGAAGCGTGTCAGACATCCTCTGGTATCAAGCAGATATATTCGATTCTTTGGATCATAATCCCGCCGCGAAGTCTCGAGCCATTTTATCCCGGCTATTTCCGAGGCCACTTCCGCGAAACATTCGGGTCAAACGGCAAAAGGTAAACGACCTTAAAAAAAAAAAAATAAAAAAACGACACTTCCGTTCGCGATACTGCTACCATCACGACGATACGGACTCTAGTTTACGCGATGCGTGTGTAATTGCGTGGTAACCTTCTCTTTTCGTTCGTGAAATTTAACGAAAGTGGACACCCGGTATATTGCAGTAGGGCTGCGAAATATGCGATTCGTTACCGATTTCAGTTATGGCAATTTTATGTCGATTTTGAAATACTTTTACTCTGTGTTATTTTGCTTGTTATAATAAACTAGAAGATAAAAATATTCGACCATTGCTAAAATGTATACACACTTTGTTATCGTAATTTAATAAATAAAATGTGTACAAAGGCTTTAACATTTAATAAATGAAATATTTTGTTATCATATAATTAAGAACTTGTGAACTTCATCATATCAATTATTAAATGAAATGAGTATACACCCTTTATCACCTAATTTAATGTATACAATGTTTATGATATAATTTTATAGAAAAATTTATAAAGAGAACGTTAATTGTATTCATCACTTTTGGACATCGAAAAAGATACTTTTTTATAAAATCGAAGATCAACGCAACATAGAATTAAAATTATAAATATTCAAAATATCAACCTCATCTAATACTTCTCTGATCAGATTGCAAAATCTCCTGTTTTACATATGAAACATATGACTTTTATGTTGATATTTAATATTTTTAAACATGGTCGTACTTAATACCCCTTTATGTTCGTATTTAATACCTGTTTACATATGTTTCTATTTAATATCTCTCTGTATATGTTCGTGTTTAATACCTCTCCACATATGATCATATGTAACATTTTCATACATGTTTGTACTTAATACCTCTACTTACACGTAAGATCTACTTACTGTAAGACCGATATAAATATCCAAAGCGTGTATACATTAAATCGAAGCGATTTCCATCTCACCAAAAGATCTCTACGAAACATTTTCAAAATCGACATCTTGCATAACCAAAGAGTATCGAAAGCTCGACGCGAAAAACGAACGAATCGAAGACGAATAAAAAAAAAAGAGAATATTAGGAGGAGGGAGGGTCACGGGCAAAAGAAGGTATTGGAACAGGTCCAGCCATCGGCATGCCAACTCTTCACCTACCGTGCGCCTCGATGAACATCGCCCAACAACCCCAGAACGCCTGAGAGTTGCCCGAACGATGTTCCACTGTCCCGTCCACCCGCCAATTTTCTTCGCGTTCCATCATCCACGAAAATCCGTTAGCCTTCTGACCTTTGAACTTGGACAACGACTCCTCGTAGCCGTGCTGCGACCTCTGTTCACGATGATGTTCCGCAACGGTGTCGGCCGGGTCGAAACCGAGCCTCTCCTTGTAATAAGCCTGAGTGGACATGTCGTTAGCCGATTAAATCCTCCTCTAGCTGCTCTCGAAAACACCCATCGGGCCTCTTCTCTTTATTTTATACTCTTTCTTTGTATTATACACTCGATCGCGCACGCACTCTGTTTTTTATTTGACACCGTATTGTCTTTACGACACTATATCGCTATTTAGCTTAATATATGGCACTTCGAGTTGAGAGACCCGGTTCACGCACCTCACTTCCGGATTCGTGGGGTGCCTACGGGTGAATATTTTTTGTAGATCGTTGATGTTGGTGATGGGTGATATCGTTTTCGTTGAGATATGGCGAACGGTTGAGAATGTGGAGGGTTGCATATGTGGCGAGTTACGTATGTGGAGAATTGTATATGTGGAGGGTTGCATATGTGGAGGTTTGCATATGCGGAGGGTTGCATATGTGGAGAATTGTATATGCGGAGGGTTGTATATGTGCAGAGTTGCATATGTGGAGGGTTACATATGTGGAGAGTTGCGTATGTGGAAAATTGTATATGTGGAGGATTGCATATGTGTAGAGTTGCATATGTGGAGGGTTGCATATGTGAAGAGTTGCATATGTGGAGGGTTGCATATGTGCATATGTAAATTAGCATATACAAATTAGCAAAATGGAATATTTGGAAACTGGAAACTTGAGAAGTTGGGACATTGGAACTCTCAAACAATTAGAGATCCAGAAACTGACAAATTTGCAAGTTGACAAGTTGAAAAATGGAGAAATTGAAAAATTTGCAAATGTCAATATTCCAATTATTGGAACTAAGAAATGGGGAAATTGAAAAGATGAAAACGGGAAATCGAGAGAACATTAGAAATTGGGGAATTGAGAAAGTAGAAACTTTAGAAATTGGGGAATCAATAAGATGGAAACTTTATAAATGGGAGAATTGAGATCAGTAAAAAACAATGAAAATCAGAAAATCAAATAGGAAATTGGAAAAAAGTTCTGTCTCGACAGAAATTCCACATTACACTCCACATCACGTATTCGCGATATCTCGAATATTGTCGTCAACAGTCGAATATTATCGACACCGTCTACGATATCACCAATCACTGTACAAAATGCACGAAGTAAAATTCGCGGTCAGCCCGAGTTCGTCCGACGTGATATCTAAGTAACGATCCGAACGTGTTAAAATTCACTCTCGTGCAGATTTCACTTTCCACGTCGCGGCACTGACGTAGCACTGTCGAGAAGAAGATCGAACGGGATTGGAAACGGAGGAACCTCGAGCGAGCAGGGTTGCACGGGCGACACTCGTACGACACACGGACAATGCGAAGACGAAGAAGAAGAAGAAGAAGAAGAAGAGAGGAGAACGGCTAATTTCGTTCCCCGTTCAGGCCGTTCGCCCGCTCTCCAGACGAACGAACCTTAACGAATCAACGACCGAATTTATCACGGCACGTCGCAGACGTAACCACTCAACGTTTCTTGAGGCCAAAGTGGCGTACGGTGGAAGGCGTACAGAGAGGCCACGGTAATCGGTCTTTTCGCTGACGCCTAGTTCATCGTTCCCGTGAGAAACAGAGAAAGAGAGGCCGAGAGAGTTTAACTATATCCGCGAGCGGACCGCCGGCGATAAATAGAAGACGAGGCAATTTTCGCTACGGGGCCTCGAGTTTAGCGCGACCAATTAAACCGGACGATTCTATTACCGTTTAAACGCGTCGCGTACAGGAATGTTATGAAACGTCCGCAAAACCGGTGGATAACGATAAGAGAGAAACAAAGGGGACAACGTACGGTCGAGGAGTGCGCGGCCGAGGAGTAGTCGCGCGGAGAGCTCGCGAGCGAATCAGAGAGATTGTGTACTAACGAATGAACGAGGCCGAGAGAGCGAACGATCTCTACCAAACTGACGGTTGCTGACTGAGACACGGGTGCCACCCAGGGAAACCCAAGACCATCGGGATCTCCGCATATGGTAATGGAAGCAATGGCATGTGGGTGTCGTCTTCTGGATCGGAGCGAAAAGCAGTAAAGCCAATTGCGACACCGACTCCCCCTTTACTAACAAGGGAAGGACCAAGCCTATGCTCGCTAACCACAAACCATTCTGGCCTTTCAAAATCAACTCTTAATAAACCATTAACCAAACTCGAGTACTCGACTAACGATGAAACTCGAGTTTCCCTCGGATTTGATATTTCGAATATTTGGACCAAGTACAAGAATATTCTGAAGTGAGGTTTGCGTTAGAAATTCGAGCACTTCGAATAATCGAGTGTTTCAGAGAACTCGGTGACTACATGTAACTACATTATTAACAGCTACTTTGTAAATGCAACTATCGTCTTTTTATAAAATTTCCCGTACGAGAACAGAATGTTGAGCCAACAACATTAACCGTGAACTTAATCTGTTATTTCACGGCAATCTACGTTTACGAAAATGTCAAGCTTGTTATTAGCACCTGGTCCGTACATGTCTCGTGGGTCCAAATATCGCAGACTCGATTTAAACACGCTAGATTGGATGATTCGACTTGAACTGGCAGACATGAACCTTGGTAGACTGTTCTCAAACTTAGACTTCATAACTTGACTAATTTACGTTGGATAACTTGACTTGTTAAATAATTTCGACTGGATAAGTTGTCCCATCAAATAGTTTGAACTGAATAACTTGACTGAACAAATAAATGAGCTGGACAACTTGCCTCGACAAATAATTTCAGCTGGATAACTTAGTTCAAATCATTTAATCTGGACAATTCGATCAAATTTCATTAAACTACATGATTATACTCAAAACAACCATATTAGAGAGCTTTATTAGAATTGACTTGAGTAGACAAGTTGACTCAACTAAGTTGATCTTGACTTGAACCTACTAGTCTGAACAACTGAACTTGAACCAACTAATGTGGATAATTGAACTTGAACAGGCTAATATGGGCAATTAAACTTGAATTGACTTGACTAAGTGACTTAACTTGAATCGACTTGACTAAGTGACTTAACTTGAATCGACTTGACTAAGTGACTTAACTTGAATCGACTTGACTAAGTGCCTTAACTTGAATCGACTTGACTAAGTGACTTAACTTGAATCAACTAATTCGCTCAAACTGAACTGACTAGACTCCATGAGTCAAGTTAAACCTACTCAACGAGATTACTATTAGACAATTTGACTTGAGTATCCCAGAGTGAACAATTTGAACAAAACTGTTAAAGCTAACTAAATGATACGAATTGGAGAGATCAGACTTGACAATTCGACCTAACTAGATGAACCGACTTGAACCAGCTCACTGACTAACATTAGACAATTTGAGCTGAATCACCCAAAGTGAAGAAACTAAAATAACTATATTAAATGATACGAATTGAACAGATCAGACTTAGCAATTCGCCCTGAAGAGACTTGACAATTCGACCTGAAGCTACTTGACTCGAGCCGACTCAGCCCGGATCTGTAGAACCGCCGGAATTAGATGCGAATAGAAAATAGAGTACCGCGTGTGACGCGCCACGCGGTGTTAGGCTAACTCCTTCTAACCACGTCCGTCCCATTGGATAGATGATGTATAGAAAGTTCGAGAGAAAGTAACCCCTCTACACGTGTTACGCGTGAACAGAGTCTCATCTGAAATTTTGCCGTAGTTCTCGAAAGAAGGAAATCCAGCCGCGAAAGTACGCGCGATATTCCAGGAACCTTTCCACCTTATCGGGCAATCTTCTGACATTGAACTAAAATAAAATGCTCGTTAGGCGTCCGAGATTAGATAGGCGTTGTATCATCGATGCAACGATAAAAATTGAAGTACACCGTGGAAGACGGTTGGCAGAGGACGGTCACTGAATAAATCCGAGACGTCAGCGATCAGGTGACCCTCGCGGCAGCAGACGTGTTAATTAGACCGGTAGCCACGTAGGTATAAGCGTTAACGCATCAGTGATGACAACATCCCGACAACCAACGCGTGAAGGAGAGAAATATTATCCGTGAAAGACAAACGAAACGCGAAACGATCGATGACATCACGACAGATCGAAACGCAACGTGTATATCCTTCTTTTTTTTATTCGCCTCCTACCTATCCTTGCACCACCTACGAACTTTCGATTTGTACCATCGCGCCGGCGAGAGAGCGATACGCGACATTCTAAACACGTCGAAAGAAAGAGGTAGCTAAGGATCGTTTGCGAACGATCCGCGTGTAAAGACTCGAGAGGAAAGCGACGGAGAAGGAAGAGAAGGAAGCGCGTGTACCCCGCATCGGATCGGTATACACAGTGTCTCGGTAATTATGGCAAGTTCAAAATACAGAAGAATTTTTAAACGGTGGCCTATGAACGCGATATAACACGAGGTACCCGATAGGAAATAGGGGAATCTCCGAAATTCCCTAGCTACAAGTTCCTACGTCCTCGGATTCCTTAGTTCATAAGTTCCCTAGTCACCAATTATCTAGCCTCCAAGTTCGCAGACCCCCAAATTATATAGATTCAAAGTTTCCAAGACTCCAAATTATCTAAGTTCCAGGTTCCCAAGTCCCTGAATTCCCTAGGCTCTAAACTGCCAAGTTTCAAAATTCCCTAGGTTTTAAGTTCCTGTGTCGTTAAGTTCTCCAACCTCCAAGTTTCCAAGATTTCGAATTCCCTAGGTTACAAATTCTTCAGCGCCCAAATTCGCTGGTTCCTTAGTCTCCAAATACTTTAAGTACCTTTCTATGTCCTCAAATTACTCAATCTTCGAGTCCCCTAGTCATCTTCCCAAATTTCCTAGGCCCCAAGTTACTGAACCCCGAACTCTCACTCTTCGAAGTCACTCTAGTCCCTAAAATTTGTAATCTCTACATCCCCTAGCCCTCGAATTTCCTGAGTTCCAAGTTACTAAGTTCTCAAACTCGCAGTGTTCAAAGTCACTAGTCTACAAGTTCTCAAATCCTCTTGTTCTTAAATTCCCTAGTAATCAAATTTCATAAATTATCAATTCTTAAATTCCCCAAACTCACAAATCCCTAAATTCCAAAACCCAGAATCCTCCAGAAGTACCCAGTCCCCAAATTCCCTAGATCCTAAATTCCCTAGTCATCAAATTGCATAAGGCACAAATTCTTAAATTTCTCAAACTCACAAATCCTTAAATTCCTAAACTCGCAAGTTTCCAAATTCCTAAATTTCCAATCCCATAAATCCCTAAATTCCAAAACCCAGAATCCTCCAGAAGTACCCAAGTCCCCAAATTCCCTAGTAATCAAATCGCATGAGCTATCAATTCTTAAATTCCCATACCCACAAATCCTTAAATTCCCAAAATTGGCAAATTCCCAAATCTACAAGAGTACAAATCCGCAAAAACCCTAAATCCCAAAACCCACAAATCTTAAAATTCCCACTCTAGTAATTCAGCAAATGTAAGAGATTATCAAGTGCTTTTTTTCGCGAGGAATCATCCCCTTCCTGGTTGCGCCACGATTGCAGGAGCACCGTGTATAACGCGAGCTGCAAGAGAGGCCGGCTAGGCGGCATTCTTGTGGCAACGGCGTAGCAGTATAACGGGTCCATAGTCGGCTCTCGGAGGACTCTCTCGAGGGCTCTTTGGAAGCTGAGAAGACTCTCTCCGGACGGTCGTATAGCTCGGTCAGCCTTGAGACGCACGCGGCAAAGCGTGGCGAGCACGCTGCGACCATAGACGAGGTCTTTTTCCTTCCACCCTTCTGTTTTTCACCGGGTCCTCTTCGTTACGAAACGCTTTTAATATTAATATTCGAACGGAGTCCCGTACATCGTCTCGCGTCCTTCGCTACAACCTGGCTAACTTTTATTTTGAACGGAACTCGCGATAACTTGAACCTCTATCTTATCCCTCGGCACTCGAAAGCTGACTCACCCTAGGTTTAACGCAACTAGTTGAAATAAATATTTTTCTAGCTAAATCTCTAGTGTTGTGATGGACGTAAACACTGGCTTAACGATAAAAGAATTCGTCAAATTAAAGATTCGTAATCTCACAGGTTGCTATCTCATCCTTCGAAGGGTGAGAATTGGCATTGCTAGAAGACTAGTTGTAGATTTGGAATATTTCTTGCACAGACAATTCCACGGTTGTTTCTCCAACGGAAACCCCACCTATCTTGACATCTCGCATAACACCGTCTCGGGGACGAGCGACAAAAGCGTTCCACAGCCATCGATCCCACCTCGTGACAACGCAAAAGCATCTTTCTTGCCTTGCTTGTTAACGACACCGTGCGTGCTCGCCTGCTACTGTCCCACTTGCGTCCTACTTATGAACACCATCGCGATACGTCGAGTTAGCGTAACTCTTTCGCTCATCATACCGGTCGACCTACAGACAGATAACGTAACGAATCCTGCCGATACATCCTACCGACGTAACCGTTCCTACGAAACACGTAAGTAACTCTAGCCAGCGAATATCAATTACGAATCGACCTTTCTCGTCAAGGTAGCAGGCTAGGTAGTCGCGTTTCGCTGCTCTACAAGGTTCTTCTTAACCTCGAACTTGATACCGCGAATCGACAACCGGGATATCCTCGGAAACGGGCCACGATATTTCCACTCTAATGCCGCGTTCACATTTGGACTTCAAGATTTTTGACAAATTGCTGAAGAACTTATGTATGGTAAATTGCTGTACTTTGACAAATCTCATTTATGACGCACACACAGCTCAAATGTGATAAACCTTACTCAAATTTTGAATACTTGATATTCTTGATGAGATCAACTTGAAATTTGGGTCCAACTATAATTTGTATAGATAAGGGTACCTGAATATAAAATAGTCACATTTTAATTTTCTTTGTTTGTTTTAATGTTATAGCTATGAATAGATGGTTTGACTGACGCATATGACAAATAAATTGTAATGCAAGAGGGTAAGTACGGAGAGCACTGTAGGTGATAAGAAGAGTTGTTGATCATTGACGAGTTGTTAAGAAGTTGCTTGATAATTGCTGCAAATTAATTTCATTATTTTATTTACAAAGAATTAGGAAGATATTTGAAAATTGAGTGTAAAGTGTTTGCAAGTAAAAGCTTCTTACAAGTCACTAGTGATTTGATCTCGATTCAAATTAATTACAAGCGCACGACCCGAATCCCACGTGCGTTTAGATGATCACTACTCGAATTGTTCACAACTGGAAATGTGCACGATCCGAATTACTTTCGCCTCGAATCACTTGTGACCCGAATTACTTATGTCGATTTGCTTATAATTCAAGTAGCTTGAGGACTGAATTGTTTATAGTATAAATTGCTGGTGATGCGAATTGATTCCAACCCGAGTCGTACGCGACCCGAATTACTTCCAACCCGAGTTGTACGCGACCCGAGTTGTGCGCAACCCCTATTGATCCCAACCTGAGTTACGACCCAAATTACACACAACCTGAATTCATGGCTCGAATTATTAAGCACGACCCAAATTACGTGCGTCCTGAATTTCTCACGACCCGAATTGCCCACGACCCGACTAGCGTCAACCCGATTTTCCCAACCCTAAATATCACGATTTGAATTATTCACAACTGGAATAACTTGCGTCCCGAATTACTCACGACCCAAATTACCTACGTCCCAAATTTCTCACGACCCGACTTGCTACAACCCGATTTTCCCAACTCGAAATATCACAATTTGAATTATTTACAACTCGAATTACTTGCGTCCCGAATTACTCGCGACCCAAATTACCTACATCCCAAATTTCTCGCGACCCGAATTACCCACGACCCGAATTGCTACAACCCGATTTTCCCACCCCGAAATATCGCGATTTGAATTATTCACAACTCAAATATCTCACGACCCGAATTTCTCACAACCCTAATTACTCAACAGACAACTTCCGACCCGAATCACAACACTAATCATAGAAGCAGTAACTCGTGAATGGAAAGGCAACTGCACTTGCGAACTGATCCCGAACCGATGAAGTCTTAGCGAATATTTTCGCATGTCAGTGCGAGAATTAAAGTTCCCATTCGCAAATTGCTAACGAACTATTGCGAAACGTGAGCACGACTAAAAAACACGATCGAATATAAAAACATGAGCCCTAAGTGTGGACACGACATAACTAGAATACCTTGAGGATGACCTTTACCGAATTCGGCCGAAATCTCGTCGTAAATTCGATAAATTTTCGCCGAACCTTTTCGCGCGATACAAAGAACCCATCGAAACAGCTCGTTAAGCGGACCATTTCGACTAATAGAGCCTCCACCTATTTCTTCCTCTCCTTCTTCATCCTCTCCTCCCGGGTTTCTCTATAAACTGTTCGTTCCTGTTTCGCGACGCAACTGAAACTGGTTTTCGAGATGGTAAACGGCGTCGACGATCTCGAGCCCCGGCATGAAATAAAACATTCGACGTGATTTTGCAAGCGAACGAGACGTCGAAAAACAGCCGCGACGCTTTCGTTTCGGACTGGAAAATGTGCCGGACGGTCCTTCCTTTTTTTCTCCCTTTCCGGCCATTTACGGAAATAGTTTCGTGGAAGAAAAGAGGGATCGCGTCATCGGGCCGATCGAAAACACGGCGGAAAGACGTGAAAAGAAAGACGAGGAGGTGTCCCGATTGGAAGGGACACTCCGATGACGACGTTGGCCGCAATGCGAGTCCCGGGGCTCCGCGGACCCGCTTCTCGAACGATAAAGCTTACTTGCACTTTCGCGGGTCTGTTAACGCAACGACCAAATACGGCTTTCGGTGCGAACGCCGTGGAGGTCGCAGATACGAAAGGTGGGGCGATATACTAACCGAACAAGTAGAAAGAGAGCGAGAAGGAGACCCGGTGTATCTCGACGACGATAGCGAGAATCGAGGAACGAGAACGGATAACATGACGGACGAAAATTAAGAAAATCAAAAAATTTGCTCGTTCCATGTTAACCGATAGTTACGGTGAAATGTCACATATTGGTCATTCGCGTTATATGGCCGTTTTTATTCGCGTACTTGCTGGGAGTACGAATGGTTCCGAATAATGGGTATCGTAATCTACCTCTGAGTAATCTTCAGGCACCAATACCCCCGGAATATCCCTAGATGGAGATCGTATCCATATGTCGAGTATCGCTAGAGCCTAAGTATAGATTCCGACATTTTCGGATTTTAATATCCCTAGATCCCAATATTTTTGTATGAAAATTATACTTATGTATCGATTATCCCTATTGCTCAATATTCCTAGATACCGAATGACCCTAGATTACAATATTACTACTTGTGGGATATTACTCGATTTCAATATCACTAGACTAGAGAATCCCTAGATTCCAATATTACTAGGTGTAGAGTATCCTTAGATTCTGATATTACTATGTATAGAGTATTCCTAGAGTGTAATATTACTAGTTATATAGTATCCCTAGATTTCAAAATTGCTCAATGTAGAATATCCCTAGATTTCAATATTGCTACATGCAGAATATTACCTGATTTCAATATTACTAGACTAGAATATCCCTAGATCCAATACTACTAATTGAAGAGTATCCCTAGATTTCAATACTACTAAGTTTAGAATATCCCTAGATGTGAATGCGCTGAAATACTAATATCCCTAGATACCAATCCGTCTGGGACCAACGTCCCTAGATCCCAACATTGCGGTTATCTATTATCTGCATCCCCTCATCCCTAAATCCTGACTACCCCTAGATGAAGTGTATATTTAGACAATATTAATATCCCTAGGAACAGTGTATCCCCAGATTCCAGCGTCTGTATATATCGTGTATTTCTAGATGTCGATCATCCCTACATGTTAAACATCCCTGCATCGCAATATCGCTACATTCCAATATCCCTAGATCGTTAGATCCTTATATTCTCGTATCCGTGCATCGTTAAGTAGTTAGATCGCAGTATCCCTAGTGATAAGTAATTTGAAGGTGATCGTAAAGATAGCCGAGGGAAGATATAAGAGGAATGCGAGGAAAAATCGATGAACAAAACGTGCTTCGAAGCACGCACGGATATCATCGTATGGCATGCAGCGAGATAAAACGCAGAGAGGGTGAAGCGAATAATTGGCATTCCATTTAAACAAGAGACCTTCGGAGCTGGCAGAACTCAATTAAACCAAGCCGAAGTAATTTGGCAAGAAAGCACGCGACTTCGAAGAACGTCATTCGAATTGTGAGCAGCATACGTATGCCGGATCGGTAACACACACGCTTTTCCGGGATGAAACGAAACCAAGTGGAAATCGAGGGGGATACGATTCCTCGAACGATGACGTTTCTGTTTTCGATGACGATGGAAAACGGTTAAACGACGACCGATTCGGGCGAGAGAATAGGTCGATCGGACCAAATTAAGAAATTCCACGTACGCGGATAAAACGGACACATAAACGCCGTATACTTCATATGTACGTGATTGTGCGCGGCGTGTCTCGCGAAGCCGGTTTGTCATAGAGCTCCTACCCAGCTTGTAATTATTACGCAATCTCCGTATTCGATGAAAACGACTTTCTTCTTATTCACTCGACGGCTGCTAACCACCGCCTATCTCTCTTTTATTATGCGTGTGCAACACAATTCTCGGCACCGCGCTCTTCTTCGATTACGTCAACGTACTCTTCTCATTCTTGCCTAATCGATGCACACCTCCATGTGGGCGCCTTTTCGATACAAACAAATGGAGATGTCATTCATTTTCTACTATGGGGAAATGTACTGAATATCTGGGCAGATACTAGAACTGCGACATCTCGGCTGGAGTGGGATACCGTCCCAAGATCTTTTGGGAACCGATTTCTCAGGACAAACATCTGAAGTACCTAAGCCCCAAAATTCGTATGTCCATAAAATTGTAAAGATAGCCTCCTAAGTACTAAAACTACAAATTTTCAAACTCCAAGGTCCCAAAGATGACCCAAAGTCCCAAATTTCCAGAGCGCCAAAATCAAAGCGTTCCAAGCTCAAATATTCTGAAGTCCTAATGTGGCAAAATTGTCGTCCCACAAAAGTTCCCACTTCCAAAACTAGAAAATCCTAAAATTCGCAGGTTCCAAATGTTGAACACCCTAAAGTTCCATATCCCCAAACTCTCAAAGCCCAACAATCTCTCCATCACCAAACCTTCAAGATCCCAAAATTTCCAAGTGCCACCGTAAACTCCTAAAACACTAAGGCTACTTAAGAGTTAGTTTTAACTCCAATCACGAAGTGTGAAGAATGCAAGCCAGCGAAACACATAAATCCTAAATGAGTCACCTCGGTACCTGGACACTGGCTGACCCTTCGACAACATTCCCATAAATTTTAATCTCGAAAACATGAATCAACCTCGAGTCGCAAACAAATATTATCAGCGTGTCCGTACCAACCTCAAAATCGCACTCGTAAAGCGAAAATTGCACCAAACACGGGGACAAAAAGGGAAACGAACGAAAGTACGATGGCAATCTTGAATGAACCGGATAATATCGGCATTTCTTATTTCGTGAATCGGTCGACTTAACCGTTCAGACCCGATGCCGTTTCATGATTACCAACAAGTCGTTAATGGAAGGGGCAGTTCCCGAAGTGGGAGCGATCGGGCAACGAGGACTCCCTATGCTCGTATCAACGGCGCGGAGAAGGACAGAGAGGCCGAAGAGACAGCTGTACGTAGAGGTAGAAAGAGCCAGGGAGGTGCCACAGAACGAAGCGTGACTCACGAACGCCTCGTGTTTTGCTCACGGGCCACGGGTTTATCGAAACGTATACCTAATGCACGCCTAACAGAACAACAAAATCCCGGCGATATATCCCGGACAGTGTCCCGCGATGCACGTGTCACCCGGAGACGTACACACGGTTCCTTCGTTTCCTTGTTTACCCGCACAAGATACTCCTTATCGACACTCGCAACGCGATCATACGTACGTCGTTTGATGACGTACACGACTCGCATCGACACGCGACGAACCGGGCCAACCGATCGCTCGTACTCGAGACGTGGCACTGAAATTCCTCGACAGAACGTACCGCACGACAACACGTTGACGAAGTCGACGCGCGTATCCGGAACCCCGCCGTAACACGGCCAGGTAGCTGTAGGCCGTGGGACGAGGACGGCGATAAACGGCGACGGAGAAGGAGACGGGGCCCGGGACGGAAAAAGAGGGAAAGGTGGACCGAGAAGGATGAATGGGCCGAAGGAAAGAGGAGCAAACCAGCGGATAAGAAGGAACGAGCAGCGACAGGGTAGGGAACCGTGGAATGGCAACGGGACGGACAGAGAGGTAGAGAATGAAATGGAAAGAGGGTGGGGGAAGAGAGAGAGAGGGAGAGAAAGAGGGGAATAGAAGGAGAGCGAGCGAGCGCGGCTTGCGGGTTGGAGAAGACGCGATTTGCCGCTCCGTCCTGTAGACCACGTCGCCTCGACACAGACTGCAGAGGCCTGGACAACTGCCGCCCACCCAGGCTGCCTCTCTACCTCTCGGAGCCCCGAGCTTCCAGAACCTAACCTCTCCTCGCGTAACCCCGCCATTGCACCTCCGTCTGTCCTTTACTTTCTCCGTTGGTCGGCTAGAGACCACGGTTGGTAACACGAGGGTCGGGGTGAAACTGACTGATAGGCTCGGAGAGGGGCAGATAGAGAGCGTAGGGACAGCTTGCGAGAGCTGGACAGAGAGCTCTCTGTGTTTTTGACAGAGCCACGGAGAATAGCCGACGAACAGGTTCGTAGGGCAGGTCACGTAATGCAGCGATTTCTGCGTTAACCCTCTCGTCCTTGCCAACACGTTTCATAACGTGCAGATTTTTCTGGGTAAAATACCATCGTGTTCGAGTCTGTCACCGTGTGAACAATACTCTGTGACCTAGAAGGGCTATTGGATTGTGTGAAGATATAAGGATCTAGACACGAGAATGTAGAAATGAACGACATAACACGTACGTTTTTACAGGATAGATAAATGAACTCGTAAAAGTGTCCAGAGCACAAAAAGGTAATTTTCATTTCAGATTTACCACAGAAACCTTAAAGTTCATTTCTCTCGTCCGGGATAAAAAAGATAGGGTTAAAAGCTTTGTCCGGATTGTTTAGTTTTTACAAGCGCGTTCATTCAACGTTATAACTCTTCCATTTTCTTTCTCTTTCTGTCGACCGTTTACCGTTTCGCGTCGGATTCCGCTCGCGTGTCCCAAACAGAAGAAAGATCTCGGAGAAGGCGGCGCGTATCACCCTCGCAGCGTGAGAATTCTTGCGATTTGGCGCCAAGCCAAATGTACCTAATTTTTTTAGTCGCTTTTCTTCCTTGATCATTCCTAACGTCGCCGGTATTCTACCTCTTGTTTATGCTAGCGGCAAAAACCAAGCCGAAAGCAAACGCGAAACCGCCTGCTAACAGATGTGGACACTAAATGCGTGACTTTCATCCAGATCGCTAATACTGCACGCGCGTGCAAATGTTTATCTTATCGAGATAAATGATACCGATCGCGTAGGATAAAGTTTACTAACTTATCTGGATATACCTTGATATCATTGGCGTAATCGTATGAGTATCAAATTTACTACATTTCTGCATTACATTTGCACCCTTTCAAATTACCGAATCACCGACTTAACATATTTTGATGCTTCTACATTTCTACACTTCTATAATTCTACATTTCTGCAATCCCACATTTCTACAATTCCACACTTCTATATTTCTACGTTTCTACACATCTGCATTTCTACAATTCCACATTTACATACTTCTACATTTTTCTATACTTCTACACTTCTACAATTCCACATTTCTACAATTCTACATTTTTCTATACTTCTACACTTCTAGAATTCTACATTTCTACAATTCTACATTTTTCTATACTTCTACACTTCTAGAATTCTACATTTCTACAATTCCACACTTCCATATTTCTACACTTCTACAATTCTACATTTCTACAATTCCACGCTTCTATATTTCTACACTTCTACAATTCCACGCTTCTATATTTCTAAACTTCTACAAATCTACATTTCTACAATTCCACATTTCCATACTTCTACATTTTTCTATATTTCTACACTTCTACATTTCTACACTTCTACGAATCTACATTTCTACAATTCGACATTGCCACAATTCTACAATTGCAGATTTCTACACTTCTACATTATTCTGTACTTCTACTCTTCTACATTTTTTCCACACTTCTACACTTCTGTACTTCCACAGTTCTACGTTTCCAAGTGTTTAAATTTCTAAATTTCTAAATTTGCAAACTAGAAAATTTGATACTTGAAAACTTGAATAGAAAAGCTCTATAAGTAGAAGGCTCGATTTCCGTAATGGGAAGCCTAACTACGCCAATGGTTGATATCATAGTTAAATACAATCACAGTTAAAACCCACATATTGTGGTTTCAACGGTCCTGGAAGAAGACTACAAGGCACCAGTACACTGATAGAAATCAATTGAAACCGTCATTTTCCAGGAATGTTTACGAATCGCATTTCCCAAAACTCAATTACGTGATCGTTAACTTTTAGAAGTCCATTTTCATCCTTTTATTGCGAAGGTCTTCGAACATGCCGATCATTATCCAAGAAACATAATCTTAAGTGGAGTCTGATTCATTGATAATGTTCGAAATTTTTTGCAGATAATAGTTTATCTAATTGTACAGTTCTATTAATTACCATTTTGATACGTCGATGTACGGTACTTTCCACTAACATGTGTACACATGTAGGCAATTTGAAAAGCGGTAGAACCAGAAACATTCATTTATTATCAACAGTGACTGTAGCAAAATTATACGATACACTTCGATTCTCTACCGCTTCTACAGTATTCATAACTGTACAAAGTATCAAATTCTAAAAGCGCCAAGTTCAAAAGCGTCGAATTATGAAAATTCTGAAATCCGTAGAAGACTAAGGTTGCAATGGACACGTGCATATCTTGGAAATCGATGCAAATGGTTCGCCGAGTTGTTCGTTTGTTTCACCTTCCATCGTTTTCCGTTCGTATCGATGAATCACATCTAGCCTGCAACTTTTATGCAACCCGTAACGTTGCAAATAAGGTTATTACAACCAGGTGAATCCTCATAGTTTTACCAAGCAAGGTTGTTCGCGTTGATATGTATAGCTCGTTGCACGGCGAGCGTTGCATATCCCCATTATTACATTACCGTTCAAAAGTACGGATCATTCATGACTTATACACTTTTATATAAATTTTATACCATATCATTTTCATTTTGTTACAAATTTTATTAGCAGTTCTTGTATAGAGTAATATTTTTCTTAGATACTGAAAGAATCGGTAAATAATATAAAAATTAAAATCAGGTGAAAATATCATTGACAAAATACTCAGAATACACTGAGAATATTAAATACTATATATAAAATGTTAAATGTTATATTATATTAGTAAATGGCAATAGTA
Organism: Megachile willughbiella; assembly: GCA_945859595.2. NCBI lineage: Eukaryota > Metazoa > Arthropoda > Insecta > Hymenoptera > Megachilidae > Megachile > Megachile willughbiella. The sequence continues at coordinate 12,685,873 of OX243799.1, read as the reverse complement.
ACACTAACAGTGACTTGTTCAATAAAAAAGCAATTTAAAAAAATGTCAAATAATATAAAAATCAGGTAAAAATATCATTAACAAAATATTCATAATATATTCAGAATATTAAATACTATATATAGAATGTTAAATGTTGTATAATATTAATAAGTGGCAATAGTAACACTAACTTGTTCCATAAAAAAGCAATTAAAAAAAATATAAAATATAAAAAATGCTCGTTTTCCTTTTCAGCTACTTTCAGTACATTCTTCCCTTAAAAGGCCCATAATTCACGTGAAGGTAACTTTTGAATGCTAGTGTATGCCGCAGCACTTGGCTGGCTACTGTTACCTGTGACCGAGGCTGGTAATCTAAACAGATAATTCCCACTGTTTAACGTTATTTAGTGATGTCTACTACATATTCGATGAGTCCATACGAGCGGTTCAATGTTCCCGCCTCGTACGACCTAGATCTAGTCGACAATTTTTTATCTACTATTTTATTTTGTTTTTTTTTATTCATGACCCTCTCTTGGCAAGTTCACGTGCATTCCTAACGGGACACCGATCGAATCATAGATTAGTACACGAAATATATATTAAAACGAGAGAATTCTACCGTGAAATCTAGTCTGTTCGTGAACGTCGGTTCGATCAATCGTATCGCGTCTTGTGAGGATCTGAAATAATGTTGCCCTCGAATGTTCGAAATTGTCGGAGATGCTGCATCGAACATGTTTCGCGGACAGGTAAGTTCTGCACTGCTTTTTATCGCTACTGTACATTGAGAGATCTATATTTATGTACATAATTATGTATAAAGAAAGATCTATCGTATTTAGCTAAAGTATCTACTGTAGTTTGCTACTGTATTTATTGTATCTCTAATTACTGCACCTATAAGAATACTACTGCTATAAAGTACACGAGAGTCTACTGTACCATTTATCGCAAATAACCACCATCACCGCCATTAATCGAGATCCTTTCTCACTGGAGGTCTACTGTATTTGTCCAGAATAACCCGCGTTACACGGGGTTTGATTGCGTTTATTAGAAAGAACCCGCATCGTGTGGGATCTGTTATACATTTCGAAAACGATTCATAATATCCGAGGGTTAAAGTCCGTTTTGTAAAGTCGATTAATAATCATTCCTGCCTTTGATGTCATCGCACCGATTACATACGTATGAGAAGCTTTCACGGAGATAAATCATGGATGCACCGAACTCTTCAGGCACTCCAGGTACTCCGGGACATCTAGCGAGCAACCCGTGAAAGCTCGTTCGTGTTGAAAGAAAAGTAGGAATCGCGACATCAAAGACTACACCTTCACATTATTTTTGTTTATGTACACATCTTTTTATTCACAATTATTCTCTGAAACGCTAAATAAATATAAGCTTTAAAATTTTCACCCTGCAGTAAAGTTTGCACAACGACAAAACTTATTAGTAATTTTATTATTATTGTAACATTATTGTTCATACCGATTCAATTTCAAATTATAACTACATCTAATTTATAACAAAAATATTTATAAAAAAAAAACTAGGTTAGTTATAAAGGTGCTTAAAAATCAGTAGTCAGATGGAAAAAGTAATTGAAACCGCACAGGGTTGGAAGTAAAAGAATCGAAAGATCGACTGCAGTCCTTTCTACGCAATCGATTGACTGCAATGTCACCGAGCGGCAACCTCTAACTCTAAATAAAACGGACCTGCGCAAGGAAGGAAGTAAAGGCAGAGAAAAAAAGAAGGCGAGCGTAAAAAAAAGAAGGAAGAGGAAAAGAGAAGACGTTCCGAGGCTGGGGCATCGAACCGTGACCCGAGCAGCACCTGTTGCCGCCTCCACGCTCCTAGATTAATACGAACCGACCTAACCTGCCGCCTCCGCTCCCTACTAGCCGCGTAGGCACAGTTGAACTACTATAACCTCTCCTGCAAACAGATTCCATGGACCGTGACCGTTAAAAAGCTCGACCGTGAGTTCATCGACGCGACGAGGTTGGATCGTAGGTTAGTCGGTTGTCTGCCTCTTTGATCGTTACACAAGTGTCTTCATTCATCGCGCCGGTTGAAACGAGTTAAAGGAACCAATCTCGCATTCCATGTCGAGATTCGATCGCGTTCCGGGAAAGCAATTAATTAATCAGAGAAATGGACAAGAACATTCGTCTGCGATCGTTAACGGCCATCCTCCGAACTGTTCGATCACGGTTCAATTCGATACGATTCGATTTCTCGTAATTCGACTCGACGCGATTTAATTCATCACACTGATCGTTCGGATCTAACCTTTGTCATGATTTTGAAATGTAATACATCATTGTTGCTTTTATTTGTATGGAGTTCCTTACGTCGAAAAACAGATGTAATCTAGTAAGATTAAAGATGACTATCGTGGTAAACTCTGCGAACATTCGTTTGTTTGTTATGGTCGAATAGTTCATAACAGCTGAACGAGTACAAACGAATGCGCCTGATCGTTAACTCTAAACGCACCGTAATAAAGACGGTAGAACACTTACGGTTACTAGAGCATTCGTGATATCGCGCCGATAGGTCACTATAATTAGAAACAATTATGCTCGCGTGCCCGAGATGCGATACATCGATATCGACTCTCGACGTTTATTACGTCGATCGAATCGTTCTAAACGACGCCGCTTGAAAATGGTGCGGAACCGAACACGCAGGGGCTTTTTGTAAATGCGAATCAGAGCCTGTAATTTCACGAATCGGATGCGTCCTACATACATACGTCCGCGTGCACGCGCCTGCCCTGTGTTCGTACACTTAATTTGATTAAATTTCTTCTTTCAACGCGTTTATTTAATCCAAAATTCGTTTAAGAATCGAGACGATGCGCGAACGACTTATAATCGAGTCGCGCAGGCGCAGTGCAAAAAAATTCTCACGGTAAGATGATCGGCAACTGCAATACGATATTTCTCGAATGGTTTCGAGTATCTATTCCCGGTCAGCACCCTTCGTCGAAGGTCGACGCAAGATCGTACCGCAAACAATTCTCGTTTTCTACATCCGTGGAATCTGTACAACGTGGATAATGTCTACTACGAGTTGTACACGCGTGCCAGTTTTCGCGTACACCGGGAATGTTTACGATTACTCGAACGGTACAATCGAACGCCGCGTAGTACGATTTCCACTCGTCACGTGACTTGCGTACGAATCGATACTGTCGATAAGGAGCACATTCGACAGAGGACGAACGAGGAACACAATAAATAGGGGTTAACTGAGAGTTTCATCGATTACGTGTCCCGAGATAATTGTCGGACATTACGAATATCACGAGGTAAAAAAAACAAGACCGAATGATTGATTGTCGGCAATGTCATTAATTTACAACTCATTATACGCTACCATTCTGGTCGATTACGTACACGATTCTTGTCTATAAGGATACTCGTGGTTGTGGTAGGAACACGACACACGTCGCCACTGTACAACGTAATTTAGCACACTCGTGCGTACAATGATAGTCATTTTGCAATTAACCGGTAATGCCCGAAGTTACGTGCATACAACATTGTGCGATACAACGTTCTATTTACTGTTTTTTACTTACGCATTTAGCATTACAAATGAATAGCTGCACGGTGGAGTCGCGTGACCTTGAAAAAATGCTGTACAATGGGCCATATAAACACGATTTATGTGACGGAACATATATTTTCAATCTCCAGACATTAATCGCTTAATCAATAACCTCTTGCAGAAAGAGCGACGCGTAGCTCTTTCGTACGTCAAACGGGATCGTAGAAATGTTATAATTGCGCGTGGAGACTTAATGATTAATTAAATTCCGCGTTGAAGGAAAACGAAAGGCGGAAGACGATAGAGGATTCAAGTATGTACGCACGTAACCGGCTTGCGAAAACGGAAAGTAGAAACGGCGAATTGACACTTACCGGCAATCCGTAAGACGGCTCTGTCAGCAGGATCGAGCTGCAGGATGCTCAATGGTTTGTCCTTTACCCATTCCTTCAGGCTTCCGTCCAGCTCGAACTCCATTATCCAAAAAAAATCTTCGACTGCGACCTTTCCTCTCTTTTCTTTCTTACACCATATTCATGCAACTCCCCTCGCTTGGCACTGTTTTCACAACCACTAGACAATTTCACAACCGCGACACACAAGTGAGCCGTGTATTACGTCGTCTTCGCTCGATAGCGTCCACCAGCGGCGAATAGTGCACCGCAGTTATCGACAGCAGGCAGCTGGCAACTTTGCACGCGATATTAGATACGACATCCTTGTTGTTTCCGATCTCTCTCCTTCCGTCGCGCGTAGCTTTTTCTTTTAGGGCAACCTGCTCTAATCGAGAACGGTTTGGTCGTACAGGAAGCACGTGGAACTCGAATCCACCATTGCCGCGCGTTTATTTACTTGTACGCCGCTGTTGGGTACAGTACAGTGTACCGCTGCGTAGAAGTGCACGAACTGCACGCCGTAACGGAAGGAAGAGGGAGGTGGTGGCGAAGAGACGACGTACAAGGGAAAGCGTACAATGTCTGGCGTTCTTTCGACGATGCTTCGCCAATAACTTGACGATATAGAGCGACAGGTATCACTTTTCTATCCGACGACGCAACGTGCTTCCTGTGCACGCCGATAATCACAGATGCTTCGTATCTTCGTCGTCAGCGGCGCTTAGGTCAGGTTAGATTTGGCTCAAATGTTTAGGTCAGCCCTGACCTCTTGGACACGTCCTCGCAGATTCTTGTCGTTGGTACGTTTTGAGACCTCTGTCACGATCCCAAAGATTCTTTACTATTTTACTTGACGAAACATTTTTATTCTAATTCTATCGTTCTCGTTCACATTATTCCGTTTTGGAAACATTCTGTAAATACAAATAGAAAAAGGTTAAGTAATTATGCATACAATGACCTCAGCGTAGTTACTGCCATAACTTAAGTAGATCTAATCTAACTTAACCTTAACCTAATAAAAGTAGATCTTAGTTTATGAGTAAATTTACTGTGACCTAACCTGTCATCAGTAATTTAACCTAAGCTGAACTTAACCATAACCTAATCCTAACCTAACCCAAATCTAACCTAAGCTGATATATGCAACATAATGAACCAATTTTCATACAGCTTCAATAATCGCAGATTCAGAGTAATCGAATTATGGGGTTCAGAAAATACTTAACATAATTTTAGGTATCTAGTAATCAAAGTGGGCGTGGAATTTTTATGCACAATTATCAAATATCTTTTAATATTTTTTTTATCTTTTTATAACGATACGTGTGCAACGTTAAGTGTACATAAGAAGGAGGAAGCAGAGTATCAATATTTTAGTGATTGAATTATGACTCACGAGTGGGAGGGAAAGTTATGTTACTCGTGAATCACTGCTTTCTTCGAAAAATTTCATAGTGGAATCACAAGTAGTAACTGTTACTACGTATGAACCAGCGCTATTAATTACTATGATAAAAGATTAAGAGAAGTTCGATAGAAAGGGCCGGAAACGGATGCGGTAAAACGTATCACGTAAGATTTATTCTCGAGCAACGTTATAAAAAAATTGATATATGCGTAAATTCTTAGACACACATATCGTCGTTCTACTTTCAAACGGAACTACTTGCTACTCGTATGCATCAACGAGTAGAATTGTAATTAGTTCAAATATTTCGTTGCCTTCTAAAATATAATTTTCTTTTCTTATATTTTAGTACAAAAAAGCTGTGTATATTAAAGTATTTTAAGGAATGAAATATTTCACTCTTTCGCGTATTTATTTTTTCACTTTACTCGCAAAACATCGACATCCGTTCTGCATCCACGCTTCAAAAGACCTCAGTTTACACGCACGCAGTGTTCTTTTCTCCCCCTTTCTCTTTTTACGTCAAATTTAGAATTGTCGGAATACAAAACCATAATAAATACTTTCTGCTGTTTTTCCACTGAGTAACCAGACACAACAACTTTCTTATTTCAAAACATTCCTACTCGACGAAACAAAAGATATAACCTGGATTGTATTCACGTTAAACCTAACCTTACAGTTCCTGTAATATAACGAAACTATAATCAATTACGTTTCGATAACATAATCATACATTGATTTTTTTGATTCCGCGTTAAAAGACCACGATACTCTAGAAACGCATAAAGCTCTAATGTTTTGTCCCCGAGGTAAAAGACATGGGATGTACAGTATCAAGAATCAGCGACATCTGCAAAAGACATTTGCTCAAGAGACTAATCAAGATAACCGCTTGACCGAAAATAATGAAAAGCAATTCCGATTCACTCGTACGTATCAGTTCGAATCTTGAAACAAACAATGTGTCCGACGTAATACAATATGGATGAAACGATATCCTATCTCATCTAGATCTGCGTACATTCTAAAAGGAATGAAGTCATTGAAATTCTCATTACGGTAACGATATCGAAGGAAATAGGAAGGATGTGCATTACCGTTCGGATCATCTGTCGAGTAGAATGCGAAACCAGGAAAAATCAATGTTCACCGGTACTCTCGTTGAACTTCTTTGTCGGCAACGGGGCAACCAAATTCGTAGTATATCCTTTTGCGTTTTTTCACACACTTTCCAATAGAAAACACTAAATACTTGTACGCAGAGACATCGCATTATCACTTATCATAGCAACATTCGAGTTAGAAATACGACCCGGTTCCTGACGACGCGCCTAGCAGACGACATTTTGCTTTTGACGAATTTGTCCGAAGTCCGTCGACCGTCTCCGAACTCGACTGAATCGGCTGCTGCCCCGATTCGCAACGCCACTGCGTGCTCACTCCACCGCCCTATGCGTTTGCCCCAATCCAATAATCTTTTTTCCTTATTCGCTTACGTATTATCTACTTGCTTTTTCTCTTTCCAATTTTATTCTGTGTCAACCTTCCTTCTTAGTATTTCTGAAAATAGGGAAGGGAGTCGAGGATACTGAGGAAGGAAAATAAATTACAGAATGTATTTATCGATATAAAGTATTAAAATTTAATGATTATTCGATGCATGACATTATAAAATTTTGAAAAAAAAAGACCTTCCACTAAAAACAGGTGTAATTTACATATGAATGAATGGAACGTGTCTGACATCATACCTATAACGGATGACATCAACTTTTCACTAGGAGATTAGTCTCCACCGCCATCGGCCATTCATATAGCGGCAAACGGTAGCCTTCGCGGCCACTTGCTTCATTTGATGTCACCGCTAAATAAAGCGACTGACACGGTCGGTAAATACGAGGACGATCTTTCGAGTAACACCTATTCCATAATTAGATGTTTATTAAGAGATTCGTTGAATATCAGTATCAAAGTCCAATGTATCATACATGATCTTATCATCAGGTTAACGATGTGCTGATGTTTTCCAACATGACTTTGAGATCATGGATTATTAGGTTTGGCCGGTTTAGCTGTCTCGTTATTTTCTGCTTGGAGTTTATCTCTATTAACTTGTTTTTCTCTCTGTAACGTTCCAATAATGTCTTCTTTCTGCTTAATGATATCGTTTAAATGCTGCACTTTATGTCGGTAGATACGTTTCATTCGGCGCACACGTAGCTCTTGTAGCTTTATACGCTTTTCCGCAGACTCTACTTGCTGTTTCGCACCTCTTCGGACAATCTAAAATCAACAGTTGTTTGAAATATACCTGAATTTCGAGTTCACTATGCATCCCTAGTCCTACTAATATGTTAAATAATCTATACCCACTTCTAATTGGTTCTTCAAATCATCCACCCGATTAGTAATGCTTTTTCCAAGGCGGTCGATGTTTGCATTTTCTTTTTCTGTTTCGCGTAAAAGAATCAGTAACTTTTCCCTTTCCGCAACCATCCTTTCATATTCGGAAAATAATTCTTCGCAATAAGCAGTTGCCTTACTTAACTGTCCTTTGAGAGAATCACGTGAAACTCGAGTTGAATAAACAAGGCCTTGCATATGCTCCATTTTGCGTTGCGTGCGTCTGAAGAAAATCTACGTATATGATACATGCGAATGAGACAGACAAAAATGATATTTAGAAACAGAAAAATAATGGATATCTTACTTCAAATTTTTTTCAAGGCTATCCACTAGCCCTTTTAAGTGATTTCTTTCGGCTATAGCCATCACAAGTTCTTTCTCGTTCTCTGGTTGATTCTCTTCCATGCGTTTTATTTGAGTGCAAAGATTTCGTTTTTCATTTTCATAACGATGTTTTAATTCATCTAATAGTTTTTTACATTCTTCGATGGCGGCAGTATGGACGGTCGTCGGTATCGTTTGATCTTCTTTGCTTTTCATTTTTTCAAATTCTTTGCTTAAAATTTCGTATTTCCCGCGCAGGTTGCTCAGTTCCGATGCGCAGGTCATATTTTCCTTTCTGAGTGCTTCGTTACGCTTCAAAATTATTTCCATTTTTAATTCGTACGATGATCGTATTTCAGCAGATTCCCTTTTTAAGTTTGCAGTTTCCTTTTGTAACAGATCGTTCTGCTTCTTCAAGGATGCTGTATTTTCAACCAATGTCGTAATTTCTTTTGCATATCCATTACACTGTAAATTTTATTTAAATGTTATTCAGATTAAACAGATAATTTACCTTCGACTTTAAACAATGATTACTTACCTCTAACTTTAATTCTTCTACTTCCTTGTGCATAAGTTCATTCTCTGTGAGGACTTCTTTACATCTATTACCAAAGTCAGCCATCTCTTGTTCATACATGCGTAGAAGTTCACGTTTTTCTGATAAATTTTCTTGATAGGCATTCAACAGTGGACCTAATGCATGAAAATTAATGCTACCCCATATTCTGTGATTGTACCTCTCTTCTTTTTCACCGCTTTCTACGTTTACAGAATTGATTTCAAGTTTGTGATCTCTTAGTTTATCTTGATACCTCTCCAGTTCAGCATTCAATTGATAGACAATATTTTTTAAAAGCAATATATCCTCATTTGATTGAACTTTCTGTGTTTCAAGTTTTTCATTGCGTTTTGTTAGCTCAGCTTTTGCCTCTTCCAATTCTCGTACCATATGGATTAAGGTTTCATAATGTGAACATATACTTTTATATTCCATTTCTCGTTGCTCTAATAAAGTACCTAGTTTTTGACATTCCTCTTCAACATGTTTATATCTTTTTTCTAATTTATGATATTCATTAGCTATTCTTAAGGAATCTTTAGAAGGATGTTTGTTTCTTATCTTTGAAGAGACATCTGCTGTAAGAAAATATCATTGTAAGCATTATTTATACACAAAACAAAATATGTTTTGACTCATACTTACTAACAGTACCTAATTCAACGTCGTCTTCCTCAAATGATTGTTTCTGTCCTTCACTATTATCATGTACTTTCTTATTTTTTTCATAATCACGTTTCTTATGCCTTACTGGTATATTACCTTCATTATCATCCATATTATCTATGTTCCAATCTGATGAACTTTTATGAGCCCCATGAGTTTTAAGCGTATGTTTTGCTTTTGAAACACGCCTGCGACAATAAACTGGCTTACTAGTCTCAGAACTACTGTTTATAAGAGATGCTCTTCTGCAACTGTGCTATATACAAAACATCTTATGTATCATAATAAAGTACCTCAAAATCTCTAAGAAAAATGCGTTACCTTCTTTTTTCCTTGTTCCACATTGCCCTCATAACTAGCCATTGCTAAATTTTACATCTTACATAAAAGATATTACATCAAGACTGATCAAAATACTTAAACGTTAAACGACTTTTACGCCACGAATTCATTGCAAATCTATTTAATCTATTTAAATTTGCGAAAAATATGCGCGCTTGCGTTCGACTGTTCCAGTACGTTTTTATTATCCAAGTTTGTGATTCTATCATTTCCATGGCAACCAATATAATTCAATGATATGGTACTATATAACTAGTTTAAAAATTAGGATATTTTTCACAAAGAACAATCTCCTAGTAATATATAGCAACAATTTAACACGCATTTAATATACACTTTATTGGTTATAAACAACTTTTTAAATTCGTTTTATATATCGGAACACTATCATCATCTAGTGGTCGAGATTAAAAATATATCATCTCATTCATTCGGAAAATGGTACCAGCAGTGTCATCTAGCTGTAGGAATGAAAAATAAGTAGAACAATTTTTTCCTGAAAAGTATACCATTTAGCGGTCACGCATGAAACAATCGAAACAGAAAATTGAGAAAAATTTCAGAAAACCGTCATGCTCCGATATCGAAAAAATTTTGCAAATAAATTCTGTCTTGCAAAAGAAAATATTTGCGAGAATGGTTTTTAGCGACATGAAAGAAAATGGTTGCCATTCTTATGTCATTCCCTGTATCATCGACGAAATACAGTATAGTGTGTGAACTGTTCTGAACACATAATCCGCATTTTCGGACCCAGGGAATATATTGTAAATAGCATAAAGTCAATGTAAATAAATATATAATGAATATATGGCATATTAATCAATAAAATCGATGATTAATTGAATTTTTATAAAAATTGAACAAATGGCGCCATCTCTCCTGCGAACGGGGTGAACTACGCACTTTTGAAACTGTAGTTTAATTAGTACCTGTCTTCCGCCGCTAGATGGCGGCAGATAAGAAAGAAACCCTTAGGGTAATTAGGATTAGTCTAAGAATTGTAAAAAATTAATAATACTTTAGTAAGTCAAAATAGTTCAAAGTTAATTGGTCTTGCATTCCGACGTAATTCGATTAATATTATAGTTAATTAAGCTTATAAAATTAAATATATCAACTGAATTGACCCGAAAACGACACACGTGGCGCCATCTAGCGGCACTATGCAGGAACTAACCAAACTAGTGTTTCAAAAGTGTGTAGTTCACCCTGTTCGCCGGAGAGATGGCGCCACTAGTTCCATTTCTGAAAAATTCAATTAATATTGATTTATTGGCTTAATTTACTATAATATGCTATAATATTTACTATTTGTTTTGTATAAAATATTTCACAATATTTACTGTCTTCTATATACCATCGACACATAATAAAGCAAGTAGTTCTTATCATAATGCATAGTCATACAATAAGTGGCCATACAACGCGTGGCTATGTAACAAGTCGCATACTTATGCCCTATGGATAAGAGTCACATGTGAGAGTACGAAAGCGGCAATATAACGAGTTCCAGATCATTTTGTCAGGGAATGTTTCTTTTTACAGTTGTGCTATCAATATTGTGTTGGTTCATGCTATTCATCGAAGTATACGAAAGTGCAGAGACAAACTGTACTTACGTTCAGGATCTTACCGTTGAAGAAATCAATTACATTTATAATCCCGAATTTCCGAGACCATATCGAGGACCACAGTCATGCTCGTGGACCATAAACAGCGACTATCGTGTTAACGTGGTTTGCAAGCTATTCGAATTACCGTCGGTAAGAACTTTCCAAATATCGCGAAATTTTCATGATCACCGACGTGTGAGTGATATGGAAGTCAAAGTGTTAATTGGACAATAAAGGAATTAATTATAATAACATGGTAATTGCAGGGTTTCCGTTGTTTGTTAGATAACTTGACTGTCGAAGTTAGCTCTAATAGTTCACATAGATTTTGTGGCAATGATGTGGTCAATGTTACATCCGATGGACCCACAATGGTGGTGAAGCTGTATGCATCTATATGGTCGACGGGTGGTCGATTCCTTTGCGACGTAATGGCGGTTAAAAGACCGTTGGATGAGGAAAGTTGTCAGTGTGGATGGAGGAATCCTGTACGTATACAATTTCAATCACATAGGGTCCCAAAGTTTCACAATTCGTAGGTTCAACAATTCTAAACTCTGAGGTCCTTAATTTTGAAGGTCACAAACTTATGAAGTCTCAGGTTTGTGAGGTCTTTCCCAAGTCCCAAGTTTCTGAGATCCCAAATTTCCAAAGTTCCACATTATTCAAATTCCAAATTCTCAGAGTTCCACGTTCCTGAGGTCCTAAGATTCCAAGGTTCTAAGATCACAAATTCCCAAATGGTCCCAAATTCCTAACACCTCAAGGTTCTAAGCTGAATTCCGAAGTTCCAACAATATAAGGTCTGAATTCCCAAGTCCCAAACTTCCAAGTTTCCAAATTCCTAAATTCCCAAGTTCCCAAAGTCTTAGCTTTCTATGGTCCCAAATTCCTAAAGTTCCCACCTCCTAAGGCCCCAGTTCCCAAAACCCGAACTTTCTGCGCTCCAAATTCCTAAAGTTCCCAAACTTCTAAGTTTCCAAATTCCTAAATTCTCAAATTCCCAAAGTCTTAGCTTTCTATGGTCCCAAATTCCTAAAGTTCCCACCTCCTATGGCCCCAGTTCCCAAAACCCGAACTTTCTGCGCTCCAAATTCCTAAAGTTCCCAACTTCCAAGTTTCCAAATTCTTAAATTCCCAAATTCCCAAAATCTTAGCTTTCTATGGTCCCAAATTCCTGAAGCTCCCACCTCCTAAGGCCCTCATTCCCAAAACCCGAACTTTCTGCGCTCCAAATTCCTAAAGTTCCAAACTTCTGAGCTCCCAAATCCCCAAATTCTAAAAATCCCAATAGCCCAAGGTTTAAAATTCTCAAATCAGATTCCCAAAATTCAATCCCTGCTTCCTATTACACTCCTACGTCCAAAACCATATTTCACCATCGAACTTTCATCAATGAAACAAATCTCCGCCTTTAGAATAAAATCGTCGGCGGAATGGACGCGGGAGTGAACGAATTCCCTATGATGGCCGGTTTAGTCGATTTCAGGAAGCGTAACGTAACATGTGGATCCACGATAATATCAAACAGATACGCAACTACGGCGGCCCATTGTATCGGAAATGGGTCAGAGCCCAGAGATTTTGGTCTTCTAGTAGGCGATCATGACTTGGGCACAGGTAGGAGTCTTCACGATCATGTTTCAGCGACAGACAATATACCGATGTCATCCTGCGAGTTGGCGAGTGACCCATGTGTTTAGAAGAGCAATTGATCAGAATAGAAAAAACACACGTATTTTCGGTGGTAGTATTGGTTCGGCGATAGTTAAAGACAACTTAAGGTCGGCAAAAGTTTCACCTCGAACGTCAGAACGTCACATGGGGACTGTTCAAGATGGGGTGCGTCCCTTAAACCTGGCTCAGCGTCCTACGCGCCAGGTTCAGGGTTGCGAAGAGTACCGATGTCAACCCACGAGTTGGCGCGTGAAGAGGCTGACGTGTTTAGAAGAGCTACGGCACAATTGGTCAGAATAGAAAAATGAACAACTCACACGTATTTTCGGCGGTATATTGGCTCTCGCGGTCGCGCACCAATTAGGCCAAAAACAATGACAGGCAAACGTCTCGAGAGTGAGATAGTGCACTTGCGTTCACCAGTTGTTATCGTCATTATTATTCTTATTAAATGTAGCGAAGTGTTCACGGGATAAAGCTCCTTTTACTTTGGGTCCACGCGCCAACTCGTGGGTTGTCTGTACTTAGAACGATTTTGATGTTTAGGCACGGATACAAATGCCACTGTATTGCATAGACTGAGCAGTATCACCATACACCCTGATTACCGCAAAACTCCGGACGTAAACGATATAGCTATTGTAAAAACGGAACAGGAAATAAAGTTTAACAACCAGGTTGGACCAGCTTGTTTACCGTTTCAACACTCGACGGACACGTTTGGAGGAAGTTACGTTGAACTACTGGGTAATGTTGGTAGATAGAGATTAATGTCACTGGTATAAGTAACGAAAAGTAGTGTACAGAATTCTCAAAATCCCAATATCACTAGATTCCAGTATCCCACACAGAGGAAGACATCAGTGTTTCCTTAGAATCCAGGATTTCTGTATCCACAAATCCTTTCTGAAGGAAAAATTATTTCTGAATTATTCCAAAATTTTTTATTTACAAATACCTAGATTTCAACAGTACTCTCACTAGCACCCCAAATCTTTAGATTTCATCTCATCCCGAATTGTTACATCCCCAAATTCCTGAATCCCCAAATCTGTAGATCCCCATATCCCAGACCCTCAAATCCCTAAACCGCCACATCCATATGTCCCCAAATTCTTGGAATCAGACTCAGATTGCATAAAATTTATATCGTTAAACTGCAACGTCTCCATAACAAAAATGATATAATACCAGTAAAAGCTAAGAATAGAAAAATATGGAGTTCTACGCGAATCACTTGCTAAAGAACGTCGATTACGTCACTTAGTCCCGAAGATTAAGTATTTGTGTTAAAACCAGGTTGGGGTTTGACGGAGTTTGGCGGTCTACCACCCTCTGTTCTCCAAAAAGTTAGCCTAAGTGTACTGACCAACCTAGAATGCGCTAAAACATACCAGAACGTAACCTCGTCGCGAATTTGCACTTACGGCCAAGACAGAGACAGCTGTCAGGTAAGATACAAGTCTCGAGGATTACATGTGCATACCCCAACACGTTTGATCGTGATGTACAGATGGACAGCGGTGGGCCAGTTTTGTGGCAGAATCCTACCAGCAGACGACTTGTGCTCATAGGAGTGATCAATCAGGGTATTGATTGCGGTATTTTCCCGAGTTTGAATATGAGGGTCGGTGCTTACACTGATTGGATCGTTTCAGTTACTTCAGGTACGGCCCTTGAGTGCACGGTCTAAAATACTAGATTCCCAACCTGCGACTCGTGACCCCTGAGATCGTTATTTATTTAATATGATTATCACACACATACTAGTAGTACTGCATTTTGTTTTATTATTCACAAGCTAAATACGATAGTAATTGTAATAATTGTAGAAGACGAATGCACGCGAATGTGGAGAGATTTGGGGATTTACGTTTTTGTGGATTTGAAGATCTAGGGACGGGATGAATATTTAGGCTCTTAGAGGTATCAAGGTATCTGGATGTAGGTATATAGGTATCTGCAAACTTAATTATTTACGTATGTGGACATCTGGGGGTATGAGTACCTAGGCACCTAGGTACGGATACAGATATCTATGGAATTAGATATCTACGGATATGGGTGTCTAGAACTCTAGGTATTTAGGAATAGAAGTATCTAGGCACCTAGGTATCTACGAATGTAGGTATCTGGGGGTGTAGGTATCTAGAATCCTGGGAATCTAAAAATAAAAGTATCTAGACACTAGGTGTCATCAGATATAGGTCTTGGACTTAGGTGTCTTTGGACATAGGTAGCTAAGTATCTAGGTATCTAGGGACATGGGTATCTAAGTATCTAGGTATTTAGGGACATAGGTACCTAAGTATCCAGGTATCTAGGGATATAGATATCTTCAGGTCTACAGATCTAGGTATCTGGGGATAAACATATCCAAACACATATGTATCCAGAAACGTATCTATCTAGAGACCTAAGTATCTATTGATATAAGTATCAACAGATTTGCACAACTAGAAATATAAATGTTTACACATTTAGATATCTAAAAGTATACTTATCTAATGTCATAAGTATCTAAGAATTACATAAGAATATAGATATTGATAAATGTACGACTTACGCGAGTATTATACAACTATTACAAAATGGGGTCATGAATACAGAACGGTTGGGAAACTTAAGAGCTGCATTCGCATAATTCGCACGATTTTGGTGTTTCAGATGCCTCGTATTGTATCAGTGAGTAAACCTACCCCGTAGGTTTCTCCGTCTCGATTCAAAACTATCGATAGAAGTCACATTTCCTATTATATTTTCATTGCGAAGGACGGACATACGCGTCCTCGGAACATCCGCCATTGACTGTAAAGAACTTATCCACGATTATTAATCTGTTTTCGATACTAGTATCTAGACATTTTTCTTGCAAAACATATAAGGGTGTCACATTTCTCTGTTATTTAATCTTAATGCACAAATATTATTTATCGCAAACGTTATCGAATTATTTATTGCAAAATAACTGGAGTATAGCATATTGTTATTCGATAAAACTGTCGAATTTTTATTTAGTTATTTTATGGCTGAGGGTAGTTTTACATGGGCCACCCTACATTTATCAGTATTAGCGATGGATCTGTATTGTACAACTGTATCAATAACGAACAGTTTGTTTCCTACATAAGTTGTTACTAAAAATGTTACTGAAACTGTACTTAAAAATTGAAATAAATATTTTAAGCTAAGATTGTGTTCTAATATAATCCCCATTTGAAATTAATTATTTTTAGCGGTACAATTTTTCTCGTTTATAGTGCAATTTATGGGACTATAGTGATTTGTAACTCTTTGTTTCAACGAGTATTATAGGATAAAAATTCTTGACACAAAATATACAGAGATAGTGGTTTATTAGTTACAAACAGTTCATCAAAGCAAACATTCACTCGTTATCTGAAAGATTTAAATCACTGGTATGTGAATTGCCTCATTAAATTGTCAATTTTCCTTATTTGGAGAATTATTTATAACTAATGAATTACAGCCCAAATCTGCAAATGTTTTTGTAACAGTATTCTATAACAGACTCATGTAACTTACTTTTCATCTTAAACTAACACAATTTTATGATTTTATTTTACTACAAATTTAAAAGAATTAATGCTAATTTATACAAAATTTATTATTAAATATTACCGCAATATTATTATAATTTATAGAATTACTTCTACTGTTATTATATTTATCTACTATTATAATTATTATACTTTATAGAAGTACTTCGTTCTTGAACATTTTTCAAGAACAACCATTGGTGCTTTACGCGTAAACAATACAGAATAAATATTTCTGTATCTTTTCAAGAGTTGCACGATAATTTTACGAAGGTACAAAAATAATACAAGTACTCTTACATAACAGAAATTTAATTTCGTTTAAGAGTTAATTGAATATTAATCATATATATAATACTTGTATTTTATTAATGGACACGTGTTCGATATACTCTTTATCGCGATGATCGTTGATTAAAAAATTCGAGATGCATTATTTACACTGTTCTGCTTATCTCCTAATTAAACCTGATTAAAAACAAAATGCTTTTAATTAATTACGAAACTATCCTCGTTCCCGATACCGAGTTTCTGTTTTACGTCGTTAACGGCAGCACAATTATGCTGTCAAACGCGCAATTATCTTTCCACGTTTTGTCATGGATAACTGTTTTTGTTACCAATATTTTATCTGTTGATCACGACACTAGATATTTAACGGTAATGATCCCGATAATGTACCGCAACACCAGTATTTATTTTAATAATGTAAAATGACGTTACGAGGAAGGTGATTTTCGTTAAATATTGTTTTGTTATTCGAACGTATCAGTCGCTTTGCTATATTTGCTCACAAATTTGTCACGCAATTCATTATCAGGACGATTATTAGAACGATTAAAGCTTGAAATGATAGACATTTACGAAAAGGGATGAAATTAGTGGGGAAAAAAGAGATATCCGGAGCGATAATACAGAATTGTGTATGGAAATATACTGCGTGGAGATATGGGGAAGGATAATATAGAATGCGACAATATTCGTTTCGGAATTTTTACATCTCCAAATCCTACGAATTTCTACATTATTAAATTATTGAATTTGTAAGTTATTAAATTCTTGATTTTTCCAAAAGTTACCGAATTTTTAAATCCTCAAATTTAATTCCTAAATTCCTGTATTCTCAAATTTTTTAATTTCAGAAATACCTCAAATGCCTAATTTTTAAATCCCTAAATTCCCCAAATTTCTGAACTACCAAGTTCTAAAGTCCTTCACTCCTAGAACCCTAAGATTCTAAATCCCCAATTTCTTCAACTCTCAATATTTCAAATTACGAAACAGACAATTTTCCAAAGCCTTAAATCCCTCAATTTGTAAATATCTGAATGCCTAAATACTTAAATTCCTAAATCCCTAAATCCTCAATTTCCACAACAATCAATATCTCAAGCTCCGACACCGGCAATTTCCAAAACAATTTTCTAAATTTGCGAAAACAAGTTCCCAAACTCCCAAGTTGCGAAATCTGAAATTTTCGGATCTCCAAATAGTCAACTCCAAAATTCCCAAATTCCCAAATCCCCAAAAAATTCCACGTTCCGAAATCTGCCGTTTTTCAAAATGCTCCCATTGTCGTGCTCATTAAATGTCCCGAATAAAACGACTGTTAGCCTACATACCACACATATGGGCACCGCAGGTGATTAGGTGAATCCCAAAACAATTAACATTTATTAGTACAGTACAAGTGCTTGTAAACAAAAATAGAATTTATCTTTTATTAGGGCTCTCGATATTATCAAGGAGATTAGTAGTCTTTACTGTCTTACGTTAATGCGATAATATTTGTATCTCGGATATCTCTTACGTATCGTTCAGGGGGAAACGTGTGATAAAAACAATATTGCGAAGTAACAAGGGGCTTGCGATAAATGCGCAACCATGGAAATGCTACACAAACACAAACACCGAGGATAATTTTCATATTATACCGTGTGCGAAAACGTAGTCGGGTTATTGCAGCAAATCTACCTGCATTTTCAAGGTTACGGCTACCACTGATAAAGCCGTATATGATAGCAACCGTTAAATTATTAGCCTTCGTTTTAATTCGCCTCAGCGATACGGATAAAAAGACGTTGAAATTCGCACGAATACGGCTAGATAGTCGCAGTCGGTGTTCCATCATTTTTCGCACCGGTATCGACGATCGATCTACGGGTCAAGCAAGTACATGTCGTTCAGTTATTGACTGATAACGATATTCCGTCAAGTATCATGTCGAGAGGTATGTACGTAGGACATCGAGGACGATCTAGAAATTTCGTTTGATTTCTTGCGCGACGCAATGTTACAATTGTAATTATATCATATCTCGATCCGAATCGGTAATATCGATCGTAACAATCGTTATATGATAGATTCTATGCTTCTATGATAGATTTAATGTTTCAATGATCGGTATGAAATGGAAATTTTTCGGTAATCATTTCGATCGACATTTAGGTGAATGACCTGTATTTTTCATGAGCAAGATTTATGTTAGGAAATTTAAGGTAATTGGATGATAGGAAAAATATAGTTTAAGTCAAACTCTATTTTAAGGTTCAATTGCAAAGAAATTGGAATTATACAGTAGACTCTTGTTATATTGCCATACTTGCTCGAGTGGTAACGGAGAATTCATGCAATTGGCTATAAATTTGACATTACGGTGGTTCTGGTAGACTCTCGCCTATACGTGGCAATATAACGCGTGGGAACGTGATGCGTTGACATTTCAACGTGCGGCGATATAATGCGAGGGAAGATGAACCGTTGATATTAGTACACGTAGCGATATAACGCGTGGGAATATAGAGCACCGACATTTTAACGCGTGGCGATATAACGCGAGGGAAGTTAAAACGTTGATTTTACTACACGTGGCGATATAACGCGTGGGAATATAATACATCGACATTTTAACGTGTGGGAGTATAGGGCATTGACAATCCAACGAATGGCGATATAACGCGAGGGAAGTTAAAACGTTGATTTTACTACACGTGGCGATATAACGCGTGGGAATATAATACATCGACATTTTAACGTGTGGGAGTATAGGGCATTGACAATCCAACGAATGGCGATATAACGCGAGGGAAGTTAAAACGTTGATTTTACTACACGTGGCGATATAACGCGTAGGAATATAATGTATCGACATTTTAACGCGTGGAAATATAGTGCATCAACATTTTAACGCGTGGCGATATAACGCGAGGGAAAACAGTGCGTTTGCATTACTATGCGTGGTTATATAACGCGTAGATATACAATGCATCGACATTTCAACGTGTGCGAATAGAACGCGTTGACATTATAACTCGCGGCAATATAACGCGTAGGAACTCAACACGTTAATATTACAACGCGTGGTAATATAACGCGTGGCGGTATAATGCGCGGTAATATAATGTGTTGTAATATAACGTGTGGCGATACAACGCGTGGTAATGTAACACATCGGAATACAACGCATAGTGATATAAGGTATTGGAATACAATGCTATGTAACATGTGGTTACATAGCGAGTGACATACTCATGTTTTACGATAGTGTGGATGCGAATTAAGTTCAGTTTGTTACCTCAATTTAATAAGAAACGATTGTTTTTCTTTTATAGTAGCGCTAACAGTGTTATGTTGGCTCCTGTTAATTTTCAAACAAACCCAATGCGCCGATGTCGGATGTACTTTTGCTCAAGAGCTGACCGTCGGCAATACATATTATGTATATAATACGGAATATCCATATCAGTATCGAGGACAGAAAAATTGCGCGTGGACCATGAAAAGTGACTACCGTATAAACTTGAATTGCACCACATTCGAATTACCGTGGGTAAGATGAGCTTTACAACTATCCTAAAAAAAACTCCTCGTTTAACACTTCCGGTATCACGTTAAAATCAAAGAAATTCTTTCGATTTAATTCGATTTTATATTGCAGAAATTTTCAATCGTTTTACAAAATTATTGTAGGACTATTGTGGAAATATATAAGTCATGCACGTGTGTCCCGGTGATTATGAAAGTGATCTAAATTAACATTCCCAAAAAATGTAACTTTCGCCTAGTTGTACTGTATCGGTTAATCGAACTACATCGTGGAAGAATTTGATAAAAATACTCTCTAAACTGAATTATCACGTCAATCATTACGTGATAACGATAAAATAAGTGGAAGGTTCAACTCGTCCTGCATTTTCACTTAGACCATTTCCATAATCATCGACGCATATGACTGACGTAGCAATCAAAATGTTCATACATCAGTCAGACAACAAAAGTATGAAAAATAACGAATGATGGTTACAGAGTATCGGATGTATCGGAGACTCAGTGAGTGTCCAAGTTAATTCTAACACCTCGCATAAATATTGTGGAAATGGTGCTTTCAATATAACATCCAATGGACCCACGATGGTGGTAACGCTCTCATCATCTATATTGTCGACGGGTGGTCGATTCCTTTGCGAGGCAAAGGCGGTTAAAAGACCGCAGGATTCTGAGGACTGTCGATGTGGATGGAAGAATCCTGTAAGTATTACACAATACAATTTCAATCGTCCCAACATAATTTGTATATCAAATATTTTATTAAACATAATTAGTCCTACGTCCCAATAGTCCCTATGTTCCAGTAGTAACCGTACTCCAATAATCCTTAAGTCCCAATAGTCACCATACCCCAATAATCTATATGTTCGAATAGATCTATGTCTCCATAGTTCCCACATCCCAATAGTTCTATGTCTCAATAGTCACCATACCCAATAATCCCTATGTCCCAATAATTCCTGCATCCGAATAGACCTATGTCCCAATAGTTTTTACATCCCAATAGTCCTACGTCCCAATAGTCCTTATGTCCCAATAGTAACCGTACTGCAATAATCCTTATGTCCCAATAGTCACCATACCTCAATAATCTATATATCCGAATAGACCTATGTCTCCATAGTTCCCACATCCCAATAGTTCTATGTCTCAATAGTCACCATACCCAATAATCCCTATGTCACAATAATTCCTGCATCCGAATAGACCTATGTCCCAATAGTTTTTACATCCCAATAGTCCTACGTCCCAATAGTCCTTATGTCCCAATAGTAACCATACTGCAATAATCCTTATGTCCCAATAGTCATCATACCTCAATAATCTATATATCCGAATAGACCTATGTCTCCATAGTTCCTACATCCCAATAGTCCTATGTCTCAATAGTCACCATACCCCAATAATCCCTATGTCCCAATAATTCCTGCATCCGAATAGACCTATGTCCCAATAGTTTTTACATCCCAATAGTCCTACGTCCCAATAGTCCTTATGTCCCAATAGTAACCATACTGCAATAATCCTTATGTCCCAATAGTCACCATACCTCAATAATCTATATATCCGAATAGACCTATGTCTCCATAGTTCCCACATCCCAATAGTCCTGTGTCTCAATAGTCACCATACCCTAATAATTCCTATGTCCCAATAATCCATATGTCCTAATCGTCTCTATGTCCCAGTAGCTCCTACATTCCAATAATCTCCATGTCGTAATAGTTCACCCATCCAAACAGTCCCTATGTGCCAGTAGTCCCCATATACCAAACGTCTGAATATAACAATAGTCCCAATGTCTCAAATTCCCAAAGTTCTGACGACCCTATTTCCTAGCAGAAAGAAATCCCTATGACCCAAAGTGGAATCCTTATACTTCGAAGTCCCGAAATCTTACTGGAACTTCTTCAATCGAATAAAACTTCGAGTACTTTTAGACTAGAATCGTCGGTGGAGTGGACGCGGGTGTAAACGAATTCCCGATGATGGCCGCTTTGATCGATGTCCAGATCCGCGAGGTGTGGTGCGGAAGCACAATAATATCGAGCAGATACGTAGCCTCAGCAGCTCACTGTGTCATTAACAAAAATATCACAGATTTAGGTGTGTTGGTGGGCGACCATGATTTGACAACAGGTAAAAGCGTTCTTCTTGACGAACAGATTTGAGCTAGATCACGGATGTAGTCTGTCAGATTCGAATAAGATGGAATGGTTCTGATGTTCAGGTGCGGATACTAATGCCACGGTGTTGCTTAGAGTGCTTCAAATTATCGTACACCCTAGATATGTCTCTACGGGAACGATTAACGATATAGCTGTCGTGAAAACGGAGAGGGAAATTGTTTTCAACAATCAAGTTGGACCGGCTTGTCTACCGTTTCAACATCAGCCGGATACCTTCGGAGGCGATTACGTCGAAGCGTTGGGTCAGTAATGTTACACTTACTAGTAATGTTAAGTTAAATCTGGTAACAGCAATTTAGTCTTATACGATTATTGTTACCCGAGTATTTTTATTAAAATTAGGTTGGGGATCAAGGGAATTCGGCCAAGCTCCTTCAGATATCCTCCAGAAGGTTACTCTAAGTGTACTGACAAACCTAGAGTGTTCGAAAATATACCAAAACGTCACCAGAAATCGCATTTGTACTTACGCCCCAGGCAAAGACGCCTGTCAGGTAATATACAAGTTTCTCACGAGATATTTAAGGTTTCTGAGAACAGTTATATATGTTTGATCGGTGTGCAGTTTGACAGTGGCGGACCAGTGTTGTGGCAGAACCCTACCACCAAGCGACTTGTACTTATAGGAATCATCAGCGCAGGTACAGACTGTGGTGTTACCGCTGGTCTAAATACCAGAGTCGGTGCTTACTTAGACTGGATCGTGTCAGCAACTTCAGGTACAAGCTTATATACAGTATCTCACATCAAGATTCTCAACCCGTCACATGTGACCTCTAACAGTATTACAGCATCACTTTCTGCAGGATACGATTTATGATCTGTTGCAGTAGATGTATGATAAGATAGTAAATGCATTGGGTCCTGTATATTATTTTAACTAAGGATAGGGGTCTCCAGTGATATAACGACATAGAGACCTAGGAACTTAAGGATATAGAGATCTTTGAATATAATTGATCTTGAGATTCGAGGAACAGAGACGTAAGCATCTGTGGATCTGGGAATGTTAGAGATTTGGACTGTTTCGAGATGTAGGGATTTGGGGATGTAGACATATGAGGATATAGGGATCTGGGGATATCCAAATTGAAGATGTTGGAATCTGGATATGAACGAATTCGGAGATGTAGAGTTTTGGATACGTACGGATTTGGGGATATAAGGATCTGGATATGTACGAACTTGGGGATGTAGGGATTTGGGGTATAGGGTTTGGGGATGTAGAAATCTGGGGATATAGAGATCTGGGGGCATTCTAATTTGGGGATGTAGGAATCTGGATATGTACGAACTTGGGAATGTAGGGATTTGGGGTATAGAGTTTGGGGATGTAGACATCTGGGGATATAGGGATCTCGGGGCGTTCAAATTTGGGGATGTAGGAATCTGGATATGAATGAATTTGGAAATGTAAAGATTTGGGGTATAGGGTTTGGGGATGTAGACATCTGGGGATATAGAGGTCTGGGGGCATTCTAATTTGGGGATGTAGGAATCTGGATATGTACGAACTTGGGAATGTAGGGATTTGGGATTATATTTGGACCGATTTGATGTATCGGAATGTAGGAATGTAAGGATTTGACATTACAGGAATATCAAAACGCAAAAATTTGAGGGATGTATTCTGAGAATATAAGAATTTAGCAACTTGAGAATCTAGGGACGTAACAATTTAGATCACCAAGTTTGTGGACATATTAAGACCTGGGGACACAGGTATCTATAAATATAGATATCAAGAGATATAAGTGTGCAAAAATGTACCGATTGATATCAATTTGAAGAATTGCACCATTTATGCGATTAGTACTGTCATAAAGCATGGTCACGATGATAGTTGGGAAACACTGATTTAAAAGCTTCGTTCGCATAATTCGCACGGTTTTTTGTTTCAGATACCTCGTATTGCATCAGTGAATAAATGAACATGGCGGTTGGCTTCCTCATCTCTTCGTCCCGTTTCGTCCACACATCGATTGGACAAGTGACTGTTTTCGTTATCTTTTCATTGCAAAGAACTGATATACACGTTCTCGAAAATCGGTCATTGATTGTAACTAATGTACGTACGTGTAGGTTATCGATCGGAATTCAACATTATTAATATTACCTATTAATTTTTCCTGGAACCGTTACCCAAAAATCTATAGACAATATTAATAATGTTGAATTCCGATCGATAACCGTACAGGTACGTACGTTAGTCGCAATCAATGACCGATTTTCGAGGACGTGTATATCCGTCCTTTGCAATGAAAAAATAATGAGAACAGTCACTCGTACATATCATATATCATCGATTTACGTTCATCATAGAGTAACAGCTGCAACAAGCAGTTTGCCGTGTACCAAAGCTAATATTATCATAAAACTGTACTTGAATAAACTGTACGAACTGAATATTTATCATTTGTCCTGCAATATGATCCTCGTTTCAAATTGGTTACCTCTGCTGACTGCGCAATTTGCGTCCTTAATAAGCGCATTCTTTTGTACGTGTTTAATGTGCAATATGGAGAGCTGCATTTTTGACGGGTATTGCGCCATCTCGAAACGAGATAGGAACTTGAAACTTTGTATATTTAAATGTTTATATTTTTCGGCACTTGAAGATATGACGATTTGGAGATTTGCACATTTGCAGATTTGGGGATTTAAAGATTTTGAGATTTGGAGATTTGGAGATTTTGACATTTGACGATTTGGAGATTTGGAGATCTGGAGATCTGGAGATTTGAAGATTTGGGGATTTGGAGATTTTGAGATTCGGAGGTTTGAAAATTTGAGGATTTGGAAATTAGGGGATTTGAAGATTGAAACATCGGAAGATGTGAACATGTGAATTTGTAGATTTCAAGATATAAAAATTCGAAGATATGAAAATTTGAAACAGCAACGGCGCCATCAGCTTTATTACACAGTTCACTGGGTGGCGCAATGTATACAAGGTTTTTTTTGTTTAATATGACTTACTGAGGTTTCTCGAGCGCCTGACCAGCCCCTCCCTACACGACTACACGAACGATACCTCCACACATTACGTTAAATCTTGCTACTTTGAGCAACCTTGTAATTCACCCTCTGACCTCTCTGTCTCTCCCTCTCGCTTCTTTTTCACGTCTGTTTCCTTTCCATTGTTCATGCTAATATTATTTGACGTTTACGTAAGAACGTTCGAACAGCGACGCCAAAGTGTCTGTCTCTTCGAATCGATTCCAATCCGTACGAAACTTATTTTTATCGAAGTAGGAACATCCTCTACGTTCCACGTTACAATACCTTATTCATTATAAACAAGCTTGAGTTCCAACTCGTAACAAAACGTTAAGAAAGTTAGAACCGTTTTTTAACCACGGAAAAACTAAATTAGAATTCAAGCTGTACTGATTTTGGTTATAATTAAAATTTTATCTGAAAAATTAGATACGGGGCGTGATGGTTTATGGGCGTGGTAAAATGGGGGCGTGGTAAAATGGGGCGTGGTAACATGAAGGCGTGGTAGTGTAAGGGCGTGGTATATGGGGGTGTGATAGTATAGAGTGCAGTTATGAGGATGTACACATGCGGAGGTGTAGTAGTATGGAGGCGTGCCAATTTAGGGGCGTTGCAATGTGGGGGCGTAGTAATATGAGGGCGTTGCACTATCAAGATGCAGCAATATAAGGACGTTGTACTGTGGAGGCATAGCAATATAGGGTCTTAGCAATATGGAGGCGTAACAATGTGGGGGCGTAGCAATACGAAAACGTGCCAACACAGAGATGTAACACTAAGAGAAGTGCCAATACAAACATGTGACTGCACGGAGGCGTAGCAATATAGGGGCGTTACAATATAAAATCGTAGCAATACATAGCACGACCATACAAAACACAATATTAAACGTAGCAGTAGAACAAAAGCATTCGTAAATCCCCTTGTCCTACGCAGCAAAAATATTATGCTTAAATTTCTGCGTAAGTCTGGCAATATAACGGTGTATTCTACAACACCGTCGCAATTCCAATATTAATCGACAAAATGTCTAAACTATCTAATCGCGAGATTAGAGTTTCGCGTGTAAATATTCGTACACATTAATGCTCGCACGCAAACCAAAATGTTGTAAGAGGAATTAATCAGTGGACTTCGTTGACGAGTCAAACTTCAACACACGCGATCCAACCCAACCATATATAGCGGAATGCTTACGCAACGTGATTCCTCGTACAAAACGTGCCGCGAATGAAAATTATCGAGCACGGCTGACCCTACGACGAATATATCAGCGGTTCGTCCTTTGGGAAGCCTACGCGTTGATCGTAGATTGCTTGGGATTAATTGTACGTAAACAATGTCTCGTTATTAACAAGTTCATGAATGAGGATGTGACGTGAGACGGTTCGTGCGAGGGGATACTACTCGACGGCATGTAACCGCTTGACAGGAACAAATATGATCGCTGCCACGATATTTAAGATGAATCGAGGAAGAAACTAAAAAGGAACAGCGGGGAAATGTCCCTCTTCGATTTTCATGGAACTTTGTAAATAAGGAATATGTACTTCTTTCGTCGACTG
Source organism: Megachile willughbiella (assembly GCA_945859595.2). Lineage (NCBI taxonomy): Eukaryota > Metazoa > Arthropoda > Insecta > Hymenoptera > Megachilidae > Megachile > Megachile willughbiella. The sequence continues at coordinate 12,658,778 of OX243799.1, read as the reverse complement.
AGACGCGGCTTAGGGGGTTGAAACCACCCTCCAAAGTTCCGACCCACAAGTACATCTCGAAAACCAACGAAGATGCGGGAAAACCTTGAATGAGAAAGTTTTGTGGTTTTTTATGTTCAATAGTAAGGTATAAATAAATTGAGAAAAATACAATTTGTTTATGACAGAATAATTTGTTATCTTGCTTTTTAATTTGATTAAATTTTTACGATTGCTCTTACAGTTCCTCTATTGCAAAATTTCTAATTCAGGAAATCCCTATACTTCCCAGTTCATGTATCTTCAAATCAGTATGTTAAAAGTTCCCTATACATCATAATTCTAATATTCCGAAATTGCTATATTCCCAGATACATGTATCCTCACATCACTACTGCACTACGTCCAAATGCATGTATCTTCAAATCACTATATTCCATGTTCCCTATAATTCAAGATCCCTATATCCAAAAATCCTTATATTCCTAATTCGGTAATTTTGAAATTTCTCACTTACAGATAGATCTCCAGATCCATCTATTTTCAAGACAATATATTCAAAAATTTCTATATCAGAAATCCCTATATCTCGGAATCCTTATATCCCAAAATCCCTATATCCTACAATCCCTATATCTCAAAATCCCTATACCCCGAAACTACTATATCCTTCAATCTCTATATCACAAAATCCCAATATACCAAAATCCCTATATTCCAAAACCACAACACGGAAAATCTCTATATCCAAATATCCTTACATCCCAAAATTCCAATATCCAAAAATCCCTAGACCCAAAATCACTAGATCCCAAAACCCTTAGTTCACAAAAATCCCTAGATCCCAAAATCCAAAAATCTCAACATTTCTCGATCCCAACATTTCTAGATCTCGATATCCCTAGACCCCAAAATCCCAACAGTTCAAGATCCTAGAAAACCCTAAATCCCGAAATCCCTATATCCCCATATCTCAAAATCCCTATATACCAAAGTCCTAAAATCCCTATTTCCGAAAATTCCCATATCCCTACATCCCGAAATCCCTATATCTGAAGATTCCTATAGCTCAAAATCTGTGTTACGTCTGTACACGTTTCGAAAGAGTACCGTTATCGCAAAGTATCTCGAATGACGATGCCGTTCAATATCTCTGATGGATTACGTCAGCGCGGAATTTGAATAATAGCGCTATCGGCGGCTAGGGAATCCAGCGAACGGAAATTCGCGTCTCAATCATGCTGAAAATCAATCGTACCGTGAAAACGGACGGGATCGTACCGCTTCGCGGGCGATATATTTATTAAACAAATTGATTTCTTCAACGTGGTTCGGTACGATGTGCCCTTGACACGGTTATTGAGTCGATGATAGTTCTCATAAATGAGTACCCTCGTCGTTCGTACACGGTTACTTGCTGCTGCTGCTGCTGCTGCTGCTTATGAAAATTTCGTGCCAGTTTCCGTCCCGCGTAATATCTGTTCACGACCGGCGTTCCCGTTCGCCATCTCGTAGGAACCATTACGCGAAAATGCCGAGATTCGATCCACGGACCAAATGAACGTTCCGCCTCGTGTAAACGAGTTATCGGCGGCCACTTGCTGCAGATGACACTAACGAGTTCAAAAAGCGCGGTTCGTTGATGTCGATCCGATAAATCGAGCCGAGGCTGTGCCAAAAGGGTCAAGGGTGCATTATACATAAATACCGCGGCTGTTCTTGTCCGGTTCATGGCTTCTCGCCCCCTCGCTATATTACCCGTACGAGAGATATCACGAATTTATGCTACTTGTACCTAGTTTCTGCTTATTTCTTGCGATGGAGATCTATTATTCAAAATGGCGATATAACAGGAGGTGCACTGGTATAAATATAGTACGGGTCGTGAATCTGGGGAACATAGCGTAGAAGGCTTTAGGGACTCCAAGGAATCTAGTATTGATTTTACTGCGAAAAATGGGAAGATGGAGGAACATCTCACCACTCGTGCAAAGTAACTGTAATACGTGGTAACTTTAAAGTGATGGGGATTCTGGGGACTATAAGGACTCTAGGAAACATAACCTGGTAAGATTTGGGGACTCTAGAAATTCTAGTGTAGATTTGTGAAGATTCCATCACTAGTGCAAAATCACTGTAATCTATGGTACCTCTCTAGTGACGCACATTGTAGGACCCTAGGGACTTTACGAAATCTAGTTTGGTAAAATTTAGAACTCTAAGAATTCCAGTGTAGATTTCTCCGAGCAAGATGAAAATATGATAGAAGATTCACAAAGTGATTATAATTCACAGTAATTGCAAAGTGACAAAGATTTTAGGGACCCTAGAGATTTTACGGAACATAAATTTAAGGACTCTAATGATTCTAGTACAGATTTTCCCGAGGAAAATAAAAATACCAGTGGAATAAAGTAACTATAATTCGTGGTAACTCTCAAGCAGGGAATCTGAATATCCTAGGGACCCTAAAGAACTAATTCGAGAGACCCAAAATATTCTAATATCGATTTTCTCGGAAAATGTAGTGATGTAAGGGCAGATACTATCACCAATGCAAACTAACTATAATGCACGGTAATTTTCAAGCGATGGTAATTCTGAAGATCAAATAAGCGAAAATTATAGCGATATGAATAGTAATTTTAGTTCGGTATGCAGACATACGTAGTACGTATCTACAAGATGACAGCCAACGCGGGTCCGCAATGTCAACGATGAATGAGGGCACAATTATGTGTGTGAGGTTATTTCAGTTGTATTATTTATTGGAATATTACTATTCCGGTTAATCACTGCCAAGGTCCTACGGAAAAATGAAGTTTCTACTTTCGTTAAGCAAACGAGCGAAGAAACGTGGGCCATTATTACTACAATGATTATATCAAATTTACTATTCGTACAGAATCGATCGTTTATCGATCTCTTATTAGTTCTGTCCTTTTCACTTCGAACGTACACGTCACGTGCTTACTTTCGGATCTATATACGTACACTTTCGTTTTGATTTTATTCACTGCGTCACCTGCTGATTGATAATTTTTTATTTTGTACAAACTCCCATGCATAATTTCTTACAATGGTCATTCCTACGAAATAAAGTATAAGAGCGTTGATTCCACCGAAAACCAAAATACTACTTTTGGCAAAGGACATCAAACTAAGACTCGTATGAATTTCCATTCACGTATTCGGGGCAACGGAACAAAGCGAGAAGCCAAAATTTTAGAAGGTCGGTAAATGTCGTAGAACCATCGATCCACTGAAATTGTACGTATGGAAGAAAGTACTCCGAATCGGAGAAATTGTAAGGAAAATGTCGACGGAGAAGGAAATTATCAGAGGTTACTTTTTTAAATTTGCTACTTTAAAAAATTCATGTGTATCAAATTTCGGGGTTTTGTGTTAGAACATTTGGGGATTTACTCAGGGATCTGAGGAATTAAGGACTCAAGGACTCGGGGATTTGGGAGATTACGGATGTAGGGATTAAAAGATGTAAAGATTTAGCTCTTTAGGGACTTAGGGTTTTTAAGATGCAGACGTTTTGAAGATACGGAAATTTAGAAATTTGAGAATGTGGGGATTTGAGGATTTGGACACTTCAGAATTTAAGGACTGGATTTGGGAACTTTAGAATTTGAAGATTGGAGGATTTGGAAATTTGAGAATTTTAGGGTTAGAGGATTTGGAGACTTGAGAATTTGATGTTTTGAGGATTTGGAAATTTCAGAATGTGAAAATTAGAGGATTTAGGAATTTGAGAAGTTGGGGATTTGAGGATTTGGAAATTTAAGAATATGAAAATTAGAGGATTTAGAAATTTGAGAAGTTAGGAATTTGAAGATTTGGACACTTCAGAATTTGAGGACAGGATTTGGGAACCTTAGAATTTGAAGATTTGAGGATTTGGAAACTTCAGAATGTGAAAATTACAGGATTTAGAAATTTGAAAATTTGGGGATTTGAGGATTTGGACACTTCAGAATTTGAGGACTGGATTTGGGAACCTTAGAATTTGATGTTTTGAGGATTTGAAAATTTAAGAATATGAAAATTAGAGGATTTGGAAACTTCAGAATTTGAGGGTCAGAGGACTTGGAGATTTGAGAATTTGAAGATTTGAGGATTTGAAAATTTAAGAATATGAAAATTAGAGGATTTGGAAACTTCAGAATTTGAGGGTCAAAGGATTTGGAGACTTGGAAATTTGGAGTTTTAAGGATTTCGTAACTTAACAATATGAAAATTAGAGGATTTTGAAACTTGACAATTTGAGGGTCAGAGGATTTAAAGACTTGAAAATTTGGAGTTTTAAGTATTTGTATATTTAGAATTCTAAAATGTTAAGGATCTAAAAATTTCACTTTCTCTTGGATATCTAAGAATTTCAAATTCATATATTTAATACTAGATTTACGGAACCCGTCAAAATGACGGATCATAGATCTCTTATTTTAAATGACGAAACTTATTCAGAAATTTTTGTAAAAATGTATGTTAACTTTCGTCAAGCTAAAGAATCAATGTCTTAGGCAGTTCACATATCATCCCCAATTTATTTATTTTTCTACTTTAGTTCAAATTTAAATATAAGTGACCATCAAACGTCCGTATACCTAGTGTTAAAGATCTAAAAGATCTTTAACATTAAAGGTCTAAAACATCAGGAATTTTCAAATTTATATACTGACGAACTTGTAAAAAGAGTCTGATAATTTGTAACCTTACATATCCTACAACCTTGTAACTTCAGAACTTCAGCATTTAAGAACTCGACAAAGAGTCTCTAAATTCAAGAATCTCCCTCTCGTGAGCTTCAAAATCTAGAAACTTGAAAATTCGACATCTCGAGTATATCAAGACCCAAAAATCTACAAATTCCTAATTTCAGGATCGAATTGCAAATTGGAGTGCGTCTCCTCATCGAAAGAAATTCTCGCAGCCGATTGTCCATCGAGCAGTATTTGCAAATTCTCGAAGGAAGTCGAGATCATGTAGTAATCGAGTAGGACAAGAATGGCAGGGATTGGCTGCGCGTAGGATCGATGTTTAACCGGGACCGCGCTCGCGCAGCTCGGTTTTTCAGCAAGCGGAGGCCAGCGTATCGTTAATACTCTAAAACACGGCCTCATCCTCTTCCTTGGAAAATTTTCGTCGGCCTTATTCCTAGATCAGCAGTTCTCCCTTCCATAATTTCGAATGAAGTCCATCGAGAACTCGGCCGTGGTCGAAACGCGCGGCACAGTCTCCGCACCGAGGGGAAGCGGACATCGCACGTTCGTGAGGTCCGTTAAAAGTATTCGTTACGGGTCTCGTGTACGACACGATCACCAGGGCCGATCGTGTATTGAAAGCTGTGCAAAAGTTCGTCGAAGCTCCAGGTTCCGCTTCGTTCCCTCGCGTGCGTGCGTAAAGGCGTGCGCGCGCGCGCGCATAGTCGCTCGAACTCGATGGTTCAGTTGGTTATCGACGTTCGTATGTACGGGGCGCGTTGCTAGAGTTCTCCTTCGAGCACGAGCCAGTTCAGTCGGGAAAGGAAAGAATTCGCGCGGGACGAAATAGAAATAAAAATCGGAGAAACGGAAGAGAAAAATAGCCGAGTGGTCGAAGAGGTGGGAGGGCTACATGGCTCCTAAAATCGCTCGTTCGTTCCATCGTCCACGCGTCAGTCGTCCACGTTCCAGCGTACGCCAGAGGACCGTTCGATCGAAATAAATTATACGATGCCCGTCGAATCGGTTTCTTCCGCGATCTGAGAACGACCGGCTTATATGTCAGACGCAATCGAGAGGAACGCTGCTGCGATCAACGGAAGACGAAAGAGGAGAAAACCGAGGGAAAAGAGGGCATGTACCGGGATAGTCGTGACAGATACGTGAAACGTGGGCTTCCATCGAGAGTCGTTAAAGTGTGATTGCTCGTTGTGCACCGTGGATCTCGATGCTTCGATCCCGCTCGAGAAGCGTGCTGTTGTTCGCGCCCGCCACGACGGGAATCGCTCGATCATCCGAATCGTATCGTTCGGCGTGCACGCAGAGACGATTCCGTTAATCGAATCGCTCGAATTTGCATTGTGCACGACGACCCACGCCGTATCGATCGCGCCGTCCGCACTCTCTGTCCAGACAGGAATTCGAACGATCCTGGCTTGATCGATGCTGAAGAACAATAAGACTTTGAGCAGACCGAATAACAGGGAGACGAAGAATACCTTAAGGAGGTCCCTCCCGTCCGTTCGCAGAAAACAGCCCGCGTGGGAGCCTGTTCGACGAATAGGCGGGTTCTTCGTACCAGGCATGCCTTCCTCGTTACCCTGAGGAATCTTTTATTTTCCTTACACTCGAGTAACACGCGGAAGAAAAAGCTATTCTTCCAATTAGACGATCGAGAATCGTTGGGCCTTTTGTTCGACTGCCATCGTTCACGATCCTCGTCTCTCGTCCTCGACATCATCGTTGTTATTGTTACTGTTGTTGCACTCGACGAGCGGCCTTGTCGCTGCTGTCGCTGTTTTACTCTTGCCCGTGAGATCCGCTCGGATCGCGGTGATTTCAAATTCGCACGCGCTCCGTTTTACACCTTCGGTGCCGATCCGTCGACGAAGCGTTTATAACGACAGGGGAGCTGATCGCGAGGAGAGGTTTGTCTTTGAAACAAGTGATTCCGGAACGAAGAATGGTAGTCAAGAACGAGAACACGAGAAATGGGCATGAGCTGGCTCCGTTGAACGAGGAACGTCAGGCTGGCCAGAACGTGACAATCGTCGTGACCGGAAGTCAAAATGCTGCTACCAGCCAGGAAACCAAGGAGGACAACAGAGCGGCATGGAGCGGCAAAATGCAATTTTTCCTCAGTATTATCGGCTACAGCGTGGGACTCGGGAATATATGGAGATTCCCTTACCTGTGCCAACAGAACGGAGGAGGTGAGCTGATTAACATTCTTTTTATTCGTTCTGGATACGAATTCCTTAATAACCATGTTACATATACGAGGTGTGTAAGTTACAGATTTCGACGAGGAAGGTCTTTAAATAGCTTGGAAATGCAAAGACCGCGAGGGAAAAAGTTGAATGATATAAGAACATCTCTATTTTTATTACCCTCATTTTTTTAAAGGACTTATCATTTGTGTTGATTAACCCTTAGAATTAATACTCAACATCAATTTTTATAATTAATCCCTGGAACTGATTTTTAGAATTAATTTTTGCAGTCGACCCATTAATCCTTAGAATTAATTCTTACAATCAACGTACATGAGAAAGAATTAATTCCGCATGGAAAAGTATAAGGAATATAATAATACGACATAATCGATTTCTTTAACACTGTAGTCTAAACACTTCTCACTATCTGAAAAAACAAATATGCAGTTCGTCTTAAGAAAGAAATCAATCACAGAAATAAACACAAACATACGGAATGTTCCAAGAAATTGTACATAAAAATATGCAGGTCCATCTAAAAATTAGTGTATATATGATTTCGAATAGAAAATTGAATACTATAAATTAAACGTGAACGTGAAATTCTAAAATTAACCGTCAAGTTCTATGTCTTGCTACACACGTCCATTTTCACTGCGATCAACACATTCAAGCAGAGATCTACTTTGATAGTAAACAGAGTATTAGAAGATACAAAGAAAAAATGGTAAAATCTAAAAATAATTTAAACTTCCTGTACAACATACGAAGGTTAAATTAGTCTTGTTCTAATCACCCTTTTAAGGATATTTTTAATTAGTTGAATTTTGATCCTAGATCTACTATGATACTCTATGCCCACAATGAAACGAATTTCTAATTCACATGAATAGCGATTATTTTTATACTTTCTTTTTTACTACCCTTATTATCTATCAATACGTAGAAATCAGTATCAGTGCCCGATGAGAGAAAGCAAATATTTTAACCAAACAGTCGTACTGATAAGTGTCACACGTCATTCTGTGAAAATAAAATTTTCAATTTAGCATAGGTATCAATTTATGGCAAAGGAAGGTCCATTATTTAGATACACATCCACCGTTCTTATTTATCGAACAGAAATAAAAATACTACATGTTAAAGAAAATGAAAGTATATGAAATTTGAACTTGAAAACGACGCGTGTATATAAGAAGAAGAATCGATTTAGATCAGTTAAAGATCCACGCAGCAATCCGATGCCTACGTTAAACGCTATTTTCGGTCACCCTGATGAACTATTCCCCTTCCAGCGTCATTCTAAAACCACGACTTAAAAATATATGTCTTCGAAGTGTTTCGCGTATCCTCGAAATACCAAGGTTCTGTCGTTTCGGTTCGATACGTTCTATCCTCGAAAGCCCAGAGAAACGATAAAATCCTATCAAATTCGCCCTTGAACCCTCCATCTTTCCTATCCACGACCTATGACTATATGTGTCGCACCGGTGTAAGTCGATTACGTCCCGATGCAAACGAAATGGAACGTAACGAAACGGAATGGAATGGAACGAAATGAAACGTAGACCACGGTTACGCGAGCTGGATGGAGGAACATTGGCGTAGGTACGGGTCAGGGTAGGCTTGGACCCCATACAAATATTGACTGGCTCGGCACATGTTGTGGGAGGGCAGTAGGCTGGATATTGCGTGCTAAAAGTATCGGGATTTAGGAATTTACGAACTTAGGAGTTTAGAAGCTCAGAAGATTAGGAATTTAGGAATTTTAGAACTTTGGAACTTTGGAATTTTGGAATTTTGGAATTTTTCAAAGTTGCAATTTCTAAATTTTTAGATTACCAACATTGGAAGATTAAAAATTCCAAATTTTCTACATTTTTAAATTACCAGTATTACACATTCCCAAATTCCCAAATTCCAAATTCCCAAATTTCCAAATTCCCAAATTTCAAATTCACAAATTCCCAAACATTTAAATATCCAAATCTCTAAATCTCCAAATCTTCAATTTTTCTCTCATATACTCCCATATTCTCACATTTCCAAATCCTCAAACCCTCAACTTTCTAAATTTTCATATTTCCATAATTCACGTTCTAAAATATTCAACTCAGTTCCTAAATTCCCATACTTCCAAATCCTAAAACGTCCAATTTTCCACATCTTAAATCCTCAAGAACTTGCATTCTCAACAACCCAAATCTCCAGGTCCCACAGCCCACATCTCTACATATCCAAATGCTAGAACCAAGTTCGCCAATTTGTGATTGACCGAAACCCACATTCTCGATAACCCAAATCCCCCAGGCCACAACCCGCATCCTCATGTTCGAATCCTAGAACGCCCAACTTCTCAAACTTTTAAATTTCATAATAGTTTGAAATATCCAGGTCCTCAGCTTTTCTATACTTACTTCCCCATTGCCAATTATTCTAGTCCCTAAATCCCCAGCTTCCAACGCGCTAAATCCCTAACTACGCAACATCCTAAATCCCCAACTACGCAACACCCTAAATCCTCAATTTTCAAATTTCATAACTCTACAGTCTGAAATATGCAAATCCCCAATTCTCGTATCTCTAGCTCCCATACCCTTAATTGCACGACTCCCTAAATCCCCAACTATCCAACATCATAAATCAATTACGCAGTACCCTAAATCCTCAAATTTTCAAATTTCATAACCCTACAGTCTCAAATATCCAAATCCCCAGATCTCGTATCTCTAACTGCCCCATCCCCAATTAGTCTACTCCCTAAATCCCTAATTTCCAACTCTCTAAATCCCTAACTACGCAACATTCTAAGTCCCTTATTACAGAACACCCTAAATCCTAAAATTTTCAAATTTCATAACCCTACAGTCTGAAATATCCAAATCCCCAGTTCTCGTATCCCTAACTCCCGCATCTCAAATTAGTCTACTCCCTAAATCCCTAATTTCCAACTCTCTAAATCCCTAACTACGCAACATTCTAAGTCCCTTATTACAGAACACCCTAAATCCTAAAATTTTCAAATTTCATAACCCTACAGTCTGAAATATCCAAATCCCCAGTTCTCGTATCCCTAACTCCCGCATCTCAAATTAGTCTACTCCCTAAATCCCTAATTTCCAACTCTCTAAATCCCTAACTACGCAACATTCTAAGTCCCTAATTACCGTACACTCTAAATCCACAAATTTTCAAATTTCATAACCCTACCGTCTCAAATAGTCAAATCCCCAGTTCTCGTACCCCTAACTCCCCCATCTCAAATTAGTCTACTCCCTAAATCCCTAATTTCCAACTCTCTAAATCCCTAACTACGCAACATTCTAAGTTCCTAATTACAGAACACTCTAAATCCCCAAATTTTCAAATTTCATAACGCTACAATACCAAATACCCAAATCCCCAGCTCTCCAACCCCTAATTCCCTCATCCCCAATTAGTCTCCCCCTAAATCCCCAACACCCGACTCCCTAAATCCCCAATTACGCAATTCCCTAAATCCCCACCTACACAACACCCTAAATCCTAAAATTTTCAAATTTCATAACCCTACAGTCTCAAATCCCCAAATCTCCTACCCCTAACTCCTTCATCCCCAATTAGTCCACTTCCAAAATCCCCAACTCCCTAAATCCCCAAGTACGCAATTCCCTAAATCCCCACCTACACAACACCCTAAATCTTCAAATTTTCAAATTTCATAACCCTACAGTCTCAAATCCCCAAATCTCCTACCCCTAACTCCTTCATCCCCAATTAGTCCACTTCCAAAATCCCCAACTCCCTAAATCCCCAAGTACGCAATTCCCTAAATCTCCACCTACACAACACCCTGAATCCTAAAATTTTCAAATTTCATAACCCTACAGTCTCAAATCCCCAAATCTCCTACCCCTAACTCCCTCATCCCCAATTAGTCCACTTCCAAAATCCCCAACTCCCTAAATCCCCAATTACGCAATTCCCTAAATCTCCACCTACGCCCAAATCCGAAATTTGCGAAACTCGCACCCCGGATAAAAATATTAGTTACGGCAGTGTGTAGGAATACAGCGAACAGCAGGGGGTGGTTTGTAACTGGCACGAACGGAATCACGACGTTATGCGTTACGTCACAGAGCGTGGTTTACGTCGAGCGTTAAATCGAACGCCCCCGCGAATTTTCGCCACGGAAGTTTCCATCGGACGCGACCGAGGAAGGGATTTCCTCGAGGTGAGCGGATCCTCTACTGCGCAGAACGCGAGGATCTCCACCCGCTCGTTACCTAGCCGCGTTAACGATTCGCCAAGATGTGCCAGTGCTCCGAAACCGAGCCAGGACCTTCTCCACCTTCAATGGAAATTTCCGAGTGCCATGACACGACACCCGGTGTCGAGGACGCCCGTTCAAACCGACGCGACGCGACGCCGACGTCCGACGCGCATCGATCGATTTTTAACCGTTCTCTCTCGCCCTCTTTCTCTTTTCTCTCTACCCCTTTTATACACGTAACAACCTCGCAAACTACGTTTATCGCAATCAACTGCCTAAGAGGTAGTCGAGTTGCATCGTACTCTCTATGTTTTCAAAATATTGGCCCAGACAACCGTTTTAACGATTTTTAACGCGGTATTACGTATGCGATTACTATCTTGTTATGTAACATTAGGTAATCGGGTTTAATATACTTTCGTAAAATTGCTAACTTTTGTACATTTTTAAAGATACGTAGGTGATCAAAATGTACATGTCGCTAGTAGAATTTCATCATACTTTGGATATTTTTGAAAAATTGGCCGTGAACTGTCTTGTGCATTTTTAAAATACGTAGGTGATTAAAATTTTATTGTATATGTTGCTAGTTGAGTTTCATCATACTTTGGATATTTTTGAAAAATTGGCCGTGGACTAAGTCTTGTGCATTTTTAAAATACATAGGTGATTAAAATTTTATTCTACAATAAACTAGTAGTCGAGTTTCATCATACATTGTATACTTTTAGAAAATTGACCTGTAAAGTCTTGTACCTTAAGATAGTCCATCTCATGTAGGCGGTTAAAATTTTATTATACAATAAGCTGGTACTCGAGTTTCGTCATCCCCATATTTTTGAAAAAACTTGAGCTAAAAGTCTCGTAGATTATTAAGATATTCGACCTTATGTAGGTGATTAAAATCTTACGTAACACGTTGGTAGTTGAGTTTCATACTTTGCACGTTTTCGAAATATTGACCTACATTCAAAGTTTTGTCAATTTTCAAGATGTTCGATCTAATATAATTAAAATCTTGTTATATAACATCTTTATTTTCTTCAATGTGCACAGTGAAATATTGGTCGAGACCTTCATTTAATATTCAACGTATCGGCGCATTACATTGAAGTTAGAAATTAAATTCTAATATAAATATTGTAAATTGTAGCTTAAAATACAGTTCAGAATCGTAACTGGTTGTGAACCAGTCGTTTTTGGTTTGCTTTAGTGTTAAGCACTGACCACCTGTGCCTTGCTGTTCTAGAACGTATATAACTTACAAGAATATTTTCGATGCAACATTTTAACTGAAAATGACGTCTGAAATTTAGCACAACCTCAATGTGTACTATGCTTGTTTCCTTTTGAGCTTAAACATTGGTCAGTTCTTTCAATTTTTTGTAACAGACGCAAAAGTCCATTTTCGACGCCGTGTTTTTAATCGAATAATCTAAAAAATAAGCTTCAAGGATATGTATATGTTGAAGACAAAGGTGTTGACACATAAATTAAGTAAATGTCATGTACTGATAAGAACATCACAGCTTTTGGCCAGCGCAATGTTATCCACTGTTTTCGTGCCGTTTTCATTGACCGCCATCTTGGATACAGAGGGTGAGGACGCTTGAAACGCTCTCTCTACACGGTTCTCTGTAACAGTGTTTCTCAAACTTGGTATTCCTGCATCCCTTCTTGAATTTCATTATCATCCTATGCTATCACTTCAAGCGTTATTATCCCAGCATTAAGACTCTTGATGTTATTTTTATCGAAAGGTTGTCCCTTCTCTGTTGTACTCACAAGTGTTTAATTAGCACAGGTAGGGTGGTTTTGTTTACAATGAATACAAATACGATGTATTATCTTCTAGTAAAAATACATAGATTAAAGCTACAAAACTGTTAATAAATATATTATTATGTATTGAAAGTTGATCAACAGTTTAGCTTGAAGTTTTAATTAGTAAAGTTTGAAATACAAGTACCTTTTGAATATCTTACGTTTTGAGAAACGCTGTTCACCTGGAAGAGTAGCTAAGGGAATAGTTTGAAGTTCGGAAGTGAAAGAGAATCTAAAATTAAATTTGAATTGTCATTACCACAGTGGTCCACGGTTTGAGGGTTAATCGATGGCGACCTCGGGTACAAACGGTGAGAGGACATTCTCAGAGATGATGCCTCAGGACTGTTTCTCTGAGAGGTTCGTAGTCGTTTGTTATACATATTTATCTTAATGGCCATGAAAATCTGGAAGGTCAAGAACTTCCTTGTTTTTGCACGAATATTAGGTCAGTCCTACATGCACCCTTCATATTAGTTATTCTTAACCAAACACAAAATATTTTCCTTCGACATCAATCTTACAGTTTGTATCTCTTATCAGTCTAAAAAGAAAGCGTAATCCTCCTTTTGAGGTAAAAATAACTAGGACGAATATACACTGACTTAATATTCGACTTAACCTAACCCCTGTGAATTCATGGAATTTTTCAAACTATAGCCTTACGTGCTTCATAGAAACAAGGTTAATCATAAACTTTTCAACTAAATCTGTCAGGTTGACGACCTAAATTCGTGACCTTCGCTAAAAAATGTAGGTATTGTTTTTGCCAGTTTGATCGATGGTAACCTCGACTACGGGGGTATGACGGATGATATTTCACGAACAATGCATCATATCAATTTATCATACATTCGTTACATTCGTTTTAATTACCAACAGCGTTCGGATATTCGGTACGAATTCATAAACGTGAAATTTTCTCTGTGAGAACACATGGCCTCTGGAACGAGACGAGCCGAACGGTTATTATTGGACATACACAGCACAGAAGCAAATTGCGCAATTTTATATAACATCGAAATGCTTTTTCGCAAATGTCTAACGAAGAATCATGTATCGTATATCCAAACAAAACGGTTTATTGCGTCGTGGGCACGTGTAACCGCAGTCATATCACGTGAAACGTGACATGGTTGGTCAATAATTTGCTGCGGAATGATATTCGAAAAATAATTCCTTCGACACGAACGGAAACCTTCAAGAATGCCGATCATTCTTCAAATATTCACGTATTCAAAATTTTATTATGGTACTGCCGAAAATCTTTGGTTACTTCGACTTTTATTTATTCGTTGTTATTTGTTAAATATTTATGCTGAAATTATTAGTTAAATACATTGCAACTGTTGGTTAATTTCTTATATTGAAATTATTAGTTAAATATGTACATTGCAATTATTAGTTAAATACTTACATTGCAACTGTTGGTTAAATTCTTATATTGAAATTATTAGTTAAATATGTACATTGCAATTATTAGTTAAATACTTACATTGCAACTGTTGGTTAAATTCTTATATTGAAATTATTAGTTAAATATGTACATTGCAATTATTAGTTAAATACTTACATTGCAACTGTTGGTTAAATTCTTATATTTAAATTATTAGTTAAATATGTACATTGAAATTATTAGTTAAATACTTACAGTGCAACTGTTGGTTAACTTCTTATATTTAAATTATTAGTTAAATATGTACATTACAATTATTAGTTAAATACTTACATTGCAACTGTTGGTTAATTTCTTATATTGAAATTATTAGTTAAATATGTACATTAGAATTATTAATTAAATATGTACATTGGAATTATTAGTTAAATATGTATATTGGAATTATTAGTTAAATATGTACATTGCAATTATTAGTTAAATATGTACATTGGAATTATTAATTAAATATATACATTGCAATTATTAGTTAAATATGTACATTGGAATTATTAATTAAATATATACATTGGAATTATTAGTTAAATATGTATATTGGAATTATTAGTTAAATATGTACATTGGAATTATTAATTAAATATATACATTGGAATTATTAGTTAAATATGTATATTGGAATTATTAATTAAATATATACATTGGAATTATTAGTTAAATATGTATATTGGAATTATTAGTTGAATATGTACAATGGAATTATTAGTTAAATATGTATATTAGAATTATTACTTAAATATTTATACTGGAGATAATATAAAATTGAAGTGACCGGGTAGTACCAACTATTAAAGACTCCTAATAATAAAAAAATATGAAACTGTACTAATTGTTTAAACGCTGCAAGTTGTTCCCATATAATACATGATGATAATAAATAATAACAAAAGTAATGAAGAGACGTATCCATATAAAACGATATAACCGTGATAAAATACAAATAAGATTTTTTAACATTGAAAATAAAGACCGTAAGATCGAAGTTTACACGCGTATATGTACTTACATACGCGTCACTCGATCAATACCGAACCAGACACTCCGGCTGCGGCTGTCTCGAACTAGACTAGCTCGAAAAAAGGGGTATGAAGGGAACTCTAAACAGGGACAACCCCATAAAACGGGAGAGATTAAAAGAGAACGGTTACGCATTCATTTCGGTAATAAGGGGTGTACCGGGGAACAAGAGGAAGCCGTTGGAATAAATGGACGGGGATGTTGGCTAACGAACGATATTATTTTACACGAAAGAATAGCCACGAATGTCGGTACGAAACGATAGAAAAATTTATCCGATGCTTTTCAGGTGCCTTTCTCATCCCCTTTTTCGTGATGCTAATCCTAGAGGGTGTACCCCTCTTTTTAATCGAGCTGGGTCTCGGTCAACGAATGCGACAGGGTGCCCTTGGCGTATGGAACACGATACATCCATGGCTAGGTGGTATAGGAATAGCATCTTGCATCGTCACCTTCTTCGTAGCGCTTTACTACAACGTCATCATCACCTGGTGCTTCTATTACCTTTTCAATTCGCTCGAGGTGAGTTCTTTGATCGCAGAAATTACCACCTAACGCTGGTTATAACTCCCCTGCCCCCTGTTTCGTCGATCGAAAATTATTCTGTACTTTATTTTCTTTAGTTCGAATAATTTCCTATGTGAACTCTTTCATAGAATTCGAATATTCGCTGCCTTTTGAATCATATAATAATTTAGAACGTGGACTGTAATAATTCGAATAATCAGAAGATTTTTTAGTACAAAGTCTCTGGTCATTCGAATATTTGGAGACTAAATTTAATTCGAATAACTTGGAGTGCGACTTCATCCAAATAATTAAAACATCCAGATACGTTTTAATAATTTGGAGTACGTCTTTACTCTGGCGACTGAAATAACGCTGGTCTTTAAATTTATAATTTGAATATTCGAAGTTAATTCGATAAAGGAATTAGCACGAGAAATTATTCGAAGATCCTAGATACTTTTCCGTAACAATGTCAATTTTCATCGATCGTCGAAATATTGGAAAAAGCTATGGCGTCTATGAAGCAGAGACTTCTATAATTTTGATTAACAAATACGATATATGTTGTTTCATGCCGCGTTCGGTTAGGCCGTCACGATTAAATTCGGCGTAAGTATTTATCGACTACAATTTGTACTTTGCTAGCAAGTAATGAGTAACAGGGAATGGCATGTATAGCGTATGTAGTTTCCAAATTTACGTAGAATTGTTCTTCGACTCGAGTTTTACGTTTGCTGTTTTGCTTATTTGACGTAACTAGTGCTATTTTTCGTCGATTTTTAGTTGTATTTTTGTAGTGCCGATTTGTGATCCACCATTTTGTAGAGATGCTGTTACCTATTCAAATTATTACATTTTTAACATAACCTAATATCCGAACCTACTATTTTTGAGTAATAAAAGTATCATTTTAGGTTAAGTCAGATTTGCAGCATCTCTACAACTTATTGACACGTTGATCAAATGAATTTAAAATGAAATAAATATATACATTACAATACGATCACATATGAATGTAGGACAAAAGAGTACATTATTTAATGACTTAAGCAAAAGAAAATGAAGGTCAACGTGTTAATCCACGCTTCTGTATAAAACTACTGTTCGCCGCAAGATGAATCCTAGCTACTGAAAAGCATATTCCAAAACCAGACATATTTTTGACAAGAGAATTTACACGAATCATTCAGAACAACCAGTTGAACAAGAGCGTGACGTTCATCTTGTGGCGCGTGGTACATTCTGTAAGGTTCTAAAATTGACTAATTAATCGTAGGAACCTCTACCATGGGCAACATGTCCAGAAATTGACGGGAAGCCAGTGGAGGAATGCGCGAAGAGTTCAGAAACTGTCTATTTTTGGTACAGAACCACGTTGGACGCTGCTCCGTCGATCGAGGATGGGCAAGGTCTCAAGTGGTGGATCGTCCTTTGTTTGCTGTTGAGTTGGGTCGTCGTGTTCTTTATCGTGATGAAGGGAATACAATCATCGGGAAAGGTAAAGAGAGGCCAAACGTACAATTGGTTCTTTTTTCTTTTCCATCGCAAGGTTTCACTTTCCCCTCGAATTAATTTAACCCTCGTAAACGCTCAAGTCAGATAAACTGTGTCGACGACTTATGTTTTTGCTTGATTTAAAGGTGGTATATTTTACATCCATGTTCCCGTATTTGGTGCTTACTATCTTTTTTATTCGTGGAATAACGTTAAAAGGTGCCAGCGCTGGATTGGCCCACATGTACACGCCAAAGGTAAATTTATCAACATTCTTCTGATCGAGATACTGCACGATACCTTCCATATGTATTTGAATACTATTTGGGGAGAGGGATTTCAAAGATTTGGGTAATTTAGAAATTTGGTTATTTGCATAGTTGATATTTGAACGTGTGCGAATTTGAGATATTTTTATAGGAATGTGGGGATCTGATATGTGGACATATGTAAATTTCAAGAGGTGATATGTATTACAAGTTTGGGGGGTGATGTGTTATGTATGAGAATTTGACAATTTAATATATTTATATATGTAAGTTCAGAAAGCTGATATTTCTACATATGTAAATTTCAAAATTTGATATTTTTATGTGTGTAACTTTGGGAAGTTGACTTTTCTGCATATGTAAATGTGACAATTTCACGTTTTCACATACGTAACTTCAGGAAATTGATTTTGCTGCACATGTAAATTTAACAATTTCACATTTCCACATATGTAAATTTAAGGATTTCATATTTGCCATGTGTAACTTTGAAAATTTGACATTTCCACATATGTAATATTGAAAATGTTATATTTCCACATATGTAAATTTGAGGATTTTATATTTGCACATATGTAACTTTGAAAATTTGACATTTCCACATATGTAATATTGAAAATGTTATATTTCCACATATGTAAATTTGAGGATTTTATATTTGCACATATGTAACTTCGAAAATTTGACATTTCCACATATGTAATATTGAAAATGTTATATTTCCACATATGTAAATTTGAAAGTTTGATATTTCCACACATGTAACGTTGAAAATTTCATATTCCCCCATATGCAATTTTGAGAATCTGGTATTTCCACGTATGTAACTTTGAGAATTGCATATTCTCACATATGTAACTTTGAAAATTTGATATTTCCACATATGTAACTTTGAAAATTTGATATTTCCACATATGTAACTTTGAAAATTTCATATGTTCACATGTGTAACATTTAGAATTTCCTATTTCCACATATGTAACTTTGAAAATTTCATATTTCCACATATGTAACTTTAAAAATTTCATATTTCCACATATGTAACTTTAAAAATTTGATACATCTATATGCATACATTCCTAAATCCCAAAATTTCCCCCAAAGTCAGCACAAGAACGGAAACATTCCCCTAATATTACCAGGATTCAAATGCTTATGAATGGTACCGTGCACAATATGAATATGCCCTCCATCATGTCCTTTATTCCAGATAGAGAAACTATTAGATCCGACGGTCTGGCTCGACGCAGCGACCCAGGTTTTTTACAGTTTCGGGCTAGCGTTCGGTTCGTTGATCGCGTTTGGTTCATACAACACTCCGGACAACAACTGCGTCCGGGACGTGATCCTGGTTAGCGGCTGTAACGCCTTCACCGCTATTTACGCGAGTGTCGTAATATTCGCCATTCTAGGCTTTAAGGCGATGACAAAAGTCGATAAGTGCCTCGCGAGGTAAACGAATCCTTCTCAACATTTCCACCTAAAAGAAAAGGGAACAACATTCTGAATCGTCCGTCGTTTTTCACTTTCTGCTTCCAGTAACAAAGACTTACTTTTTCAAAATGATCTTATACCGTTCGTGAACATCACCACGGACGAATACGAACAAGCTGTAAATACGTTCAACTCTACCGCATTCAATTTCACGCTCGAATCCTGCAGTCTCAGTACAGAATTGGACAAAGTATGAATCGTGAATGGTTTATTATCGTTTATTTTATTTATATCTGTTTGCCGTTTACTTTGAAACATCGATCGATTATTGTTAGGCGGCCGAAGGGACAGGATTGGCGTTCATAGTCTTCACACAGGCTATTGTCGAGCTACCCGGAGCGCCATTTTGGTCCTGCATCTTCTTCCTGATGCTTCTAGCACTTGGCCTGGGCTCCCAGATCGGTATACTAGAAGGAATGTTGTGCGTCATTTTCGATATTGATTTGTTCAAAAGAATAAAGAAGCAATACATGACAGGTAAGTTTAATAAAACCTTCAGTTATTAACAATTCTCATAAATATTATAGCATTTAATATAACAGTATTTGGTACAAGAGACTTGTAATCAAGTTTCAATGACTCCGATCTTGTTAAATTCTCAAGGCCATTGAAGTCCTTTAAGAAAGGTACATTATTTAACGAATGCATATTTGTTTGTCTTAGGGGTGGTTTGTACAATATGTTTCTTCGTGGGTCTGATTTTCTGCACCGGCGCTGGAGAATATTGGCTCAAGATGTTCGACAGCTTCGCTGGTACTATTGGTCTTGTGATGGTCGCTCTTATGGAAATGATTTCCGTCATCTTCGTATACGGCCACGAAAAGTAAGTCCAGTGAAACTGAGGAGTAAAGGAATTCAGTAGAATGATTGTGCTGCAAGTTACATGGTACAGTAGATACAGACGTGCTTGAGACAAAGGAGATTGTATCATTCACGCTGAACCATGGTGAAATTACACTACTACAGATTATGTTTAATAAATCATATCACGAATGTTTAAATGTTCAAATGGTCAAATGGTCAAATGGTCAAATGTTCAAATGGTCAAATGGTCAAATGTTCAAATGTTCAAATGGTCAAATGGTCAAATGGTCAAGTGCTCAAATGATCAAGTGTTCAAATGTTCAAATGATCAAATGGTCAAATGTTCAAATGTTCAAATGTTCAAATGTTCAATTGGTCAAATGGTCAAATGGTCAAATGGTCAAATCCCTAAGTCACCACATCCCAAAGTTCACAAACATCAAAATCCTTCGATATCAAAATTCCTAGACCCCAAATCCTTAGATCCCAAATTCCAAGTTCCCAAATTCCTAGTGTCCAAATTCCTAGTTCCCAAATTCCTAGATACCAAATCCCTAGATACCAAATCCCTAGATCCCAAATTCCTAGATACCAAATCCCTAGATCCAAACTCCCAAGTTCCCAAATTCCTAGATCCCAAATCCTTGAATCCCAAATCCCTAGACCTCAAATCCTTGAATCCTAAATCCCTAGATCCCAAATCCCTATATCCCAAATCCCTAAATCCCAAATCCCTAAATCCCAAATCCCTAAATCCCAAATCCCTAAATCCCAAATCCCTAAATCCCAAATCCCTAAATCCCAAATCCCTAAATCCCAAATCCCTAAATCCCAAATCCCTAAATCCCAAATCCCTAAATCCCAAATCCCTAAATCCCAAATCCCTAAATCCCAAATCCCTAAATCCCAAATCCCTAAATCCCAAATCCCGAAATCCCAAATCCCTAAATCCCAAATCCCGAAATCCCAAATCCCGAAATCCCAAATCCCGAAATCCCAAATCCCGAAATCCCAAATCCCGAAATCCCAAATCCCGAAATCCCAAATCCCGAAATCCCAAATCCTTGAATCCCAAATCCCTAAATCCCTAAACCTCAAATCCTTGAATCCCAAATCCCTAAATCCCCAAGTCCTTAAATTCCAAAATCCCCAAATCTCCAGATCCTCAGAATTCTAAGCACACCCTCCAAAACGACCAACCTAAGCACATCACAAAACCTAACTACGTCACCTAAAAATCGTGAAAGCGTCCTAAAAATTGTAAAAAGCGTCACCTCCGTCCATTTACAGGTTCACAAAGGACATCGAGGAAATGACGGGCTACCGGCCGGGTGCGTACTGGCAGTTCACCTGGCGATTCCTAGCCCCGATTATTATGGTTTGCATTCTCGTCTCCAGTATAGCATCCATGTTCATAAAGAAGCCCCAATATTCAGCGTGGAACGCCGTGAAGGTAAAAAAAAAGCAGATGATCGTTTTCGTATTTCTGTGCCAAATACAGCGAGTGCTGTAGCGAGTCCCTGTCGTCCTTGATTTATTTTCCAGGGTGAGCCTGTAACTCAGAGTTATCCCGACTGGGTGATGGCCATAGCAGCCGTCATTATTTTCGCGGGCATCGCGCCAATACCCATTGTATTCCTCTTGAGACGGTTCCAATGTGTCAAATTGGACGTTGACATACATCAAGGCAGTATACGACGTATCGATACCACAGTTTCCACCAAAGAGATGATGGGTGACGTCGATGTGAGTAAACACGGACATACTATGTTTCATCGTCATACATATGCATCTTCTTCGTCCATTTATTTACACTTCTCTACGGTACTGGGTAAATGAGCTCTCTTTATGGTCACAAATTCATTGCTTTCCGGTGATTAGGTATTGTGGACAAATAGGATGATGTAGGATATGTAGGATAGGAATTGTGTGACGTCTGGGGAATATTTTGCAATTGAGATTTTGCGCAGGGGATGATTTGGGATTTGGAGTTTGAGGAAGTGGACCTCGGAGATTTTGGAATTTGAAAATGTAGGAGGTATGGGAATTTAGGGGTTTGAGAAGTTGGAGATTTAGGAATTTGGGGTTGTAGGAAGTTAGGGATTTAGAAATTTGGGAATGTAGGAATTAGGATATTTAGTTGTCTGGAGATGTGAAACGTAGGGGTTTGAGAAGTTGAAGATTTAGGAATTTGGGAATGTAGAAATGTGGGAATTTAGGAATTAGGATACGTAGAAGTCTGGAGATGTAGGAACTTAGGAGTTTGAGAAGTTGAAGATTTAGGAATTTGGGGATGTAGGAATTTAGGAATGTAGAATTTACAATATACTAAATTCCACATCTACCAAAATTTGTACAGCAAATATTAAACGATCCTCCAACCCCATCCATCAAACTACCCAAAAGAAAGTCCAAACTCATTCACCCAGTGCCGTATTCGTACACACAGCACACGCATATGCATCTGTGTGCTTCTCTCTCCATCTCCGTAGCTTCTGTGTCCTAAAAGTACCAACCGCTCGATCGATAACGTAACATTTTAATCTTATGTATCCTTTTCTGTCGAACACATTTTATTCACTTAATCACTGCCAGTGGTAAACTAATGATTAAAAATGATCACACATACACAGCCACACACGGGGCACGGTCATATGCTTGTTTAGACAAGGTTGATAAACGTAGTCATCATGGTAGAGGATGACTTAATTGGCGCACCAGATGACTAATCGCGATTAGACAGGATAATCAACTCGAGGTGCGTCGATTAAGCCTGAAAAAGCATAAAGATTCACGTTGGACGTACCTGCCAGTTATAGGGAAGCGTCCATTCTGTGTGCGGTAACGTCGATTAATCGCTTCTCCCATAGCTACCTTACACGTGAGTCCGTAGTATAACTACCGTTTACGGAATGCTGTTAGCTTACAATATTATATATTTTTCGAAATGTACGCGCTTCGCACTGTCGTGAAAGCTCTTCGAGTACCGCGGAACGGAAATTGGACCAAGGATCTTCGAATACTTGGGGTTCGAGGCCATCTTCGAGCCTTATCTCCATTTACGACTAGATACGCGCGATTGACGCTCTCGTTATTTACTGTCGCTCGTAATCACTTATTTTATGACCTCGGCTATCTCTGTTATCTCCCTAGACCCTAGACATTCTTCCTACCTTCCGGAATCTCTAAGTTATCCCTGGGTTTTCTTAGGGAGACCTGTCTTTAGGTTTCTCATCTTTCCTGGTTCTCTCTTCAAATTTTCTTGGGTTCTTTCTTGATTTTACTAGGATTAACCTGTTATAATCTCACTAGGACCTTCTAGAATTTCTCCAAGTTCAGCGGTAATATCATAGGTATTTTCTACTTTCCCTAGGAAGACCTATCTTTAGATTTCTCGCGATTCTTCCTGGGTTCTCCTTCGTTTCTTCAAATTTCCCTACGTTGTCAGGTTTTACTAGGATCTACCAACCCTCTTGTAATGTCCCTCGATCCTCGTAGAATCTTCCTGAATCCAGCAGAACGCCACGAGTGTTTTTCATTTTCCCTAGGGAAATATATCCTTGGAATTCTCACAATTCTTCCTGGGTTCACTGTCCCTCCAAATATCCCCAGGTTCTCTCTAGGTTTTACTAGGATCTCCCGACCCTCTTGTAATCTTCCTAGATTCTCGTAGAATTTCCCCAAATCCAGCAGTGTTTTCCACTTTTCCTAAGAAAAATCCCTAAATTTCTCACAAACCTCTCTGTGTTCTTTGTCTCTTCAAATTTCCCCAGTTTGTCCCTAAGTTTTACTAGGATTACCTGTCCCTCTTATGTTTCTAGGTCCTCGTAGAATCTCCCTGAATCCAGCAGAACGCCACGAATGTTTTTCTTTCTTCCTAGGGAAATATATCCTTGGAATTCTCACAATTCTTCCTGGGTTCACTGTCCCTCCAAATATCCCCAGGTTCTCTCTAGGTTTTACTAGGATCTCCCGACCCTCTTGTAATCTTCCTAGATTCTCGTAGAATTTCCCCAAATCCAGCAGTGTTTTCCACTTTTCCTAAGAAAAATCCCTAAATTTCTCACAAACCTCTCTGTGTTCTTTGTCTCTTCAAATTTCTCCAGTTTGTTCCTAGGTTTTACTAGGATTACCTGTCCCTCTTATGTTTCTAGGTCCTCGTAGAATCTCCCTGAATCCAGCAGAACGCCACGAGTGTTTTTCATTTTCCCTAGGGAAATATATCCTTGGAATTCTCACAATTCTTCCTGGGTTCACTGTCCCTCCAAATATCCCCAGGTTCTCTCTAGGTTTTACTAGGATCTCCCGACTCTCTTGTAATTTTCCTAGATTCTCGTAGAATTTCCCCAAATCCAGCAGTGTTTTCCACTTTTCCTAAGAAAAATCCCTAAATTTCTCACAAACCTCTCTGTGTTCTTTGTCTCTTCAAATTTCCCCAGTTTGTCCCTAGGTTTTACTAGGATTACCCGTCCCTCTTATGTTTCTAGGTCCTCGTAGAATCTCCCTAAGTCCCACAGTAACATATTTCCCCTAGAGTAGCAACCCATGTTCTGAAGCTCTCACTAGGATCTTCCAATATCCACCCTGAGATCTCTAGCTTCCCAGATTCCCTAGATTCCAAGAAATCCTTTCAGTCTCTAGGGTAGAATTACCCTAGGATTTCCCTAAAATTTCCTATATTCTTGAAATATCCCTAGAATTTCCATATTCCTATTTCTCTAGGGTTTACTCAGGACGTTCTTTGATGCTTCTTGATTTCTACCCAAAATTTTAAGAATCTTTCTAAGATCTCCCTAAAAAAGTTTTCAGGTTCCCAGATTGTACTTAGAATTTCTCTAGAACTCATTTTCCCTGGAATTTCTCTAGAACCCAATTTCCCTAGAATTTTTTCCACAATCTCCTCAGAATATCGAGAAATTGATAAACGTACGCTAGTCGTAAGTGGAAATAAGCTCTCAACTTCGGTTTCCGAATAACAGAGTCGACCAAGCATAGTCAGGCAGATCGATGTTATCTATAAAAAAAAAGGAATGTTATGGTTGTATTATGGAAACGAATGAATGGAAAGGAAAACAGCTTTCTTCTCGCTTTGACACGTCTCACCGGCACTGCGCTTTTGCCGATAACGAGTACACGCTAGCTTAGCCCACGTTTTTAACCCTTCTTCGAACTACGACGACCCCGTAAGTCTTCAACAGACACGTAGAACTACCGTAGGTGCACTTGCGTTTCGTTTCGAAGACCTTAGCAATTATCTTGAAACGTTACGAAAATCTTGACGATTAGTATACTTTCGAAATAGTACATTACATTAGTATGTTAGTACGATATAGATTTAACAAGATCTTGATACAATAGATACAGCAACCGATACATTAATCTTTCGAAATTAAAGTAGTCATCGAAAAAAAAAACTGATATTAGAGATAAACATGTTCTCCTAATTCTAGCGATTAACAATGTTTGCCTCTTTGCGCGAACAAGTAGATAAGATTTTGAGGAATTAACGAACGGAATTTCTGATTAGAAAGCTGTATAATAAATTGTATACTATAGAACAGTAGCACCACATCCTGAGGGACCATGAAGAATAAGAAGAAGGGTTAAACTGTCACGCATAGCAATAGCTACGATTCTACGTTCGCGAATCGATTACGTGGATATCAGAATGGGATTTAATATCGTTCTCAAATTTTCAGTTGGACGAATATCACGATCGACTGGAAGATTTCCCGGAGGAGGACGAAGACATCAACAGCGACGACGACAACAACACCGCACCGCCCATAACGAAGATCGTCCCTAACAAACTACAGGGTAAACCCTTCAAAATGGAAGTAATGGACTTTTAAAAGCGGATTCATCGAGTCCGTTTCCACGAACGCCGGTCGTAGAAGGATGATCGGGGGATAATTTCGTTTCGTGATAAAACGACACGAGTTACCGATCCGCGGTGAGAACGTGAGAAGATCGGTGCTTCTCAAAGCAATATTTTATCTTCCGTCTACGGAACCTGTGACACGGAACGTTAGAAGCGAGAGTAAACCGAAGGAAAATCAAAGAAAAAATGCAAAAAATCCACGCAGGAAAAATAGGAGAAGAAAAAAAGAACTCGGCGTATCACGAAGAGAGATCGTTTCGTCGCGCCTCAGCTCGCTTTCATGTCGATTCGTTTGCTCGGTTCCGATCGGGACGCTCATTTTCGTTCGACGACGCTCAAAAATTTGCTAAATAGTTGAGTTGTACGAATAGCGAGCTATTCATCGCGGTGTTGTATTAGGTTTCCCCGTTTGCTCCGTCGAATCGAAGAAACGAATCGTATTTACGTCAGTTTCCCCTCGCGTTTTTAGAAAGAGTACCGTCTGTTTTGCGTTACCGTTCGAATAAGACGGGGTGCGTTTAGAATGAGCGAACACGGACGAACATGTAGTATTTTATTAGAGTTAACAGTCGATAGTTAGTTCAGCCACGCTTGTATCTTTAAATTTAGTGTACTCTGAATGATTTGATGATCGTTGTTCAAACACGATTGTGAAACGCTTTGTGACATAATCGTGGAATGTGTTTTATGACATAACTGGGGAATGTATTTTAAATGCGGGATCGTTAGAATTTTAGATACGGTGAAACGGAATTGAAGTGCTTCGAATTATATTGGAGTCGAATTGATTTGTATCGGTTCATGGATCAAATTGGAATAAATTGTACCGAATCGACTGCACTGAATTGTCATACCGAATTGCCTCAAATTAAATCGACTTGAAATGCTTCAAATCGAAGTACGCAGAATTGCATCAAATTGAATCGTGTCAAATTGTGTCACGCCAAATTCAATTACCTCGAATTGTATTGCACCGAATTGTATCGTCTTGAATTAACTTGCCCTGAATTGTATCGTGTCGAATTGAATCGTGTCAAATTGTATCACGCCAAATTCAATTGCCTCGAGTTGTATTACACCGAATTGTATCGCGTTGAATTAAATTGCCCCGAGTTGTATTACACGGAATTGTATCGCGTCGAACTAACTTGCCCTGAATTGAATTACATCGACTTGAAACGGATATATGTCATACCAACCTGAATTGCCTCGAATAATATCGCACCGGATTAAATTCCACCTCGACTTAAATTGTCTCGAATCGCATCGAAAGGCGTCGAAGTAGCGCCAAATGGATCCCCACAGAATTGACCGTGTCAAAATGGCGTCGAATCGAAGTACATCGAAGATGGTTCGTTCAATCTAAACGCACCCTATCACACCGTTCGATGAAAACGATACGTTTCGTTCGATCTTCCGGCAACATGCTTCGGCGACAAGTCGTTTAGAATCCGTCGAAACGTTCCCACATGAAGCCTCGTCACCGAGAAGAAGTCGAAAAACGTTCGACTCGAAGAAAATCGCGGCTATCGATCGTTCGACTTCCGGACGGTGCCAACGTTCCTACTGCTTCCAAACCTCAGGGGTAAAAAAAGAAGAGAAAGAAGAAACGTCGGTAGGTGTCGAAAGAGTCTAACTAGACGTTAGAGACCTACTCGCCTAAAACGGAGAAATAGCGTCGTAACGAGTAGGGAATAGATTAAATATAGAGAGACGGTATCTCTTCACGAGTTTCGTAATACTTCCGATTCGCTAGAACCCTGATTACTTAAGACAAACAAAAGTAGAACCGCGAGAAAGTGTTCCGTCGAACTTAGGATGTCTCTGTTCAGGGATCGTCCATCTTCTTTTTGTCGCTTGCCGCGTTTTACCGAGACGGTAATGTCGAGCCTGGATCGAGAAACGAGAAGCTTAGGATCGTACTTAAAACACCGCGCGAACGAAAGAAGATCCTCGGCCGAACGAGAACGGAGATACTGAGAGATTCGAGCAGAATCTCTCTCGTATCGTGTGCTTCTTTCGTGAATCGCGTTATCGACACGCCAAGAACAAACATCCTGCAAACGCAAGAGCGGCTATCTTTCTGTCGAGCGGTTGTGTCGCTTGGCAAGGTCAGTACCTGGCTCGAGAACATCGATGGTGATACTAATTGAACGTATAAAGATGAAGAAAAGATAACTATACGGTATAGCGTACACCTTAACAATTTCAATAATCTTTGTAAAGGCAACATTGGATGCAATTTTAACCCTTCTTGAAACTTCTGCAAATGGTATGGTGGAATTCTATTCTAATTCTTTTCTAACTAACAAGTTTTCAAATGCCACCCTGCTTCATTTATAAATTTTTACAAATTTCTGTGAATACCTGTTAACGTGGCGACGTCACCATACCAGTTGTGGCTTAAATTGAACGACGAAACGATTGTATTTTTAGCACTATGAGGTCACCACTGACCGCATGGGTAACATCTCAATGAGATTATGAAAGAACAGGAGAAATACTTCGAATACCGTTATACTAATATTAAGTATCTGAAAGGATGAGATTAAGATGATTGAAATCGATGGGGTGTACCTTATCTCGCGTAATTATTAAAGAAATTATTATGTCGGCGATGCTCGAAATACTATTATATTTTTGGCAGCGTGAATGCTCAGATTACTCAGAGGAACCGTATCGCATTTCATTTTTCTCGTTTCTATTCATTTTCTTTTTCTTCTTCTCTATCCCTCTTGTTTATCTCTACACAGGAGCATAACCGCTGCTGCGTTCGTAGACATTATAAATATAGATCGTACATAGGGTATATTGTATACACAAGTATCCAAAACGTTTAAATAAAAGCTTATTTATTGCCGAGTAGACGGAGTCCACGTTTATGATTCCTCCACTTCTTTCCTTCGCTTCCTTTTAGAACACGTGCTTGACGAGACAGATGTTCAAAATATAATTATAAACATTCACTTCACAATCGACAACTGAATATAAACGTTTATGAAGTACTAGTTTTTAATAAAAAAGATCGAGTTTTTTACTTTTTTAGTGACACTGTATTTTTGATGTGGTAATCCGAAGATATTGCCTCGAAACAAGCAACAGTTTTCAGCTTCGAAATTAGCAAATTTCTATCCCCACTTCTTTGATTGAAGTCCGCCGCCGAGTGAGAGATCCGAGACAGAGTGAGAGAAACCGAAGATATAATAATTTTTACGGTTGACCGAACAGTTTAGTGAAAAGAGAGAATATGTATATTGTTTTCTCACTCTAACACAGCGAGTTAAAAAACAAAAGCAAGCCGAATAGCATACCACCTTCGAAATAAGCAACTGGCCGGTCCCGATCGTGTTGTTTATTTCGAGGCAATACTATAATAATTTTTACGGTTGACCGAACAGTTTAATGAAAAGAGAGAATATGTATATTGTTTTCTCACTCTAACACAGCGAGTTAAAAAACAAAAGCAAGCCGAATAGCATAACACCTTCGAAATAAGCAACTGGCCGGTCCCGATCGTGTTGCTTATTTCGAGGCAATTACTTGGAATTTATGAAGCTTAACTTTGCAATTTTGGAAGTAGAGTTTGAGACTCGAGAATTTCCGAAGCTTGAGATTTTGGAAGATTTGGGACTTTGGAATTTAGCACCCACTTTCGAAAACGGTAATCTTACCCCATCTCATAATGTATCTTCCAAAGTCCCACAATCCCATAAACTGTTCCACAACGTCAAAATTGCCAATATTCCAAAGGCCTGAAATTCTGAAGTCCCAAGATGATTGTACATTTTTATCGTAAGAATATATTTCCGTAAATTGATGCGTATCAAGCAAGTAATTAATTGTTATTTATAAACTTTCGTGTATGTGCCGCGTGCGAAAAATCGTAGCGGCCCTGAGCCCCCTCTACACGCGGCAGCCAGGAAACAGTTGAGCAGTACATTCGAAAAACGTATTACACGGTGACGCGTGAAACTTCGTGCCGATGAATCAATTGTATCTAATCGATGATAATTTCTCGGGGATTTCGAAGAACACTAATTATAAAGAGTGGCGAAAGGGGGAGGCAGGTTGGAGAGGGACACAAATCGTTTGGCGGTGGCGTCAACGAATATAGACACGCACTTATCACGCTAGATAACGCTTTTTAAAGGTGATATAGCTTATGATTATTCGTATAATAGCCGCGTACGTGGAATCTTATCAATAGATTCGAAGCGCGTTACGATAAAGTTGTAACAAGTCGAAGATTTGCGGATTCCCAATTGAGACGCAAAATCCCGACAGGACCGCGCGGACACTCCTCGAAGCGATGCGCAATTCGTGCACAATGGAAACGACCGCGAACGGGCCGCGCGAACGAACCGGCCAATTAGACCACGAGGAGAAGCCGGCGAACAACGAGAAGGACTTTCTGGTCAATTACCGAGACGAGTGTTACAACATACGCAACTTCCTCAGGTACCATCCTGGCGGGAAGAAGGTGTTCGAATATTATCAAAATCGAAGTCTCGATAATGCTTTCGATCAGAACCCTCACTCGAAGGCGGCCTTCCACTTGTTCGAAGAATTCAAATTGAACAACGAGGAGAAGTACCAGGAGTACGAAGTAAGTTGAGGATCTACCACGTGTTCCTCGACGCTGTATTCTATTTTTTAATCGACACTGGTATTGGGTACAAACACCGCCTCGTAATAGCTTCACTTTAAACATTTATAGAATCTCATCGACTGGAACTCGCCTATACTTCGTCAAGTGAGTACGTTGGGTGATCGATACTGGGAATGGGTCAATTTGCCGGTCAACCGACAGATCCGACTGTTCCAGTCAAATTATTTGGAAATTTTATCGATCACGCCTTGGTACTTGATACCGATCATCTGGATACCCGTGTGCATCTCCTTCCTCTGTCTGGGATGGATGCAAGCCCCCGAGAATCACTCTGGTAATCTTTTGTACTTACGATGCTTGAATACATTTCACGATTATCGCTTCTTGCGAATTCTCGGTTACAGCGTCGCATTTCAAATATAGTATAAGTGAATTACTTTGAACGTGAAAAAGAAGGAGTTAATATTTGTTACATAATAATACGAAAATCACAGTCAGAGCTTCAAACGTCTTACTGTAAACGTAAATTACTGTCGAGGCCAATACGAAGCACGGAAGAAAGTCTATCTAAAAAATTCATGCTAAGTATTTCAGAGGGTATACACAGCTGTCTTCTCTTTGTTTCACACCAACAAAGGTGAAAACTTTCAGTTATTAAAGTGTATTAACTACACTACTTATTCTTTCGCGTATCGTCTTCCGTTATCGTTCCATTCCGTATCATAAATCATTAACGAAATCTTAATGCCATATTTCGGCAAAACGATAAAGCTCTGACTCATAATTTTTGACTTTCCTCTCGAGCACCACGAAACTTTGACCTTGAATTTTGAGGTCAAGATCAATTCGGCTTTCACAATTCTTCAGCGAACCAGAAATGTGGAATTACGGAAACCATTAACCTTATTTTACACCCCGTATTCTAAGCCTGTGTTAATCTGTGCGATTTTAAAAACACGAATAAATTTCCGAGACTGACGGAACTGCACGTTAGTGGATCTGACATAATGGGCACCATATGTGTAGTTACAAAATTTACAAGCGTTTCAGGCTTCAAATATTCTAAATTTGAAATGTTTCGAGCTGAAAGCGTTTCAAGGTTGAAGCATTCCAAGCTTTAAGTGTTTCAACGATCCGAGCTTCCGCAGTTTTAAGGTTCAAGAGTTTGGGAAGATCGACGCGTCTCGAATTTGAAACATATACCTAAACACGTGTTTTCGCTTCTACACAGTTATTAAATATAGCTTCCTAAATGTATGTGATGTCCCTGATTATCGTCAATTAATTAATCTGACTGTTCGTTGATCTTGAAACTTTTAGGAAACTTATTGATCGAAGCTGCGATTTCATACGCATTCGGAATATTGCTATGGACCGTGTTAGAATACGTGCTCCATCGTAAACTCTTTCACTTTAAGCCACCTGCCAGCTCGAAAGTACTTATTTCATTGCATTTTCTACTTCACGGTATTCATCACAAGGTAAAAGCATTACCCATTAATTTAATCCAGTAACTAAAAATAATGTAATAACGAATACTTTATTTATTTCTTTTTTAGGCTCCATTCGATGACAGAAGATTGGTATTTCCACCCTTACCTGGTTTGTTAACAACGAAATTAGTATTAGCCTTGTATCGAGTACTTTTTCCACAAACAATGGTTTATTTTATTCTTGCGGGTACAGCGACAGGTACTATAATAAATATGCTTATATTTATTTTATTTTATTAATAATATCAATCGTATTTTGAACGTAAAATAATTTATCCGCAGGCTATTTATGTTACGACTTAACTCACTACTATTTACATCACGGTGCGCCGACATTTGGAACGTATTTTTATAACTTGAAAAGAAATCACAACTATCACCATTTCTTGCATCATGAGTTAGGTAATATTCTTTCGATTCACGAAACGTTTGACAAATTTGTTTTATACGTTGTATTCTTTTTCTCAGGTTTCGGCATCAGCAGTAAAATATGGGACTACGTGTTTGGAACAAGCATTTGTTTGAGAAAATTGATAAAACCGATCGAGTGGTGAAATGACTTACTCAAACAATTGATGTACATATAAATACGCTTTATCAATTCCGTGCAATTGCAAAACAAAACTCAAAAGTTACAATTTAATATATATGATAAAAATAGTTTTAAGTACAAAAAAAGGAACAAAACGAAGAACAGGACCAGATCTAGATTAATAAAGCTATTTACCGCAGTATTACTAGTGCCTAAATAAACGGATATTTTAAGTACATAATACGTGTATAACGTATACTTATTTTTGATAAAAATAATTTGAGCATATTAATAAAAAAGTCAATATCAATAATTAAATAAATGCCATTGAAATTGATAATTGCTAATACTAGTAAACAAATCACAAATAAATAAGACTAACACATTTGCTGCCAATGTCATGTACATCTGGTATCTTCAATTTCCCATGTGGGATTATAATTAACTGTTTCATACGATCTAAAACAAACAAACATGAAATTCTGTCATGTTAACTTAAAAATAGTATAATATAGACCAGTATACAGTGGTCTATAATTATATTACTTTATCACATATTATTTTTTAACAAAAAGTGACTTGTAATATTAATAAATGTATTAAGGCCCTTCTACTTTCACAGTTTTTCTACCCATACTCAATTGTGGGAAGGTACTCTTGTTAGTAGGAGGATTTAATCTAGAAGAAAGGTGGACAAACGCTTCGAACAAGCTAACTCTGTCCATAACATTTACTTCATAATGCTTCAGTTTTTCTCTGGTACACCAATTTGCAGCCTTACTCGCTGTATTCTCCAAACTGTGAGATTCTTCTTCAGCTTTAGTTCGGTTTCCAACAACGATCACAGTTATTTCTTTTTTATCTTTATTTTTATCAATGTCTTTCTTCAATGGAAAAAGTACATCTAAGGATTCTGGCTTCGCAGTGTCATAAACTAATACATAACCATCAGCAAAACCAAGATAATGCCGGGGTAGTTGCTGATTATTTGCATTACTCTGATGAGATTCTAGTCCTGCCGTGTCATAAAATCGTACTTTTTCTTTAGTACCACGGTCCGTTTCTATGTTCGCAACATAAATATCCTCGATTGTTGGATGAATTTCCTGTTATATTATAAAATGTTGATTGTACTATAATGATTTAATTTGATGTTAAGAAATAAATTTACAAATCTTCGTATATTACGGGAACGTGTTATTTTGCAGTACGTTGTATACAAACATAACCTAAACTCTTACTGTCTTGACATTGACGTTTCCGTATATGAGCTGTTCCAATAACGCTGTCTTGCCTACGCCTTTCATTCCACAAACAACTACTTTCGTTGTTTTTCCCATATTTAACTTTTCGTTTGATCTACATATACTATCAGATTGTTTTTACCCTCAAAACTTCAAGTAAACATTAGAAAAGAAGAAGAATAATTCATTATTCTTCATGCCTGAATCTAGTAACCGAAGGATGACAGGCGTTTTTCTGGGGGAAATATGTAGGACTTGACTTTACCGAGATGCGCAATACTTCCAAATATTTTATATTCCTATCGTAAATAAATACTAATAGCTTTTACATACTTTTGTCTAATATATATCAAGTTTATTTATTTCGCTTAAAAATACTCTTAACATTTCACAAATGCTTTGAGAGTATAAATTATATAGTTATTCTAAGAATATAGAATTTATACATATAAAATTTACTTGTCATTTTACGAATTATCAAACTATTTATTTAGAAAAAGTAAAATATTTAAGTGCTAATACATAAAAATATAATATTGGAATGATTAAACTGTTCCATTATGAACATATTTACAACATATATGTGTTCTAAGAAATCGTTTTTCGCCGTAAATACATTTAAATGTATTCTAGACATTTTATCCTCAACTATCCCTTTCCTTTATACATACAATTTCTTTCATCTTTTTTATATTATTATAAACAAAACTTATATTTTTCTTATAAATAAATTTATATATGCATATTGTACTTCTTTCCATCTCAGATTGTTTAAATCTTTACATAGATTCTTTGTTTTTCCATTATTCGCCTCTGTTTGCAATTTTGAACCTCCTTTTATCATGTACCAATAATGGCAAATTTCAAATGCATCTCCTTGCATTTATCAGGATTTTAAGCACCTCAAATTTCTTACAAGTCAATTGGAAGTAGACATCGTTCCAAGATGTCTAACTTTATGCTAGAAATGGACAAACCAAAGCACATCTTTATCTCAGATATAATCATTACCACGTTACTTCCTTCACGTGGCATTTCATGTAACTTATGGTTTAGCTGTTTGTTTTGTTTGTTCTTCTGGTTTTGTATCATCAGCCAGAAGAGCATTCAGATCTAGTTCTTGAAAATTCACAGAATGTTGACTTGAGCCTAAAATTATAGGTATAATACAAAAAGGATTCATCAACATAATAAATTAGCATACATACCTGCGTGTGCAAGAAAAAGGTCTTTCAAAAACCCTAGTTCTTTTGTGAGCATTTTAATTTTCTCCTCGAGTAATTCATTTTCTGTTTTCAGCTGATTTACACGTTCTAATGTTTGCTGAGTACGTAATTTACTTTTAACTCTTGAACGTTTCACAGCCTGCAGAATATATTAAATTAGTGGGACAAATAAATGTGTATTCTTTACTTTAAATGAACTTATCAAACCATGATTTACTTGATTATTTCTGTCTCTGCGTCTTCGGTAATCTTCATCATCTTCTTCTTCTGAAATTTGTCGCTTTCTTTTATTTCCAGATGTGCTATTTTCTTTATTTTTTGGGGCCATCTGTAATCAGTAATTATACAAAAACTCCAAAATTAATACGTCTTTACTATATTTATAAAATAATACAACCTAATAATTTGATGCATAGTATAAGTATTATTATATCAGTAGTAAAAACGTTAATTATACGTACTGTCTTTTATCAAATTTCTCAACTAACAAAAAAGATATTAAATTTCTAAATAAAATATATAGTAAATCAAATTTTCAAATTGTAGTTAATTACTTGCTGTATAGTGTTTACGTAGATGTACACTTCAATAATACAATACTACTACAAACATACACAAACATACATTGAATAGTGCGTCACATAAATCAGGGTCAATGTTTTTAGGACACGTAATATGTTCTAAACGTTTAAGTTTGTGAAACATCATTGAATGATGAAAGATGTCGTACTTTATTCAATCCAATTTACTCACCTTTGTGTTTTATATAAATATTTACATTCAACCTCATTAAATAAGCTCCTAAAACTGAAAAAATTCACACTGTAATTGCCAGCAAGTTACCATAGGTATCACTGTAAAACACAATTCAGATACGTCATGTAGATGATGCAATGCTTGCAGGTGATATACCGAGGGAACATGAACTGCACTCTACCGGTACTTCTTTGTACTTTATAGGCAAAATATTGTAAACAAATGTAATCTTCATTATCGATACAATGTCTTTTTTTATTAAAATTAATATTTCGATTCCACTGTAACCGTACCTTATATTACAGGTACTATATACATATAACGATCGAATGTTTTCGTAATAATGATAAACTAATAAACCATAAACAGTTTTACAAAATGTAGGTTACTTACAAATACTGCCTTAAAGTTAAAATTATTTTTCAGTGTTACCGCAATTGTTCTTTCGTCATAATGATTGTTATTTATTCACTTTCGGAACCACTTTCACCACTACCACTGCCTGATCCACTACCACTACCAGAACCACTTCCGCTACCACTAGCTGATCTTGATCTTGATCTTGAAACAGATCTCGATTTTGACCTAGATTTTGAACTTGACGGTGATCCAGATCGAGATTTCGCTGGAGATCCCGAACGAGATTTAGCTGGAGATCCAGATCGGGATTTAACTGGAGATCCTGATCGAGATTTAACTGGAGACGCTGATCGAGATTTAACTGGAGATGCTGATCTGGATTTAGCTGGAGACGCTGATCGAGATTTAGCTGGAGAAACAGATCTAGATTTAGCTGGAGATCCAGATCTAGACTCAGCTGGAGATCCAGATCGAGATTTAGCTGGTGATCCAGAACGAGATCTTGAAGCTGATTTTGAACGGGATCTTGATTTAGAAGAATTTCTAGATTGTGGTGTACCAGATCTTGATCTTGATTTACTATGTGATCTAGAAGGGGATTGCGATTCAGAGCGCGAGCGAGAAGCAGATCTCGATTTTGATGGCGATTGAGAACGAGATTTTGATGGTGATTGAGAACGAGATTTTGATCTTGAACCAGATTTTGAACGGGAACGTGACTTTCTACTAGACGCTCGAGAAGAGGCTCGAGAAGAAGCTCTAGATTCAGCTTCATTTTCGGATCCTTCTAAAAAAGATTACAAATAATCATTTTATAAATTATTTTACAAAGTGTATAGAATTAGTGAAATTTGAAATATGTAATATTACTAACCTCTTTCTTCTGCTTTCTCAACCTCTTGTTGAGGTTCTTCTTCTTCCTCCTCTTCCTCTTCTTCATCTTCATCTTCTTCTCCTGGTGGTTCTAGTTGCTTCTCTCTATACCTTTGCATCTTAAACTCATTAGCATTCAGAGGTCGATGTCTAACTATCAACCTTGTATTATTCGGTTGTTGACCAACTTTTTGACGACGTTTACTAAGACGTACTCGCGTTTCCAGTTCGTTATAATACACCTACGATTAATGATTGAAATTATACATATCTTATAATATCATTTATTATATTGAATAAATAGTTCAATATTCAACATACCCCATCTTGTCTCATAACAAGGAAATAATTTTCTTCGTATCCTTTTGAAGCTTTACTTTTAACATTCCAGTTATATTCTCTAGCCATTTTATACTCATATTCTTCATCATCTGCATAATCAATTCCAGCTGTGAAGTCCCTCCTACGTTTATCTAAGGTTTCATCTAGAGGTAAGAAGTATGCTACAAACTGTTCACCACTTTCATCCATTACACCCCTGAAACAATACACATGTTATTATATTTTTTGTACATGATGCAAACAAGTAACTTCAAAATATTAATTTACCGAATCATAGCTTGAGACATTTCTTCAATCTGAGCTGGCACAGAACGGCCAGTTGGAGCTGGGTCAGAATCAAATATAACTTGTGCACAGGGATATTTCCACAACTAAAAATAATACACAAGAATGCTATAGAAAAGTTTGAATATTTTAACTATTTAAAATAAAGATTATTGTTCCTATATACCTTAAAGTCAGGAAATACTGGCAAAATTTCTACAGGTACCACATTTGCTTTACTGTAATGTCTTTCGATTGATTTCTTATTATCTTCAAATGTTTTCTCTATAGCTTTGATTTGACTCTCACGATCCATATATAATGTTTCTTCCTAGAAGTATGAGTATGAAAATAAAATTTCATGCAATGAAAATATAGAATTACAGAAGAAATATAAGTATATTAACTCACCTTGAAATTTTTCTTAATACTATAACCAACTTTAGCTTCAACCTTATCAACAGTTTGTGGTTGAAATCTGGTTTGTTCTGTAGAAATATATTCAGTACGTCTAAGCCAAGACACACTTCTGGCATGATGTCTGGATCTTTTAGAATCTTGTGGAGTAAGAACATCTTCTTCCAGGAGTTTTTCATCAGCAGGATCTAACTGTGCATTCACATCTCCAGCATATGTGTCTTTATTGATAAGATCAATCTCCACACCTAAGTCATGTTCTGTCAATACTTCATATTTATAATTACGTTCCAATGAGGTTGGATTATATTGAATAAATCTAGAAATATTGTTCAATTATAAATTACCCAAAACACTTTTAATATATAAACACATGAAACTTACCGGGTGGATTCAAAAGGATATGTAATAAATTTGGGATCAAACGGTATATCAGGCAAAGTATTGCAATATTTAACTCTACAGATTAATTCAGACCTGAAATAAAAATGTTGCAAAGGACACGATAATATTAAATAATTTAAGGTTAAGGTGTTCAATCCTTACCTTTTCTCTGCTGGCCTAACTGCACGTTTATCTCTTTCGGCGGCATTACCATTCGTCTGAATTGTTGGAGCCATGTTCGATTAATGAATGAAACTTAATTATATTTTATATACATTCCAAATATTTTTTATTCAACACAACTGCACACAAGTAAATTTCATTTTGTGTATGTAAATATATATATTTATTTATACATCACGAAGCAGAATGAAATCACATTCAACGCCATCTACCTAACTAATAGTGCTCAAATTTAAAACGGAATTATGCATTTCCTAAAAAATGTGGAAATTACAAAATATAATACACTTGAACTCTTTTAATAATTAGATCACAGTATGACATTCGCATAGTTTTAATATCTCTTATGTAATATGTTTTACGACCTTATTGTTAGCATTACTTTTGAAGATAAAACGGTACAGTAAAATAGACTGTTAAGGTAAAAAAAATTGAGTAAACATTACTCATGATACAGTGGTTACATTGTAATTATACTTAAAAAATGTAGCACAAGTTTGACATCATATATGATTTTAGTACGCAGGCGTTCATTCAACTACAGTATTGATTTGAATGCGCAATATCACGTAGCTATGGTCTCATTTCGAAATGCGGACATTGCTGCTGTTAACTAGTCAAATTGCCGTGTACGGAAGGTATTGTTTCTGACTTTATTATAATAAACAAAAAGGTGTTCAAGAAAAAGGAAATTGGAAAACATGGTAGGACCAAACGTTTCTTTGTGACTAACCGTTTCGGAAGGTGGGACAACACAGGGCGCATCCTTTAGGACACCTTCCGAACACGAGCGAGTAAATACGGAACTCGCAACGCTTTGTAAGGTGAGTTACAAGAGTATATCTACTATATAAAAACTTAATAAACTTACTACCGAAAAACTGAGAAATATAATATCTAAACCCAACAAGTGAGCAATCTATATAAATGTAATTAAAATGCCTTCGAAACTAGCGCCAAATTTCAAATGCATGGCGGGTAAAAATAAATATATTACATTTGGAATATACGAATGTGAAAGCTTAAATTTAACATTTGATTGATAATTAATGAGTACAATTTTATAAAAATATTTTGAACTTTGTAGGTGTATCCTGTAAGCCCTGTAACGGGGCCCGGGGCAGCAAGGTCCGTATGGGAATTAAGTCCCGATCCCGACATGGTCGGGCATCTACCAAATACTCCAATTTCTAGCACCACTCATCAAAATCACAGATCTACTAAGGGTTCTGAATTGCAACAGAGAAATGGCCCTGACGATAACATTTATGCCGACGAAACGGCTCCCGGCCAAACTCCGTCTAATGAAACCAAACAAATTTTTGAACTTCTTAGATCCGGGTTAGATTACTTTGTCATCATTCTATTCTTATAACAGAAGATTAAACTGAAAAATAATAAAAAAATTTAATATGTTTTTTTAGTGAAATTACGGCCGTAGATGAATTAGTAGAAAAGAATGGTTTAAGCGTATTGAGCGCAAGGGATGAATGGGGATACACTCCTGCCCATTGGGCTGCTTTGGATGGAAATATTGAAGTTAGTTTGTATAATCTTTATGAAATGTTCATGTGTCTATTAGTATATTTTTTAAAAAACATTGTTATACAATAGGTAATGAGATACTTGATAGAACGAAATGGACCAGTAGATCTTTCTTGCCTCGGAACTCAAGGACCACGACCAATACATTGGGCTTGCCGAAAGGGTCATAGCGCGATAGTTCAACTGTTACTGAAGGTATTTAAATTAAGTAAATTTATATAAAAATATCATAACCATGTTTGTTTTAGGCAGGAGTTGCTGTTAATGCAGCAGATTTTAAAGGTTTAACTCCTCTGATGACTGCTTGTATGTTCGGAAAATTTGCAACGGCGGCATTTTTATTAGGGTCAGGTGCATTAGGACACTTAACGGATATAAACGGTGACACTGCCCTTCATTGGGCTGCGTACAAAGGCCATGCAGAATTGATAAGATTGCTTATGTACAGTGGAGTAGATTTACAAAAGCCAGATTATTTTGGATCTACACCATTGCACTTGGCGTGTCTTTCTGGTAATATTAGTTGCGTTAAGATATTATGCGAGAAGAGTAAAATTGAATTAGAACCCCGTGATAAGAACGGTAAAACACCATTGCAATTGGCAAAAAGTCATAGGCATTCAGAAATTATAAGGATACTTCAAGCTGAACAGAAACGAAGGTCCAGGTGGATTCCACCTATCAATGAACTTTGGTTTGTATTATTTTCATCTTCTGCATAATACGTATTTTATTCGTTAATATATTAACGTTTAATTATTTTGAAGGGCATTATTATTTGGTGGTGCTGGGAACAGTAAAGGTCCTATATTATTATTTATGATATCTGTCCTCTTATGGGGATATCCAATGTATCTATTAAAATGCATCCCGTTAACGTGGAATCTTCTACGCGGTAGTCATTACTGCTTTATTTATTGGAATATTGTTATGTGGATTTCGTGGATTGTAGCAAACAGGAGAGACCCTGGTTACATACCACAGAACAGCGAAACTTATTACAGAGCAATTAAACAAGTACTATTTTACAATGCTGATCTTGTGTAGTATCCAATACTATGTAATATGTACATAATTACTTTTATTCTAGATCCCATACTTTGATAAATGGAAGAAAAGAAACGTATTGTTATCTCGATTATGTCACAGCTGCAGATGTTTTAGACCACTAAGAGCTAAACATTGCAGAATATGTAATAGATGCGTTACGTATTTTGATCACCATTGTCCATTTATATACAACTGTGTGGGTCTAAGAAATAGGTAAATTATAAAATTACACAGCTTATAGCACGCTTGTTGATTGTTACTTATTAACAAATCATTATTACAGAATGTGGTTTTTCCTGTTTGTAATGTGCATAGCAATAAACTGTTCATTTACAATTTACTTTGCTTGCTACTGTATGGCAATTGAAGGAATCCAATTACTATATGTGTTGGGCGTAATCGAAGCTTTGGTGTTCTGTGGACTTGGATGGATTTTAACATGCACTTCGGTAATTGTAAAATATAATTTTCTATTACTTACAATAGTTATCCGAATTCGTAATTAACTATTTTTTTTTATGTAGGTATTACATGCTTGTATGAACTTGACAACGAACGAAATGTTTAATTATAAACGATATTCATATTTAAGAGATAAGAAAGGAAGATACTTGAATCCATTCAGCAGAGGTCCTGTTCTTAATTTTATCGAGTTCTTTCTTTGCCCTCCAAATCACCAGGCAAATGATCC
This sequence comes from Megachile willughbiella, assembly GCA_945859595.2. NCBI lineage: Eukaryota > Metazoa > Arthropoda > Insecta > Hymenoptera > Megachilidae > Megachile > Megachile willughbiella. The sequence continues at coordinate 12,616,901 of OX243799.1, read as the reverse complement.
TCAAAATTACCAAATACTTTCAGAAGATATCATGTGAGCTATTACAAAATCACTATTTTAATAGCAATATTCCACTTCTAAAAATAAAATTATATGATTATACAATTACATAATTATACAATATCTGCACATAACTTATCAATGCCTTTAACATTATCGCTTTTTATATATAATATTAAACATACAACATAATGATTCAATAAATAATTTATTAACTTACATTAAAAAAATTTATTACACCTTTAAGATCATACTTATAAATTTCTAAAAGATTGACTGAACATGATTTTAAATATAGTCTTATCGCGATTAGCATCAAGTAAATATAAAAATTGTAAATGGAGTTGTAAATAATATTAATTCTTCGATATCTACTATCGTTATAATATAAAATCGATATATCATTGTATAAGTATCAAATTGATACATACAAATAATTTTCAAAACAATGTATATAATTTGCACTTGTAAAATGTAAAATATATCTTTGGTAAAATGTACTGCGTCTTTTTATATAATTAAAATATACTTAAACGTATAGTTTATATAATTAAGTTTTATGTATTGTATATAAACAATACTAATATAGTAGTATTAAAAATGATTCATTTGTATAAAACTTTTTATCTAAAATGAAGACGTCTCGCGTTAAACGATTCTTGAATACAAAAGAAAACGTTTACTTTAATTCATAGCAAAAATCGTAATTTGGGGGTGGATCCGGAATAGCCGGTGGTTCTTGAGGAATATCGAGTCCTTCTGCGTCTAAAAGTCTCAATTTAATATCCATTGATAATAATGTCTCCAAATCATTTTCTGCTTCTTTACTGGTCATTCTATTACCTGTATATAAACACTGTTATGTTTAAAGAAAATATCGCATAATACATATAGAAAATATATTACATACCGAGTAAGGCATTAATACCATCGGTCCAATAATCGAAAACTTGTTCATCAGGCGCAACAAAATCTAGGCTTGAAACTTCTACAGAATCCAAAATTAAGGAGAACGCTAACTGATGTGTGGTTTTGCGTCGCTGTAAATCTTTCATGTGTGGACAATCTCTGCCAGTTAGTAAACCACGAATTTCAACGACGGCTAATTTTGTAGGAAGTTCGTCTATCGTTGGCACTGATTTCTCATCGCAATCGCCATAATGGAATACTTTATGATTTGGTGAAAGCCGAACGTACCAAAACTTGTCCTTAATTCTCTGTTCAAAATTAAAGTACGTATTACAAATGCAAAGTTATTGAGAATAAATCATTCCATTACAATTTTACGAAAAGAAGTACCTGTCCTCTAGCACTGTATTTCATAAACCTGGTACCTTCTACCAAAAAGCCTAAACGTTGTTGTTGAATAAGATCTAAAATTTCGGGTGTAATTTGTTCTCTAAGCTCGACGATTGGTCTTGCATGACTTTCCCATTCCTCTCTGCTAGTTCTTTCTTGTTGCCAAAGATTGGTAATCGTTGAATATGTCAATTGTTGTAACTTGTTTTTAAATTTATCTAATCCCGTGGGTTTAAATTGAAGTGCTCTAGTAATTTGTTCTCTTACGACAGAAAATACTTTTACAAAATCTTCTGTGGTTGCTCTCATTTCTTTCCAGGTTTTGTTTAAAAGAACAATACATACACAATAAAATTCTTCAAATGGATGATCATGAGTGAAAAACATAGGATGATATGATTGACCTTGTTCACTAGGAGCTTCCCCAATTCGCAATACCTAATTAAATTATCTAATAATTTATACTGATTTAAATAATTATTTTGTATTATTTTGTGCTACTTACTTCACAAAGTAATTTAACAAGTTCCACACTTGTTCTACCAAAAGGACATTCATGTTCATCTGCTCTGCAAGAGTTTTCTAGAACAACTTTGGTATAAGCTTCTGTATGATTGCGTGCAAAATAAACCATACAATCTAGAGCAAGCATTCCAGGGGGAGTTTCCGTAAAATCAAGTGCTGGATTAATATCATATTTAAAGCCCAATTTTTTGTAATCTTTGGCAAAGAGACCCTGTTTACGAGCAGTTACATCTCCGCCTATTGCACCTTCTGTATCAAAAGCAATTCTTCTGAGTTCTTTAATTTTATCATGTGCATCTTGATCTTGGGGATCCATTTTTGTCATCATACGTTGTTCCCACAAGCTTAACATTAATGTTTGCAGTACGTATAACTGATGAGCCATTTCTGCACCAACCTACATTGAAATACAATTTAATAAATTTTGATGTACATTAATAAAATGGTAAATGCATTAATATTTCATACTTGACCAGTGGACTGTATGACATTCGTTAGGAAAACATTCCTAACTTGCTTAGATTGAAGAGTTGCAGCAACAGCTCTACGTTTAGATAGATCAGCTTTAAGAAATAATGCATTTATCAAAGCTATTGCATTCTGCTGGATTTGTGGACGCATACTTTGCAGATGCATTACTAAGTTGGGAAAAGTCACTTCTTTTTCAACTTGCCCATACTTTCCAGAAGAATTTAATACTATATTTTCAAGAATACTAAGTGAAGCTTCAATAATACTGGTATCTTGTGTAACAGCCTGATTATTTACATAGCTTGCCACTTTGTTAATAAAAGGTGTTTCTAATATATCCCATGAAATAATTCCATGATCCATAAGTTCCACAAATGATTGAAGCGAATATGCAAGTGCATTACCTTTATATTTTTCACCTTCTACCTATAAAAGAATATATTTAATAAATACAGCTTTATAAATGATGATTTATTAAGATTCATTGTATACTACCTGTGATATAATTAAATGTAATCCTTGCTTATTAATAAATTCTAATGCAAATGTCATATCTGTGCTCAGAGTGCTTAATTTTTGCAAGGCTGCAGTTTTTTCCTCCATAGTTCCATTGTTAAGTTTTGTTAAAATATCACGAGCAGTTTTAGAAGGAGAAAATTCTAATCTTAAAATACTACCATTCTTTATCTCATTACGATTCTTTTCTGTGATATAATTTTGATTATTGCTTTCAGAAAATTGTAATGAATAAGACTCCGGGTCAGAAAGACCCCATCCATTGCACAGTTCCTATTAAAAATTAAAGTGTTATCTCTGTTTAGGCATACTTCAATAATTTTTAGGATAAACAACATATCTTAAACAAATTGGACAGAAGGGTAGAACAATCATATATTTTGTTCTAAATACCTGAATAATTCCAGTGAGTGGTTGCCTTTGATTAAACTCAATAAGTTGTGGCACTTGTTCCGTCATCTGGACGGCGATTTTCACGATATTAGAATCCTTCTGGACCGGCATTTTTAATATTTTGCGTGGTATATGTGACGTTTCCTGACACTGGGTCTTCGGCCGACCTACGCCTTTTCTTTACTTCTTCAATGAGTTCGAAACCCACACATTCCAAGTTCGGACAAGTAGTACCTGGAGCGACCGATAGACAGCGCAGGACTGTTCTCCCAGCATCTAGCTGGTGATCGAATGATTAGTTCATCAAATATATATAAGTTCCAAGTTTTTTCATGCCAATGAATATATCATGAGTCGGTCACGTCAGCACCACTGAGGGGAAGGTTTTTTTGTGGTTCGACCCTGAGACGAAATGTGCACACTATAACTACTCTCGCCTTCTTCATCCCTATGTTTGGCCTTGACTCCTGATGAGCGGACGTGTTATAGTTTGCTCCCAGGAAAAATAGAGGTCGCAACCCTTTTTATTTTTTTTTCCTTTGGCGCCTCCAATGCAAGCTAACGTTAGTGCGAGGCAAAGAATCAACTAATAAAACTCATATCGAAATTTAATCGAGAGATACCAGTAGTATTAACTATAAGTACAAACAGAGATCAATGGATTTCATCATATTTATTATTTAATTACATGATTGTACAAAATATTTTTTTTTGACTATTTCTTAATTTTGTAATTGCTATACAGAACACTAAGATTAGTTACATAAAAACAATTGCAATATTGAGATATATTTTACAAGGTATAATAAATTACTTTTGTTACTAATTGTACTGAGAAAAATATAGCAAAAGGATTTACATTTTTACTGAGTTACCTTTTTTCTTAATCATATGTAAAGTTTTCATAAAAATATGTACTATTTCTGTATCACATGTATCTGTACATCATCAGTTGATTATAATTCATACAATTCTTGGAAATAGTTTTGTTGTTAATTGGCATAATCATCGAAAATAGCAACAAATTATATTTGTATTAATTACTATTATATATCGAAATTTAAAGTTTCCAATCCCATGGTATACATAAGACACCATCACTCATGACTGAGTAATAATGTGTCACCCAAAGCATGACACCTTCTAACAATGGAGCTAAAACGTTTTTGTGCAACAATAAACGCTCGCAACATTGTATCATAAAATCTGGAGTAATACTGTCATCTTTATTAAGAGCAGTTAAACCCAATTCTTTAACAGCCTTATCATGAAGTTCACGTTCGACGTATTTGATACTGCAACAAAATAAGATATAGAATAGAACACAGTTACAATATATGAACAAAAGAATCTTACTTATTATAGTGATGTAATCTTTTTGTGGCTTCATCTAAGTTTTCGGTAATAAAATTTACTAAAAGAAAACTTGGACATGAAGATGGAACTATAAACTGTCCAGTAGGAGAGAGCATTAGAGGGCCTGCTTCACTGAAAATAAAGTTTATTTTAGTATATAAGTTCTATTTCAGTGTAATACCATATTATACTTACAAACAAGTTAAACTAGCCATGTTTATCAAATACTTACAAATTAAATGAAAGTAAACATATAAGAAACATTAAGTACTGCATATAATACTAACGCTTCGATTACAATCTCATAAGTAGATAAATTTGTTGGCCAGATTTTTGGATAATTTCTTCGACCTCGGTAATCCGAGAGGGTTGTAGTAAGCTGTCGGAGTTGCCGTTCATACTGACTAACCATTACTTTTGGCATGAATTTCCTGCACATATAGAGTACCCTGAGCCTTACCGTCATTCAATTAATTTGTTGTATTACGCACCGTCGACCAACTTTAATGTCGAGAAGTACTTGTGAAACTGCCTTCTCAAAAGCTGGTAATCTTAACAGTACCACATCATACTTCTGGATATTTTTAATTAACTGTAAAAAAAGAATGCATTCACTGTTAGAAATAATAATTTTTGTTTAATTACATCACTAAAATTAAATATAATTAATAAATATTATAGAAATTGAATAATTCATTCTTACATCGAGCCAATTGTGTCTCACTTCACCTGAATTCAACATAACGTTTCCTTCTAGACTAATGCCTGTATCATTGGCAAAAACAAGTGTTCTGTTTTGTAGTACTTGCATTGGTTCAGGATGATGTTCGGCTAATGCCTTGAAAGCTAATAAACATCCTCTATAGTGAGCTATGTTCCATCCACAATCCCATACAATATGTTTTAAACCTAATTCAGAGCATAATATTTTTTCTAATTTTTGTACTTCTTCCCGCATCGGTCTACATGCTTCCAATTTCACGTGTACTTCATTAATATGTTTCTCTACGTATGCTCTAATCAATAGTAATCACCATTTTAATTAAACATGTTTGATTAAATTTTAATTGTTCAAGTAAAAACATTGATAATCTTACTTAAGCGTATCTGGTTCTAAATTAATTTTTCTCTTCATTATAATAGATGCATAAATGGGATCATCTTCTAATTCTGAAAAATCTATGTTTTCCCCGGCATATCCTTTTCTTTGCCAAAATCTTGATTTATAATTTGTACCATCTGGTGGTTTGTGTTCCTGAATTTGATCCACAAATGTGGTTGGCAAATCACATGTCTTTAGAATCGAAAGTATAGTTTTCCTTAGATCCTTCTCTTTTAACTGTATTTGTACTAAAGTAAATTTACCAGCTCTGACTTCTTTTTCATCTTTTGATCGTAAATAAAATGGTAACGTGGTAGGTCTGATAGGTCTGTGTTGTTGTAAATTTTCTATGATAGAACTTAATTGTTTTAAAGAATTTTCATTTACTGTCTGAAACAAACAAAATAACAAATAGGTAATATTTCATTTACATTCAATAAATTATTTATTTAATTAGTAAATGGATATGAATCTTCTGTTGTGATAAATTTATTTATACCTAAGTATTATGTACATACACATATAGATAGCAATTATTGCACTTCCTTTGTTCTATAAATACATTTAAACATAATAAGACAATAAACTGCGTTGCCGACGCCTAATTGATTTAAAACGCTTTCACTTTAGAGATGTAGTTTTTACAGATTACTCAAAGTCATTGTAATTAATAAAACTTACTCTTTGTGTAGGATATTGTCCGAAAAGGTCAGGGTGAACTGTAAAGTAAAAAGGTCGAAGTGCGGTAGATACCTCACCTGTGCTTAAAGCTCTTACCGCATCTCTTCTGCAAAAACTATCAAAAAACTCTTATAAAAGAACTGTATAACTTGCTAATATTGTCAAAACTTAATTAAACACATTGATTTACCATCTTCCCAGTGCACAATACATTTTGCAGTTTACCGTAATATCATCACACGTTCATATCACGTAAAAGTTTACGAACTGAAATGCGATAAATACCGCATTTACCACTCATCGGACTTGCTTAATGTACTACATTAATATACAAATAACAAATCTGTATCTTGTTAGTCGTAGAATATAATCTTTGAGATATATAATCTACATAAAGTCTATGTATATACTGGATTCCGTTGCAAAATAATTGTCCTCACACTGCGTCAATATGCAAACTGGTATAACATTGAATTTGAACCTCTTCTTTTTGTCTAATCAATGGTAAGATGTGATATAGGATACAGATATATGACTAAGTGCACATGTATAGTGCTATATATATATATTGATAAAAATAAAGCATTCGGGTGCGTTCAAACAAAACGAACAAGAGCAAGAACATTCGTTTGTGTTCGGTCATACTAAATTCCTGAACTCTTAACTAGTTTAGAGTAGTATTAAAATTCAGTGCACTAAATAATTAAATATGAACGAATATTAGCGAAAATTAAATAGATTATGAATTGTTTATTAGTTAGTAATCGAATTGATTCTACAAAGTGGAAAACAATCGTCGAACGCACGAAAGAATGCTCGTTTATGCTCGATGTTTTTTGTAGTAAGAAAAGATCGAAGCAAATTTGTTCGCTTCGTTTAAACATACCCTTATATATGGTCAGTTAGTATGTGGATTTTATCTGTATAATGTAAAACTGAAGTTTTTTCGCTATACATTTAAATTTAGAACATTTTCTTATACACACAATTATATACGATTTTACACGATGTGTTACATACTTTTTACAATACGTCACCATCTATTGGCGCGTTGCTTTTGTGAACTGTATGATATACACCAGCTGTTTGTGTATTTAGAATGTAAATGACTATAGTAAAGGAAAAAGTGCAGTAGGATTATTATAATACTAATCTATGGTATTTAGTATTTGTATCTGTGCTTAGTCACAGGTGGCCAAGGAAATGCCTTATATACGACGTCGAGTCTTTTTAAGACTCTAGAACAATAATATGTTACAAGTATTGTTCAGTATTATCATTCGCCTCCCAGGTGTGGATTGCTAAACATGATTTTTACTATAACATGTGTTAAATGTGATAACATTTAAACGAAGTGATATAAGTTCTAATGTTGCAACAATGTAAATGATTATTATGTTCTAAGCGCGAATACATTATCAAGTGACAATTTCTATGTAGAGAATTTTCTATGTAATCTTGTAAGTAAAAAATTAATTAATATTATTGCATGTATACTTTGTATGTGCATATTATATCTTATCTAATGCATATTACAATTTATATAAATTTTATTCTTTGTTTTTAGTTTTGCCATGTATCCTATCAATAAAAGACCCTTGTTAGGAGGATCTGACAGTGAATTTGAAGATGACTTAGAAACTGAAATTGATGATCCAAATATTTCTGTTCCGGATGAAAAACCATTTTTAAAGCAACATGAACCCAGTGACAGGTATTTTTTATTTATCACGTGAATGTTTTAGCTCCTTTTAGCTCAACAATTTTAAACACGATTCAAATTGTTTTATGTATTTTCTTTATATTTAGGTATAATATTGCATACATTGTTTTTTATTTACTTGGAATGAACACGTTAATTCCTTGGAGCTTTTTTATTACTGCGGACGATGTAAGTAATTGATATACCATATTATTTAATATCATTGGTAATATATGTTTATTTTTGTTTAATTCATTTTGTAGTATTGGATGTATAAGTTTAGAGAAATACATAATAACTTTACGGAAAGTGACAATTTTACTCATGTAGAAAATTTGGAAAAGAAAACTGATCTTCAAGCTAGCTTTACATCGTATTTAAGTGTAGCAAGTGCAATACCTAATACATTATTTTTAATTGTAAATGCATTTATTAGTAAAAGGTAAGTATGTTATATATTACAACTGTATCATAATAAAATAACTGTGTTAACTAATAATACAACAAATATGTAAAATAATAGAATTCGTCTGAGGATAAGAATGGTGGGCTCACAATGCATAATACTTCTTTTTTTCATTGTAACAACAACATTTGTCAAAATTAATACGGATAAATGTAAGTTACAAAAATGAAAGTATTAAATGTTATTATACACTTTTCTTTCAAAGTAAAATTTCAATTTTATTTCTAGGGCAAAATACATTTTTGATTATTACTTTGACAACAGTGGCATGTGTAAATGGTATACGTATATATGACATTTAAAATACCATTAAATACTTCAGCAAGTAAATTGGTAGAACAATATTAATCTATTTTTTCAGCTGCGAGTGCAATATTTGGAGGTAGTTTAATGGGTGTTGTTGGACGTTTTTCTCCAAAATATATAACTGCTATGTCAAGTGGTCAAGCACTTGGAGGAATTTTTACTGCTTTAACAGAAGTATGCTCTCTTTGGATTGGTGCTAGTCCAGTACTTTCAGGCCTAGTATATTTCATTATTGGAGATGTTATCCTGTTTTTATCTTTAATTGCATACGTAATGTTGGAAAAAGCGGTGAGTAATCTAATATTTTAATGAATATATGACAATGATATGTATGGCACAGATGTTTTTAACGTATAAGTAGCTTATGATAATGTCACAGACATGTATTAGTAATCTTTCTCATGCATTGAACAGAAATTTAAACTTTATAACACAAATTGTATCTGTACCTTTTATTTAGGCATTTTTTAAACATCATATGGTGGAAAGATTTCCGCAAAACGTAGAAACAGATTTTTCAGTAACTGGAGAAGTAACCTTTCCTCAAGGCACCACAATATCTTATACTCGTATTGTCAAAAGGATTTGGCATTATGGTGTTAGTGTATTCTTAGTATTTTTTATATCGATTTCTGTGTGTCCATCAGTTACTGTGTTGGTGGAAAGTCAGTACAAAGGCAAAGGTTATGCATGGAATGGTAAATACCAATATTAAATTTAATATGTATAATTGTAAGATTATTATTGAAATTCATGTACATTTTACAGATATCTATTTTGTACCTGTGGTGACATACCTCATTTTTAGTTCGGGTGATTACATTGGAAGAATATTATCAGGCATTTTGCAGTGGGTGTGTATAAAGACCATTTTTAAAGTCATTTATTGTAATATTAGTTAATATAATATCTAACAACTTTTCCGAATTTTTAGCCAAAAAATAAGCCGTGGCACGTCATACTTTTAAGTCTGACGAGAGTAATCTTTATACCAGCTCTTATGTTTTGTAATGCACAACCTAGACATCATCTTCCTGTTTATATCAATAATGACTTTTATTATATTTTATTAACTATTGTATTCGCCATTAGTAATGGTTATCTGTGCAATTTAACATTTATTTTAATTCCTACGTAAGTATTATAATGTATTGTACATATTAATACGCTAAAATTTTATTGTTTGTAATGAAAATTTTGAAATAGAGTTGTAGATTCTCAAGAAAAAGAAATTGCATCTGCTATGATGGGTGCTTTCCTTGGTATGGGATTGGCATCAGGCGCTGCTCTTAGTTTGTTTATGGTTAAAGCACTTTAATCATTGTCAATAAAAGAAACAACCACGAAAAAAATGTAGGCGTTCAACTCACTGCCTATCACGTATTTAAAACAAACTAGGACCACAGGACACATAGTCCAACCATATTAAAATAGTACAGTTGTTTTATACTCTGTAATAAATTGATAAATTTAATGTTTGACACATTATAGTAAATTATTTTTTACTTATTTCTTGAAGTAATTAAACTTGACCATTCCATAAATATTTAAATTGTTTTACATATAAAATGGAAACAGTTGTATGTCAAATTATATGTAACATGTACATCTGAAATATATAACATATAGGGAATGAATTGATTGTATAAATAAATGTAACTCTAGTCATTATACATTTTACGAATGTATTTATCTCGAAGTATTCAGAGTACAATAAATTATGACAAGTAAATTATACTATATACAAAATAAATTAAAGACAGTATAAAGATATACAAGAATAGTTTGTACTTTATTATATGCATTATCAATAAATAAAAAGAATATTATTCTTATCCTCATAATTTGTTGCATTTTTCAATCTAGATAATATGTTTCATTAGAGAAAAATAACTATTGTATCATTTTATACAAATTATAATTGAAAAGTACCAAACAATTGATTGCAAATATGAAGTTCAAGTTATGTGCTTTATTTAGTATGTCCTCTTAGTCAAATTCACAAAAGGAAAAAGTGCTCACTTATTGGAGCATACATGTATCTCATGATGGATGTTGCTTATTTTTACTAGTTAATGGGACAAAAACAACACTTGTGAGAGATTTTTTCATAATTTTCCCATCCATTGTCTTATCAACCTGTACTAATGTTTGATCTGAATTTTCTGGACCCATTGGTAATACTAAACGTCCTCCAGGAGCTAGTTGATCAATCAACTACACAAATAATGCCATAATAAATTTTATATCAAATAATACATTAATTGATAAGAAAAATATTCCTTACAGCTTGTGGCATTTCTTTAGCAGCTGCCCCCACATGAATAGCATTGTACGGTGCCTTCTCAGGATATCCTAATCTTCCATCTCCAACTAGATTATTAAATATTTTTAATGTCAAAGTAGTAAAGGTTTATTTGCAGAATATTTAGAAGATAATTACCAACTAATTGAACACGACCACTTTTAAGAAGCTCTGGATTATCCCTTTGAATGTTCGAAGTAGCAAATGCTTTAAGTTCAGGAATATGATCAATACCAATAGCCAAACCATTTGGACCTAACATCATTGCCATGCATGCTGTCAAATATCCAGATCCAGAACCAACATCTAATGCTCTTGCACCATCACGTAATTTATCTTCAAGTATTTCCAAAGCATATGCATGCTAAAATATTTTGATATTTTATATATTTCTTATGTAGATGATATTAATGGTACATTATAATATTTTTAAAACGATGTATACCATATGAGGAGCACTTATAGTAGCACCATAACCAATTGATTGCGGAGAATCTACATATGCATAGCTGGGATGAGTATAATTTCCTCTGTCCACAGAAGACATTGCTTCAAAAACTCGATCAGATTTAATTACTCTTGATCCTACAATAAAAGTTGAATATTTTCAGATAAACATAAAATTTATAATAAATGTATTAACACTACTTACTTTTAAGATTTTGTATAAGATCATGGTTACTTTTCCCATGGAATCTTCCAGACCAGGCCATTTCATATGCAAATACGGAAAATAATAAACTTATTACTACAAAAATAAAAAACGTTAGATACTGAGACTGAATCTTGAGGCCGTATATCGCAACACTGTGAAACATTAACAATCTGTATCAATGTAGAATAATTGACAATATTTAACAAAAATAGCAATTCAATCAAATAATACACTGATGTCGTCTTTCAAAAATAAAATTACTGTAATATTATAAGATTTTACAAATGTTTAACAGTATTATAGAGAAGTAAATCAAAGCCGGTTGCAATCAACGTGTCTTTTTCATTCGAATAAGCCTCAGTCATCTGTTACACACAAATACTGTATTTTATCAATACAAAATTTGTTAATAACAGAGTACGATGCACTAATTTACAAATGCGACTAATAATCGTTGCACTACACAAACTGCAGTTGAAATAGAGCAACTTGTAATAGTCGAATACGTCACTAACCAACTTAAATTTAGTAGCAAGTCAAGTGAATTGCAGAGCTTCCAGATAATACTGTACCATCGTTATATTCAATCGCTACTTTATCTACCTGTATCGGTAAAACTTCCACTAATCACATGTGGGTACAAATGCAGTCGGTATTTTATAAATTGTTTAAACAAAAATTTAACTAATCAATAATATACGTATATTATATAATAATATATTATAATATATGTATATTATTATAATATATAAGTATATAAGTAAAATAGTAAATTAATTTCAACTTAAAAGAAAAGCGTAGCTATTAGCTCGATATCGTTTTCTAAATATTATCTTTAAAAAAATCTTTAGAAAACGATATCGATTACCAGGTCACACCACGTGGAGGTTGCTACGACAGTGACCCACCCTAACTCCAAATCCCAACCACCCACCAATTGCAATTACCTCATTTATCGGAAGGATAAATGAGTTCTGACTCTACTTAGCCCGTAAGCTCGCTTAAATATACAAGTCCTTCACTATAATATAGCAAAGAGCTTGTATCGCACTTAAAACTAACTTATAGCACACAGACACACCAAAACGCTCGCATTCTAAGATTGCACCCGTGTTATCTAAAACGGCATAAAAAGCAAAGGGAGAAGGGAAGAAAGTTAGAAGAACTTTCTACTAGAAGGAAAGAAAGTTAGAAGAACTTTCTACTAGAAGGAAAGAAAGTTAGAAGAACTTTCTACTAGAAGGAAAGAAAGTTAGAAGAACTTTCGCAAAAAGGTGGACCAGCATTCTCTGTCAAGTGAACTTCGCCTTCATGGATCAAATGGTAGTCGAATAGTGGCTTACGTGAACCACGAGACCGCATTGAACCAAAAATGACTGGTAAGAACGAGTGACACATCCGCGAAGGGTTTCCCATTTCTCCCCGCTCCCGTTGAAAGGGAGGCTAACAGCAGAGAGGATACCCACGCCGTGAGGCGGCAAGTCGAGATGGACCATCAATCAAAATGCCTCGCAGAGATGTGTCCCTGGCGCTACACCAGCATTTGCAGCTCAGTACTGCCGCGTGTTCACAGCACTACCAACCCCAAATGTCCCACTCAGGTTCGGACCAATCGACAGAGAATTACCGATTAATACTACACTCTAACGCGCAAAAAATTTCACGTATTGTGAAAATGGGTGCAAGTTAGAATTGTAAGCGCTCAACTCACTTATAAACTTAATACTAATTTCGTGGGATCCCACATACTCTGTTATAAAATTGCACTCGAATAATGTAAAATGAAACGCTAAATGAGAGAGAAAGAAAGGAAGAGGGAAACTAATAATATAAAATGAGTGCAATTTTAAACAGCAATCGCAGACGCACACACTTAACATACTTATTCTAAACGCCGCATATGTACCTCTCATTCTAAGTTTGCACTCGTATGATGTATAACGAAGTAAAAAAGCAAGGGAAGGAAAGAAAGTTAGAAGAACTTTCTACTAGAAGGAAAGAAAGTTAGAAGAACTTTCGCAAAAAAGGTGGATCAGCATTTCCTGCCAAGTGATCCTCGCCCTCCTGGGTCAAAGGGTAGTCGCATCGTGACTTACGTGAACCACGAGACCGAATTGAACCGAAAATACTGGTAAGAACGAGTGACACATCCGCGAAGGGTTTCCCATTTCTCCCCGCTCCCGTTGAAAGGGAGGCTAACAGCAGAGAGGATACCCACGCCGTGAGGCGGCAAGTCGAGATGGACCATCAATCAAAATGCCTCGCAGAGATGTGTCCCTGGCGCTACACCAGCACTTGCAGCTCAAAACTGCCGCGTGTTCACTGCATTATGTACCCCCAATGATCCACTTGGGTTCGGATCAATTGACAAAAAATAACTGGGTATACTACAAACTAACGCGTAAAAAGTTCACCAATTGTGAAAATGAGTGCAAGTTAGAATTAGAGGCACTTACATTGACCCACCCACCCTCCCACGAGACTACAATTAACTTAAAACTAACGCACGCATCCCTCGATGATTCTTCGATGATATCTTCAAGTTTCGCATATACGCATTTCACACATGCACTCATCCATACTACAGTGTATTACAATATTTTATACGCAACTTAAAATTAACTTAAAATTAGCGCATCCATCGGTGAAATTTCTATGTGATAGTCCTGGATTATTACCTATGCTGCAACAATCAAAAACGATATGCAAAGGAAGAAAATAGATGCAAATTAGTAATATTATGTGATAAAACATTTGAAAAATAGAAATGTGAAATATTGAATTACTTACTTCAAATAAAAAGCTGAAACATACAAATTTAATTAAGACAAAAATGAATCATTGAACTACTTACTTCAAATAAAAAGCTGAAACATACAAATTTAATTAGGACAAAAATGAATCATTGCATTACTTACTTAAAATAAAAAGCTGAAACATACAAATTTAATTAAGACAAAAATGAATCATTGAACTACTTACTTAAAATAAAAAGCTGAAACATACAAATGTAATTAAGACAAAAATGAATTATTGAACTACTTACTTAAAATAAAAAGCTGAAACATACAAATGTAATTAAGACAAAAATGAATCATTGAACTACTTACTTCAAATAAAAAGCTGAAACATACAAATTTAATTAGGACAAAAATGAATCATTGAATTACTTACTTCAAATAAAAAGCTGAAACATACAAATGTAATTAAGACAAAAATGAATTATTGAACTACTTACTTCAAATAAAAAGCTGAAACATACAAATTTAATTAAGACAAAAATGAATCATTGAATTACTTACTTCAAATAAAAAGCTGAAACATACAAATGTAATTAAGATAAAAATGAATCATTGAATTACTTACTTCAAATAAAAACCTGAAAGATACAAATGCAATTAAGACAAATATAAAACATTGAATTACTTACTTGAAATATAAACCTGAAACATACAAAGTAATTAAGGCAAATATGAATCATTGAATTACTTACATAAAATAAAAAGCTGAAACATACAAATGTAATTAAGACAAATATGAAACATTTAATTACTTACTTGAAATCAAAACCTGAAACAGAGATATATAATTAACATAGAATATTGAGGGAGAAGGAATGAAATTTTTCTTCATTCGAAACAAAACTCTTGAAAAATCGAAATCGCTAAGTTTGAAACCCACAAAATCCGAAAAAGAATCAAAAGAGATTCAAAAACCACGAAACTGGAAATAAAATCACGATGAGGTTTTGAAAAACTCAAATCCGTAAAAAATGACAAAGAGATTCAGGAACCACGAAACTAGAAATAAAATCACGATGAGGTTTTGAAAAACTCAAATCCGTAAAAAATGACAAAGAGATTCAGGAACCACGAAACTGGAAATAAAATCACGATGAGGTTTTGAAAAACTCAAATCCGTAAAAAATGACAAAGAGATTCAGGAACCTCTAAATTGGAAATAAAATCGCAATGAGGTTTGCAAACCTCAAATCCGAAATAAAATCCTTCAGATCTAAAAATCCTCAAAAACAAATTAAAATCGCAAGGAGATCAGAAAACTTTGAAACTCGAAATAAAATTCACGCATGAAATGAAAGTAAGAACCTGTATTGAATATCAGTCAAAAAATAAAATAATGCAGAAAAAGAAACAAAATAGCGAAGATGCTTGAAAACTTCGGAGCTAGAAATAAAAATCTTTAGAGACATAAAAACTCTATGATCCCACGATGACATGAATCCTGTATCCTGTACTCACATTTCATTCACGCACTCACACATACTACAATACAATACTAAAAACTCTACATGTACCTCTTGTTCTAAAATTGCACTCGTATAATCTAAAACTTTATAAAGAAAAAAGGATATAGGAAAGAAAGTTGGAAGAACTTTCTTTTAAGTTTAGAGCAATTGACAAACAAAATGATAGGCTACTGCTACAGTCTAATATGTGAAAAGTTAAAAAATTGTCAAAAATATGTGAGAAGTTAAAAAATTGTCAAGAATATGTGAGAAATTAAAAAATTGTTACGAATATGAGTGCAAGTTAGAACAAAAGGCACTTACAATTTGCGTAAGCTTTT
This sequence comes from Megachile willughbiella, assembly GCA_945859595.2. Lineage (NCBI taxonomy): Eukaryota > Metazoa > Arthropoda > Insecta > Hymenoptera > Megachilidae > Megachile > Megachile willughbiella. Next base: position 12,600,537 of record OX243799.1, on the reverse strand, counting down.
CGCCACGTTATGTGACGAAAAACTTACGCCCGAGCCCACCCTTCCTCCCACAAGCTCGGAAATAATGTGATACTAATGCACTAAATATGATAACTTACCGAAAATCAAAAGCTGAAACATACAAAATCTTATTAACATAAGAAATTTTGGGAGGAGTGAAATTTTTCTTTATTTGACACAAAATTTTTAAGACATAAACGCAATGAAAATTGCGGATTTCAGAAGAGTGAGCGATATAATAACTTACCAAAATCAAAAACTGAAACATATAAAACATTATTAATATATGAACTTATAGGAAGAAGAGTGAAATTTTACTTCATTTCAAACAAAACTCTCGAAAAATAGAAAATACAATGAAAATTACGAATTTAAGAGCAAAGAACAATACCACAATTTATGAAAAATTAAACCCTGAAACAGAAAAATGTAATTAACATAGAAAATTGGGGGAATAGATACGAAATTCTGTTCTATTTCGAACAGAATTACCGAAAAAGGGGACTTGCAATGAAAATAAAATCGCGAACATAAAAATCTGAAATCCCGAAATAAAATCGTAAATCGATTATCGTGTGCTCGTCAAAATTCGAGCAAAACGCGTTTGACGATACTTTACGTACCGTTTAAAAAAACACATGTAAAATACAAAAAAATAATAGCGAGCATAGTGACAAAATGACTCTCCATCCTAAGATGGACAGCCATTAATAGTTCCCCTCTTCTTTGGCAACTTTTGCCGGGGCTCTTCGGCATATAGCCTCTTCTTTCTTCGGCACAGCCTCACAAAAATCACTCGCGAAATTTTACGATTGCTCGGACATTCTTAGCTCTTATATCAATTACATTTACATTCAATTTTATTATCAATCTCCACAAACAGATAGCAGACAATTTTATAGAAATAAAATTGCACCGCTATCCATTTATTTCGATCGATAACAAAATTGAAATTTTGTATAAGATATAAAATTACTTTGGTAAGAAAGAAAAAGAATTCTCAAAATTATACGACCAGCGATTCTTAGAATGCGCTGTCCGTAAAAGAATATCCGAGCAGAATTATTTAAAGCACTTCACTTCACTTCACTTCACTGTATACTTCATTTTTGCAATCGGGTCTAGAACCACGACTGCGACTTACAAACTAAAAGGCCTGGCCTTACGAACAATCGAGTTCAAGAGAATATTAAATAGAATAAATTCATATTTAGATTTTCTCTTCTCGATTTTTCGTTTTTAACCCCCAGATGCAAGCATCTCACGTGTGTTTTACCGGAGGACAGAGAAACATGAAAGCTTGCTCTGGCCCTACCTACTTAAAACTAACTCAATCATACCAGAAGTAAGCTACCTGCCTGCCTATCGCTATATTTAAAAAATGCAAAGTCCATTCTCACAAAAACACACTCCACGATTCTCACACACGCCACCCGGGTGCAAAAAAGCCTACTCCTAGGGAGTACGTCCCGGGACGTCTCCGACACCCGAGTTCAATACAACATTCACACTCTAATTTCATACCTTTTTTGCTGAAATCGACTGACAATCGACAGTGAACATTGAACATTTACATATTTCATTTTCTAATTCTTTCGAATATTCAATGTAATATGTGCATGCCATTTTGTAACTGATTCTAACTCAACTTTTATAATTTTGTAATTCAATCTTATTCATTTTGTATCTTTCAATAAAATTTTGCAAAATTGTTTTTATAAAAAATTGATGTGGTTTTTAATCGACACAAGGTCCACGACCTAACCACACACACACACGTGTAACTTGTGTCGATAATTCACTGCCGAATTGTCAGTCGCCAAAAAAACTTAAAACTAAACCGTGTCCACCTGCCCGAACTCATGCGAGTAACATCTAAGCACGCGTATGAGTTTCGAGCATAAAAATGAACACGGCCAACAGTATTTTCACCTACCAGTTTTCTTCATGTGTGCTGAAAATCCTGAGCTAAGAAAAATGATTAGTAACATGCTAATAAAGCGTTCTCTCCGAAAGAAAATTTACTTTAAATTTTAAAATGAAAAATGGAGGAACACTTTGCAAAAATCTAAGTATATCGATTGTTTCATTCTTCACAGATTTTTAATATCAAAGTAAATTCACTAAATAGCAAAAGTATTCATGATAATTAACTTTGATATCGAAATCTGTGTTCCGCGAAACTTTCTTGTACATATTATGTTTAAAAAGAGTTCGCGATACGTAAAAATTGCAAGTGAATCGATAATTGAACTAGCACGAAATCGGAGGGTCATCCGACTTCTATGTATTAATTTTAATTCTATTCGTAAGGAAGTTAAAACGCGATGTACAAGAAAACCCTATCCTGATCTAATAAATAAAATACATATATAAACAGTTTGTACGAATTTTGCACGATCGTACAGTCGTGGTCACTATGCTCGCTTCAAATAATAAAAATACAACCAGTTCCCGTGCCGTTTCGGACCATTCGTCCTACGACATGATGGGAACCGGAGGAACCATAAAGCATGCGACTCACCGATCGCTGACTTGCATCACTGCGATCGTTAAGCATCTCAGGACTGATCCAGAAGTACAGCTTGGCTCTCGATTTCAGCTTGGCTCTCGATTTCAGCTTGGCTTCAGGATTAGGCAGGTAGTCCTGTAGGTCCACAAAAGAGGCCTTCTGAAAGCACACAAGAATCACAACGGTTAAAGTACTTCTATTTATCAATTTGAATTTCGAACAGTATTTGTTATTTTGCAACGTATTCAACTGTACTTGTACAAACATGCATTTTCAAATTTGCAACGTACAAACAGATCACAACAATCACAAACAACCACACCACAAAATTCGAAACGTTTGAAAAAGCATATCGTAATTTGTAGGTAACTACTTTACAAAGCATGCTAAAACATTTGCAAACGTGTGCTAAAACGCGTGGGTGACTACACTGTGAAACTCAGTAAAACACTTGCAAAAGTATTGTAAAACACATAGGTAACCACACCGTTAAATGCACTAAAATATTTGTAGTAGTATGCCAAAACACATAGGTAACCACACCATAAAACACACTAAAACATTTGTAGAAGTATGTCAAAACACATAGGTAACACACCATAAAACACACCGAAACATCCGTAAAAGTATGCGAAAACACATAAATAACTGCACCATAAAACACTGTCAATAATCCGTAATAGCATGCACTATCACATGTAGTAACACATTAGCAATCACTTTGACACATGTAGAATCACGCCATAAAATACGTTAAAATTTAAAAAAAATATACTAAAACACGTAAATAACCGCACCATAAAACACTGTCAATAATCCGTAATAGCATGCACTATCACATGTAGTAACACATTAGCAATCACACAAGTCACATGTAGTAACACTTTGACACATGTAGAATCACACCATAAAACACGTTAAAATTTAAAAAAAATATTCTAAAACACTTAAATAACCGCACCATAAAACACTATAAATAATCCGTAATAGCATGCACTGTCACATGTAATAACACACTGGTAATCACTTTGACACATTTAGAATCACACCGTAGAACGCGTTAATACACCCCCATATGTGTGTAAAAAATCACGATAAAACACACTAAGCACAAGCACTAACACTTTAAGTAACACAGAGCTGAACACATAATCCGTTAATTGAATCCTTGACTCGTACTGGTACGTGTTGATCAAGTTGATCCGATCTCCTTGGCGGGCACGACAAAACTGATTACGAATGTCCTTTTCCAAGTGCAAAAGCCTATAACAATGATAGGTGATTCGCGATGTCCAATCAACTACCATTATAATGCACCAATCCCAGTAGCTATTTTGTCAAAGTTGTAATTGGCGTTATAATTAAAAAATTTTTAATTTTATAATTATTTATTAACTAATATATTGTTGTAACTATTAAAATTTATTATTTATATATTTTTTTCGCGCCTATATGTTACGAAATGATTGTTAATTAATATATTACGATATATTTTGTTGTAATTGTTAATTTTTAATTATTTATTTATCAAATTATTGTTGTATTCATTATAATTTTTTGTTTTTATAACTGTTATACATAGGTATACGCAAAATTTTTGTTAATTATTGATATAACTATTAAAATTTATATGCAAATTTATATATTATTTTGTTATATTATTATTAAATTCTATTATTATTGTATCTATTGAAATTTGTATTTGTATTCGATAACTTTTACACGTGAATATGTTGCAAACGTTACTATGTAATTAAAAGAATTGTTTTTAAATCATTTTATGTGTATATGTTGCACTTATATAATATAATTTTCATAATGACGGGAATGCAAGGGGAAACGGGAAGTACAGTGCGAGCACCGGTTATAACTGATTTAGATGTTAGTTATCTTAAAGTCATTATACTAAATTGTGTCCATGCCACTGCATAAATAACAATATCATATTATCATTGTATATACCGCATATTATTTAAATAAAAATAATACGTTCGTAAGTGTACTAGAAATTTTTAAATATGGCTGGTACAATGCAAAAAGTTCAACTTTCGAGCGGTTATGTTATGCCTCTTATTGGATGTAAGATTAATAAAAACATAACATACGATATTTATTTCTCGTTTTTAAAATTTATTTGAATATAACTTTATTTGTACTATCCAAATGTATAATTTAATAATATTGATATGATAATAATGTGTATAATTGTGCAATGATTTGATTTTTTTAATTGAACAAGTAAAGTTATAATATGTATTCATTACAAGATGTTTGTTATGTATTATAAAAGATAAATAACTTCTTTTTCAGTTGGAACATACAAAATTCAAGGAAAAGATGTAATATATGAAGTTGTTGATGAAAGTTTAAAAGTAGGTTTTCGTTCTATCGGTATGTATGTACATTAGAATGTATATTAATATTTGTAAATGAGATTGTAAATATATTTCAAAATTTTATATTTTTCACAATTTGTTTGTTATATATAGATACAGCTGTGGTTTATAGAAATGAAGAAGATATTGGTTATGCTTTAACAAAGTTATTACCAAAATATAATCTACAGAGAAGTGATATTTTCTTAACAACTAAACTTTCACCATCCGAATTTGGAAATCCAAAAGGCATAGAAGAATCTGTGCAAAGATCGCTTAAAGCACTTAACACTACATATATTGATTTGTATTTAATTCATTGGCCAGCAGCTGCTCGTATACCAGAGACTTCTAAAGACAACTTTAGCTTAAGAGCAAAGACCTGGAGTAAATTAGTAGATTTAAAGAAACAAGGATTGATGAGATCTATAGGTGTGTCTAATTATACAATAAAACACTTGGAAGAATTGTTACAAGATCAGAAAGGTGAACTACCAGCTGTTAATCAAGTAAGATTTCTCCATGGATACTATATATTTTTATTTGTATATTGTTATAAAATTTGGATATATTCATTATAGGTTGAATGCCATCCTCATTATCGTCAAGAAGAACTAATTAAATACTGTAATGAGAAAGGCATACATGTGCAAGCATATTCTTCTTTAGGAACTAGTAGTAATACTAGTCTTTTAAAAGATCCAACTGTAACAAAAATAGCTTCTCAACTACATGTATCTCCAGCACAACTATTATTAAAATGGGCTTTGCAGCAAGGAATTGGTAAATAATTTATTTTGTCAATGCATATTATGGTTATATATGGTTTTTATATATGGTTTCAGGCATTATTCCCAAAGCTGTAAAGAAAGAACACATAAGAAACAACATACAGTTAGATTTTATGATAGATGAAGAAAGTATGAATGCTTTATCTTCTCTGCCTCAATATAAATATACATGGGATCCTTCCAATGTGTATTAAACAAATGAAGAAATAAATAATTTGATCTAATTTAAAAATACAATTTTATATTATCTTATAATAACATGAAAGGTTTTGCAGATCAAGTTGCACAACTTTGTATAGAAAAATATGCAAAGCTTAATAAAACAGGTAAACCATCGGAAAAGGAATGGACTATATTATCAGGCATTGTATTAAAGAAACCCGATAATTCGCTATTCTTAGTAGCTCTTGCTACGGGCACAAAATGTTTAGGAGAAATAGATTTATTAAATACAGAGATATACAAGGAAGGTTGTAGATTGAGTGATTCCCACGCTGAAGTTCTTGCTAGACGTGCCTTTTTAAGATATTTGTATAGCCAAATTGATTTGATACTTGATGGTATTAAAAGTGATGTTTTTGAAATGAATGATAAGAATAAAATTAAACTGCAAAATGGAATATCGTTTCACTTCTTTACAAGTCAAACACCTTGCGGAGATTGTTCCATATTTTTAAAAGAATTCTACGAAAATGAGGCACCTCCAATAAAAATTAGAAAATGCGATTATAACAACGAAGAACAAACGAATGTTATAAACAAAAAGGAACAATTAATCCAAGATATATATAGAACCGGAGCGAAATGTGTTGAATCTGAAAAATACCGTGATCCTTATCTACCTGGAGTGAACTATCACGTAGTCGGACCATTACGCACTAAACCGGGAAGAGGAAATCCTACCCTTAGCTTGTCTTGTTCGGACAAACTAGCAAAGTAAATAAAACGTAAAAATGTTACAATTTGTTTTTGATACGTACAATGCTTTCACGGTTTATTATAATTATATTTTGTATGCGGATTTCAGGTGGAATATTCTTGGTTTACAAGGATCACTTTTATCAATATTAATACCGCCGATAAAAATAGACACTGTCATAGTCGGAGGTAACTGTCCCTTTTCTCTAGAAGCAATGGAACGTGGATTGTATAAACGATTCAACAATGATGCATACAAATTAAAAGTTGTACAAAGTAATGTTTCTTTTGAACATCAGAAAAATCATAAAAGAACACATCCATGTCCTTCAAGTATAATATGGTGCGCTGTGAAAAATCGGTAATTTTGTAGTACTTATGTTTCCATATTATACGAGCACTTATAGTTTTAAATCATATTTGTATAATTCAATTTACAGTGATACAGAAGTAGCAATTGAAGGTAGAAAACAAGGTGCGACAAAGAAAAAAAAAGGTAATAATTTACTTGTAACAAGAAGAGCTTTATATGAAATGTTTTTACGAATTTGTGATAAATATCAGAATAATGAGTGCGATATAAGGCATCCGAAAAAAATCACTTATTTAGATTGTAAAAAATGGTCCAAAACTTATCAAAATCTATGGAACACTTTAAAGTCGAGTTCCTTCCAGGCATGGCCTTCCAAGCCAATTCACTTACAAACTTTTGTGTTATAAAACTTTTAATAAAATTATTTGAACTATAAAATTATTATTATATATAATACAAATATAAATATATTTATAATATCCGTCTGCTTATATTTGTATAGCCCACGCCTAGACAGGTTAAAACAACTTGATCTAATATCTCGTCTTCTTCTTTAAGTGGATCAATTTTAAAGACAATTCCAAAGAAATCTCGCAGATCGCGTAAAAACTGTATCCTGTAGAAATAATGTTTTTCTTTTAGATTTTACATTTATTTTTAGTTTTGAATAATATATTTATAACCTAAATAATTACTCACATTGATGGTGTTAAAGGACCTGTTACGACTTTAGAAACATCCTTTTTTCCTAATGCCATGAACATTGCAGTCATAACTTGGAAAGGTGAATCCACACATCCGTTCCTAGAATTATATAATTGTGTATTATACTTCCATCACACTATTTATGTTCCTTATTCATTCTGTTTACCTATAAATTTCATCAATTAGTTTCATAGCTGCTTCTTTACCAATATCTTCTGGTACACAAGGTAAAGAACCTGTTGTCATATGAGGTGAACATGCTTCTCCACCAAAAACAACTTCATTTGTTGTTTCAGCTGATAAGCTTATTCCAAAGCCTATAATTATATGAAATATCTAGTATACATTAAGAAACAGAATTTAATAATATTAAACATATACCTGGAGATTTCCCACTAGCTGCACCTCTGCAGTGATCTGCATGAATATAGACGTCTGGTAAAAACTTCAATAATACACCTTTAGCAGATTCTATAATTCGGTTGGCAATAGCAGGAGAAACTCTTATGCTGCATGCAACACCTCTTATTCGTTTTACCATACCACTATTTTGAAACTATAAATAAATTATTCTGGATAAAATTTTTAATATCATCATTAATAAATTATATTATATATTCTAATTAAAACTAACTTGAATACTTCTAAGACTACGACTAGCAGGGCATTTAAAATAAACTTCTCCACCTCCTAATGGTGCTGCTCCTCTTTTGTTAATGTTAAACACAACTTCAGTGTCACCCAATAAAAATCTTTTTAACATAGGTACACCAGTTGCTTTGATCCGATCAACACAGGGATCTTAAAAATTACAATTAAAGTTTAGTAATTTCTCATCTTTAAAATTTACTTGCTCATTGTATTATTATTTTTATGCACCTATTGTGTTATTAGTGATTCCTCTCAGTTTTGCTTCTATCGGTTTTTTACAAAAAGGAGCCAATATCATGATTCCTTCTAAATAATAACCAATACCTCGTTGTAAGCTACAATCATGTTCTATATCTCCTCCATGTAACAAACCAGGATTATAATACAAATTAGTTCCTGTTTCATTCAATTCTATCCTTGATCCATTTGTAACTTTATCCAGTAAACGTATAAAACTAACTTCATACTCTGGAAAGGAAATATAATAAATCATGTTGCATTTATTAGTAAATTTCAAATATCTAAGTACTTTAAAAGTTTTTTAAACTAACCTCTAAGTCCAGGATTATCATCTTTGATTCTAATATCTGTTATTTGCACTGGTTTACCTGATAATGTGGACAATAGCAACCGATATCGCAAGTAATTGCAACCTTCATATGTCAGAATTTTATTTTTTAATTTAGCTGGCATATTTTATCAAAATTCGCGGGTCATAACAAAACCACGAGGAAATAGATGATCGGATCTTTTTCGCGCAGGTTGGGGAGCTCAAAAAGCTCCTTAGTGGGGAGCTTTTATCATTATATATACGGTGGTTAATAATGTATAAATAGGGAGAATATGATTTGAGAACTTCTTTCGAACTTGAGAATTTAAAAATTTGGAAAATTTAAGAAGTTCAGGAATTTGGGAATTTGAGAGTTTAAGAATTTGGAATTTAAGCTTTACAAATCTAAAAGTTTAAACTTTTAAATAAAGGCCACACGGTGTATGTTCTTGACATTACAAACGTAAAGGCGCACGTGCATTACTCTTGATTACAAAATACATTGAACCAATAAGAGCGAACATATGAAGAATGATCAAGAATGTATTGTTCGAAGATAATGTTCTCCTGTGAATTGAATTATAGGAAGCATTCATTTGACATTATTGTATAGCATTATTAAACACATTGTACTGAACAATAATCATGGTTACACGTATAAATAACAAATGATACTGATGTTTATAGTTTGATATTATTATTTAATTGTTATAATTTGTATATTTTATAGTCTTGAGTTCTGTCACACATATTTATTTATACTTGAAATGACGACAACAAGGAAAACAGTGTTTGTTACTGTGGGTACTACTAAATTTGATGAATTAATTAAAACAGTACTCACTTCAGAAGTTTTAGAGGTAAATATAATAAAATATGTAAATTTATACATTTTTTCTCACGTCTTTATATCACAAAGAATCTTTTATTTTTTAATATGTTGCTTTCAGGCATTATCATTAAAAGGATACAATGAAATGATTTTACAAATTGGTAAAACTCTTTTTGTACCTGATTGTACATTACATTATGGTTTTGTCAACATTGAATATTTTAACTTAAGTTTTAACATACATGAGGATGTAGAGAATGCAGATCTGATCATAAGTCATGCAGGAGCGGGTAGTATTCTTGATGCATTAGAAAAGAAAAAAAACTTGATTGTAGTTACAAATCAAAATTTAATGGATAATCATCAGTTAGAATTAGCTGAACAACTCTATAATGATGAACATTTGTACTACTGTACCTGTGAAACATTATTAGATACTATTCAAACAATGGATTTTACAAAACTAAAACCATTTATCAGTGGAAAAAGTAAACGTATAGCTGAGTTTATAGATCAAATAATGGGATTCTCAGTTTGAAAACATATTGGAAAATATTTAAAAATAAATATAACATTTATTTCTACACAACAATAAACTATTAAAGGGTTAATTGATGTCATTTAATATATTTTAGTTTTTACATGTGTTACAGTATGAGTATATAACAGTTTCAATTATTTGTTAACAGATATAGCTTTGATAAAATTTACAACAATAAGAATTGCTTAAATAACGGTTTCTTAAAATTATGGTGTAATGGCATAGAAAAATTCATAATTTGCAAGTTAAAAAAATGATGAATAACAACGGCAGTTAAATATTTTTTTACATATTATCTTTGGACATTTGCTATCATTAAAATAAAAGCTATATCGATAAAAGTATTTTTTTGAACACTGTAGTGTTAAAATAAATTCAGTTCTCCAACAAATTTTCCTATTACTTTCATAAGTTTTGTTTTTAGGAATGAAGTAGACAGCCAACTTCGTACGACGATGAGTATAGGTATTGCGTTGTTAGCAATTTAAAGAATTCACACATTTCAATGTGTTGCATTGTTTCGTTTTTTTAGATGATCTCATTATTTATACTTTAAATTTATTGTACGAAGATACATCCACATGAGGCAAACTACATATATATATAGCGACATGTGTCTTTAATTACACACCAAGCCAAGACGTGTCATTTCTTTCAAAAGTTCGTTTCCCATTTGCGCAGGACTCCTCGTGACTATTACACCAGCCTACAGCAAATAGTTTCATATGCGATAAACGTGACTAAATTAAATTAAACAGATATAGGATTCAGTTATACCTTTTCTAGGGCATTGATTTTATCTTGCGCGCCTCCTTTTCCTCCTGAAATAATCGCACCAGCATGTCCCATTCGTCGTCCAGGAGGAGCAGTGATACCAGCAATAAATGACACTACTGGCTTAGCTTTTCCACCCTAAAATATGTTAAACATACATAAGATTTATGTATATTAATGTTACAGTAATTTACATTGATGAGGATTCAAAACATGCTTTGACGGACGGAGTGCATCAGGATTACTGAAAAATAATGATCAGTTATTAGGATAGGGTAGGGTAGGAATTAGGTACCAATAACTCAGCATTGCAACGAACAGTGTTATGTTCAATGAGGTACTCCGCCGCTGATTCTTCTGCGCTACCACCAATTTCACCAATCATTATAATACCATCACATTCTGGATCTTTAAGGAATACATCCAAACAATCAATGAAATCTGTTCCATTGAAAGGGTCACCACCAATTCCAATACAAAGTGTTTGCCCAAGACCAGTCTTAAAATGATAACAAAATTAAATTTAAAACAAATTTAATTTATTTTTGAAGGAAGACCAAGACATTAGAAAAGAGAAAGAAATAAGTATTATTTACTTACAAGGGTTGTTTGATTCACAGCTTCATATGTTAAAGTTCCAGATCTTGACACAATACCAATTTTTCCTTTTTGATGTATATGGCCTGGCATAATACCTATTTTACACTGAGATAGTAATAGGTCATATAATAAATGTAGGAAAACTAATACATAGATATAAATAAATTTATAATATTTATACCTGTTCTGGAGCTATTATTCCAGGACAATTTGGCCCAATTAAGCGGGATTTGTTTTGTTCTAAAAGTCGTCTTTTGACTTTAACCATATCATGTTGTGGAATACCTTCTGTAATACATACAATTAATGACATTTCTGCATCTATAGCTTCCATAATAGCTGATGCAGCAGCTGGAGGAGGAACATAAATGACACTTGCTGTAGCACCTGTGGCTTCTTTAGCCTATAATAAAAATCATGTAATCTATAAATTTAATGTTATTTTATATGCGATTTTTCAATAGAAATTATGGAATTTAAACATTATAATGAAAAGCTTTTCCAACCTCTTTCACAGTTTTAAAAACTGGTTTTCCAAGATGTTCCGAACCAGCCTTCTTGGGACTAACACCACCTACTATTTTAGTTCCATATTCAATGGCTTGTTTGCAATGAAATGTTCCCTGTTTACCAGTAAAACCCTGACATATTACTTTAGTATTGGAATCAATTTTCAAATTTTTTCTAGTATCTATATAATTAAACCTTATTTGGGAACGTAACAAACCTCCACAGTTCCTAACTGAAACATAAAAGAAACAATTTATTAAAAACATAGATCTATGATATTCTATCAAGACATTCATTAGAACAAGTTATCTTTAATTAGTAGTTTAATATTTAGTAATAATTTAAAAGTAATGAAGTAATTGGAAATTTTATGTCCCTATTGTCTCAACATTGGCTTATTTATAGGAACAATATCAAATTTCTCAACTTTTAGGTCAAGGTTCATTGAATGAACATCATCCAATAAGTTCATATGATTTGACATTTATTATGACAGGATAAAGAATTACAACAGAGATGTATTACAACAGTCATATAAGCCATTGATTTCCAGTAGCAGTACAATATGATGTTAACAAAAAAGATATGATATGAGTGGCATAAAATATATGTGAAGTTAAAAAAAAGTTAAAAAACATGTACTATGACATGTATATAAGAAAGAAGTAAAAATTTAATACATAATTATATAATGCTTCATTAATAGTCAAACGAAACTACATATCAAAGTCAATTAATTCCCCCATAAAGATTGAGTTATGAATAATTATATATATCCTTATATAATGGGAACATTAATATGAACCCAGGATGTATTTTTAGTTTTTGAAATTATAGCAGGTTCAAAACGAAACACGGCAATAGGGCGTGCTATCTTGCAATATCGTACAAATAAATTTCAAGTGTTTCGAAACGTATAAAGATCCTTTTATTAACATAGAATAAACTACCAGACAATTATTCGTGTTTTACCTGTGAATTTGGAAAACGTCCTGACAGCCACAGCCATTTTTTAACTAATGTTTCTTTTAAAAAAGATCACTTAATAAAATCGAATTATTACAGAACAACCATTAAGAGGACTAACTTCGAAGAACTAGCGAGGTCAAGTTCGAAAGAAAATATGTATACGGACAAAGTGCACTTATCGCATGTACCCAACCCCACCGTACATCGTTGCGGAATTGTCAAATGTCAGGAACGTTGAACAACGAAATGATTGGTCAAGTACTTCTTGAAGCCTTTATTTAAGTCTGATTTTCAAAGTAGTTCGTTCATATAATTTTGTAAGAACAAGCAATTTGTTAAAATAAATGTTCTTTTTTGTAATAAACTTGTTCTAAATTCCTGTAAAATTATGGTCGAATCAAAGCATGGGATATCACAGCTTTGATTACTGGTAGATGCATAGAAACATTAGTTCTATTTCTATGTGATATTTTTTGCCTAGAACATGGAAGTTATGGGTACATATTAATATATTGCCGCGCATTATATTGCTCATAAGCGATATATCCAATGACAATAATAAAGAAGAAAACTTTGTTTAATTCAGGCTTCAAGTCAATTCTGTATAGTACCACTCATGAAATCCATAGAATTTAAATGTAAATTGAATTAATTGGAATAATTTTTGAAAAATTTCTACCCATACTCCATGTACGATTAAATTCATGTTGTAATTATTATTTGTAATAAATGTAATAATAATTCTATTGTACGGAAAGGTAGTGTGCTGCATAATCAACGGAGACCACCTATAGCTGAGCATTGTAGTTAATGAAAGCTACGATTGATGGTATCATAGTTTGGCAAATGTAGATTACTGAAAGAAAGTCTACGTAAATCCTTTTTCGATTTTATTGTTATTACTGACACAAGAACTTAATTATATACAAATTTTCATATGGATTAAAAAGTTTATTGAAATTCCTAGTGATCCGGGTATAAGAGTGATATTGATGCGTATAGATAGTACGACATAAATGACAGTGATGTATAGAAAATAAATATCTCGATAAAAATGACGTGGTGAAGAGAACCTTATCGTTTTACAAAACCATCGAGGAAATTGCAAGGTACGCGGCTTTTCTTGCTTGATATTGTTCCTTATTTATGTTGTTCCAAATGTTTAAGAAGTGATTAACAAAATGTATTTAAAACGCCAATTGTATCAGATATAGTTTTGAAGATGATTGAAGAATATCTTTTGTAATCAAGAAGCAATTACACTCATGATACTTACAGACTATTCGGAAAGATTTTTACTATCTATTGTTACGTATTACGTGTTATGAAATTATTTGCTATTATAGTGGTGGCTAATATTTTTATATGTTTGAAACGTATTTCATGTAAGGATGAGAAAAACGTTCTATTAATAAAAATTGAAAAAAATATGTGCATATTTTTGACTAGCATAACAGATATTCATTTCAGTATACAGTTTTTGATACTATTTTATGTTTTATTTCATTCTTTTGTCATTTAAAAAGTGATTTTATCTTTTTATCATATTTAATTATAGTATAATATAAAGCAGACACAATAATTATCATATATTAAGTATTGAATATATGAATATTAAGTAATCAAGTATGATACATAAAACAGGATGGAAGAAAGTACAAGTTCTGAAAATGTTTGGTGTAAAACTAAAGCTGAAGAACAAAGTAGCTTATACCATGGAGAATCTATAACTCAGTCTATGGAAGCTAATTCTACTTCTTTAGCAGATATATTCGATACAGCATTTACATCAACGGTTGATCCTTCTCCACAGTCCAGATTTAATTCAGGTATAGGAAAAATGTTGATATTAAATGTAAGAACCAATGTAGGATAATGTTATTTCATAAAAGTTTATCACATGAAATGATAGATAGAATAAAACATTACAAATATACATAACAAATATTAATAATTCAGTTTTTTCGTTATAGCTAATGAAATGGAATACGAACATCTATTCGCAGAAAGTGATATAGAGGATTCAGATGTAGTACCTCTTAACCGTTATGTAAATTCACCGCATCATCCTACTTCAGATAACAATTTTGTTTTTGGAAGTTATTTAAGTGCACCTGAAAGTGGGGGAAGAATTTTACATGAACGTGATCCTCCGGTAAAACATAGAAGTAAAAAAAGGGAAGAACATAAATTAATCAATCAATCAATTGATAGTTTAAATGTAGCTGGGCCGTCAAGAATATCAGATGGAATTTCTAATAGGTAGTAGCTTAGAATTACCTTTCCTTTACTACTTTTTCATTGGTGTTACTTTTTCTTTCAGTGCAATCAGATCTACAGCCAGTAATGGAGCCATTTTAAGCAGAGTTATACAGAACATTGAAAATGACAGTGCCAATGAATCCAATACTTTGTATCATTCAGTTTTGCCAAATACAATTAATCCACAACAGCATTCTGTGCATACAACAAGTATAATTACAATTTTTATTATGTTAACATTAAATGACAATTATGATAAAAGATTATATAATATTTTCCAGTTAATTGCTACATTCTTAAGTAATTACATTTTGTTATACATTGTATTAACTTTCAAAATATAGGAAATGATGATACACCATCAGCACCAGATCTGCAACTAGATTGGTCCTCAAGCAGTGATGATGCCACCAGTAGTGATGGTGCTACCAGTAGTGATGATGCTACTAGTAGTGATGATGAAGAAGGGTCTGTTGAAGTCCTTGGAACAGTAAATCATAATAACAAGGTAGAACAGCTCAAACATAACTTTCAGCAATTCACTTCTAATATAATATGTTTTAATGTATTTCAATAGCAAAATTCTGTACAAAATAATGAAGAAGGTAATCGTCCAGTTACCGTAGTTGATTTAACTGTGGAATCAGATGAAGAACATACTCCACCGACGTCAACAGCTACAGTTGTAAATCCAACAGATTATGTACATAGGTACTAAAAAAAGTCTTTAATATATACATATTCTCGTATTATTTTTAATTATTATTTTAGTGGGAACTACTCTTACTGCATGCATGGTTCACCAGACTACATGTATCATAACAGATGTATGCACCACAATTGTAGAATTCCAATTCCAGTTATACCCGTTGGGTATGGTCAAATACCAGGTAAATTTTTCATGCTGTGGAAACAAGTGAAATCAAAAGTTTTATAGGGTTATTACTAATTTGTTCCTTTTTTAAATGCTTCTACAGAAATGAGATCACGTATGCATCCTGTACAAGAAAGATTATGGAGGGTACAGCAACGCATGCAAGAAGTTCGCAGGAGAAGTCTTCATCCAAGATTTTCGTCGCATCACACGTTAGTATTGTAGTAAATCGACGTAATTTTATGTTACGTAATAATTTTTATATTTAGTAGCACATCGTCGTGTAATCCACACGTACACCAACCAAGTCAACATACGTGTAACAACGGAAACGTTAATCCTCCGAATAATCGTTACAACGGTTCGGAAAATATGGCATTCGCAGAAAATTATCTTCCGCCTCCAATATTACCACCACCGCAGCAGCCCACCGTTTACAGTCATCCGGAAGCTAGAGGAACACCGAGTTTCAGTCCACCTTGTCCCGTGCAACCTGTATCGGTAATTTAGTACATCCTTTTCTTTAGAAATTTAATTGTTATTGAGGCAATTAATATTATTTTACATGTTTAGGACAATTCTTTGATTGGTGTTGCGGAAATGGAACCAACACCATCGGTGTTACCGTCAATGTCGGTTCATCCTTATGTGCATCATCATATGTATCACTAT
Organism: Megachile willughbiella; assembly: GCA_945859595.2. Lineage (NCBI taxonomy): Eukaryota > Metazoa > Arthropoda > Insecta > Hymenoptera > Megachilidae > Megachile > Megachile willughbiella. The sequence goes on along the minus strand of OX243799.1, from coordinate 12,583,688 downwards.
GGTCCTCATCGAAGACCACCTGGGCCACATATCCATATAAATTGGTTACCACATCCTCATTTGGTACGATTTTAATTATCAAATATGGAATAATGACAATTTCTCTGTACAATTTACACTACAATTTTTTACATATTTTGTGTATAGCAAGGATCGGGAGCTCATGATATGATGTCATTTTCACCTTTGGGTTCACTCCATATGCGCCTCGCATATAATTTACGACGTATAGCTCACATTAGTTGCGGAGCAACGCAAGAGTCAATTGAAAGTCATACATTCCGCTATAAGTACAAACGGGTAATAACTAGTAATAAATACGACTACATGAATATTAGATAGTATAGTATTATTATCAGTGTATATTCACTGTATTTTATTTGGCAGGTTAAGAAAGTTGAAAATGGTGAAGATGCTATAGAAAAGTGTACTATATGTTTGTCTGAATTCGAAGACTGTGAAAGTGTCAGGTACAGGTTATCTTTTGTATACGAATATAGACTTGCGATATTTACAATATCTTTTAGATTAATTATGTTTATAATGTTTTTCTTTTTATTGTTTTTGTGCAGAAGGCTTCCATGTATGCATTTATTTCACATAGACTGTGTTGATCAATGGTTATGCACGAATAAGCGCTGCCCTATATGTCGAGTGGATATCGAAACCTTCCTACATAAGGAACTTGCCAGCACTGCATAGTTTAAGGTCGATTTTATCCAACTGTTTTCGTTTTTAAATATAATCAGGTAATATCCACATCTTTTAAATACTTTGAGATATCCTAATTATGGGTAATCCCATTTCTGATGATGTTATGGATGTTGGTGTAAAAAAATTTCACTGTGAATAATCAAAATATCAATAACTAAAATAGAACTAAGTTCCTGGAGTAGTAGGAGAGGTTTGTTTTGATTTAACATTATTATCTTTGCATTCGTTTTATGAGTATTAATAATGCTGTATATAATGAATGTTAGATTTGTTACATGTTATTACTGAAACTTGTATTTTTTTTTAATGACTTGTCGCGTATATAATGCTTCGGGTAACAACAAATTGTTGAATTGTATCGAGCATTTGAAATCGTATATGTCTTCACATTTTTTTATCCAATTTTTTTATTACTTGTAATAAGAAAAAAAAGATGTTACATTATTGAAACCTCTGGGCAGTTGCCAAGTTGTGAATCCTTTTTTGAAACAAATGTAAACTAATAAGGATCATATAAAAATAGTTCATTTCTGAATAATAGTAATTCTACTGGGTGCTATCTTGATATAAATTTTATATACGCTAAACATGTATTAATAATTTATGAAGCAGTTAAAAGTTTCGTATTGGAACGATTCTTTGAGGCTATATCTGTAAATTTTCGCTAAGTTTTTATATTAAACAAATTTTTTTAATAAAATTGTACTTGTTATACTTAAATAAGTAATTGTAAAATTTAATCGGTTAGTTACGAGTGAAATACGTTTTGATATTTTAAATTTTGAAATTTTTTACTGTGTATATGAAAAACGTAATGAACTTTAAATAACACCAAATTTTACAAATAGAGTGAAGTCTTCATAAAAGGTTAACATAAGTTGGAAATAAAGAGCATAATAAAAAAATATAAAAACCATATAGAAGAATTTTAATGAAATAAGTATAATTGAACACACAACTACTAATAGTATGTGATGTTACTGTATATTATTATTGTATATATTAAACATAATAATATATACATATATATTATATATTATATATATACTGTTATACAGTGACATTACATAAAATACTTTCAGCAGCATATTAACTGTATGCAATGTAATTTTATAACTTAATTTTATAACTCAATGGCAAAAAGTTTAAATCTATGATATTGATTCGATTTATTCAACATAATAAAACAATTTTCACCAAGTGTATTTTCAACTTCAAAAAGGAAAAGCAGACTATTTTCACTTGTTTTTTATACAAATAATATAAATGCCTTTCTAAAACAAAGATATCTGATAAAATGTCTAAACTGCCAGTAAATGTTTAAACTAAGTCAACAATTTAAGGCCGTTAAATTGATCATGCAAACTTTCTCAGCCTAATTAGCGAAGCTAAGCCAAAGAATTTAAACGTAAACTAAAATTAAATACTTGATTATCTTTCTGGAATATTAAATCACAAACACACACACATACACGAACACAGGTTCCACGAATTCTAATAGATTTCTATCAAAATTTTCACGACACCAAAATGAATTTATAAAGAAAACTCATTCTCTATGCGTAATGAATATCAGATGTATATTTTAATTCATAATCATTCAATGAGATCAAAGCTTTGCTGTTGCGTATAAAGAGATTGTTGTAGAAATTATTTACTGCACTCTGCGGGCCTTATGCAATATTAGATATGTAAATAGTTACTAGATTACAATGTAATCAAAATAACACCGAAACGATAGAGAGCAGCGTTCACGTAAACAAATGTACTATCATTGGACTGCCAATACCTAACATTACAAGAAGGTAATCCACAAACTCTACTATTAACAATGTTAATATACCAAATCATTGATTGTGAGACATGATCCTACATCGGTGTTTGCGGTATTGATCATTGATCGTTTTCGTAAAGTAAATCAGTTTAAGAGCAGTGTATATTATGGAAGCTACGTTAAAACTGTAGAGACATTAGAGAAAAATTGACCCATCGGGAATGTTAATTTTAATTGTGAACGAAGAGGCGAGAAACGTAACTGTGTTAAAAATACTAACTTACGTGTATTCAACGAAATACCACGATCACATTACACACGTGTACATTCGTTTTTTCTTTCAACAAATCACACGACTTTGATTTATCGGATCAAATATGCAAGATTTAATTTGTCGACGAAATTTGCACTTAATATAACGAAACAAGAAAAAGTTTATTTAAAGTGAAATGTTTTACAGAACAACTAGCAAGCGTGATTAACAAATTATTGTAAATATCGAAAGGCTGCGTTTTTAATAATTTATTGAAGTGAAATGTATCGAAGGATTGTGCGAGAAGAAGAGTCCTATTCGCATATCGTAATAAGTTGATATTAAAAGAAAATTTGTTAAATGTCAAGAAAGTTTCGTCGCATTGCCATTATTGGACAATGATTCGAAGTAACCAGCAGAAAGTCTACATGTGCGATTATCTTATTTATCGTTTTAATATTAACACGATTCAATAAAAATTTATATTATAGCGTTTAACATGTACATTTTCTGTTCTACACACAAATGCGAATGCGTTACAAGCTTTTCTTTATGTAGAAATTATTGACAGCGGGTTCAGAAATTTCTGTTTCTAAGAGAACATCGTATATTAATGATTCGAGTATACGTGTATAACAAATAAAAAGGAATTTACATAAAACCCATGTATAATTTATTTCCTATTTTCATTGTACAAATATTTATCAGATATTGCGTTGTACTTTCAAATTTTTAGTTTCAAACTCTCAAATTCCGAAAATTACAGATTCGTAAAATCCACAATTTCCGAGCTCTCGAATTCCTGAATTCTCAATCATTTTATTTCCAATTAAAATTTCAATACTTAATGATTTATCGATATTTTGCGGAAAGATATAATTTTCATTCAGCTTTTTACAAATTCGCGAAGCATTCATGAGATACCTATTACGTTGTACAGATAGTGAAAGGGGTGCAATAGAATTAAAAAAAGAAACTGGGTCATGCACGGTAGCCTACGTCTTTAGAAACAGGTTTCACGTTCAAACTGATCGTAGATTATAATAAGTTCTAGTATCTAATTATTTTCTGTAATGAATGTGAAAACGTTATTAAATAACCGAGTCAAATATCATTTAATAATTCCATCTTATGCAATTATTATAATTACAATTACATAACATTTTTTATACATTCTTCCTTTCAAAATCATAATTTCCCATTTAAAACTATTTGATAAATACAATTTATGAAGATCTTCATATTTTACGAGATATGTTGCAATACACATCACATATATGTTCGAAACATTCCGTTCTTATTTCGTTTCATAAAATTCATTTTCGAGGAATTGCCTCTTAATTCTCCGTTTCGTGCCGCTTTCAACAGTAAATACTAAAAACAGAGAATGTTCGCGCTTCATAATTTCAAACATAAAATAAATTAAACTATAAAACACGGAACAGTACTTGATTGTTAACAATACTCATATTTTCATGATTTTGCAAGTACTATTGCGTTTGAATGTAGCGTCCCTGTTACGTGTGCACTGTTATCTTGCAACGCAATCGTAATCATTGTAATATCTCCATTATATGTAGATACCTGTATCCTTTTTTACCAACGTTTTTATCAAACGCGTCGAGTCGTTGCTCGACTATTTTCGCAAACATGTTTCAATCCAACGCAAGATCCGATTAAAGCGTGTCGCATAAACTAGTATCAATATTCTCATCATTCTCAGATAAGATCGTCTAATAAAGACATTTCCAAGCGTTTATCGACCTATTTTTTTTTTTTCACGATTTATCGAATGATACTCGCGTGTTTAATATGTGACGAAAACCTGCGAAGGGGGGGAAAAATGGTGTCGACGATGACAAAGCCAGCTGTGCGAAAAGAAAATTGTCGGTGAGAAGTTTGTAATTATACAAACCGTTTAATTATGAGTCAGCTGGTTGTCTGTCTCTCGTTAATTACAAATCATCACGTGAATGAGATAGACTTCTAAACTGCTGACGCACCGTATGCGTCATACAAATGTATCGAGATTTGGGGTGAACACAGATTTTTTTATTGACAATGATACTTGTTAGATTCGTAGGATTATAGCGACATATTAAGCACGATCAAGTTTTTGGAAATTTCGAGAAAAATGGGAAATTTGAATTTAGGAACTTAGGAATTTAGGAATTAAAGAATTTTGAGAATTTGGGGAATTTGGAGAACTTGGTGAATTAGAGAATTTGGGGAATTTAGGAATTTAGGAAGTTAGGAAGTTAGGAAGTTAGGAATTTAGGGATTTAGGGATTTAGGGATTTGGGGTTTAGGAATTTAGGAATTTAGAAATTTAGGGATTTGGGGTTTAGGAATCTAGGGATTTAGGGATTTGGGGTTTAGGAATTTAGGAATTTAGAAATTTAGGAATTTAGAAATTTAGAAATTTAGGAATTTAGGAATTTAGGGATTTAGGGATTTGGGGATTTGGGGTTTAGGAATTTAGGAATTTAGGAATTTAGGGATTTAGGGATTTGGGGTTTAGGAATTTAGAGACTTAGGGGTTTGGGGTTTAGGAATTTAGGAATTTAGGAATTTAGGGATTTAGGGATTTGGGGATTTAGGAATTTAGAGACTTTGGGGAATTGTGAGGGTTTATGGAATTGGAGAGTTTGGGATTTTAGAAGCTAAGGGATTTGAAAATTCGTAGAAATTTTATTATTTAGGGAATGTGGGGAATTTTTAGGGTTTATGGAATTTATGACTTTAGAAGCTAATGGATTTGGAAATTTGTACAAATTTGTATATTTAGGGAATTTGGGGAATTTTGTGGGATTTTAGAAATGCAGATATTTGGAAGCTAGGAGATTTGAGGAATTTCAGCTTCTGGTAGCTAGGGGTTTGGGGAATTGCGTTTAATAGATCGGGATTTTGTAAATTCAAAAATGTAGAATATTTAAAAATTTTCGAGCGAATAATTTAACTGCATATTACAGCGACCGCGAAGCAATCCAACGGATCTAACGTGATCTCCGATAGCACAAGATGCGCACTGTGATTAAAGAGTCTCTGGGAAAATGTTGATACAATCAACTACCGTATATTATCCCAATTTCGTAAGGTACCAGTAGAAAGTAGGAATTGCAACGCGAATCTATCGCAATCAAAGCGAATTGCGGCGCAGCGCGTATCAGATACTTTCTCTGCAACATTTATCGACGCGGGTAGACAAAAGTCAGCGTCGCGGCGTCTTCGGGGAGAGCGCGAGAAGAAATTAGCCGGTCGCCAATGGCGAAGATAATCGACGCGATCCGCGTTCGGTTCAATGCCGTTTGCAGAACATTGAATTCTGCTTTCAGGAGGAAAGGAGAGGGAGTAAGTCTCACCGTCGGTTATATAGCCAGCTACGAGAACTGTTCGTTTCAGTTCTGAACACTTCGGTCAGTATTTGTCCGCTGCACTATCGTTTCCCGCCATTTTTCACCGCGTTCGATGCCCTGAACAACAAATTTACGTCGAGTTTATTCGTCAACGAGAAACATTTAAAGCCGTCGTGTGGAAAGGAGCAGAAAACCGGAAGTATGCTATCAGGCACGTGAAAGTTAGGAGTCTACGAGTTCTCTAAGCTTCGAAGGAAAATATGATCCTTTGAACAGCAAGGTTCGAGTAAAAATGTCGCCGCAGAAGAAATTCGACGTACCCGTCGATCCGGAAGATGCACAGAAGAATCGTCGAAATGTGGCTCCGGAAACGCGTGTGTCCAGCAAGAACGACAAGGAGGAAGACATGGACTTAGATTTTGACGAGTTGTTGCCTTACGTCGGCGAATTTGGACTTTACCAGAAGATTCTGTTCTTGCTGATGATACCGTTCGCCTCTTTCGTCGCGTGGGTATACTTCTCGCAGATATTCATCACGATCGTACCGGAAGGGTACTGGTGTATGGTGCCGGAGCTGGAGAACCTCACTGTCGACGAAAGGTGCGTGATTTCCGTTGTTCGCGTTTTGTAAAGTGGAAGAAGTAAATCATGAAGACATTCAGTCATTGAATACCTTGGCAAACCTTTTTCATTATTTCGCAACGCGAGGTTTAATCGAAGTTCATGTTGTCTGCACACTTCTATCGCTTCCATGGGGATTTATCTGTTATTACTGTAGAATAAACTAGATATGGGGGTTGTTGAAGACATGACAGACACTATTGATAATACTAATAAACATATAACGAGTACATATGGAAAATAAGTAAGAATCTTCCGAACTGACCTAACGTAACATTCATTTGGCACAAAACGAGATAATAAATGTCATCTGCGTTTTGATATCTGCCAAGTTTCGTACCTAATAATACATTTGTAGCCTAATATACTAGACGGTATTGATACAGTTTTATTAAACGAGGAAGTCTATCAAGTAGATGCTGTGTTCAGATATCATCTGAATTTGCATATTCAAATCATTAGGATATGAGATAATAATGTCTCGAAGACATGTGCAAAGGTAACTATTTAATGTGAAGACTCGTTAGATCGGCGTGAATCATCGTTTTTCACAATGTTCGCGGAATCGGAACGGTAAGGTGTTTATTCTCCTGTAATTGTCGATAGCTACTGGTCTACAAGCTTTCCAGTTATCTGTCGAACCATCTTCTCGTGGATAAGAACGCTTCTCGTGGATACGCTTTTGATGCTGGATATAATTCCACATGCAAAATTTGCTCGCGAGAGAAATTTTGTGACTCAGAATGCTGTACTTAAAGTACAAGTCCATAGTTTTATTTTGGTGTAGCAAATAAATGTAATTCATACGTAATTTACTATTTGCAAATTTATCTGTCAGTTGGGGATATGGGAATATGGAGATATATGATTCGGGGGACATAGAAATTTAGGGGTGTAGGAATTTGGGGATGTAGGAATTTGGGGGTGTAGGAATTTGGGGATGTAGGAATTTGGGGGTGTAGGAATTTGGGGACATAGGAATTTGGGGATGTAGGAATTTGGGGACATAGGAATTTGGGGATGTAGGAATTTGGGGGTGTAGGAATTTGGGAATATAGGAATTTGGGGATGTAGGAATTTGGGGACATAGGAATTTGGGGATATAGAAATTTGGGGATATAGAAATTTGGGGTTGTAGGAATTTGGGGACATAGGAATTTGGAATTTTTAGAATTTGGGGGTGTAGGAATATGAAAATTTGAAAATTTGGGGATGTATAAATTTGGGGATATAAGAATTTGGGGACGTAGGAATTTGGGGATATAAGAATTTGGAATTTTTAAAATTTGGGGGTGTAGGAATATGAAAATTTGAAAATTTGGGGATGTATGAATTTGGGGATATAAGAATTTGGGGACGTAGGAATTTGGGGATATAAGAATTTGGGGACATAAGAATTTGGGGATATAAGAATTGGGGATGTAGGAATTTGGGGATATAGGAATCTGGGTGTATTTCGATTTGGACACATAGCAATGTGGGAACATAGTAATTTGGAGATACATGGACTTCTAGATATAGTGATCCACAGAAATAGAGATCTAGGGGAATAGGGATCTAGTGGAATAGTGGTCTAGGGAACTAAGGTTTTAGGGAAGTAGAAATCAATGGAAACAGGGACCTACAATTATAATGAAGAATAGATTTGTGGAAATAAGAATCTAGGGCCATAGAAAAGGGAAATTGGAAAATAAGAAAACAGAGATCTAGGGAATATGAATACATGTAAATAGAAACCTAGGAATACAGAAATCTAAAAAGCTAGAAATATACCTCATGACATAACAAAAAAACACATATTTCATTCTAACCATATGAATTCCTAATTATAACTTCAGCAATTTGCACGATAAGCACTGAACCCGGTAGAATTATATTGAACAAGGTTCAAGGCTCTTTTTATCGACGTCAACCTGTATTTTATGATAAGGATTCTCGACAGACAGCGAAAAGCAATTTTATCTGTTTATGCAATTTTTCCCGTGTTGACAGTAGATTAACACGTTGATAGCTGCATATTTCGCGAGATTTATGGTACTCACAGTTTTACGTTTCTTCTTTATATCTTCGAAAGGGTGATTGTTCTTTTTGCGAGGAAAATGACAGCTCGTATAATTTGACAATCATAACAATGTACTGTTGTAGAAATGCTTGTACATAGTAAATGAATGTTACAGATTTATAATCCGAGGTAAAGAGTTAAAAGGTGTGCGGTAGAAGTGATGTGCAAGTTTTCATAAACGTAAAATATGTACTGCACTATGGATATCGTAAAGTAGTCAACTTTATCACGCCGCATTTATAATTTTCATAATTTATGCAAACGAGGTTTGATAAATTAAATAACAGTCTTTCTTCGCAAAATACGGAAAACAGAATGAGTCATACAGAAATCATCGATCACGAGCGGTTACTATGAAAATGCAAAAGATGAAATTGAATTGCGGACATCTCGCATTCAGTGAGAGAAAAAAGTATATGAATGATCATCAATGTTTGACACGTATTTTGTTATTTAAATAGATAATGATCAATTGTTAATTGCGAAATGTGTGAATGTGCTTCTTTGTGAGATATTCGGTCTTTCAAGATGGCGGAGAGTGAACTACTGATTGAGCATTGAGGTGGGTTAATTGTGATGCAGATCTCTCAAACAAATTACAATGGTACTTTAATTATTAAGACTTTTTAACAAAATTTTGAGTTTCTGAAAAATTTTCATATGGTGGGAAATTGAGGAAATGTTTAATAAGGTTTACCTAACCTAAATGTTAATGTAGAATATATTTGGGTTATTTAAGAAGTGGGGATTTTATGAAGTAGTAACTTAAATTAGTAATTTTTGAAATTAAGAAATTAGAAGTTAGTAGTTAATTTATAAAATTTGTAATTTTTTTGAATTATTGATTTTACGAATTTATAAGTCAGTAATTTTGTAAGATAGTAATTCACAAATCAGTAATTTTGCAAAATAATCAGTGGTTCCACGAATAATTTAATAAATTAGTCATCTTACAAAGTAATAAATAAATAATTTCAGTAATTTCAGAATCAGTAATTCCATACTTTAGTAATTTACAAACTAATGATTCCACAAATTAGTAACATACAAACCAATGATTATATACACAAGTAATTCGCAACCTAGTGATTTCACAAATCAGCATTTACAAATTAGTGATTTTACCGCGCACATTAACTCTCAAACGCGATTTCCTTAATAGCCACCTGTTTGGCACAAATAAAAAAGAACATAAAATATTAACGATTATAAAAAGAAAATACACGAACAAACTTCGAATACCTTTCTCATACCTCCAAATTACACAATCAATTTGACACGACAAATTTTTTACCATGTCATCAATTCATCGAATATTTCTTCTTTCATTCAATTATCGTGTAATATTAAACGAGGTACCACATTATTCGAGATTACCATTGCACACCTTAATTTTACCTACCAACTTAATTTACAAAATAGATCAGCATTTAGATATACTTAGATTACAAAATAGAAAGGGGATCTCAATAAAATATATTGCAACAGAGTATGTAAGAAATATATTTTTCATTTATTATAAATAGTAAATAAATGAAAATATATATATTCAACCAATCTATTTGTTCGAGTTATTTATAAGGTCCCAGAGAAATGTCGAGCCACATTCAGGAGTGTAAAGGAGAATTATATAATTATAATTAAAGGAGAACCATTATACGACCAATAATTTTAATCTTCGACAAGCGTATGCCAGTACCAAGATCCCATTCGAAGTTTCCATGAAACTCTACTCTCCTATCGGACATTCTCCTCGGGAATGGTTTCCCAACGCAAAACCGTTCTTGGATTTCACGATTATTTCCTATCGAAACCTTCCAGTAGATTGTGCCTGCTTCTGGTCAGACTGCCTCCAAAGAGGCATAGTGTATTAGCGAAAACACGCGGTGACGAAACACTCGGAGGTGTAACTAGATTGCACTTCGGTTACGGTATAAGAATTACAGGTAAAATTGCAGCGTTTATTATTCAAATAACACAATTCCTTAGGGTAACGGTTGATTAATGTACTCGGAGATTAATAGCGTGCACTGCATGCATAATACTCAAATCTATGTGGTTTTCAATTTATTAACCGTGTTGTAATTCTATGCGTCGTATGCTCGTGTGTTGCAATTTCGCGCTTTTTAATTTCATGCGCTATAATAACCTGTGGTATAATTACGCGCGTTGGAATTTTATATGTTGTAATTTCACGCGTTGTAAATTATAAATAAATTGAGGCGTGGATGGAATTCTATGAGTGATAGTTTCATGGGTTGTAATTTGATATGTATCCACGCGTTGAAGATCTAAGCGTCCTAATTCCACGAGTGGTAATTCCACGCGTTGAAATTTTCACGAGTTGTAATTCCACGCGTGGTAATTCTACGCGTTGAAATTCTAAGCGTTATCATTTCACGAGTTGTAATTCCACGCGTGGTAATTCCATGCGTTGAAGATCTAAGCGTCCTAATTCCACGCGTGGTAATTCCACGCGTTGAAGATCTAAGCATCATAATTCCACGCGTGGTAATTCTACGCGTTGAAATTCTAAGCGTTATAATTTCACGAGTTGTAATTCCACGCGTGGTAACATTACGCGTTGAAGATCTAAGCGTCCTAATTCCACGCGTGGTAATTCCACGCGTTGAAATTCTAAGCGTTTTAATTTCACGAGTTGTAATTCAACGCGTAGAGTTACCACGCGTTGAAGATTTAAGCGTCCTAATTCCACGTGTCCTAATTCCACGCGTGGTAATCCCACGCGTTGAAGATCTAAGGGTCCTAATTCCACCCGTCCTAATTCCACGCGTGGTAATTCCATGCGTTGAAGATCTAAGCGTCCTAATTCCACTCGTCCTAATTCCACGCGTGGTAATTCCACGCGGTGAAGATCTAAGCGACCTAATTCCACGCGTGGTAATTCCACGGGTTGAAGATCTAAGCGTCCTAATTCCATGCGTGGTAATTCCACGCGTTGAAGATCTAAGCGCCCTAATTCCACTCGTCCTAATTCCACGCGTGGTAATTCCACACGTTGAAGATCTAAGCGTTCTAATTCCACGCGTGGTAATTCCATGCGTTGAAGATCTAAGCGTCCTAATTCCACGCGTGGTAATTCCACGCGTTGAAGATCTAAGCGTCCTAATTCCACGCGTCCTAATTTCACGCGTCGAAGTGGAATTTGGGCGTTTCCGTTTAAAGAAGTCTCAATAAAATAATAATTAGATGCAATGTTCATCGACGTATTTTAAATTCATTTTGCACCGAAGTTCTTTGTACACCAGGTGTTGTTTGCAGTTCGAATATTTAGCAGGAAATGTGCAACGTTTCACGTGGAACCTTCGTGAAAATAATGAGAGCGTGAACACGTTGCGTTGAAAAATGACGTTGAGCACGTAACATTTGGTTAGAAATTATTGATTACGTGCGAAGGATATGGAAGAAATGATAGTTATGACACGTTGAAATGCGATAAGAATAGTATTAATTGGCGCGAAGCGAGTTTTATGTTTTGCCAACGAAACTTTGCCAAACAAACAGTTACCATTCTTTAATTACAGGTTTGTAATTTCTGAAGATGTTAATGTCAATTGCAGTCATTCTTTTCATTTATTAATCAAGTTCTTGTATTTAGGTACATTATATGAATAATACGTGGCACTAATGCATTTGTCAGTTTTAGAATTGCATACATGAGGTGCATTTCATACATCAAATTGTGCTATAAAGTGCAGTTCACATTCGTGACAACTGCATATACGAAATAATGCATTTTATTTATTTAAAATTTACGTGTGTGAAATAATGCATCTCATGTACTTAAAAATTGCATATATTAAGCATTTTGTATTGCTGAACATTGCATATACAAAGTGCACTTTATATTCCTTAAAATTGCATACAAAAGGTGCATTTCATATTTTCCAAAATGGCATATATAAATTGCAGTTTACATTGATTTTAAATTACATACACGAAGTGCAACTTGTAATAAAAATTGCATATATGGAATAGTGCATTTCATATAAAAACTGCAAATATGAAGTGCTCTTCATATTTTAGAATTGCAAAAGTGAAGTGCATCTCATGTTTATTAAAACTGCATGAACGAACACTTTGCATTTCTTAAAACTACACATGTGAGGTGTATTTCACCTTTGTTGAAATCGTAAATACTACCCGTATTTCACATTTCTCAAAATTGCACATGTGAAATGCACACGCGCAATTGCTCACAGCATTGACCTTCACAACACGCACGAAGGTCATTGAAATCAGAAGCATATTCTACTTAATCAACGATCTTTTTCTACATGGTTTAAAAATGTTATTAACGAAGAGCTTCTTTTTCTCGAAGTTATCACTTTTTTACAAAGCCTTGTCACCGTGAATCCAGGATGAAAAATGCATCGTACGCGTGCATAATGCAATCCATCGTTGTTCGTTCACTCCTCATGCAAAGGTCAGACGATGCACGCGATTAATCGCCACGGTATAAGAACTCGATTTGATAACATCGCCGTTCTGCCGTAAATATTCTTCTTTTTCTCGACGAATCCTTCCGTCATCGGAACGTCGATCAACGCGTCTTCGACAATCACCAAAAATTTTGGCTAATTCATCGCAAAAACTGAAACAAGCATTATCATCATCAAAAACGAGCATTCGATCGAATCAAACAACCAGCATTATTTAACAAAATTTATTTAATATTTTTGCAAGAAAAAACCTTCGAATGAATGAAACGATTAGAGTCATTAAAAAAATTGCATTTTAACATTTTGCTAAAAAATCAACAAATACTATTACTATTCACCTTCTTTAATTATTATCACGTTTGTATATAATCGTGGACATCGAGATCTTGCACACGATGCAAATGCAATAGACTCTCGTTATATTGCCGGTATGTATCTAATTATAAAGTGGAGTTCATTACAAGATCAGAGTTTTTCAGAAACGATAAGATTTCTCATAGAATTAATTTCAGTAATAATTTCGTTTTATAATATTTCAATTTACGGCGATATAACGAGAGTCTACTGTAAATACGTCAGTCGATCGTTGAAGTTGAACATGAAAGTCAATATGTAAGTTATTGAAGTGAAATGAAATGTAATTTATATTCTTTTTTCTAGATTATCACTGGCAATACCGTTCGGTAGTAATGGTTATTCGAAATGTAGTATGTACGATGTAAATTACACGGAGATCTTGTTGAATGGAGGCAGCTCACCGGATCCAACCTGGCCAACTAAATCCTGTCAGCACGGTTGGGAATTCAATTACACCGACGTCCCTTACGCTTCCGTAGCGAGCGAGGTTTGTTTTATAAATTATTTATCGCTCGTATGTGGATCGTTAATCAACTTCTTATCAATTAGAAGCTAAATATGTGCGGCTTTACGTAACGCACAGAGAGGTGACATAGTGGACATTTCGGAATTTGGGCATTTGGGGATTTTGGGGAATTAGAGGTTGGAGATTTGGGCATTTGGGGACTTTGGGGAATTAGAGATTGGAGATTTGGGGACTTTGGGGAATCAGAGATTGGAGATTTAGGGACTTTGGGGATTTGGGGACTTTGGTGACTTTGGGGACTTTTGGGACCTTGGGGAATTTGGAGAATTAGCGATTGCAGGATTTGGGGAATTGGAGATTTAGAGATTTGAGGAGTTTGGGGAATTAGAGGTTGGAAATTTGGAAATTTGGAGATTTGGGGGCTTTGGGGAATTAAAAATTGTAGATTTGGGGATTTGGGGATTTTGGGGAATTAGAGATTGGGGATTTGGGGATTTGGGGACTTTAGGGAATTAGAGATTGGAGATTTGGGGATTTGGGGACATTGGGGACTTTGGGGACTTTGGAGAATTAGCGATTGGAGATTTTGGGGAATTGTAGATCTGGGGAGTGTGGAAAATTGAAAATTTGGAGAATTTGGAGAAATGACGACTAGTGGATTTGGGGAGTTGGAAGTTTGATAATTTGGGAATGTCGAAATTTGGAAATTTGAGAATTTGGGGATGTAGGGAATTAAACCTTTGGAAATTTGGAAATGTAGAAATTCGGAAATTTGAGAATTTGAAGTGTTCGATATTTGGAAATTTGGGAAATTGAAAATTTAGCAATGCGGAGACCTGGAAATTGTGAAATTTAGGCATTTAGAGATTTTTAAAATTGTGGGGCTGGGAATTTGAGAATATAGAAAATTTGAGACCTTGAAAATTTGTAAAGTGGAAACTTGAAACTTTTCCACCTATAAAACTTGAAATCTTGAAATTTTATAAATGTCCCACCCGAAAACCTTGAAACCTTGAAAATTCTAAGTTTCCATCCGCAATTCCCTCAAAATCTATCTCCCCCGTCAAAGAACCCCTTTAAAGTGATTCTTTGTTGCAGTTAGGATGGGTATGCGAGTACGATTCGTTGCCAACCATAGCCCAAAGCATCTTCTTCGTCGGCGCCATCTTCGGAGGATTGATCTTCGGATGGATAGCCGATCGATATGGCAGAATACCGGCATTGATTGGCGCAAATCTTACAGGATTTGTAGCAGGAGTTGCTACTGCATTTGCCAATAACTTTTGGCAATTCACATTGTGCCGTTTCTTTGTTGGATTCGCTTTCGACAATTGCTTCACCATGATGTACATATTAGGTAACTGTCTTTTACTTCTCTTTCTTCTCTCATTTTTGTTTCAATACTTTCTGTGAATTTATACTAACACATTCTTTCAGTATTAAGATTTTTGTGTTCCAAGTTTATTATTTCTTTTGATGGTATTTTTAAAAAATATGTATAGGATGTGCATGATTTTTCAACTACTTTTGAGGGGGATGTTTTGTACTTGTTCTTTACGGCCATCTTGTTTGTTTATATTAGCATGTGTCTTGAACTTTCACTTTTCAAAATTATAAAACATATGAAATATCCACTTTGATAATTCAATAAAAAATATGTATAGAGGGTGTACATAATTTTTCAATTACTTTTAATAATTTAACAAAAAATATATATAGGGTGTGCATGATTCATCAACTACTTTTAATAATTTAACAAAAAGTATATTATGTAGGGTGTGCATGATTTTTCAACCACTTTTGATAATTTAATAAAAAATATATAGAGGGTGTGCATGATTTTTCAGCCACTTTTGATAATTTAATAAAAAGTATATTATACATATATGGTGTGCATGATTTTTCAGCCACTTTTGATAATTTAATAAAAAGTATATTATATATGGTGTGCATGATTTTTCAACTACTTTCAATAATTTTACAAAAAATTCATTTTCAGTTTCAAATAACAGTCATGTCTCTGACCAAAAACAAATTGCATCGCTTGAAATTGTCAACAAATATATCTCCCAATAAAATATCAGGATCACCTTGACTTTCTTTCTAAATGACGCAATGTATTTAAAATTTCGTAGCACAAAAATTGGCCTAATTCCTTTCGTATCATTATAACTGACATCAAAACGAGTTCAATGTCTCACAACCGCAATTGATCTTGAATTTAGAAATTCGAACTGCATCGAAAATTTTCATTCGTCGTGTACGTTGTGTTATGTGATCGATTATATCAAAATTGCGATGCTGATCTTTGGCGACCCCCATGATAGCGAACGTGTTAAACAGGACATTCTATTCGTTCAACGACACGTTGTCGCGTGTTTTCTTTATTATACGAGTGGTTGTCGGACCGACAGCATTCCTGTCGTGAAAATCGAGTCAACCGTGACTTAAGTCAACCGTGAGTTAAGTCGAGGTTGGAAAAATTCACGGCGGACCCAAGTTACTGCATTGTCCAAAACTAGGCCAAGTTGACCAGATTCGTGCACTGGTCGGTACTGTGATCTTGTTTCCCAATTGCGAAGGTCTTTGTCGTTCTACATTCTATAGCATGGTCAAACCTTTCAGTTTTATCTGTACCATATCCATACTTTTGATGGAGGTGCTGTAGAATGAAAGTGAATGAGAAAAGTGAAAATTGGAAATTTATAAACTTGTAGATTTGTAGACATGTAGACATGTAGACTTGTAGATTTGGAGATTTCTGCATTTTTGGATTTGTGCATTTATGATTTTGTGGATTTGTGGATACATAGATTTGTACATTCTTAAAAATGGTTAATTAGACTTGAACATTTTTTTATTTGTAAATTTGTAAATTTGGAACAATTATGAATTTGTATATTTCTAACCAAGGTATTTCTGAATAATTAAATTTTGAAATTTCTAAATCTTTAAAATTCCTAAGTCGCTGACTTTTAAAATTTAAGAAAATGTTAAAGCTTCAAACTCTCAATTCCTCAGGTCTAAAAATCCACAAATCTCTAAATCCCCAAATTTTCCAATCCCCAAATCCCTAAATTTCCTCCAAAGCCCCAAGTCCCTAAATGCCCAAATTATCAAATCCCCAAATCCATAAATTTCCAAAGCCCCATGTCCCCAAATCTCTAAATTTCTGAATCCTAAAACACCACAATCTTAAATCTCGTAAATTCCAAAACTCTGAAATTCCCATAACTCTAACTATAACTCTCATTCCCAAATTTACATTATCTTAAATTCCTAAATCCCTAGATCTTCAAATCCCCAAATCCCCAAATTCTCAAGTCTCAAAAGCGCAGCATCGTCAAATTCCTAAATCCCACAAATCTGAGGAACTCTAAATCCGTAAATCTTCCAAATCTCCAAATCTCTAAAACTCTAAATCCACAAATCTTCCAAATCTGTAAAATCTCCAAAACCCTAAATCCCTAGTCCTCCAAATCTCCAAAGCTCTAAATCCATAAATCCCCAAACTTGTAAATCTCCAAAACCCTAAATCCCTAGTTCTCCAAATCTCCAAAGCTCTAAAGCTCTAAATCAATAAATCTCCCAAATCTGTAAATCTGCAAAACCCTAAATCCCTAGTCCCCTAAATCTCCAAATCTCCAAAGCTCTAAATCCATAAATCCCCAAACCTGCAAAATCTCCAAAACCCAAAATCCCTAAATCCTCCAAATCACCATATCGTACAAAACGAATGAAGCATACAAAGTTTCTTCCGTTTAAAAATTAAACGATTTACGATCGCGTGTCACGAAGTATAAGAAAAAACAAAAAGGAAGTGGACGTTAATTCGTTTCGAAATGGTTGTCAAGGACCCAGCATTTAACGCGTGTCGAACGATCAAACGCCTGTTGGACACGCAACGAGCAGACAAGATCGTAATTACATACATATTATTATTATTCTCGATACTGTTGTCTTATCGGTGTATCATGGCCATCATTGTACATTGTTCATCGTTGAAACCCGCGTCCAACTGCGGACGACGAGAAATTATCTCCTATCCGTGATGAACGATGGAAATACTTTAGTGAAAAGTGATTGCTTCGAAGTTGAAGGCAATAAACCTTGATTCAAGGAGTGATGAAACGAACTGAGAAAATGTTTCCCGTTTTCTCTTTGCAGTGTACGTTTTGTAACTATTTTTGCTGGACACATGATGTCTGCAAAAACGTGTACTTTGAAACAAATTATTAATTCTTTATTTTTGGGAAATGGTTACCAGAATGGCCCTTACATTTTGAGAAATGTGAGGATTGTCATAGTTTTTGGTAGGTTGTCGTTTTGTGAGAGAATGGCGATGGGGGAAGGGTTAGGTTAGTACGGTTATTGAATTTTTGGTACGAGTGGCAATATAACGCGTGATTGAATAATGAATTGTAAGACTAATAGATATTTTGTATACGATGCGTTTTTAGTATAACACGTTGACAATACAACAAGTTGCCAATACAACGTTCTTAATACAATGAGTAGAGAGTACAACGCATTGTTAATACAACACGCTGAGAATACAGCACGTAGATAAGTCAACGCGTAGATAACACAACGCATAGTTAATACAACGCGTTGATAATTCAACGCGTAGCTAATACAACGCGTTGATAATTCAACGCGTAGGTAATACAACGCGTTGATAATTCAACGCATAGCTAATACAACGCGCAACTAGTTCAACGCGTAAGTAATACAACGCGTAACTAGTGCAGCGCGTAGCTAATACAACGCGTACATAATTCAACGCGTAGCTAATACAACGCGTAGATAATTTAACGCGAAGCTAATACAACGCGTAGCTAATACAACGCGTAACTAGTGCAACGCGTAAATAATACAACGCGTAACTAGTGCAACGCGCAGCTAATACAACGCGTAGCTAATACAACGCGTAGCTAATACAACGCGTAGCTAATACAGCGCGTAGATAATTCAGCACGTTACTAACACAACGCATATCTAATGCAACGTGTAGATAATTCAACGCGTGGTTAATACAACTCGTAGTTAATACAACGTCTAACTAATACAATACGTTGTTAATACAACGTATGTCTAATACAATACATTCTTAATATAACGCATAGCTAATGCGACGCGTTGCTGATACAACTCGTTGTTAATATAACTCCTAGCTATTGCAACGTATAGTTAATACAACGTGTATCTAATGCAACCTAACCTAACCTGTACAATACACTTACATGTACCTATACAACGCATGCTAATAAAATAATGATTATAAAATTCAATCAATCAATCATTCAATAACGAATGTCATCTGGATACGTGTCCACGCATTGCAACAAAGCAACACATTGTAATAAAGCAAATGTCGATAAATCATACGGAAAGTCGTGAAAACTATTGGTAAAATGGCACTCAAACGTGCAGCCTCATACATATGCTCCACCAATCAGGACATACATTATACATCTAAGCCGCGAGCAGTCATTTGCAACTTCAAAAATAAATCAGTCATCTGCAAAGGTGTTAACAATAAAGTTACAGCGACATGGTAACAGTAGAACGTTTCCACAGATTTCTATCTGTCCGTGGCTATTAAACACGTGCATACCGTGCATTAAATATATGGTCAAGAATCTGTCGCTCTATTTCAGCCACAGAATGCAGCTTACGCGACAGGAATGTGGAAATATTACAGTGCATACTCTTGGAACATTTACAAATTTGAGCGTTTAGCGGATACTCGGAAATTGTTCAGGGATACATGTGGGTTTCAGCGATGTTCTCGAATATTTTGTTTTCTTTCGCGTTGCTAATTTTCTTGGTTTCGTGGTGCAGGGGCGTCAGAACTTGTTAATTATCTTGTGCATGAAATTACTGTAGCTGCAATTTATTTTTAAGCCTGTTTATTGTTCTTTAGTTTTTAGCAGTGACGTATTGAAACTTCTAAATGTTCAGAGTGAAGAGAGAAAAAGAGAAATTTTCATTTTTTAATTTTAATATTTTTGAATATTATTAAGTTTGTAATATATATGCAGTTTTAGGGTTTTCAACTAGGGGATATATTTTGAAATAATTTTTCGTTCTTAAACTTATGTCTAAACTACACAGTTTATGTTCACTAATATATAACATTTTTTAATTTTCAACCAAAAGATATATTTTGCAGTAATGTTTCGTACTTAGATTTATGTCACAAGATTCGCAATGATATTCGATACGTAAGTTCGAAATAAATTCAACTAATTAAGAAACGTCAGCGTAACGCCAATTGCTCTATTATGCAATGGTTGTTCAACTGGAAATAGTTGATATGTGGAAATCCATTGCCAACGAATTACGTCTATTCGTGCATGTCGCGAAATAGGAGCAATTGCGTTTAATGAAGAGACAACGTTACTCATTTAACAGAGCTTCTTTTTCTTTTTTTTTTTACTAATCAGCAATCATCCTTAATTAGCTGTAAGTGCAGGCTTAACTGCGATCGTTGGTTGCTTCTCTAAATTGCGTTACTACACTCGTGCTTCGAATTAACGAAATTATCTTGTTAAAATTATAGAAAGTGCATCGAAAGTGTTGTTTATATGTTTATATTTCATAAAATATTTTTATGAAATTTTATCAATTTTTTAATGTCAGACTTTTCGTATTAATTTTCCCATTATTTCGTTATTTGGTAATTTTTTATTTAATTTCTCTCGTATTAATTTTTTATTTCATTCTGGCTACTAATTTCGTTCTTATTCATATTTTAATTCATTCTTCATCCATTAATTTTTTAAATTAATTCTTTAATTTATCCTTCACCTATTAATTTTGTTCTTAGTCATTGTTTAATACATTTTTCATCTATCAATTTTTTTAATTAATTTTCTATTCATTCTTCAATTTATTCTTCACCTATTAATTTTTTTATTAATTCTTTATTTCATTCTTCATATATTAATGTTTTAATGAATTGTCTATTAATTTTTGAATTATTTTCCTATTAATATTTCAATTAATTCCTCTTCTATTGATCTTCAATGCTTAATTATCGTTTTTCTATGTTTCAGTATTAGAGTACGTGGGACCAAAATGGCGGACCTTCGTCGCAAACATGTCGATCGCCATATTCTTCACGTTCGCCGCCTGCATCCTTCCTTGGATTGCCTACTATTTGGCCGATTGGAGAATGACCTGCATCGCCATATCTGTTCCTCTCGTTTTATCAGTGGCAGCACCGTGGTTGATTCCAGAGAGTGCTCGATGGTTAGTCAGCCAAGGACAAGTGGATAGGGCCATCAACATCCTCAACAAATTCGAACAAATGAACGGCACCAAGGTGCCCGACAATGTATACAAACGATTTCGGGTAAATAATGTCCAAGTTATGCAATATACTGAAGGTGTCCTACGTTTTTCTTCATATGATTCAAGATTTCAATATTCTTCGATAATGTATTCTGCATTCTGTTTAAATATTCTGATTATGTATTCTGCTTGTAGGTAAAAGAAACACAAAAATATTATATAACGAATGGCTATACAACGTATAGAACTAATTGTTACTTCTTTGAGATTTTACTGAGAGATTGATAACTAGTTTAACTGTAGAATTAACTAGTTATCAATTTAACTAGTTAATTACTAATAAACTAATATTTTAATATATGAAATATGTGAGTATATACATATGCATACATTACGACATATGTGATGTGTAAGAAATGTATGTAATATACATGTAATACATAAACAATATTTGCTTGTAGCTTTAATAAAATATTTATAGCCGGTCTTCGTATAACATCTATTTTAATAAGAAAGTGGTAATGATCAGATTAATTAAATAGAATTGTTGATACAACAGGAAACCTGTGACAGGATATGCAAAGAAGAGGAAGCGGACAAAACCTACTCTGTGTTCGATCTATTCAGAAGTCCACGATTAAGAAGAATTACAATTTTGTTCATCGTCATGTGGTACGTACTACTCTATTATTTATAAATCGATTACAAATTGCGAAGCGAAAGATTGATTAATAGAATTTGAATAAAGAGAAGTACTCTCCTACAAATTTTCCTCTATATTACACCAATAATTTATAAATCTTGCACCGTGCTTTTGTCCAAAAATTCTTTCATTATCATCCGGAATTTTGTATTACGTTCTTTGTTTATAAATTTCTCCACGTGTCGTTACACTGAATTCCTCTTTCGTATCAAGTTATTTTTTATCCACGAACAATGTAATCGTGATAAACAAAGCGTGACTTTTGATCGTATAAAATTTCTTTGTGTATCCAGGATGGCGATTTCTTTGGTGTTCGACGGTCACGTACGGAACGTCGATAACTTAGGTTTGAACGTATTCATGACTTTTACCGTCGCAGCAGCGACCGAGCTTCCTGCCGATACTTTTCTCACGATTGTCCTTGATCGATGGGGTCGAAGATGGCTGGCTTGTGGATCGCTCGTTATTTCTGGAATTTTCAGCATTTGGGCTTCTATTGTTTCGAACAGTTAGTATCTTTTACCTTCCTATCAGTGAAAAATGAAATTTTCAAATGCCTAGATTTTCAAATTTTCAAAAACTCTTATACTTTTAAATCCCTGGTTCAAACGTTCAAAAGCCAAAATTTAAAATTTCTAAATTTCCAAATTTTCTAAATTCTCAAATTTTTAAACCCCAGTTTCACAAGCTTCAAATTCTCAAATTCCCAAATTTCTAAGTCCCCAAATTCTCACTTTCCGAATCCTCAAGTTTCCAAATTTCTAAATCCCCAAATTCTCACTTTCTGAATCCCTAAATTTCCAAATTCCTAAATCCCCAAATTCTCATTTTCCGAATCCCTAAATCCCCAAATTTCCTAAGTCCCCAAATTTCAAAATATCCAAATTCCGAATCTTCAGAAATTTCTCAAGCCCCAAATTCTCAAATTCCCAAATTTCTAAATCCCCAAATTCACATTTTCCGAATCCCTAAATCCCCAAATTTCCTAAGTCCCCAAATTTCAAAATATCCAAATTCCGAATCTTCAGAAATTTCTCAAGCCCCAAATTCTCAAATTCCCAAATTTCTAAATCCCCAAATTCTCATTTTCCGAATCCCCAAATTTCCAAATTCCTAAACCCCCAAATTCCCACTTTCTGAATCCCTAAATTTCCAAATTTCTAAATCCCCAAATTCTCATTTTCCGAATCCCTAAATCCCCAAATTTCCTAAGTCCCCAAATTCCAAAATATCCAAATTCCTAATCTTCAGACATTTCTCAAGCCCCAAATTCTCAAATTCCCAAATTTCTAAATTCCCAAATTCTCACTTTCCTCATCCCCAAATTTCCCAATTCCTAAACCCCCAAATTCCCACTGTCCTCATCCCCAAATTACCAAATTTCCTAAGTCCCCTTTCCAAATATCCAAATCCCTAATCACCAGAAATTTTCCATCCCCAACTTCTCAAACTTCCAAATTTCTAAATCCCCAAATTTCCATCTTCTAAATTCCCAAATTTCCCAACTCCCCTACCCACTTACACCTACTCTTAGCTTCTAATCAATCATAATAAATTCACAAAGTCAAAAATAAATAATTATTAACAAACATTATCTCATCCTTTTCAGATATATACATGGCGACTCTGGCAATCCTAGGTCGCTTTTGGATAAACATTTCCTACAACATCGGTCTTCAGTACGCAGCCGAAGTGTTGCCAACAGTAGTTAGGGCTCAGGGTGTTGCCCTGATTCACATAATGGGATACGTTGCAAGTATTCTGTCGCCCTTCGTGGTGTATCTCGACGTTGTGTCATCGATTCTACCGCTTATGGTGTTGGGTATCCTTGGTATACTAAGTGGATTTATCACTTTGTTTCTACCTGAAACGCTGGACAAGGATTTGCCTCAAACCCTTCAGGATGGGGAGAACTTTGGAAAGGATCAGAAACTGTGGGATGCTCCTTGCATCAGCAAGTAAGATAACAGTTAATTGGGATTGGAAAAGTTATACGAAATTTAATTGATTCAGGTAGAAGTACTTAGATCAAAATTGGGAGACACAGATAGGGAAAGTTAGATAAAAATTATGTAACTCAAATAGAAAAAATTAAGTAAAAATGAATCAACCGAGGTAGGTAAAATTATGCAAAAATTAATTCAGACAGAAAAAGTTAGACAAAAATTAGTTGACTTAGCAAAGGTTATGCAAAAATTGATTCAGATAGGAAGAGTGAAATAAAAATTACTCCATACAAGGAAAGTTAGATCAAAATCACTCGATTCAAAAGTTAAACAAAAATTAATTGATTCAGGTACAAACAGTAATACAAAAATAAGTATTTTCAGATAAGAAAAGTTACATAAAAATGACTCAGATAAAAGTTGATTCAGCCAGAAGTTATATAAAAATTAATTGATGCAAGATAAAATAAATTACACGAATGTTAATCGATTTGTAAGAGGATCATTTTCGAGAGAACTTGAGGAAAATCTTCAGAGTCTTTCAAGTTGAAATTAATTGACCTTTCAATTTCAGGAAACACGAAGATGAAGAGGTCCCACCAGCCATATTCAGATCCATATCTCGAGACAGTGTGAGGAACTCGATGAGAGCCTCCCTTCGCGGTGAGCCCTTGAGGAGCAGCATGATACGAAGATCCAGCGTGAGGTCGAGGAAGAACGGAAATTCGGTCGTCGAGGTGGAAAAATTGTAGCGAACTTCAGTAAAACGTGTCGAGTTACTTGATCTCGATCCTCGTAGTCTTCCAAAAAAGGGGTGTGTCAGCGTTGACCAATTATTTGTCGCATGATTGTTATTTACTCGTTCAAAGGGATTATGATACTGTATATTGTTTAGGTGATAAATTTAAAGGTAACAATTTTAAATGAACGAGAATCGAAATTAGAGTTGGATTATGTGTAACATGGACACGTGTTTACGACACTATAAGTTCAAAACACTGAGAGCTCCAAAATTTTGAAGCGAAAAAGACCTAAAGTTTGAAGTTTTGAAGTTCCAAGTTTTGGAAAAGTGAAAAATTCGTTAGGTGTTGAAGTCGGAGAGTCCTAAAGTCCAAAAGGGTAGAAGTACCAAAGTGTCAAACTGCCAAATTTGAGAATCTTCAAAATCTCAAGTTCTTAAATTCCCAAATTTCTGAATTATAAAGTACTTAGGTCTCAATTTGCCAATCTTCTAAAAGTCCAAAACCTCAAAACCCCAAATTCTAATGTTCCTAAGTCTTCAAATATCAAATTCCTGAAACGTCCAAATCTCAAGCCCCTAAATCTCCAAATCCCTGGATTCTAAAATCCTAAGGATGAAGATTTAACTTCAAATACTAAATTTCGGAATTTTCCAAACCTCAAACCCCTATATCCCAACTCTCCGAATCCTGCAGCCCCTAGGACATCAAGTGCTAACTTTGAGTCAACCCCCTAAATCCCCAAATTCCCTGATCCTAACCTCCCTAGGTCTCAAAGTGCAACTGCTCAACTTCGTAAACTCCAACTTCACAAAGTCCCAAAACTGCAAAATCCCAAAATCTTGTAATAAATAATAAATAGCAAAAGTTCAACTCTAGAGATCGAAATAATTTGGTGAACGCTGGCGATACGCCATGATTTGTGTACATACGTACCTATAAAAATGCCTAGATCGAAGCTAAAAGTCACTGAGAGCCTCGAATGTGGCGTTCGAGGAAGCGGTGCTAGTGACATTTATTTCACCGTGTAACATTCGTAAGCAACTAGTAATAAGATTCGACGATGATCGTTGGATTTCCTCTAAAATCTTTCGAACACTTGTTTTCTATCGACTCGAATATGAATAGGGATGAGGATGATCTTCTTACTGGTATGAATTGATGACATATTCGTCTACGTTTCTGTTTTCATATGTATATACTTTAATAATGTCTCGTGGATCATTGATAAAACGATTCTCAACCCTTTTGTTGCAGATAGTGTACACATAACTATGTTCCACAGTTCAAGTATATTATTTCTGTAATTGTTCAGAAACGTGAAAATATGATTTTGCAGAGAAAACATAATATGACAATTTTTTCTGTTAATTATGTACAGAGAGAATATCAATTTCTTCCTTCGACAACTAATCACAACGAAAGGGTACCACGCTTTGAAATTGTTATCTGTTGATCGTGCGTATTTGTTTCATTCATTTTTTATCGTTGCTTCGTTAGGCGACTCAGTATTACTTGTACAAGCTGTTAGCAAATCTTTTACCGTCTACTCGATGACGCGATTCTACCTGCATTGGTGAACATCCGTAAGCAAAAGCGATTACAAACATGACCTTAAGGTCAAGGTCAACCAATCCAGAGATATAAGTGCTACGGTAATAACTTTCAAATTCCCTGTACATTGTTTTGCAGTATTTGAAATAAAGAC
This sequence comes from Megachile willughbiella, assembly GCA_945859595.2. NCBI lineage: Eukaryota > Metazoa > Arthropoda > Insecta > Hymenoptera > Megachilidae > Megachile > Megachile willughbiella. The sequence continues at coordinate 12,557,226 of OX243799.1, read as the reverse complement.
AAATTATCTTAATTTCTGCAATTTAATATTTCTGATGACGAAGAAAATTAAGATTTCGACTGCGAATGTAAATAATTTATCTGAACAGTATTGGTTTATACTAAAGTATAATATTAATTGATCTCGATATGCTTCATTGAATTATTCCAAAGGAAATTATATTATAATTTTAAAAAGAAATGATAACTATTGTAAAATTAATAACAGAATCTGTAATATAATTTCTGTAAAATAATTAGAATATCATGTATCATTTTTAATACCACCGTTGACAGATAGTGTTAAGGTAATTGTAAGAATTTCGAATAAATTACGCTACCAAGTTTCGGTTTACGTAACGTTCATTTATCCTTTCATCAATCATTAGTCCATCAACAGCAAAGATTTCGCTAGGATATCAAACTATTTCGGTTAGCCGATAGTCAGCGAAAAGAAAGCAGAGGTCTTCGTTTCGCAACATGTTTTCCCTTCTCCACAAAACATTTCCATTGAGTAGTTGACAATGCATTAATTAATCTCGATGGGTAACCATACTAGATCCAAGAATAACATTCATACGCTCAATGTTAAGGTTCAACAGACTGGAGTTCATGACCTTTATTGAGTGTTATCGTTATGACCAATTAATGCTACCGTAATGCAATCGAAAGCTCGGATACGTGTATTCGCCACGAAAAACCGATCGTTCCTATTCGTAGTTTCATTTTTAACGACTAGGTGTGTGTATATTAGCATTAATATCGGATTAATACTATTATAAATATGTAACGAAGCGGAATCTAATTAGTCTATTCAAGACTGTTAATTGGAACATATGTGTATATTTTTATCTTCGTGAACTTTTAATTCTACTTATATAATCATGGGTCTAGTAATATAACGAGGCAGAGGTAATTACCTGTTAATGATCAGTATTATTGTTACAAAAAAATAGATTTTTAGACAGCTCCTATATCCCTAGATTCCTATACAGTCCCTAAATTCTTGTATCTACAAGATCCCTATATCACACAGATTCTCCACTTCATAAATTCACTATAATCTCAAAATTTCTAAATTCCTACATTTGCTAGTTTAAAGAATATCTAGGTTTCTGTATTCCCTAGATTTCTAGATTCCCTACATTTCTAAATTCCAAAATTCCCTAGGTTCTTCATTTGTGGATTCTAAGATTAAATTTCTAGATTCTTTAAATTTCTAAATTCCAAGACTTACTAGACTTCAACTTCTTTTAGATTTCAAAGTTTGTTAGATTTGAGATTTCTTAAATTCCCTAAATTCCCTAGATTACATAGATACCTTAGACTTCAGTCCCTAGATTCCAAGGTTTCTAACATTCTAAGAATCTCTAGATTTCAAGGTACCTAAATTTTCAGAATTACCCAAATTTCAAGGTTAAGATTCTAAAATTCCCTAGATCCCAAGATTCCAAGATTCCCTGGATTTCAAGGATTTTGAGGTTTGTATGATTCCCTAGACTCTTAGGTTTCTAATATTCCAAGATTCCCTAGATGTCAAGGTTTTTAAGATTGCAAGATTCCCTAGATTTCGAGGTTCTTAGGATCTATATGATTCCCTAGACTCCAAGGTTTCCAAGATTCCCCAGATTTTAAGATTCTTAAGATTAAAAAATTCCCTAGATTTCAAGCTTCTTAAGATTTGTATGATTCCCTAAACTCCAAGATTTCTAAGATTTCAAGATTCCCTAGATGTCAAGGTTTTTAAGATTCCAAATATTCCCTAGATTTCAAGGTTCTTAAGATTTATACGATTCCCCAGATTCCAAGGTTTCTAACATTCTCCAGATTCCAAGGTTTCTTAGATTTCAAGATTTCATTAAATTTCACTTCCTTAGACCTTCTATATCCCTTTAATTTCCCACATCCTTAGGGCACCTCAAATTTCATAGAGTCCACATATGTTTCATATCCTTATATCACCTCTATTCTGAGATTGTCTAGATTCCCTGGAATATCCATTAAACTATCTTCTAAATCCTTAAATTCGTGTACATCGAGTTTAGCAAAATTAACTCCTTGCACCATGACCTATTTGTCAGGTGCGTCAGTCAGAACTAACTAAACACAGCTACAATATTGAAACAGACAAAGAATGTTGAAATGTTATGACAACATAGTATTATGCAATCGTTGACTATGCAAATTATAATTGAACTCCAAATTGAAGCATATTCAAAATTCGAGTAAAATTGATCCCAACTGAAGTACCAGTGCGTCACGAGTCAGACTCGTCAAAATAGTGCAAGGGGTTAAACATTTCAAAGTCGAATATACCCAACGTAATAGAATTTAGAAGAATTTTAATGTCCGAATGCATTCGGATTCACGCAATAATCCCAATCGAAACGAAATATTTTCTTCTATCGCTCGTTGTTCAGCAACGTCGTCGAAACGCTTCGGATGGCTGCGACACCGGATCCTCGAAAGGATTAACGATCCCGCCTGCCTTGATGGATTACCGACGAGTAATACGAATGGAATCCGCGGGTTTCGCGTTGCATCGCCGTCGTGGCGAGTGCACACCATGGCACGCGAGAAAAAGAGAAGGTCGACAAAGAAAAGGAAAATACTTTCGCCTAGCGGAGGCCGTACCGAACGGTTTCCCTTTATTAAAAACAGAGGAACTCGGCGTGTCCGCTTCTGCTTTATGTAACACTTTGTTCTTGAAAGATGGACGTATTTCACAGCGCTGGCGTGTCATGAATATGTAATGAAACAGAATCCACTGGGATCGCAGGGGAATCGATCCTTTATCCGAGAATAAACACGAATCGTAATCTATTCTATGATAATTCTTTGAAAAGTCACGCAGTCGGTACGATTTCGTTTCTTTTTGTGACTTGGTCAGCTCCGTTACGTAGTCTTCTCAAAATCCCCTTTTTTCTTTCCGTTAACTGCTCGGATAACACTTAAAGCTTCTAGTTTCTGCACTAGTTCGATGCAAGTGTCGCATTATCTTCGATCGTTGTGAAATAGACCCATTTTCGTCATTACCTGCTGATACGACGATAAATAATCTTTGAACAGGAAATCTTGTTTACGTCGCGACGCGATGAAGAAAAAGAAGATTCTAATTAGATTCTTCCGTTTGGTAAGATACGGTAGACGAGATGTCCTTGTACAGGATTTAAATGGGTCGCGTATTGTTATCGCGTTACAATCAATTCTATTCGAACATAAAAGATACTCGCACGTGACGACAAAATTAATATAATAAATATTTCGTTAGAAGTGTTCAAGTGTTCCCATAATTTCGAATTATATTGTCTGTAGGATATTTGCACCATGACATCTAGGGATATTTAGGTTTCAACGGTATTTAAAATCCGGGTATACTTTGGATTTGGGGATATTTTGGTTGCAACGATGTTTACAATTTTGGGATATTTAAATGACAAAGATATCTAAGGTTAAGAGACATTTAGGTTGTACAAAATTTTAAGATCTAGGGATATTTAGGTTACAGAGATGTTTAAAATTTGAGGACATTTAAGCTACAAAGATTTTAACATTAATAGATAATTAGTTTACACAAATGTTTAAGATATGGGGATATTTAGGTTACAGAGATGTTTAACGTCTGAGGATATTTAAGTTACAAAAATGTTAAAGATTAAGGGACACTTAGGTTACGCAAAATTTTAAGATCTAGGGATATTTAGGTTACAGAGATGTTTAAAATTTGAGAACATTTAAGTTACAAAGATTTTAAGATTAATAGATAATTAGTTTACATAAATGTTTAAGATCTAGGGATATTTAGGTTACAAAGATGTTTAACGTCTGGGGATATTTAAGTTATAAAAATGTTAAAGATTAGGGGATACTTAGATTACTCAAAATTTTAAGATCTAGGGATATTTAGGTTACAGAGATGTTTAAAATTTGAGGATATTTAAGCTACAAAGTTGTTAAGATTAAGGGATAACTAGCTTACGCAAGTTCTTAAGATCCAGAAATATTTAAGGTACAGAAATGTTTGAGGTCTAAGGATGTGGATAACAGATATGTTTAAGATCTAGGGATATCCAAGTAGAGACATAGGAACATATTTCAAAAGATACAAATATATGTCCTAACATAATACATCAACATTCGTCTTCATAAATAAATATCTATATTCTAATATTCGAATAACGAGCGTTTCAAGTTTTTTACCGCACAATATTTTCCTCCGTCGAAAGCTGTACCATTTATCGTACACTCCGCAGATTTTTTCCGGAAATAGTTGCGGCCTTTAATTAGAACGAGTGAGAAATTATTTATAGACCGTTACGGAACGTTATAACAACATATCTACCGTTGCTCCGTACATACATACGTGCTTACATGTATACATATGTGCGTCCTTTCTCGCGAGCGTGGATTAGGAACGGTGCCAGATCGGGTCAGACGAAACCCGTTTAAATGATACGGGACTTGGTAACAGAGTCATAACTATGTCTTTGCTATTATCAATGTCAGTGACCGTTAAACTTGCCTCATCGAACAAACGTTGTAATTAATGTTGAATTTCAAACTCGTTCGCCTTGAACTTAGATCGACTTTTAACTCCCCAACGTATTAATCGAGAAGATCGTTACGAAACGTTTGGGTTCCTTTCCAAACAATGGACGCGTGGCCTTCGACCTCATCTCCCAACCTTTGGCAAATAAAAAACTCACGAAATCGCAGAGTTATGTTCTTAAACCTGTTCTGAAACATTTACCGATAAATATTTTGAGCAAAATATTATTCTCGATAATAAAGATATGTTGCGCGTAACTTTATTACGGAGGCTGTAGGCTGTTTAGGAGGCTGTAATGATTATAAAATTTTGTTAAACTTAAAAGAATTTTCAATATTATATTACAAATTTTGTGTACCTTCAATAAAGTTTCATAGACATAGATAATTTAGGAAGCAAGTCAAATTTTTTACTTTCACATTTATTTCTCAACAATGATAACATAAAAATTGTGGTTGTATGTACGCCTTTTCGAAAGAAAGAAATTAGAACTTCATTCGATAATTAAATAATAGTGGGGAGGTGGTCAGACATGATTAATATTTTTGTACGTTTCAAGGTAGAACTCGAGAACTGAAGCAATCTTCGATTTCTGCGAACAATGCCTATAGCGATTGGAGGGAACAATACGATCCTCGAGAAGAGTATATCGAGCAGAAATTCGTTCGTTGACAATGATGGCCACGTGGCCTTCGAGGTCCTCGAGTACACTCAAGCAAGTCTAGTTTCCCTAGGGAAAAATGTGGCAGTGAAGGAAGAAGCTTCCCATTCTTATTTTATTTTTTTATGGTATGTATGTTTGGGGAAAGAGGACATAGGGATTTGAGTGGATAGGTATTTGGGGATTAAGGGGGATGGAAATCTAGGGATTTGGGAGTCTAGGAAATTGGAAATGTGGTGCCTTGAAGATGTAGGGATTTGGAAGTTTAGAAATTTGAAGATATGGGTGGGGATTTAGAGATTTGAGGATCTAGGGATTTGGGGAAGTAGGAATATGGGAATCTAGGGATTTGGGGACGTAGGAATTTGGGGATATAGGTATTTGGGGAACTAGGAATATGGGAATCTAGGGATTTGGGGACGTAGGAATTTCGGAATCTAGGGATTTGGGGACGTAGGAATTTGGGGATATAGGTATTTGGGGAACTAGGAATATGGGAATCTAGGGATTTGGGGACGTAGGAATTTCGGAATCTAGGGATTTGGCGACGTAGGAATTTGGGGACGTAGGAATTTGGGGATATAGGTATTTGGGGAACTAGGAATATGGGAATCTAGGGATTTGGGGACGTAGGAATTTCGGAATCTAGGGATTTGGCGACGTAGGAATTTGGGGACGTAGAAATTTGGGGATATAGGTATTTGGAGAACTAGGAATATGGGAGTCTAGGGATTTGGGGACGTAGGAAGTTCGGAATCTAGGGATTTGGGGACGTAGGAATTTCGGAGTCTAGGGATTTGGGGACGTAGGAATCTGGGGATATAGGTATTTGGGGAACTAGGAATATGGGAATCTAGGGATTTGGGATATAGGATATTTGGCGAACTAGGAATATGGGAATCTGGGGATTTGGGGACGTAGGAATCTGGGGATATAGGTATTTGGGGAACTAGGAATTTCAGAATCTAGGGATTTGGCAATTTGAAAATTTAGATATTTAGAAATTCGGAAATTTAGGAACATTGAAAGTTTAGAAATTTGGAAATTAGGAAATTTGGTAATATTTACAATTTTGCAAGTTCAGTCATCTAGAAATTTGGTGATGTGAAAACTTGAAAATATGAAAACTTAGAAAACTTAGAAATTTGGTCATACGCAAATATAACTACTCGAAACAGCAATAATTTGAAAACCAAAAAACTCGAAAACTTGAAACGTTAAAAATACAAAGATATCTATGTAAATGAAAAAAAAATGTTAAATTCACACGTGGTTATCCAAAGAAAGTCTACATTGCGTTCGAATGTACACAAGTGCAAAATCGCTATCCAACGTCCGATTCTCTCTCTGTTTCTCTCCTCTCTCTCTATTCTTTCTCCATCCTTTTTTCACTCGTTCGTTTCTTACTGGCGAACAAGTGTCGCCGGGCAATGCGTTCGTCTTCGCCAAGCAGAGTTTCTACGTATATCAGCGATATACTCGGCGCTCTCCCCTTCATATTCGAGTAAGGTCTCGCGAGTATCGCACGCGTTCTTCTTTTCCTCATCGCGGCTGAAACCGTTCGAGTGACAATTTCCCGTTGTTTTTCTCGGAGAAAACAAGTTATGAAGACGCTCACGGCCCAGTGAATGATTATCAGAGCCGCACGACGTGGATCTTGACGAGAAGAATCGAAGACGCGTTTCCGGTTGGATAGTTTCGAGAGGGATGATACGATCGAGCCGGCGAGCGTTTTTAATTACTAGTTACGTAATTCGAGGTTAATCGCGCGGAAAACGACGCCAGCTGAAACGGAGCTGTTTGATGCCGTTAGGGTCCATTGTCAGATAGTGCGGTGATCAAACAGGACCGAGTTCCGAGGACATAGTGTGATTTTAATCGTGTCAGCGAAAATTCGTCGAGGATTACTTCGAAAAACGTAAGCGATCACTGAGATATTTTCTTCGTTGCTTATTTCAGTTTGTTGCACGAACACATTCAATTGTTCAAAATTCGTTTAAAATAACCAATTATGATTTCTCGAATTATTGGAAATTCTCAACTGATATCATTGTTCATACACAAAAAACGGATATAGTAATTGTATTCGAATATTCGAATAATCAATTCGTAACGAAATACACGAACCATGCAACCACGTGGTCATGAGCCACTTATAATTAGAAGTGACATAATTTTAATCAATTAAAGTACTTTTATTACCACAACTTTAACATCATTGTGATAAATATTAATTACTCTAAGTATGTATGACTTGAAGACGTTTACGATTTAGGGATATTCAGGACTTAGAACCACAGTATTTGAGATCTAGGGATATTTTGATCGGGGAATATAGATGATCTAGGTGTATATTGGCTTTGGGAATAATTGAAATCTAGGGGTTTTTTATACCACGAAATATTGGGATATAGGAAGATCTAGGGATATTTACTATCTGAGAATATTTGGAGTCTAGAGATATTTTGATCTAGGGAAATTCTTACTGTTGGGATATTGAAAATTTGGTGATATCTGATGCATGGCAATTTAACGTTTGGCTATCCAATGTGTAGAAATTTTACGCGTGGCAATATATCGCGAGGGAATCTAGTGTATGGTATTCTAACGTGCAACTATATAGCGCGTGGCAAATTAATACGTGGTAATTTGATGTGTAGAAATTTAACGCGTGGCAATATATCGCGAGGGAATTTAGTGCGTGGTATTCTAATGTGTTGCTATATAGCGCGTGGTAATCTGATGTGTAGAAATTTGATCCGTGGTAATCTAATGCTTAGAAATTTAACGCTGGCAATATATCGCGAGGGAACTTAACGCGTGGCAATATATCGCGAGGGAATTTAGTGCGTGGTATTCTAACGTGTATCAATATAGCGCGTAGCAAATTAACGCGTGGTAATGTAATACGTAGAAATTTTACGCGTGGCAATATATCGCGAGGGAACTTAACGCGTGGTATTGTAACATGTAGCTAACTAGCGCGTGGCAAATTAACACGTGGTAATCTAACGCGTGGAAATTTAACGCGTGGCAATATAACACGTGGCAATATAACGTGTGGCAAATTTAATGTGTGGTAATTAAAAGCGTGGTAATTTAACGCGTGGCAATTTAACGCGTCACAATTTAACGCGTGGTAATATAACGCGTGGCAACACGACCCATAAATTATCTACTGTAAGGCAATATATCGCGAAGAAATCTAACGCGTCCTACTATAACCTGTAACCTAACGCATATACCGCGTGGTTATACGACACACGATAATATAACGCATTGCCGTCCATCGCGCAACTATGCAGATGTAGATCGCGTGATGGTCTTACGCACGATGATATAACGCCTAGACAAAAAAGTTAATTACGCCAATGATTCTCATAAACGCTCCGAAAGCGTTTCTTTCAGTACGCTTTCACACGATATTCGACCCGGCAGACAAGTCTTGAGGCTCCCTGTGTTGGTTCGCGTTCGTGTCTCGTTTACAATTCAGTTTACAATCGAGCTGCGTGTCACGATCCACTTGACTCTCGGTTACAATAGTAATTGAACAGCTCCGACACAAATAAGTCGCATTTAATTTATCGTTTGACAGATTCGAAAACAAGACACACGGCGGACTTTGCTCGACAATTTCAGCCAGTTCGAGCACCAATTGGTGCGGTTAGCGTATTCCACTTCGACAACACCACTTTCTCAAGTTCGACTGTTGTGGAAACGTTCTCCAGGAAACATGAACTCCGGGTGAGATTTGTAATAGACTACTCGAGGTCATTCTTTGACCTTTACCGCGAACACTATGGACTTCCGTGTCTTTTTTCCCGTATTTCGTGTTATCGATGTTCACTTGTCTGCAGCATTTATCTTCGGCTACAAATCTATTCGTTAATCGACTCTTTCTAATCTTACAGTATAATTATTTTGCGGGTTGTTCGTGTGTGGTCCTCTATTTCGGATCATAACAGATTCATTTTTTAATCGTAGAAGTCGTAATTCCAACGGTATAAGTGCTGACATATTTCTGATTATGTTACTCGCGTCAGCATTCTTCGTGATTATCGAATTATTTGCTAAGTCGTATTTAAAAATTGCTCGTTTCGTAACACGACTATGAAAGTTACTGAACATATTAACTAATCTCTTTCGATACGAAAAGAGAAACACTCAACAAAACAAAATACTCGGTACAATTCGATATTCGAACGTGTTTCGAAGAACGTGTTCGAATGGAGTAATATGAAATGTTCCAGAGAAATGAAGAACATGAAGAACAACGTGAACAACCTGAACAACGCCGTGGGGCCAACGGAGACGACGGCTTTGAGGCAAAAATTGGAGAGTTTCGATGATATTCTACCATATGTCGGTGATTATGGTAGATACCAATGGTTGTTGCTTCTGTCGTTGCTACCTTATGGTGTAACGTACGCTTTTTTGTATTTCTCCCAATTCTTCATCACAATCACACCCACGGAACACTGGTGCAGAGTTGAGGAATTGGTGAACTCGAATTTTACCGCGGAAGATAGGTGAGACTTACAATTAATATTTATTGAATTTAGTTTAAAATTACTCGATCATTGTTTTTGTGGTTTTTAACTGCATTGATCACAACAATGTTATGTATAATAATATGTTTGATAATAACAACAATGTATTAATAAAAGCAATATATAGACAATATCTTAATAAAGGCAATATTGTATAGGCAATATATTGTGTAGACAATATACTGTGCAGGAAGTATATTGTACAGACAATATGTTAATGAAGGCAATATATACTATAGACAATATGTTAATAAAGGCAATACATTATATAGACAATGTATTAATAACGGCAATATATTGTGTAGACAATATACTGTACAGGAAGTATATTGTACAGACAATATGTTAATAAAGGCAATATTGTATAGATAATATGTTAATAAAAGCAATATATACTATAGACAATATGTTAATAAAGGCAATACATTATATAGACAATGTATTAATAACGGCAATATATTGTGTAGACAATATACCCTGCAGGAAATATATTGAATATGCAATATCTTAATTAAGAACATATATAGCACACATTCTTCAAAGAAGACCAAATAAATGAGAATCTCTTTATTTCTTAAATACGAATTGATCGTCGGAAGAGACTTAACGAAGACAAGTATTATAGTTACTTTTGAATATTTCCAGAATTCGAATAGCAATTCCAGAGTCAGGGGAGTATCCTTATTACGACCAGTGTCATCGGAGAGATTTGAATTTCGCGGAGCTCCTAAACAGCGGCCAGGACCTGCGTTCCTTGGAATTTCGATCGAACACAAGTGTGGGTTGTACGCGATGGGAATACAATTTCACGCAAATCCCGTATGCTAGTGTGGGTGCCGAGGTGAGGAATTCGGAATAATTCAACGTTTCGACCATTTGAATAGTCGAGTGCGTGAACTCTAGTGAAATACGTGGTATAACTCTAAATTGGGGTGTTCTCAATATTCAGATATTCGATATCAAGAAGATATTTAGTTTAGTTCGAAATTAGCGCGCACTGAATGTTCAAATCTTCGAAATCTAATAAAATATAGTTCTCAGATTCCTAGATATCAAGACTCATACCTAGATTTGTAGATACCTGGTTCTATAGATACCTAGATCTATATCTACCTAGGCCCATAGATACCTATTTCCGTAGATACCTAAATTCATAGATACCTAAAATCATAGATATCTTGATCCATAGACTTCTAGATCTTTAGATACCTAGATACCTAGACACCTAGATACCTAAACACCTAGATACCTAGATATCTAGATCCATAGACACCTAGGTCTATAGACACCTAGATTCATAGACACCTAGATCCCTCCATATCTTGATCCCCTGATAGATCCCTAGATACCTAGATCCCCAGATGCATACATCCTTACATGACTATATCCCTACATGATCACATCCTTACATGACCACATTCCTACCTGACCATATCCCTACATCTCTCAAATCCTTCAGATCTCGAAATCCATAAATTTCCAGATCTTAAAATCCCTATACGAATATATTTGTGGTAGCCCCAGTTTCACCGACTAATCCTTAGCCCTTGGTGATTAGCTAGATTGGGTATGCGACCGAGAGTACCTCGTATCGACGGCGCAGGCGATCTTCTTCTGCGGATCCATCGTTGGCGGTTTCTTGATCGGCTGGATAGCAGATCATAAAGGTCGGATACCGGCTTTAATGTTCTGCAACAGCATCGCTCTTCTAAGCTCAATCGCCACCGCCAGCGCCAATAGCTTTTGGTCTTTCGCTGTATGCCGATTCCTCACTGGACTCGCGTTCGACAACTGCATCAACATTCCTCTTATAATCGGTGAGGTTTATCAATAATATGTACAATGACGATAACCTCTGATTCATCGTCACTTCTTTTTGGCCTAATTATTACATCGATGAGTTATGAGCTTCGTTATCTTTCATTTTTTGGACTACATTAATTAATTGTCAAGTATAATGTTTATATGAAAGAGTAATCAAGTAATTATAATACTGTAAAGTCAAATTGTAATTGAATATGTGAATGCTCTGATCGTTTTGTGACACGTGGGGCGAGACGATAATTATTGTTTAAATTAATTCTTTGTGTATAAGAAATGTTTTTAGCAAATTATGATTATAATGACTTGATTGTAGTAACTGCATTATGATAACTTGATTATGATTACTTGACTATGATAACTTGATTATGATATGTTCATTATAATAACTTTACTATGGTAACTTGAATATGATAACTTAATTATGATAAGTTCATTCTGATAACTTTACCATGATAAATTGAGTATGACTACTTGAGTATGATGACTCGACTATGATAATTTGATCACAGAAACTTGACTATCGTAACTTGACTATTATAACCTGACTCTCACAACTTGACTATTATTATTTGATTAGGATAAATTGACCATTATAACTTGAATATGACTACTTGAGTATGATGACTTGACTATGCTAACTTGATCACAGAAACTTGACTATCGTAACTTGACCATCATAACTTGACTCTCATAACTTGTCTATCATAACTTGACTGTCATATCTTGACTATTATTATTAGATTATGATAAATTGACCATGATAACTTGAATATGACTACTTGAGTATGATGACTTGACTATGATAATTGATTGTCATAACTTGACTATTATTTGATTATGATAAATTGGCCATTATAACTTGAATATGACTACTTGAGTATGATGACTTGACTATGATAACTTGATCACAGAAACTTGATTATCATGACTTGACTATCATAACTTGATTGTCATATCTTGACTATTATTATTTGATTATGATAAATTGACCATGATAACTTGAATATGACTACTTGAGTATGATGACTTGGCTATGATAACTTGACTGTGACAACATGACTCTAATAACTTGATTATAATGCTCAATTTCAATAGCAGCATAAAAAATTTCTTTCACAGTGTTGGAGTACATGGCGGTTTCCAAACGCACACTGGTGGTAAATGTGGCTTTCGGTATATACTTTGCAGTAGCTAGCACCATTTTACCGTGGATAGCATACTACGTATCTAACTGGAGGTATTTCACTTACATCACTGCCATACCATTGCTGTCCGTCGTCATTACACCATGGATTCTACCGGAGAGCGCCCGGTATGTAAACTTGCGATTTGAGGCTGTGTAAAGATTTGCTTATCGATTCGTTCGTCGAAAATTTACTTTTCCAGATGGTACGTTTCCAACGGAATGATGAACAAGGTTGTAAGGAAGCTGCGGAAGATAGCCAGGATCAACCGCATGTACCCGGATCCTCGTATTTACGATGTCTTCGTTGTAAGTGAATGAAGTCAACATTCTCGTCGCAGTTCTTTTAACTAAGCGATACTTATTTTAAGATATCTACCGAGATAAGAATTCCCATATGTTACATATTATGTTACATAACATACTTAAATTTTATCGTACGTAATTTATGTTACATTTTGAAGTCATTTGTTTTATCTTAAATTGTATTCACTTGCATGCTCATTCATATTAATTACCGTTTTAATCAACTATTTTTTAACGAAGTGCTATGACAACAATTTTCAGAACTATTTTTACCACTTTCGTGGCCGTGTATTTTACGTAGTTCAATTTTTGTTATTCTATATGTTCTTTTACTTATAGAATTGCATTCGGGAATGTTATTTAACGTATATTGTAAAATTGTCATTTACTCATTCAAAATTATATTGTTAATTCAAGATTATATGATTCAAATTGCAGTTAGCTAAGGGAAAGTCAAATGGTTGTATCGCTTGTTTAATTCAAGTATAATTTTATCTATGGATTATAACCGATCCCAAATACCTATCTATTTAAAAATTGTTCAATCGAGCAAATATTTGTAAGACACTTACCATTCGCTGTTCTCGTTTTGATCCTTCAATCGCCCATGTGTTCAGCTATCATATCTCGATTTTATCGAACAAATATTTGATTTCAGACCAATCTGGAGGCTTCAGAGAGAATGCAAGAGACAGCAACAGTGTTCGATTTGTTCAGATCACCTAGGTTGACAAGGAACACCATTCTTCTGGTCCTCTTTTGGTAAATATAAGAAAACGAGGCATTTGTGTAGAATGTCTACCTTATCGATTCAAGTGAATTTTCATTGTTCAAAACAAGTGAACTCATAGATCATGCATCAAGTTATAGATCAAATCATAGATCAAATAGTAAATCAAATTATAGATCATGTCATACATCAAATTACAGATCAGATCATACAGCAAATCATAGATCAAATCATAGATCAAATCATATATCAAATCATACAGATGATCATACATGAAATCATTCATCAAATCACAGATCAAATCATACATCAAATCATACACTAAATCATACACCAAATCATACACCAAATCATACACCAGATCATACATCAAATCATACACCAAATCATACATGAAATCATACATCAAATCATTCATGAAATCATACATCAAATCACAGATCTAATCATATATCTAATCATACACCAAATCATACATCAAATCATACACCAAATCATACATGAAATCATACATCAAATCATTCATGAAATCATACATCAAATCACAGATCAAATCATATATCTAATCATACACCAAATCATACATCAAATCATACATCAACTCATATATCAAATGATATACCAAAACATATATCAAATCGTACATTAAATCATATATGAAATCACACATCAGATTAATGTCTCTAAAATCGTCAAGGTGAACCATAATCTACATAGTTATCAGAAATCATTCTTGAAACTGAAGTTTGCTAATTGATCAGGTGTTATTTTACAGGTGCCTCACCGTGATCTCATTCGACGGCCACGTGTACTCGTTAAAGCTCATTCAAAGCTCGGTTTTTATGTCTTTCTCCGTGGCGTGTTCTACGGAACTTCCGGCTGGATTGTTACTGACCCTGGTGCTGGATCGATGGGGTCGTAGATTATGTGGATTTCTCACGTTGGCGGTGACCTGTTTGTTCACTATCGCCGAACTGCTGCTGCAATCAAGTATATATACATTTCGAATGGTTACTGTTAGACTGTAAGGTGTTTGCCTGGAAATGTAGGGCACTTGTGATAAACTGGAGAATTTTAGAATTTGGGGATTTTGGGATTTGGGGTTTGAGAATTTTGATATTTAGATATTTGGGAATTTGCAGATTTGGGAATGTAGAAATTTGGGGATTTAGGGACACGAAAATTTGAGAATTTGGGGAATTAAGAATTTGGGAATGTGAAAATTTGGGGAACTGAGAATTTGGGGGTTTGAGTATTTGAAAATTTGAGAATTTGGGGAATAGAGAATTTGGGAATATGAGAATTTGGGGGTTTGAGTATTTGAAAATTTGAGAATTTGGGAAATTGAAAATTTGGGGAACTGAGAATTTGGGGGTTTGAGTATTTGAAAATTTGAGAATTTGGGGAATTGAGAATTTGGGGAACTGAGAATTTGGGGGCTTGAGTATTTGAAAATTTGAGAATTTGGGGATTTGAGTATTCGAAAATTTGAGAATTTGGGGAACTGAGAATTTGGGGGTTTGAGTATTTGAAAATTTGAGAATTTGGGGATTTGAGTATTCGAAAATTTGAGAATTTGGGGGTTTGAGTATTTGAAAATTTGAGAATTTGGGGAATTGAGAATTTGGGGGTTTGAGTATTTGAAAATTTGAGAATTTGGGGAATTGAGAATTTGGGAATATGAGAATTTGGGGAACTGAGAATTTGGGGATTTGAGTATTTGAAAATTTGAGAATTTGGGGAACTGAGAATTCAGAAACTTGAGAATGGGGGGGTTTCAGAAAGTGGAAATATGAGAATTTGGGAAACTGAGAATTCAGAAACTTGAGAATTTGGGGAACTGAGAATTCAGAAATTTGAGAATTGGGAAAATTTGTAATATCGCAAATTTCTAACTATGAAAAAACTTACCAACCAAAAATCACCAAATGATTCCTTTCCCTTATACAATCATTTTAAGTAACATCACACCTTTCTTTACGTAATTCATCCATTATTTACTGTCACGTTTAGCTAAAGAATTACATTCTCCATTGATTTGTTATCCAGTAACCGCCAAGCTGGTCATGTCGGTGATGTCACGGTTCTGTCTAAACATGGCAGCTAACATTGGACTTCAATATGCAGCTGAATTGCTACCAACTCCTGTCAGATCACAAGGTGTATCATTAATTCATATTTTCGGGATAGTTGCACACTCCATAGCACCGTACATCACTGATTCTGTAAGTAAACTTTATATCTATACATTTCTTCATTTTTTATTAAAGTCAATTATTAATCAGCTTAAAAATGAAATATTTTTATTTTGAATCAAAATTTACTTTCAACAGTCAATTAATGATTGAAGGCAAACTTTGGTTTAAAATGAAAGTAGTAATAATTTCATAATATAGTTTTACAATTTAATTTAATTTATAATATAATATAAGAAATAATAATCTCAACTTGAGATTATTGAATATTTGTTATGAATACCTTTTAAATTTATTTTTTAGGCAAAAGTTTGGGAGGGATTCCCAATGCTAATAATAAGCGTAGTATCGTTCCTCGGCGCCATGTTGGTTTTGTTCCTACCGGAAACCGTCGGTCAGAATCTTCCTCAGACGATCAAGCAGGGCGAAGAATTCGGAAAAGATCAACACTTCTGGTCGTTGCCGTGCTATCAAAAAAACTCGTACGATAACCATCGACATTACGGTTCCTAAATATTCATAATTATTCAATTTGCATTTTTTATTTCAACGAAAACACGAACTGTAACAACTGTGTTCCGTTGAAGTATCACCGTGATACTTTTAGTACGCGAAAATCGAGCATGTTATTTCGTATTTCTCTACTTTTACTATCTATTTTAATTTCTAAGTCTTGTGATAGAATCACCGAGAATACTTAGAATTTATGTTCCTACATAGTTTTTTAATGTTACGTTTTACTTTAAGAGTCTTTTTTCATCTGTTTTCGTATTAAGTCTAGTTACTCGTTTCTCCAGCAGTTGGTTCCATCATTTAAAAGTTTAACGACCTTAAATAAAAAATGGACTAATTACACATTCTTCTTTTTACAATTTCAAATATCATTCTCTTTTATAGTTTCTTACATTACAACGTTTTAACCGTCTGTACTTAAAAATGTCTCTCTTTTTAACAGTATCATTATGATAAATAGTTATAGTTAACTATAACAACATACAATCACGGTTAAAACGATAATGTAACACTGTAGAAAACATTGCGAATCGAGCTCCGACTGCTGGTTTTTCTTATCCATGCCTAAAACCGTGGATAGTTTGATTTAGGAAGATGAGAAATTAATTGTCATAAACTGTGCCATCGAATGACGATCAGTGTTCGTCGTTGTATCAATAACAACGCTATCAACTGAAAAATATGTCTTACTTTTATTCTCGTATCAACCTCTCGTTTCACGCACGTTTTACATATTTCTGTATACCATCCACCTTCGAGCCGTGACCTACTTTAGGTTGTTACAAAACTTTACTTCTTTCTCATGCAGGGTTCTTCTCCCTGTGAAATATTACGTTTTTTTAATTTTGTATTATCATAATTTCAAGCTGTAATTTTATTTATCATATTACTAAAGTAGTCAATTTATTAATAAATTTATCATACTAAAGTTACTTATACTACTATTTATCATACTACTTCACTTACTAAAACAACTAATAAATATAATAAAGTATAATAGATAAGTAATAAAGTATAATAAATAAGTGTTAAAAATCTTTGCAAGATTCCAACAATCCATGAAGATTAGAAGTACAACCAGTGTAATAAATAACACTGTCAGAAATAATTAATGTTATTACAAATAATTGCGTTTCCTGATTTTTCAGAAAAATCACGCTATTCAACATGGCGTGTGAGTGCAGTAGAAGGTCACGACCTACAAGTAGGGAATATGTAAACACTTCTTATTTCTGTTCTCACAGACATCGTCCTCCAAACGATCAACTGAATCATAAAATGTTTGTGGAATGAAATGAACGCTTGATGTTTATCACGAATCATTTTAATTGCACGTATCTGGTAAGTTGGCAGCTGGAACGAGGCTGGAGCTTATTGGTTCATGCGTCAACTCGCTAGACACGCATGGTACATTAACGGTTTCGAATACGATTATGTTATAGAATTGTTTGAGATATATTGTGGTATAGGTTGATAAACTGTCATTAGGAATTATAATTGAAAATTAATTTGACGAAGAAAGGGAGAGGCAATTCTGGTATTTTGGTTATAACGTAGGCATTCTTTGGATGGGAACAAAAAACTATATGCTGAAATTTTTGAATAATCAAGTTTTTAGATTTGTGGAGGTTTGTATACTTTCTGAAATCCTCAAACGTTCGTTTGTGTAATAACTTTTAGACCAGAGTTCAAAATCGATCACAATTCTTTAATAAGTTACAGTTACAATATTTCTCGATGTAACATTTCAATAAAGTACACAGAAAAACCGTGAGACAAGAGTTCGAAGAATCTCTGAGGTCTTTTATGATCAATTATAATACTTAAGGTATCACTGACAGTTATCAAAACATTCCTTTTCTATTCGATCAAATTTTGGGTTCAAAAGTCGATCGAATCTCTCGATTGACGAATCGTAGACAAACAAGCTGAAACGTTCTATGTACTCCTTGTTCACGAAGCAATTTATTGAATCTTACTCCAACATCTTCAAAAAAGAATTATTTTTCTGTATCGATGGATTTTGTTTTTAGAAAATCTCAACTTTCATGAAGGACAATGGAGAACTCGTAATCGAAAGCTTGTTATAAGAACCCTCGGTGAAATGAACTAAAATAAATTCTGTCGACTTCACATCAAGATTAATTAGCATTTTTATAAGCTCTAGCTTTCGAAAATAATCGATCATTGTTGATCGTGGAAACCACACGGTAAAATTTTCAAAACTAAAATAAATCGACTTCGCATCAAGATTAATAACGTATCTGTAAGTTCGAGCTTTGTAAACAACCGATCATCGATCGCGGAACGTTTCAACAGCTCTATGAATACTGTAAACATTCGTCTCCTCGAGTAACTGCGCTAATTTGTACCGACGCTCGGTAATTTCGTGAACGAGTTACACTCGATAATTATTAAACGGTATACCTATGGAATGCTCCTTGTTTCGCATCATTCGCGGTGTCTCTCATACACCTCTCACATCACATACACACACACACACATTTAACGACTATATTTACAAAGGATTTGGCAAGTTTCAACAGCAGTCGCTATAATCTAGTGCAGTCGATCTTTTGAACGCTGCCGGTGAACGCGGGATTCGAGAGGCCTTCCTTCTTTCTGTACTTTTTCTTCAATGGCTCACTCCTGTAGCACAGAATGCAATTTAATATTAATTCGATCTATGCTTAGTTGAGATATAAATGCAAGGAAAATACTTACGAGGATACGCAGGGGACCCACCAGAAGCTCTGGTCTTTACCGAAGTCGTTGCCCTCCTGAAGAGTCTCAGGCAGCTCTTGATTCAAGGTTTCTGGCAAACCCAAGGTCAAGAACGCGTGAACAAAGGACAGCAAGCCCAGGGCAACCAGAGGTAGAGCTGGGTCGACGTCAGCCTTTATTCGAACAAAAATTCATCGGTGAACATTGTTTTTTATACAGGGGTACTTAAAACCAGAATAACTTGTCTGGTGTTGATAGAAAAAATCAGGCATAAATTATTTGGTATTCTGATCTAACCCAACCAAATAATTTTGACCTGATGCATTTTTTCTTATAATAGCAGTCAAATTATTCGGGTGGCTTTAAGTGTCTTTTGTATATTCAACTGATTATTGAAAGACTAAATTGTGATAATAAATTGAATATACAGGTTCAATGTACAGGTTTGATATACAGTAGATTGTATATAGAATAGCTTGAGAATGTAATAAGTTGAATATATAGTAGGATGAATACAGTAGGTTTCGTTATATTGCCACATTTTGTCATGTAAGTTAGGATAGAGGTTAGAGATGTTTCCTTGAACATAGCCGAGGGCAATTGCGAACCCTTCGTTGAGTACTAAATAACTCACTAGAATATTTATTCTACATGTGTCTGCAAATAAGTCTGTATATGTCTGCAAATAAGTTTGTACGTCTGCATATGTTTGCAAATAAGTTTGTACGTTTGCAAATAAGTCTACATATGTATACAAATAAGTACCCATGTTATGCGTGTGTTCATACAGTGTCACTTGTGGCAATATAACTAGACTTTATTATAAATAATATGCGAATATAGTTTAATCTTGGGACAATTGAAAGTTTGTATCACAGTGAATTTTCTTTTACTCACTAGATAAATGATGTATGGTCCCAAAATATGAGCCACGTAGCCGATGATGTGGATCAGAGACACACCTTGTGCTCTCACCACTGTAGGAAGCATTTCGGCCGCGTATTGAAAACCGATATTCGCAGCGATGTTCACACCGAGACGTGCCACGATCGCCATGGCTACCGTTGGAGCACCTTTGGACAAAGAATTGAAAATGCAATCGGTTGCAATGCAAATATACTTTAAATAACTATAACTTTGTAGAAGCAAGCTTCCTTGATTTTGATAGAATTTAGAAAGAGATATAGGGGAATCTAGTAAGAGTCTAAGGAGAATTATGGGTAATCTAATAGCATGAGGAAGACGTAGAAATCTAGGAAAAGCTTAAAGAGAATTTAGGGAAAATTTAAACTTAGAAGAAGTCTGAAAAGAAGCATGGAGCATCTTGGAAGATGCTAAAAAGAATCTAGGAAAATCTCTAAAGATTTGAAAGGAAAATCTAGGGGAAAAGTAGTAGTCTGAGAAGGATATAGGAATCTAGGAGAGATTTAAAGAGAATGTAGGAAAAATCTAAACCTAAAAAAACAATTATGGGGAATCTTGAAAGATTCTAAAGAGAACCTAACTGAATCCAGAAAGATTCGAAAGGAAAGTTTAGGGAAACCTAGCAGTGGCCCAAGGAGGATGTAGGGATCTAGGAAAAGCCTAAGGAGAATCTAGGGAAAATCTAAACCTAAAAAAACAATTATGGGGAATCTTGGAAGATTCAAAAGAGAACCTAACTGAATCCAGAAAGATTCGAAAGTAGAGTCTAGGGAAACCTAGCAGTGACCCAAGGAGGATGTAGGGATCTAGGAAAAGCCTAAAGAGAATCTAAAAAAAATCTAAACCTAGAAAAAGCTTAAAAAACGATAGAATTTTGAAAAATCCTAAAGAGAACCTTACTAAGACTCCAAAGTCTAGGGAAACCTAGTAATAACCTAAGGGGAATCCAGGGATGTAGGATAAGTTTAAAGAGAATGAAGGAAAGAATCCAAGAGGATTATAAGGAAAGTTTAAATAGAATTATGGAAAATCTAAAAAGAGTTTATAGAAAGGAAATTTTCAAGTGCTTTATTAAGTACTTTGAGTCGACGAGCGATCAATCAATGAGAAAAAGGGAACGTACCATGAGGCGTGGCCAAGGCAATGAAAGAGAAAACTCCACATAGGAACATGGACGCGAAACCCATCCATCGTCTGCCCCATCTGTCCAGAAAGAGTGCGAGGAGAATCGCGGCCGGAAGTTCGGTGAGCGAGGCCAAAGAGAAGGACGTGAAAACGTCGGGATCCAGAAGTTTCATGTTCCATACGTGGCCGTCGAACACCCACACCATCAGAAGCCTACAAACCAGTCGATTAATAAATGCTTTAATAGCTTTTCCTTTTTCTATGATTCTCAATGTCAAGTCGTACTCATTTGCACGCGAACCAGCTCTGTTCGCTAGCGAATACATTCGATACTTATAGGTACATAGTCGAAGGCCGTAACAATCTACTAAATGGCATATAGCTAATTTTACACTGTTACTTTTTTATTTTAGTTATTTAGACTATTATGGTGGGACTCTGGGAAGTATGGCCATATGACTCTTTGCAATTTTTCAAATTTTCAAATTTCCAAGGTCCCAAGGTCTCAAGATCCCAAATCCCCAAATCCCTAAATTCCCTACATTCCTAAACTCCCAACTTCTCAAATTTTCAAATTTTCAACTTCCCCAACTTCTCAAATCCCCAAAACCCCAAATCTCCAAATCCCTAAATTCCCTATATTTCCAAACTCTTAACCTCTCAAATCCCCAAATCCCTAAATTCCCAAGTTCCAAATCCCGAAAACCCCAAATCTCCAAATCCCTAAATTCCCTATATTTCCAAACTCTTAACCTCTCAAATCCCCAAATCCCTAAATTCCCAAATCCCCAAATTCCCAACTTCTCAAATCCCCAAAACCCCAAATCTCCAAATCCCTAAATTCCCTATATTTCCAAACTCTTAACCTCTCAAATCCCCAAATCCCTAAATTCCCTAGATTCCCAAATTTCCAAATTCCCAATTTCTTAAATCCCCAAATCCCTAAATTCCCTATATTCCCAAACTCCCAATTTCTCAAATTTCCAGCTTCCCAAGTTCCAAATCCCCAAATCCCCAAATCGCCAAATTTCCAAATCCCAAAATAAAAAATGTCCATATCCCGAAATCCTCAAATTTAGTTTCCAATTTCAACT
Organism: Megachile willughbiella; assembly: GCA_945859595.2. Lineage (NCBI taxonomy): Eukaryota > Metazoa > Arthropoda > Insecta > Hymenoptera > Megachilidae > Megachile > Megachile willughbiella. Next base: position 12,534,870 of record OX243799.1, on the reverse strand, counting down.
AGAAAAAGCTAGCGAATTAACCGATTATATTACAGAAAGTTATATTTACCAGTAAACGATAAGCGTGACGGTGATACGAGCGAGCCGTGGCATTTTAAAGAGATCCAAAACGGTGTACTGATTATGCGACTTATCTTTCTCGATCATCGATTTGCAGCTTCTCTCGAACTCGTCGAATACTTCCTGCTTTACTTCTTTCCCGTTCACCTTTGCAAATTTCTTCAGCATCTCGATCGCTTTGTCGACTTTGCCGCTGGTGATATACCAACTGAAAGAGGTGTAACAGGGTGCATGAAATGCGCATCTATTTATGCAAATGCATATTCTTATGCAACAGCAGACGCGTAAAAATTTCTTTCGTTTGCGACAAAATCTAATTACACGACTTTTACACAATTCGATTTGTATACTTGCATGCATCATTACACTAATTATATACAATTTGAGGCCTTCACTATAGTGGGTCACATAGTATATTAGTCTATAGTATAGACCTTCAGTATAGTGGGTCACATATGTCACATATAAAATATTCATACGTTGACCACGTTACAAGTCGCATACATAACAATGTTTTCAATAAATAAGGATTTTAGTGATATTTTAATTACCGTGCACTTTCAGGGGCGATCCACGGTCCAATGAAAGCCACCACCATGGGACAGGCGGTGACCATGCTCAGAATTCTCCAGTTCGCGATCCAGTAAGCGAGCCATGGTAATATACTGGACGCTACGGCGAAATAAAGTCCGAAAGACATGTTCGCCACCAGTGTTCGGTACTTTGGACCGACATATTCTATCACTGAAATCAAATTTCCAATATCCTCGTTTTATTAAAATTATTATTACAGCCAAAGCCGAAAAGGTGTAACATATGTACTTTTACGAAAAGCAAAAATATACTCAAATTTATATTCCGAAACATCTTATACGAAATGGATCGTACGATGGTTAATAATTTAACATAATCTCGTTACTAATTAATAATTTTGTAATATGTATATCATGGACGATTTATTTTTCTTTAGTATCTATACAAACAGTGGCTTGTAATATTTATAATGTTCATTGTTTATAAAATTGATCATCGTCTACTGTAACTGTTCTAGTTACTTTCTAGCAACTATCACTGTCGTAGTCATTTTAACGAGAAACTGTAACGAACCAGCATTTGTTTCTCAACAAGCCATAAATTCGCGTCATTCTCACTCCGGCAATATCCCAATATTTCAGACATCGTCGTTTATTAGCATAACATCGGTTCTCGTGTTCTAATAGTCAGTATTATTTTTGCTTCATCCGTGACGGAAAAGCAGTAAACGTTCCTCAAACTCGCTGCTAAAATTATACGCGTTCGTGGAAAGAGTGAGTGTAAATTACGTAAAAAACAGAGATAGTCCACGTGCGATAGTTCCTCTGCGCCAATTAAGCATGTGACTCACCGATAATGAAGAGGACGTTGAAACAGTTGTCGAACGAGGTGCCGACGATTAATCTGGCCAGACAGAAACTCCAGAAGCTGTTGCAGAACGCCGTGCCCACGGACGCGATGAAACCGACCGAGTTGCACGCGACCAAAGCTGAAATTCTGCCGTAATGGTCGGCTATGTAACCGAATATTAGTCCGCCGATGATGCTGCCAACGAAGAAGGCTGACTGTGCCGCTGAACCCAGAAAAGTGTTGTCGCACACCCACTCCAGCTGAAACGCGAAAGAAACAAACGACGTTGTAACTCGGATCAGGCGGATTTCGTGAAAATATGGGACGGCGGAGAGGAAAAGTTACGAGGCTTTAGGATTTTTCGGAATTTCAGGAATTTCCGTAGTTCGGGAATACGAGAAGTTTGGGTAAATTGGGGAATTTGGGGAATTTAGGTGATTTGGGCAATTTGGGGAATTTAGGTGATTTGGGAAATTTGGGGAATTTAGGTGATTTGGGCAATTTGGGGAATTTAGGTGATTTGGGAAATTTGGGGAATCTGGAGAATACGAGAAATTTGGGTGAATTGGGCAATTTGAGGAATGTGGGGATTTTAGGGAATTTGGAGAATACGAGAAATTTGGGGAATTTTGGAAATCTGGAGAATACGAGAAATTTGGGTAAATTGGGCAATTTGGGGAATTTGGAGAATTAGGAGAATACGAGAAATTTGGGTGAATTGGGGAATTTGGGGAATTGGAGGAATCTGGAGAATTTGGAGAATACGAGAAATTTGAGTAAATTTGTCAATTTGGGGAATTTGGAGGATTTGGAGAATACGAGAAATTTGGGAAATTTGGGGAATTTGGAGAATTCGGAGAATACGAGAAATTTGGGTAAATAGGGCAATTCGAGGAATTTGGGGAATTCGGGAAATTTGGGTAAATTATGAAATTTTGAGAATTTGGGGAATTTAGGTGATTTGAGGAACACGAAAATTTATGTGAATTTAGGCACTTTATGCAATTTGTAAAATGTAGTTAACTATGTTAGTTAAGTTTACTTTGTTTCAATTCTAGGGTAATTTAGATAATTTTAGAAATTTATCTCCAGTGAATAATTTAAGTAATTTTTGTAATTTAGATAACACAAGAAAATGTGATAAATTGGATAATTTAGAGCATTTAGGAAATTTTCGAAATTTAAGTCATTTGGGAAGTTTAGGTAAACTGCAAAATACGGGAAATATCCCTAGACCTATATATTCTTAGATTTCAATTGTCCTAGATTCCTATTTCTCCAGATTCTTACTTATCAACCTAACACGATTGAAGAGACAAAAATTTGACGAGTTAAAATTGAAATTATCACTGACAATGTGAGCGTAAATTGTCCTAAAATTATAAAGCGATAACGTTACATGCGCAGATAACAATTATGTTTGAGTGATAGTAAAAAGGTTTTTATAGTAGGGTATTAATTATTATATCCAAGGATATCTCAGTTAAGTACAGTGTACGTAGTTGCATAAATGTAGACACATGAAACAACTTTCAAAGTCTGAAGTTAATATTTGAGGACAAAATTGTAACTATAAAGCGTTATCGCTACCCTTTAAATATATCGTATCGATGCGATAACGCGTTGATAAAAATAAGAAGAAGAGCTCTAAACGAGAGCCCTGATAACGATGATGAGCACAATAGGTAATTACACCTTTAGCCTACGCTTGTGCAATCAACAAGGACACTTTTCTAAATGATAATGTTGTTTTCATCGTCGAAGTTAACGAGCAAAATCTGTATTAAAATACGCTCGTTGAAAGCTCGTTGATAACTGAAGCGTTAAATTTTCAACAGGTATATAGTATACTTGTTATGTATCTACTAATTGAAGCTTTAGAACGAGACGCGGGAAGAAAATAGAAGTACTTCAGATTGGAATTTGTGATTCAAAGTGGAATTACAAATGATGGAATTACGATTCAAATTTCTGATTATATACTTGAGATTAAAATTTTAGATTATATACTTGAGATTAAAATCATCGATTATATAATTCAAATTAAAATTTCAGATTATAAAGTTCTGATAAGAAAACATAAATCACAACATTATGATAAGAAATCATAAATCATAGGATTCAGATATGAATACGAAATATAACATTCAGATTACTGTTTGTAAATTCCGATTCAAGATAGGCAGATAAGGAACGGTGAAATAGCGAAATAGGGAAATGGTGCAATAGTGAAATGATGGAGTAGTAAAATGGTGCAATAGTGAAATAGTGGAATAGTAAAATGGTGGAATGGTGAAATAGTGAAATGGTGGTATAATGAAATGATAAAATAGTGTAATAGTAAAATGGTGCAATTGTGAAATAGTGAAATAGTGAAATAGTAAAATAGTAAAATAGAGAAACAGTAAGGCAGTGGAAAAATGAAAGAGCATAATAGCGAAACAATGAAATAATGAAGCAATAAAATACCAAATAAGTAAAAGAGTAAAATGGTAAATTAAAGTGACTTACCTCGACAGCAATGGACTTATAAGGTATCATCGAGTGATTGAAATTCCATCCGTTTTGACATCGTTTGATAGGCCAGGACAGATTTCCTTTTCTAATACCCTGTGACAATATTTCCTCGTAATTCACATCGTACATGGTACATCTTGAAAACGCCGTGGCATCTTCCGCTTTCAATTCCTCGATCGACGCTGGTGGTATCGATAGCGAGATTCTGAAAACAGAACCAATTATATCTTTATCATTTCCATCACTCAACGTAAAATATACCATAATACTAACTATACCATAATAACCTAACCCACACCTCATCTCTAAATCATACTTAACTGTTATCCCGTTCATCACATATTAATTTCACGTACAAATGAATCGCCATACTTGACCATTCAAATAAAACCACGAAAAACAAAGAACAAGTCAGAAGTCCAAAATAAAAAAAAGAGAACATTCGATACAGAAAATAAAATGAAATGGAAAAAAGAACGAAGTATATAATTTCTAATTAGAACGAAAAACGAACGGTATAAATATGTTCGAATGACTAGGAAGAAACGAAGTTGAACATTCGAGGACCGTTTTGCCATATAATTAGATTCCAGTGTCGACCGGGTTAATTGCCGATCGCTGCACGTTTTTGTTATGTCTATTTCGAGATAAACGTCGTGGAATTACCGCGCGAAACAAGAAAGAATTTCCTGGCCGGCGAGTTCGAGGAATCAGGCGTCTAGAATCAACCGGAGGTCGTCGACCAAACTGGTTTCCGGTGAAGCATCGAACGGTACGAAATCACCACGCGACTATTTTTCGTCGTAGATAAATGATTCACTGGGAAACACGATCGTTCATTGTGAAAAACTGTCTCACTTGGAATTAATTAGAACTCGCGTTACGTTGCTCATTCGATTAACGCGAATACTTGCGGTTTCCGTTTACGCGGTTTCTCGATCGCGTATATGGAATTTTGCTTACTCATGTAATCATGGCGATCTCGATTATACGACGGTACTGAATATGTATGTACGCATGTATGCGTAATATAATGCATTTGGTTCGCTGTTGCAGGTGGAAATGCACGTACAACAAAAGAAAACATAGATTTGATATATCATAGATTAAACATAGATTTCAAATTTAATAGGGTTCTCAAGTTTCAGAGAAGTTTTAAAGGTTTTGTAGACGTTGAAGTTCCATGGTGTTAAAAATCTTAAAATTCTTAGGTCCGAAGTTATTAAAGTCCGGGAAATTCTGAATGTGAAAAGTTGTGACACTCAAAAGTTGCAGAGTACCAAATTTTTAAGGTTCTACAGATCAAAAATGTCTAAATATCCTAATAACAAAATTCTAAGAAAAAATTCCGAAAAATTAAAATTTCTAAATTGTGAAGTTTCTAAATCATTATATATTGACATTTCCACATTATCACATTCCCGAATTCCTACATTCCCAAATTCCCACTTTCCCGAATTACCATATTCCCAAAATCCCACGTGCCCAAATTTCTACATTCCCAAATTTTCACATTACCAAATTTCTACATTCCCAAATTCCTACATTCCCAAACTACCACATGACCAAATTCGAACGTTCCCAAATTCCCATGATCTCAAATTCCCACATTACCAAATTGCTTCATTTCCAAATTTCTACATTTCCAACCTTCTACATTTCCAAATTCCCACGTTCCCAAATTCCCACGATCCCAATTTCCCACGTTCCCAAATTCCTACATTCCCAAATTCCCACATTCCCACATTCCCACATTCCCAACTTTCCACATTCCCAATTTCCAACATTCCAACACCCTCGCATTCTCACATTCCGACATTCCCCAATTCCCACATTCCCATATTCAGAAAAATTCCTACATTCCCACATTCCCACATTCCCAAATTCCCAAATTTCCATATTCCCAAATTTCCACATTCCCAATTTCCCACATTCCAACACCCTCACATTCCCACATTCCTACATTCGCCAATTCCCACATTCCCATATTCAGAAAAATTCCTACATTCCCACATTCCCACATTCCTACATTCCTACATTCCTACATTCCCACATTCCCAAATTTCCGAACTCCTGCAGTTCTAAGATCCGAAGATTTAAATGTTGAAGAGTTTCTAACATTAAAAATCCCGAATTCTCAGATTCCTATATTCCTGCAATTTCTTCGTTCACAAATTCTTGAATTTCTCAAGATGTTCTCAAGTTGTAAAATTTGTCGAAATCCTAAACTTGTATAATCACAAATTTCAACGCGGAAGATGCGATGTGTGCAATGTACGGTACACCGTTGCAACTGGTATCGCACGTGTTGTGCATACGCCGTGAGCAAATATTATGACTGCGTCGGTTATACTGCCGTGACGTGATTCGCTATCGCGACTCAAAAGTGAAAATCCTCTAATAAGTGGAAAATTCTGTCGTTGCGAATTTACTATTGACACGTTCGCAAATTACAGGATTCGGTTGCGCACGTGGCATTCCGCGGGAGATCCTCTTGAACTCGAGCTTCGTTCAGGTATTAAGTACCTCGAGTTGTTTGTGTTTAATGATACACAATCTTGTTGCTGATGATAACACAAATACACTGATTTGTCAGGGATTATTTTGGACGATTCGAGAGGTTCTTACGCAATGTGATGAATTTTTATAACACTATGACTGGGTGCTAAAAGTGTCAGACTTTCGAGTTAATAAATTCTGAAATTTCTGAAGGTACGTATTTGGAACGAGAACTGGAACTTTGAATGTTTAGAGCTAGAAGATACATTAATTAATTTTGTAGCAAGTGCACAATTTTTAATTTTATAGGAAAGTTTATAATTGTTTTACGGAAGTGTCAGATGTTAGACGCTTACTTTTCGTGGTCTGTGAGGTTCCATTTTTCAAGTTCTGGCACCGCACACCAGTGCTCGGCAGGTACCAAGGTGATGAAGAATTGTGTGAAGTAGAGGAATGCGTAGACGAAGGTGAATGGCAGCAGCAAGATGAAGAGGAACAATTGATATCGATTTGCTTCGCCAACATAAGGCAAGATGTCATCGAAGCTGCTGATCTTCGGATGTTCACCCTCCTCCGCTTTCACGGCCTCCACCATCACAGTCATTATGCCGATCTCTGTAAATTAACCATCACACGTTAATTATCCAACAAGAATTAACCTTATACGAAGTCAGATTCAGTTCAAGATTAATGGAGCCACATGAACAAAAAATAAAATATCAATATATAAATCAAATTTTAAAGAAATTTTGATTTTCAGACTTCAAGATTCAAATCGTATCACGATAAAATAGTTTTAGTTGCGAATTTTATTACTTGAGTATTACTTTGAACGCAAAAAATACGAGAGATGAATAATATAATTAACCGATTAAAACACGTTTATTCAATCCCTTCTTCGAAGATTATTACATCTCGATTACGGTCAATAAATCATCTTCAACCGGTTATTATCCTGTCATTACACCATTTGTTATAACATTATTTCTTCCATTATTTCATCACAATATCAACGCACACGAAAATTACAAAAATGATGTCTTCACTGTGTAACGAAATACGATAAGGCACACCAGGTGCGTCATACGTTTTATTGTATAGATAACATAAATTATTACTTTGAGACAAGTTCAAGATTAAACAGTATAGTTCACTGATATAGTCCAAAAGTCCCAACCATGTGATTTGCATCGTACAATTAAATATCATATGACGCACCAGGTGCGTCACGTGTTTTACAATACAACATAAGTCACTGCTTTGAAATGAGGTAGAGATTGAACAGTATAGTTCACTGATATAGTCCAAAAGTCCCAACCATGTGATTTGCATCGTTCAACTAAATATCATATGACGCAACAGGTGCGTCACGTGTTTTACAATACAAGTCACTGCTTAGAAATCAGTTAGAGATTGAACAGTATAGTTCACTGATACAGTTCAGATGTCCCAACCATGTGATTTGCATCGTACAACTAAATACCATATGACGCAACAGGTGCGTCACGTGTTTGACAATACAACATAAGTCACTGCTTAGAAATCAGTTAGAGATTGAACAGTATAGTTCACTGATATAGTTCAGAAGTCTCAACCATGTGATTTGCATCGTACAATTAAATATCATATGACGCACCATGTGTGTCACAAGTTATACCGTGCAGTCAACATAAGTCAGCGTTTCGACACGAAATAAGGATCGAACAGTGTGGTTTGATATAGTTCAAAGACCACGACCGCGTAATTTGTACAATGTAATTAGTGCCCCAAAAAAAGCAGGCGTGCAAATGAGATTTCTCTTTGTTAACAAAAAGAATGGTTGCAGGAGAAACATGCTTAATTGGTGTCAAGGTAGAAACTGAATCGTGAAAACAAAATTTTCAGGGACACTTTAGAAAATTTGAATATGGAATTTTTATAAATTTCATGTATTAATTACGATAGATGTAATAAAGGTTATAAACTTTGTCAGTTGTTTTTCTCTCTAATAAACGATAATTATGTAAATATGGTAAAGACAGTAGAGATCTTTAATTGTCTGAAACCGTAAGGATATCAGGGTAAACTACAATTCGATAAACGGCATTTTGTTATTTAAATGAGCTTGGCATTAATTCAGCTCGCACTCTGTATGACAGACATTCTGTGCTCCTAACTGTCATTTTTCACCCGTTAACGATTCTAATCTCCGATCGCTCCGTTACATTTTCTTGTGAAACCTTTTCCGTATTCAACGGCGACTATCGAAGAAAAGTCACGTTAGGTGTAAAACATATTTATGGGAAACCAAATAATCGTTAACGTTAATAATGGAATTCGTTCGTTTGACTCAAAAGGATCGGTCGAGCGAACGGATGGTAATTAACTATTAAAGGATTGCAATAGTCTTGCAAAAGATATCAAGGATCTTTCGTTTTACAGTTCAGTTCACATCAAATCGTGTATCCTGTTACGCTTATTTCGAATTACATGATAAAACGAGAACTGTAACATACGCAAATATTCCACAATTTTCAATAATACCAAAAATTAGTTCATATTTCTTTTAAACTATTAAATCCCATTAATATATCATATGTTCAAGATGAACTTTAAAAATGCTTTCTATCAAACTAAACAGACATACTCCCTATTTAGTTTATTTTAATAAATTAGTAAGAACAAACGAATCTACATACTTCCAAAAGTAATTGAGATATATTAATACTGAAATAGTGACGTTAACCTAGTCATTGAAGCATTAGTTCAAATATTTATATAATCGACACGCAAGCTAAGTCAAGAACTAGTAAAATACGTAACTCGTTATCTATTGACCGCATTAAAAAATGTTTTAAGCTAATTACGTCTGAAGAGAGTGTAACGCAATTCTTTTAAAACCTTCCTCGAGCCCATCGACAGGTAATAAATTATTTACGACAGTATTTCTAACTAGCTAATGGTGTAATCGTACGCAGAGAGGATCGCTTTTCAAATTTCCCGCGCAGAACGCCTCCAGCCAGAAAATCTGAACGAAGACTATTACGCGTCTACCTTCAACGACCGATTACACAAAACGGTGGACCTTGAAGCTCGGATCCCAGAAGAAGTAATAATTAATGGATTAGTCGCGGTCTAACACAGATCCATGATTTTGCATACATGATTTTCCTCGCCTTCTCCTTTGATCAGGGAAAGCGTTCGCCATTGGAAATTCAACGATGTACGCGCGCGTAAACGCTGCGCACGCGCAATAACAATTCGCGAACGTAAAAAAGTAGATCGGCGATGTTTCACCTTTCTTTCTTTTGTCGTTATCCGTTCCAAAAAGAGAAACACCGTAGGAAAAACATGGAGTAGACATTGCGTGTCTCATGGCCGATCCATTAATTGGCGTGATAGCGTTGTTCTTTCTAGGATACACGGGTTTCTTTCATCTTTGATAATGAGACTCTCAACGAGACTGATTGTTAAACGATTCTTCTCGTTTCTTTTTTGTTTATTGCACAATGGGAAATTGCGTTTATCGGTTGTAACGATCGACGGGAAGAGAAGGTAATTTAAATTCTTATTGCGTGTTAATAGTCACTGTGTATGATAATGGAATTTCGTGTAATTGAACGATGAGTTAGTGTGATAGCGATGGATAATCGTGCGCTTTAATGTTGAAAGAAAATTAAATACTCTGGGCGATGTTGAGGATGACGATAACTATCCTTTCTCGCTATTAAATTATGAAAATTGAACGAGTATAATCATAGTATATTTAGAAGTTCAGTAGCTTAGCAATTTGGAAATTAGAGATTTGAATCTTATATACCTCGTGGCAATATAATGCGAGGATGTGTGGTACATGACAATGTAGCATGCAACGACACAGCGGGTGGCAATATAGTACATGACAATTAATTGTTTTGTCATATAATGCGAGGAAATATAATGCGTGGAAATATAATGAGAGGTAGTATAATGCGAGGTAACATAATGCATGGAAACATAATGTGTAACAGAATAACGGCTAGAGGTGCAGCGCAAGGCAATATAACGCGTGGCAATATAATGAGTGGCGATATAACGCATGATAATCTAACGCGTAATAGTCCAACACGTAGAAATACAGTATGTGGCAATATAACGCGTGATAATCTAGTGTGAGGCAATATAATGCGTGGTAGTACAACGCGTGGCAATATAACGAGTGGTAATATAACGCATGATAAACTAATGCGTAGCAATACAATATGTAGCAATATAATATGTGGCAATATAACGCGTGATAATCTAATGTGAGGCAATATAACGTATGGCAATGCAACGCGTGGCAATATAACGAGTGGCTATATGACGCATGATAATCTAACGCGTAGCAGTACAACGCGTAGAAATACAGTATGTGGCAATATAATGCGTGACAACCTTGTGTGAGGCAATATAACGCGTGGCAATGCAATGTGTGGCAATACAACGCGTGGCAATACGAGTGATAATATAACGCTTGATAAACTAACGTGTAGCGGTACAACATGTAGCAATACAATATGTGGCAATATAACGCGTGATAATCTAGCGCGTAGCAATATAACACGTGGCAACACAACGCGTGGCACTATAATTCATATTAATACAACGCGATGTGATATACCACGTAACGATTATTATTCGAATATTTGCATATGTTTAAATCGAAGTAGTTGCATATTATCAAGATTTAGAATGTTTACAGGCTTCATGCAATGACTGATAAAGAAGCAGTCTTTAAACTCTGTATTTTTCCTCTTTAAATCTCAAGACAGATGCGAGACATATGCGAAAACAAGGAAGAATTAAAGACTCTGCCCCAAAAGCGCATTGAACGATGATTCATAACTTGCTTGTTTTACTCGAAACAATTGCAAGGTAGAAAATCATCGCAGATCATAATAAAAATATACTCTTACTTTATACATTATGCTACGCATCAAAGACTAGATACGAAACATCGTTAACGAAGATACACGAGTGAATGTACACCATTATGATGCTGTGATATCGTATACATAAATGCAACGGTGCAAACATTGAAATTAGCATAGGTAATGCATCATTCTAAGTTCTTTGTTTAGTTTGTTACGCGGCGATCGTCTACTTTTTAGTAGGATTTATCACAAATTCCATTTGCATCCACCTCTAAGATTCAAGATACGTGCAGAAGTCATTCTTTTTTAGTCGCATCGATCGAACAGCCTGCAATAAAGCACTCCTCTATTCGTGGAAAGACAAACGCGAATAGCATACCAAGAAATAGACACCGACAATAACAATGTGTACACTTTGCAACACGATTTCGCACATTTACCCTTAGGAATGTTTAATGCCACGACATATTTTCTTGTACGTACTCACAGCACTCTGACCCGAAACTTTTGTTTTACGATTAGTATTGTAATTGAGGTGAACAAAGATGTGCACGTTTCTGAGATTCTTCAAGGGAAGTTTCGAAACGATGTTTCTAAGTGTATTTTTGATGGTGCTATTTGCTGAAATAAATTCAAGTGGATATTCGATGTGAAGATTTGTACATTTGGATTATGAGAAAGTTTCACTTCGAGGTAGTGCAGCTTTGAATTTTTGTAATTTAAGATCTGCGATTTTGTGATTTGTGAAGTTTTGTAATCTTGTAACTTGAAAATTTGAGCAACCAAAAATAGTGGAATGTAGAGATTTTTAAATTTGTAATTTGAGAATTTTGAAAATGAACAGGTAGAAAATTTGATGTTAGATACTGAAAATTTGAGAATTTGAGGATTCAGACGTTGAAAATGACAGAACTCGCATCTTGAGGTAAAAGAATCAGGTACTTCAAAAATCTGATTCAAGTACGTGAAAATTCAAAAACTTGTTCTTCCAAATTAGATTCGCGAAGCTTGCACTTTTCAAAACTCTCAAATCCCCAATTCATTCATACGAAAATCACTCGAAAGAAATCTCCGCGAATGCACATGCTCCAATTCACGACACTGATCACAACCGCGAAAGTGGTGCAAACCCACGAGAAGCCCAATCGATAGGAGAAATCGAAGAGAAGAATCACTGAACCTTACAGAATCCAAATGAAGGCGTTTACCTTTAGTAGATAGTTCGTCACAAACGGAAACTCGCGCAAAAATGTCTCGCGACTGGAATAAAAGATCGCAACGATCCGTGCAGGCAGCACGTGTTCGATCTCGATCGTGACAATGATCTTGGCCGAGCTGTGCACGAGATTCACGCGATTTTTCGTTGACGCCGGGCTACATATCGTCGTTTAAAAGAGGGCACGCACCGACTGTTGGCCGCGTGTACAATTAGTGGGGCTTTATAGCGCGTGCAAGAACGAAAGCGGTGCCCCACCAGCGGCGCCGTTCAGCCATTGGACGACTGCCTTTGGGCCCCTTGAATCGCCCGTGACGTCACTGGAGAACTCTTTCAACGGGGGATTTCGCGTCTGGTTTCGCAGATCTCGTTTGCCCGTGTCCCGTCATGGATCGGCGGTGTAACGTGTTTTCAGTAGCCGTTGGGTTTTCTCGTGACGCGTTCTCGCTTTTTTTTCTTCTTCTTCTCTTACCGTTTTCCTCGTTCGCTTCGCGAGAAAGACGCACGTACGTGTTTGCAGGTGATAGTTAATGATGGATATCTGAAACGTTCTACAGGTTTCTAATGATACGAGAATTCTTCAGATTACGCGGGGATTTTCAGGAGAATTCTCAGTTAGAGACATGAAAGTCTTGGAGCATTGAATGTGTTGCAAGTTTGAATTTCTTCGAGTCTTGGAGTTCTTCAAATTCTGAATATCGTAGAAGGTTGAAGTTTTGAGAATTTTTTAATTGTTGGCTGTTCTGGATATCTTGATTTCATTCACGGTTTTGGATGTCTTTAAATGTTTACAATTTTTGGAATTCTTCAAGATCTTGAGAAACCTAAAATTCATAAAATTCTTAAAAATGTTGAAATTCTTAAAATTTATAACATTTTTAAAATACATAAAATTCTTATAATATATAAAATTGATAAAATTCATAAAATTCATAAAATTCTTAAAATTATATATTTCTGAAAGTCCTACTTTCTTCTGAAGCTTAAAGTTCTTGAAATTATTCAAGGTTTTAAATGTATTAAAATTCTTAAGTTATTTTTTAAAGCTTGAAACTCTTGAAAATCTGGAAAATCTTATAATTCTTAAAATTCCTAATACCCTTAAAATTCTTTAAATCATAAAGGTTGTGAAATTCAAGTTATTTTTTAAAAAATTATGCAAGTCTCGAAATTCTTTAAATTACTTATAAAATTCCTGCAAGTTCAAAAATTCTTAAGATTCCCAACCATCTTGAAAACTTTGAAACTATCGAAAACTTTGAGAAGCCAAAAACCTCGAAAATCCTTGAAAGTCTCGTAAGTCAAGAAATCCCTGAAAATTTTTAAAAGTGTTGAAAGTGCGAGAGTTCCCAAACATTTCAAAAGCCTTGAAAGTGTACCGATCCTTGAAGATCTTGTTAAAATATTGAAAGTGCCTGTAACGCGTTGAACTTGCAAATAAAAGAATCGCGGTTAATAATACGTTTTTTATTAGTAGAGGCATAAGCGGATGTTATTAATAAAAATGATACAGAAATGATAAGAGTTGATGGAGCGAGATCGGGTTTGACTTCGATTGAAATAGTTCGATCGTGTTTGCGATCGTATTTATATTAATGGCAGATTGATTGGTTATGAGAGCGTGAATCAATAAGCGTGAAAAATGATCAATGAATGACTTACTTTAGTTTCAATCTGTTTGTAACAAGAACAATCATTGTTCAAAATACTAATAATACACGCAAGTACAAGTAACTGACAACAAAACACTTAAAAATAAATTAACAATAAAACGCTTAATTTTATCAAAATCTCCAACAAATTAAACCCCTCTAAATTGCAAATAACTCGTACCTAAATTTCAAGCGGAATGGTATTTATTTCGGACAGATCGAACCAGAACAAAATTAACGTCATTAATAATTAATTAGTAAAATTGAAATTCCTTCGAATAAAATCGACAGCGATCCTTTGATATCCAGTTCATTACACCTTCGAATAAAATCGTTCAATGTTGTTTCTCTGAATAAGAAAAACCAAGACGAAATCTGGGTAACAAATTTATATATTCCCGTTCCGCGTCATTAATTTTCATGATGGTTTTGCAATTACTCGCGTAATTTTGTTGTTTTATCGCTAACGATATATCTTTCATTTTTAACTTGCTAAATCATTCACGCTTTCGTTCGCGATTCATTTCTTTCCATAGACAAATATTTCTATTTCCATATCTCTATTATTCTAGATCCCTAGATACATCTCTGGACTTCTGTATAACGGATGTCACTACACCTGATATTTCTACGTTTCGATGTTTTTGAATTTTGCTATTTCTGGGTTGCTATATTTTTAGATCCTAATATCCCTAGAAACAACTAAAGTCCGAATATCCCTAGATACCGATACACCTGAAGTCCCGATATCCCTAGATTTCCATGTCCCTAGCGCCCGATATCTCTATGCTACAATATCATTAGACCCCAGGTATTTCTGAATTCCAATATCTCTAGGTCCTGATATCACTAGATTTTGATAATAGCTAGTCCCGTTATCCCTAGATTTCAACATCTGCTTGTGCTTGATGTCCCTAGATTTCGATATTGCTAGGCACCGATATTTCTATATCCTAATATCCCTACGTCCCGATATCATTAAATCCCTAAAATCTCAATGTCCTTAGAACTCTATGCTCCCAGATTCCTATGTCCCTAGATCCCTATGCTCCTAGATCTCCATACCCTTAGATCCCTATGTCCCTAGATTCCTATGTCCTCAAATTCCTATGTCCCTAGATTCCTATGTCCTCAGATTCCTATGTCCCCCAGACCTATGTGTTCCTGGATTCCCACGTGCCAAAATTTCTATGTCTCTGAATCCCTATGTCCCTAGATTTCTATGTCTCTAAATTCCTATGCCCCTAGATCTCTACGTCTATGAATCCCTATGTCCCTAGACTCCTATGTGTCTAAATCTCTATGTCCCTAGATTCCTATGTCTCTATTAGTATATCCGTATACGTATTCGTAGATCACACGTGTGCCAAGATATGCCCCTAGATGTTCACAGATTCGATCCACGATTCTGCCATAAATCGTCGATCTCTTTTGTTTATCCGTGAAAGCAGCAAACAATAAAATTCAACAGGTGATCGATTGACCCAGTTTTGGCGAAATAAATTCGCTCGATTACGGAGCTTCCTGATCCTCGAACACAAAGTGATGAATTGCCCAAGGCGAAGTCGCAGTGAGTAATGAAATCCATTCGCGAAACTCCGGATACGGAGAACCCGAGAACTCGGGGACTCCGCGTGTACAACGTACACCCGATACCCTTGAGTAATAGAGAACTATGCTTTTTCGCCGGCCATAATCGTTCTGTAACATTTGGAGTGTCCGTAATACATGTAAGGAGACGAAACAATAGACAAGATAACGAATTACGATCCGTGTTTTATGCTCGTTATTTTCGTACGAGCGTTTTTATCGCGGTAATCGCGTGTTTAATCAGTCGTAGTGCCACACTAGCCACGTTTATTTCCATCGAGGAAATCATCGCGTCGATTATGTGTACACTTCGTTAATTGTACACATTTTTCGCCGAAGATCATCGGAAAGACTCGCGCGAATCGACCTTCGTTCGGATTCTGCGAGAACGCGTATTTCATTCAAGTCAACCCGACGTTTCGTAATGATCGCATCGATTTATAGCGAATCGATCGAAGTGTCGGTCACACAATTTTTTTAGAGGAAATTCGGGTGTACGATGTACAAGAAAACGATCTGTGCATTGGGTCGACCAAGTTGTTCCCAATTTTCAATTTTCTTTTACAATGTTAGACAACGATCGTACTCGCTTGCGTTCAACTGCATATGTATACAATGCAATTATTGCTCTTTATCGCTATACAGTAAGCAATTATTGCTTAACCTTCGGAGAACTGAGTCGAGACTTTAATGACCCAACGCTACGTGCGATTTAGTTTCTGCTTTTTATGTTTCCGACATTTTACGCATTTTACAAATTTTCGTCAATTCTTGCAATTTCCTTAAACTTTCACCATTTTCCGAATTCTTGCAATTTTCTCGACTCTGTGGATCTTCTCGATTTTGCCGCTTTTTCAAATTTTATGAATTTATCAAATTTTTCAGGTTTCTAACATTTCTCCGATTTTCCAAGTTTCTAAAATTTACCAATTTTCAGTCTCATCAATTTTCCTATCTTTTTTAAATTCTATAAATTTTCCAATTTTTCTGGTTCCCATAATTTTTCTAAATTTTCAAGTTCTATAAATTGTCATGAATTTCCTAAATTTTTATAATTTCTGAAGTTCTTGAATTCTCTAATTTTTCTGAATTTGTGGTGCTATTTATGCTGATACTATTTTGATTACGTTTCTTGATTGATTGATTGATTGGTTTTGTTAGGGCCTCTATAAGTGTTACCATTGGCTTACCTTTTATTATTTTTAAAAATTGTATACTTAATGATATTGTATAATATCTGAATAATAATCACCGTTCTCCGTTTATTGTATCACGTGCTAATTACACAATACCTGCGAAACCGAGCGAAAACGATAAAAACATGTCCGGTCGTTCTTTCGAAAATTAATGAGACGCAGATGTAAAACATGGAATGTAGAAAAACAACATGAAACGTTATCGTATTTATGTACGTAACGTTCACTGAAATTTATGAGTGGTTAGAATATTGAAAAAAGGAAACCGGTAATAACAAAATCAAGTCATCACGGCAAACCGTTCAGTATATTCAGTGAATTTGTTTGAAAACTGCAGTTCTCTCTTTCGCAAACAATTCACCATCTTTCTCCGTAATATTGACACTGACATCAGTACCATCGGTTTTAATTCATGGAACTTTTTTTATCATCGGTAAATGCAGACGACGAACATGATTCTGCCGATTCGGAAAAAATTTCTTAAAAAAATAATGTCTTCGTTGAAATTTACAAGGGATTACCAAATTTTGTTTCAGCGATTGTCACAATTATTTATCTTATTTCGAGTATTCTCATTCGGTGGTTGTAAATTTCACATTTGACTAAACACGTTAGGACCACGAAAGGCTGAATTAAATTCAACGCGCGAAATAAGATTTGAGTTCGAGCGTGTTCACGTGTCCGAAGTGAAACGTTCGATCAGAATCTACCTGAAATAGAATTTGCATCTCATCCCCGGGTGATAACGTGTCACCTTTACAGGGATTTGTTCGAATTTTAACGAAACGCCGATTACGAACAATTCCCCATCGTTTCGCAGACGAAAAACATTTGCATAGGTAATTGCTGCTATAAATATATTCGAGCAGTGTCTCCGACGAATTCCGTTATCAGAGCGATTCGAAGACCCGCGCAGGCAAAGAAACAAACATTGTACCGTTGCAAATTCTGTCGTCGGTATTAATTTAAGATGTGTCAAATAATTAGAACACCACGTGACTATTTGAGATGAGTCTCCTACAGAACATGGTATGAACCAGTCGGTACATATATCACACGCGCTCAACAAGTGTACAATCGTAAATCCACTTTGCAAGTTTTCATGATTTGCAACTTTTAGGTATTGCTAATTTACGAATTATTTAGATTAGAGTTATCCAGGATTATTGAAATCTAGGGTTATGGTGATTTATGGTTATTGAGATCGGATCTTGAGATTTCGGGTTACTGCAATCTAGGGATCGGAGATCTGGGGATTTTTGACTCTAGGGATACTGCGATCTAGGGATATCGATATCTAGGAATATTGCAATTTAGGGATATCGGTAACTAGGGATATTGATATCTAGGGATATCGACATCTAGAGATATTGGAATTTAGGGATATCGGTATCTAGGGATATCGAAATCTAGGAATATCGGTATCTAGAGATATCGGAATCTAGGGATATCGAAATATAGGGATATCGGGATCTAGGGATATCGGTATCTAGGGATATCGACATCTAGAGATATCGGTATGTAGAAATATTGCAATTTAGGGATGTCGGAATCTAGGGATATCGATAACTAGGGATATTGATATCTAGGAATATCGGTAACTAGGGATATTGATATCTAGGGATATCGACATCTAGAGATATCGGAATCTAGGGATATCGGTATTTAAGAATATCGGCATTTAGAGATATCGCTATCTAGGAATATCGATTACTAGGGATATCGGTACCTAAGGATATCGATATCTATGAATATTGGCATCCACATGCATCTATGTATATGTAGGGATATCTACTAGTCATCGGTACTTAGGGTTATAGAGATGTAGAGACGTTGAAATCCAGAACCTGTAGATCCTCCGACCTATTCAGATCTAGGGATACTCGAATCTCGAAATTTAAAGTTATTCGAATCTTCGAATGTGGTGATATGTGGACCCAGAGATCCAGGGAATTTACTTGTCAATTCCATATATAAACTAATCCCACGTCATCAAACGAAATCGTCAAATTCGAATTAGATTCGCTGTGCATAATATTCGAAATCTTTCGCTAATCGCAACGAGGAAAAGACGGCTTTTCCAAGAAATCATCCAAGAAAGTAGCGAAGTACACAAACGCTTATACGTCTGTCACGTAGAAGAGATACAACTAACAATCCTGGTTAAGAAGTTAACGACACCGGATTAAGGTGCCCGTGGGAGCATTGTCTCGAGTCTCGATACTTCCCGAATCGCGTTAATCATTTTTCACACTCGATAATGGTGTAACGCTTTGTTTCTCCAGCGTGTAACACCGCAGCTCACAAGTTCGTCGGTCGAAGGCCGTTACGTTTGCCAACGAATCGATCCGAGATTACGAAACGCTTATACGCACGTGCTATCTTTCGGTTTTTCACAGACACCGTGTTCAACACAGCTTCATTGCGCGCTGTCATCTCGCATTATCTTGTCACTCGTGTGAAGAATATCGCTGCTACGAGTTTTGAATGAATCGTTTCGGGTGCAGTTCCGAAATACTCTTGAGAAACAATTAATACGTTATTGTAAATACCGCTTTCGCTCGGGAGATGCCGATGACCTTGAAGGCGGACATCCAAGGAAGGCACACGGTTCCCAACAGGTCGTGGAGCTGGCCACAGACAAACGACCACGAACAACCGGAGAAGGTCGTTCCTGTGATTACCAGAAGCCACGAAGACGAGTTTGAAACCGGTTCGTGCCAGAGAATCAAGATGAAGGAGTAAGAAGACGGGTCCGGCGAAACTCGCCGTCCACCTCGAACTGGAGGAGGACAGAAATCGATGCAGAATTTCTTTCAGACGATCGTTTTACCCATCGATCTGCAACTTTCGGTCTAAAACCTGATGAATATACAAATGGAAACTTCACCGTAACTGTAATACCGTGTTGCGGCAAATTTCGGTGGTAGATTAGATCGGATTCAAAGATATCACTATCACCTGCCGTATTTAGTCGTTACGGTATCTTTGATTGTTTTATCCGTTGACCCATTTTGGTATTTCGTAACAAGTCGAGAGAAATGTCTTATCTCGCTATGAAAATTCGTCTTTATTCGGAATCGGTATAAAATATGAGCGCATACTTTTCAAAATTAATGATTTTTGTCTCTGAAGTTATTGCAGATGATTTACGTACCTTTAGTCAAGTGTCATACTTAATGTCAAAATTATTATATACGACATATCACTAGCCTGTCATAGAAAATATATGAGTAGACGCATGTTAAATAACAAACTTGAAAACGTAAGATACGCGAGATGATTTGACGGTCTGAGGTCTGTACATTTCGAGAGCGATGAATCTTCTTGCGCTGCAAATAGATCGCGACGTCGATAATGGGTGATCAAACTATCTTCAGCAGCAGTGCAAATATATTGCCACTAAAAACAATAATTTATCGGTAAAGCGTTAAGGCAATAAAAAATTATCTTGTTCTCTTTCAGTTACATAATGCAAAATACATGAAATTCTGAACAAGTGCGAACACTAAACTCATATTCCAATATGTACAGAAATTGAGTTCACTGTTTACACAAATTATACACTTCAACTTTGGACCGTTTTTATTACAACGTGTCGATCAAACTTGTGTCCAAACGAAGGTTAGATCTATTACGGGGGTTCAATTCGGAGGAGCTGGAATATTTTCAGACACTTGCTCTTAAAGAAGGCGGTCCATTTAATTGGACGAAACGTAAGTGACTGTTCAAAACTGGTATATTAACAAACTGACGTAGGCAACGAATTTCGGCGTTAACTTTTTAATAGGAACAATGACCGCCAGGGATTCCAGTTAACCGTTATATAAGGATGACGAATGATCAAAATTAATTTTAAGTAGTGCCAATCGAATGGCGCAAAACCAAATACCTTCAGTTCCGATTAGATTAGAATTGATGATTCGAACGATTAAATGAGGGGACATTTAGCGATTTATCGCATGGTGAGAAAGCGCGGCATTATATGTGGCGATATAATGTGTGGTGATACAACGCGCGCCGATATAACGCGTGGCGATACAACTCGTGGTGATACAACGTGCGGCGATATAACACGTGGCGATATAACGCGTGGCAATATAACGCGTTGCAATACAACGCGTGGTAACCTATCGCGTGGCGATATAACGCCTGGTAACCTATCGCGTGGCGATATAACGCGTGGTAATCAATCGCGTAGCGATATAACGCGTGGTAACCTGACGCGTGGCGATATAACGCGTGGTAACCTAACGCGTAGCGATATAACGCGTGGCAATATAACGCGTGACAATATAACGCGTGGTAACCTAACGCATGGCGACATAACGCGTGGAAACTTAACGCGTGACGATATAACGCGTTGTACTCTATCGCGTGGCGATATAACGCGTGGAAACTTAACGCGTGACGATATAACGCGTTGTACTCTATCGCGTGGCGACATAACGCGTGGAAACTTAACGCGTGACGATATAACGCGTTGTACTCTATCACGTGGCGATATAACGCGTGGAAACCTAACGCGTGGCAATATAACTCGTGGCGGTACAATACATCGCGTTATGCGATGCATAGTATTACAACATGTAATGATTTATCGCGTGGCGATATAGCATGTAGAGCCACGACTCTTGTCGGTCTAAAGCTCTGCGATATAGAACATGTTGAGCGGTTCAAAAATTCGATCGCAACTTTCCGCACAGAAATTGATAGCAGGGAGTTCTGGAAAGCATCAGTGATAATGAAAGTTATTTAATTCACAAGTAACTTCAAACACCATAAATCTTTCAAGTCAAAGTTGCAAATAATTACGGTGAATATTTCAAAAATGACTTATCTACATCGATAAAAGTTTGTTATCGGAATTTTGATAAGTTCGAAGCGGAAGTCTCGAATTTAATTGTGAATCGAAGAATGTTAGATGAAAAATGAATGTAACTTTATCGGCAGTTTACAATTAGTTCCAGCGCAAATCGGTAACTAATCACGTACGCTTGGCGGCAAAAAACGGGAACAAGTGGACACGTAAAAATGTCTATGACGTAATAATTTGTGGGGCAGACAAAGTCACCGGCTGGTTTTGCGCGTAAATCCTTGATATTTAAAAGCAAGCTGCGCGCTCGAGACTCGCATTAAAATGTCACCGAACGATGCACCGAAACGTGCATCGAAACGTGCAGTTATCAGTGCCATTACACTATTGCACCGACGACAAGTAACTAACCGTGGACAGGTTTAAACACGTAAACGGAAAGATACCGCGTGTTCATGTATTTAATTGCATAACAGAAGTATGCAGTTGGCAAGAGACAAGGGGTCAAATTTTCGAGGAGTTTGCGATAAATGATGTTTCACTACTTTTACAATTAAGTTGCCTTTGCGGTACGTTTGAAATATTCTGTCCGAGAAAATGATACTTGGATGAATTAGTTGATACACCATGAATATGTAAAGTTCCAGTAAATCGTAGGAAAACGCTTCTCAGAAATTTTAGAGTACCTTATAATTTGCAGATATTGAAATGACCGGTTTTGATCAAACAGTGATATTAGTTTTATACTTCAAATCTCTGTGAGGATGACGTGGCATTGACGTTCGAATATTTTTTTTTGATTGGACATTCTTTGAAGCTGGCGTTCTATAATTAAAATATATACGATAGGGGAAACCCAGTATGTTTTAATGAGAATATATGTAGTAAAAGAAATTAGTATTTTACAGGTTGATAAATGAAGGTTGAAAAATGACTTCACGTTATAAAACTAACGACCAGATAAGATACTGAATAATTAGAGTGTTCATTCGTTACTCCAGCGTTAAAACGCTGAAAATGAGTCAGCCCTTTCCGGTCAGTTGCCGAACACTTTGTAGATCTTTGTCTACAAATACCTGTGCGTTTCTGTTGCATTGATATCGGGAATTATCGTCTTAAATCAAGCACAATGCGATTACTTTCCCCATTGGTTGAGAAACCACCAACATCGCGTCATACACCCTTCTCTCGTGACGCAAATCGCTCTCACGAGCGTGTATTCGAACGAAAAATTCGAATAAAAAGGTCGGTGATGCAAATCATGAGGAAAAGTTAGAACGACGATGGTAACTTTCAGTCGGGTCGATTATTGACATTTTCGAACAGGAAAAGGAGTAGGTTAATTACTTTTTTATGGAATGCTCATTTTGCTTCATTATTTATATGTGTAGTGAAAGCTTGAGTTTTTCCTCCTGACTGAGAAAGTTGCCTACGCACGACTTTTATCTTTTTTATAGGTGAAGTCTTTTGGAGACACTTATAGCGATTTTTAAAAGTTTCAAATTTAGAAATTTTGAAGTTGCAATTTTAAAAAATTCGCAAGTTATAAAATATGAAGAACAATGTTAAAATTCTCAAATATCTAGGTTTCAAAGCTGAACAAATGGAAATATCAAACTTTCAAGTAGAAACATCATAACATCATAAATTCCCAAAATTTCGATGAAACAGAATTACAAAATCCCAAAATTCCAAAGTGGCAAAATGGCAAAATCCCAAAATTGAAGAAAGTTCGAAAATCCCAAATTTTCAATCTATCAAGACTTTAATATCCCATGATTCCAAACTTCAAAATGGTAGCCGATCAAAATGATTCTGCAAAGAATTTCATTTTAGTGGAAAGCGAGAAATGTAACCACTGTTCAGGTTGTCAGTTTCCGAAGTTTACGTAATCATTTCGTAACGTTTCAGTGAAAAAAAAAGAAGATATAATTTTTATGCTGGCTGTTATCGAATTTAGTTTCGCGACACCTTTGGCTGAAAGCGAGACCCGCAGAGTATTTCGTAACATCTATCGTTGGTAACCGTGAATTATGCTTCCTCTTGAGAACACCTTCTAATGTTTTACGATTCTTTTTTGTTCCCACAATGATACAGTTTCTTGTATTCTACAAATTCTTGCATTTCTTACAACTCTGCTCGGTCTCATAACTTGGAGATCTTAGGATGTTGAGCTACTAATTAATCGATCATTTCTGTAACTAATTCGCTAGTTTACTAACTGATAATTTCATGCGTGGTAATCTAACGCGCGGCGATATAACGCGTGGCGATATAGTACGTAGTAACTCAACGCGTGGTAATATAACGCGTAGTAACTCAACTCGTGGCGATATAACGCATGGTAATCCAACGCGTGGCGATATAACGCGTGGTAACTGAACTCGTGGCGATATAACGCGTGGTAACTCAACTCGTGGCGATATAACGCATGGTAATCCAACGCGTGGCGATATAACGCGTGGTAACTGAACTCGTGGCGATATAACGCGTCGTAACTCAACTCGTGGCGATATAACGCATGGTAATCCAACGCGTGGCGATATAACGCGTGGTAACTGAACTCGTGGCGATATAACGCGTCGTAACTCAACTCGTGGCGATATAACGCATGGTAATCCAACGCGTGGCGATATAACGCGTGGTAACTGTACTCGTGGCGATATAACGCGTCGTAACTCAACTCGTGGCGATATAGCACATGGTAATCCAACGCGTGGCGATATAACGCGTGGTAACTGAACTCGTGGCGATATAACGCGTCGTAACTCAACTCGTGGCGATATAACACATGGTAATCCAATGCGTGGCGATATAACGCATGGTAATCCAACGCGTGGCGATATAACGCATGGTAATCCAACGCGTGGCGATATAGAACGTAGTAACTCAGCGCGTGCTGATATAACGCGTAGTAATCCAACACGTGGTAATATAACGCGTAGTAACTCAAATCGTGGCGATATAACGCGTAGTAACTCAAATCGTGGCCATATAACGCGTAGTAACTTAAATTGTGGCGATATAACGCGCAGTAACTCAATGCGTGGTGATATAACGCGTAGTAATCCATCGCGTGGTAATCTAACGTGCGATAATATAACACGTGGCGATATAGAACGTAGTAACTCAACCCGTGGTGATAAGGCGTAGCAACTCAACGTGTGGCGATAGAACGCGTGATAATCTAAGCATGGCGATACAACACGTGGTAATCTAACCCGTGATCTAGGCTGACTATTTCATAACTTACTCGATATTATCGGTATTCGAAGATACAACAGAACTAAAGATACCATAGAATTAAAAGTATCTAATTATTAAAATTTTCTATTGAATGCAATTCCGTGTATCACAAGCCATCGAAATGCATAGATCTAATGCACACGCAGATGTAATCGCAAGACACGTGCAGTCGAAAGTACAAAAGCTATAGAGCAATATAAGCGCACAAAGTAGAAATCGCTGTCTATGAAATGCTTCCTTGAACGGATGAAACGACAGCCGGCAAGGTCACGTACATAATTCTGGTCGTCTGACAAGTGGTATTCGCATTTCACGAATCCACTTTAAGTTCAAGTGCACCGGCGTAAACGATCCTGAACGAGTTCGGCACAATGTTACCTAACACTTCCTCGATTCTGGATACAAACTCGTTCGACGTTTCAATTATTGCTTCATCGCGTTCGTTGATTGTCGCAGTACAATTTATTCGCTGACAGAAAGCCGGCGATCGGCATGCGAAGAAAAGAAACGGCAACTTTCGCTTGTTAAATCGGCTCGATTGTTTCGCACAAATTCTTCGCGCAACTTCCTTGAATCGTTCATATTGTAACAAAGCTACGTTGCACTTCAATGAAGTTGGACTTCACACGAACTGATCATACACTCAGGGTCATTCATCAAGGCTGTTCATATTATAACTCCTCTGTTTAACGGTGAATATGCAAAATCACCGCGACCTTCGGTGTCTAGGGAATTCAGGGACATATAGGACTCTACAAAATTTAGGTTCCCTCAAGAACGCGGAGTTCTAGGGAACTAGGGAAGTACACGAAATGTTAAATTTATTTGAAGCTAATTGAAGTTTAGGGAATTTAGGATTTGCGGGCTGTGAAGAATTTTTGAGATATTCAAAGGTTGTAAATCTAGGGAAATTTTGTGCTGAGATGTGCTTGCAAATATTTGCGGGTCTAGGATATTTTGGATGCTATGGGTCAATCTAGGGGATTTTTTACCTGATAGCGCTACAATACAGGAAATTTTAGAATCTAGGGAATTATGGTTTCAAGAAGTTTGAGTTTTCTAAACTTCTAGGGAATTATCGGATCTTGGGAGACTGAGGAGGTAGACAATTTGGGGTTTCTAGGGATTTTGAGGATTTGGGGGTTTGAAAGATTTAGAGAGTTTGGGGATTTTTTAAATTCAGAATTTAGAGAGTTTGGGGATTTTGGAAATTTACGATTCAGAGAGTTTGGGGATTTTGGAAATTTAGGATTTAGAGAATTTGGGGATTTTGGAAATTTAGGATTTAGAGTTTGGGGATTTTGGAAATTTAGTATTCAGAGAGTTTGGGGGATTTTGAAAATTTAAGATTCAGAGATTCAGAGAGAAATTTAGGAGTTAGAGAGTTTGGGGATTTGGGAAATTAAGGATTTAGAAAATTTGGGGATTTTGAAAATTCAGGATTTAGAAAGTTTGGGGATTTCGGAAATTTAGGATTCAGAGAGTTTGGGAATTTTGGAAATTTATAATTTAGAGAGTTTGGGGATTTTGGAAATTTATAATTTAGAGAATTCTGAATTTCGAGACATTTCAATTAGTCTTAATTTAGGGCTTTAAGAACTTACATTAGAAATTAGGAATCAAGATTTAGAAACCCAATATTGAACACGTGTTTCTGATTCGTAGTATAAATTGCCTAATTAATGATACGCAAAATATTGGCCGGTAAATAAGTATCACGATAAGAAATATTGGAGCAGTATTAAAATATCGTACAAATATGTATAGATTAGCATGGTCTTAATATCGCGATAAAATTGTTGCTACGAAAGAGTAAACCGTATATCATCGAGCGGTGTATAAATTACAGTTGCAAATAATGTAACAGAGCATTTTAATTCGCGTCATTAACGGCATAGCTCGTTACGGGTGGAGATAAGATCTTCATTACTAATCCTCCAGTTCGCGTGCGATGAAAAGAAAGAGGATTATCTTCGACCTTTGTTTCTTGTGCAATAATAGTAACGCATACTCTTTGTTCCTGTCTTAAGTAACACTCGTATACTATTTTAAACGATCTTAACTCTTTATCGACGTTTGTTACTTTGTATCAGTTCGAACGCGATTACGCTGCAAGATTAATTATACGAACATTTTCGAAATACCTGAACTAAGAATATTTTTGCTATACCGAATATTTTCAGTTGTCTTATTTTGTGAATCTAGGGAAATGCGGGCCATTACGAAAACTTGCATAGTTAATAAAATTTGAGATACTGGAAAAACCTTGAAAGAAGTGAAAGGTTTGAGAAACTTATCAAGTTTGAATTTTGATAAAAATGATATTAAATAATAATTTCTCCTTAATTTACCTTGCAAATTAGGGTGCTATAGGGTTATCTAATGATTCAAAAAGAAAACCAGCGTTACATTGAAATATTAACCAAAAAGTCGATTGACTGCAATTAAAAAAATGTAACGAATTCTCAGAGCTGTAATATCATAACAGAGGTTCAGAAGCAGGAAGAGGAAAAATGTAGGGAATAATAATAATAGCGTCCGTCGAGAATTATGTTCAATGTCACTAGGCGAATCCATCGAAAGGACGAAGTGGTTCGATGTTTCACGGTGACAGTTTTTGTGAAACGCAAGGAAACCCGATCGCTCGCAGGCGTGTTCGAGTCGACTTCCGGTTGCGGTATCGTCACGCTGATAATTGGACGAGGCTGAATATTTCGAATGATTCGAGATGTCTTTCGTATGAATAATTTTTTTTGCCACTGAGAACCTCGGTAAGTGGCGCAATTAACGAATAGCCAGGTGTAATTGATTATCGAGGGTACCTGTAACGTTTGCTGCACGTGTCGTTCCTTCAGCCAGCCGAAGAATTCTTCAGAAAATCCGCCGTTTGCTCGTGATCGCGTGCCATGCAAGCTTTAAAGTGATTCTCTTGACAAACAATTATTGAATGATCTTTCCAATCGGAATTCGGAATGCATCGGATTTAGATTCGACGTTAGATATGCAATTCCTTGCTTGAGTTTCGTGCAATTATATAAACAGAATCGCTGCTGTCAATGTATTGATACATTGTGTGACATTATCGATACATTCTCTAGTGATTTTAATTTATTACACGTACTATTTTTCGTTCGGAAAATAATTATTGACGAAGTCTTATTGAATCAACGAAACTTCTTGGGAACTTAAGAATCTAGGGAAATCAGAGATCTAGTGGACTCTAGGGAATTTGAGTATATAGGATGTATGGGGACATAGGGAATTTGGATTGTGAGATAATGAAATATCTAGGGAGTTTGTTGCTGCAGAGAACATTGAATTTGAGTAATTTGTT
The DNA here is from genome assembly GCA_945859595.2 of Megachile willughbiella. Taxonomy (NCBI): domain Eukaryota; kingdom Metazoa; phylum Arthropoda; class Insecta; order Hymenoptera; family Megachilidae; genus Megachile; species Megachile willughbiella. Next base: position 12,506,487 of record OX243799.1, on the reverse strand, counting down.
ATCTGTGGAATTTGGGATTTGAGTAATTTGTTGTCTAGGGAATTTGGAGTTTGAGTAATTTGTTATCTAGGGAATTTCCAGCTTGAGTAATTTGTTGTCTAGGGAATTTGGAGTGAGTAATTTGTTGTCTATGGAATTTGGGATTTGAGTAATTTGTTGTCTAGGGAATTTGGAGTTTGAGTAATTTGTGCTCTAGGAATTTGGGATTTGGCCGTCTCATTATATCGCCTCTCATATGATCTGATCCGAAAATATCTCGTTACACTGAATTTCACGTTAGTCATTAAATTACATAGAGAGAAATTTCGAATTTACATATTTCCTAGTTTACGAATATCGAAAATGTTTTAGTTCAAGAATCTAAAAATGTAAAATATGAAAATACTTACATTTGCAACGTAAATCGGATAGAATTAATTTTCTTCGCCACAGTTCGAATCAGGGCCATATAACGAGACTGCTCCAATTTATTTCCGTAATCTTGATACCGAGTCTATTTCATCTACCCATTAATTATCGTTTCATTCTTTCCTAGAAACACGTATCGATTCATACGAAACAGTTAAACAAAATGTCTACATTGATTAATGCCACTTCGAGGCGTGGCATTGCTAAAAACGGGAAAAAATCTTGCGGAGCCTATCGACGATCCATCAATCGTCCTTACACAAATACACTTATTATACATAGAACTAATTGTGAGACTTAAATAAATCATAGTCAAGACCCTTGATTTTTTAATTGATTGTAAATGTAAATTCCAAGAAGGATTGGCATTTCCTTCACGATAAATCTAGTCTCGTTCCATCCATAATACAATTAATTCGCTTGAAACGCAGATAAAGAGAGAACAATCACCCATATATCAAGATAAAATTCATTTTTAATGCGCACAGATGCTTAATATGCAACAAACAACGCTCATTAGAATCGCGTGCACACGATTGATATTATCTGATGTTTTAAATAACTGCCATAACTATTTACCGATCTTTCAATCACATTTTCTTGTTCATACGATAATTCAAATAGGTACTTTATTTTTCGCGTGCTACTATTTTCTTTGTCTACTTATTTATACATTTACTTGACGATAAATACCAATCGTTAAATTAATAATTTTTATTCAATGTAGCTTTTAGAATTTAATTTATAAAAATTCAACGTTTCAGCAAAAATTTAACTGTTTTGTTGTAGAAAGTGAAGAAGCTTAAAAATTGCGATAACAAAGCAATTTTTATTTAAGTGCTTTTCTACAAACCACTTATTTACGTTTGATAAGGATATTTATGAACCGGTTGAAAGAAAAGTAAATAACACTCCTATCAACAATTGGTAATAACAGTTAGTGATACGAACAAACGACATTTTTCTTGAGGAACTAGTTCTTTATTCCTTGCTGCGGCTTAGGGACTTTTTACCGCCATGCGTCGCCGGTTTCTCCACTTCCGGCGCGCGTAATTCAATTTATTCCGCGCTGCAACATGCTTCTAGCAATATCCTTGAAAATATCTACTCGGTTACGCTCAGCTGGCTTGATCGATATGATACGCAAGGAAAAATATATCGATTATCTGTAATATTGGCGATTCCCTTCAAATATGGTGAGAAAAACGCGAACGAGCGCTAAGTGCGCGAACAAAGGAGAAAAAATGATATCGATAATGAGAGCGCGCAAAAAGGAAACGAACTACATTATTAATTCTTACGATATTTTCGCTGCACTATGAGATATCACTAGAAAACCATATATAAATTAAACGTTTCGTACTTGTGTAACCGTGTAAGGCTCTAATTCGTACAAGTACATAAGAACCTGATTGATTGTACATTATCGATCTACTAGTGAGACAAAAAGAAATGTAAAAAAATTTTTAAACATTTATATAGTATAATGCATTTAAATAGTATAATGAAATAGTGGGATAATAATGACATTAACATAATGATATTGATATACAATGAATAGTTACAATTAATTTGTGGTATAAGTAAAGGGATAGTAAAATAGTGGAACAGCTGTGTAGCTGAATATTAGAGTAATAGAATAGTGGGATAGTAGGGTAGTACAATAGCAGAATGGTAGGATGATAGTATGATAGAACGATAAAATGTCACAATGGTAGAATAGTAGAACAGTAGAACAGTAGAACAGTAGAACAGTAGAACAGTATAGTAGTATAGTAGTATAGTAGTATAGTAGTATAGTAGTATAGTAGTATAGTAGTATAGTAGTATAGTAGTATAGTAGTATAGTAGTATAGTAGTATAGTAGTATAGTAGTATAGTAGTATAGTAGTATAGTAGTATAGTAGTGTAGTAGTGTAGTAGTATAGTAGTATAGTAGAGTAGTAAAATGGTATAGTGGTAGAATGGTACAATAGTAGAATGGTAGAATGATAGAATAGTAGAGTAGTAGAATAGTAGAATAGTAGAATGGCAGAATAACAGAATAGCAGAATAGCAGAATAGTAGAATAGTAGAATAGTAGAATAGTAGAATAGTAGAATAGTAGAATAGTAGAATAGTAGAATAGTAGAATAGTAGAATAGTAGAATAGTAGAATAGTAGAATAGTAGAATAGTAGAATAGTAGAATAGCAGAATTGTAGAATAGTAGAATAGTCGAATTGTTGAATAATAAAATAGTAGAACAGTATAGTAATGAAATAATTACGCAACACACCAGTAGAATAACGGTGCGGTGAAATAATAACATAGCGAAACAGTAGAATAATGGCATAGCGGTGTAACAAAACAGTAATACAGTGTAGCGCAATAATAGAACGTGACTTTATTTGATCCGTAACTAGTAATTTTATAATTAACGATAAGATAAGATTTCTATATTACCAGTGACTGTCGATGAATCAATACGTCAATGAATTAAAAAAAAAAGGATCTCTTTCACCGCCCCGCCAGCCCGCTAACCGCGAACAAAGAAACCAGACGAAAAAGGAACGAATAAATTTACGAGTCGTTCGAAGGAACCAATAGGTGAAACGACCGCGTCGTCGACGATGTTCGGCGATTTCTTTCGCGATGCAGACCTGATTCAAATCGATTCAAATGTCCCATCAATAATACATCAGGACGGTTATCAAGGCTACGAATCGTCCCGTGCGCCGGCGAGATGATTCATAACACTCGGAGAATGTCGTGAACGTAACAGAACCGAACGCAAACAATAATATCAATCGATACAGGTTTCCTGGATCTCGTTGTCTGAGCGTGGCGGGGAAGTCCCGCGTAGGGTCGAATGAATACGGGGGAGTCTGGTAAACCGGAAACACGAGCTCGTCGCCGCTGACGAAAGCAACCGGAAGCTCGCACGCGATTCACCCTTTCTCGAGGGGCGAGCACTTTATCTTAAGCGACAACCGCTGCGAGAATGGAGTTACCGGCAGGAAATGAGTTTTTTTTACGTTCGAGGATCTTGATGTAACTCTGCACATTAATCAGCTTTGTGATAAAGTTGGGCGAAACTGCTGCTAATCGATACGGCGCAATTGAATTATCGAAACGATGGAACCAAAGTGATAACTCGATTAGGACGAAGGAGATACCAGTAAGGATACGGAGAGTCGGCGACGCACGGAGTTTGGGCTATGTGTAGTGTTGGAACTTTGAGACACTGGGATTTTGGGTTTTTAGAATGTTGGGGCTTTGGAATTTTTTAATTTTAGCACTTTGGAATGTTGAAATGATGAAATTTTGGGATTGGATGTCGGAGTTTTGGAATGTCGGAATGTGGGAATGTTGGAGTGTTGGAATGTGGAAATGTTGGGATTTTGGAATGTGGGAATTTGGCAATATGGAAGTTTGAGAACGTGGGAATTTGGGAATGTCTGAATTTGGGAACGTGTGAATTTGGTAATGTGGGAATTTGGGAATGTAGGAATTTGGGAATGTGGGAATTTGGGAACGTGGGAATTTGGCAATATGGAATTTTGAGAACGTGGGAATTTGGGAATGTAGGAATTTGATAATGTGGGAATTTGGGAATGTAGGAATTTGGGAATGTGGGAATTTGGGAACGTGGGAATTTGGGAACGTGGAAATTTGGGAACGTGGGAATTTGGGAATGTAGGAATTTGGTAATGTGGGAATTTGGGAATGTAGGAATTTGGGAATGTGGGAATTTGGGAACGTGGGAATTTGGGAACGTGGAAATTTGGGAACGTGGGAATTTGGGAATGTAGGAATTTGGTAATGTGGGAATTTGGGAATGTAGGAATTTGGTAATGTGGGAATTTGGGAATGTAGGAATTTGGGAATGTGGGAATTTGGGAATGTGGGAATTTGGGAATGTGGGAATTTGGGAACGTGGGAATTTGGCAATATGGAATTTTGAGAACGTGGGAATTTGGGAATGTAGGATTTTGGTAATGTGGGAATTTGGGAATGTAGGAATTTGGGAATGTGGGAATTTGGGAACGTGGGAATTTGGGAACGTGGGTATTTGGGAATGTAGATATTTGGGTTCTTGACTATAGGTATCCTGACACTTTGGAACGTAGGAATGTTGGTATATGAAATGTTGGGATTCTGAAATGTTAGAATGTTGGAATTTTTTAGTGTTGAGACTTTGAGTCTTTGTAACTTGGGAATATCAAACTTTGGAGACTTCTGCTTCTGAAACTTCTATATTTTGAGACTACAGCTCTATAAGAAGAGTTTGGAACTACGGCACACTGGAACTGGTTCCTTGAAGCTTTATAAATAACCAACGATAAATATACTTTAAATGAATCCACCCAAGAAATAAAATATACCTCAGTTGTTTGTTCGCAATATATTTTCCTTGGAAAGGAAAAGGATCCAGTTTCATCGAAGCAATCGTGATAAAACGGTTCAAGAGAAACGGTACGCGACGTTTACGTCAAACCAAGCTCAGCCTTAAAAGTCCCGGCGGCTTAGCGTGAAACGATCGTATAAAATTGCACGTACGATTCCACTAGCAATGGGACATGTGTAAAACGGTTGTCTAGCTGGTCTACCTTCGGCAGGACGCAGGATAATAACTCGCGTCTCCTCGAGCTGTCCCGTGCGACAACGTCGAGCAGGTTCTCTGACGACACACCTCCTCGCGAGTTTCTCGTCTATTAGGAATTAACCGATGTAATAACCGATCGACGGAAAATATGCGTCACTATAAACTCGTTTGTTCCGATGGTAATTTCAATTTGTTGATACACGTACACGTTTATTATTACGATATATTACAACCGCGACACGATCGTATCTGGCGTGGGTACATTACCTTGTTATTTTTTAGTGACATAATTATTTAATTGCTTAATTCATGCTTTCAGCTTTCAACTGTAACTGGTAGTAGCGTGTACGGTATTAACCCTAAGGGGCGGAGTCGTGAATGTAACCATTCATTAGTAGTACTTTTATTTGTTTCAAATAAAGTTCTTAGTCGATCGAGGATCTTTCAGTTACATCGAAGGAACAAGTGGAGATTAATAGTTTTAATAATCGCTATCACCTCCGTTCTTGTATCTGTACAATTTAATATTATCATATTTCAGTGGACCAACATTATCACAAGCACACATTTCTGTATTGCTGTATATTCATTTTTTAACATTACTATATTTCCACATTCCCACATTCATACATTTCCACATACCCACATTTCTACATTTCCAAATTCAACATTCCACATTCCAAATTCTCACACTCTTACATTCCTACATTCCCACATCTCCACATTCCCACATTCCTGCATTTCTACATTCTCAAATTCCCACATTCCCACATTTCCACATTCCTGCATTTCTACATTCCCACATTCCCTAATTCCCACGTTCCCTAATTCCCACATTCTCACATTTCCACATTCCTACATTTCTGTATTCCTACATTTTTATATTCTTACATTATTACATTCTTACATTCTTACACACCACATTCCCACATTCTAATATCCCAGCATTTCTAGACCTCCCCATTCATATATTACCATATTCCTTGATCACTTTCCATGTCCTTAGATTTTTAAGTATTCACATTCCCAACCATTACATTTCGTAGTCCCATACTTGCACGTTCCTTCATTTATTTCTATACTTTCACATTCCCATATCTCAACATTCACACATGTCAACATTTCACATTCTTGTGCCTCTATCTTCCCACGTTCATCTTCGACAGCAATGTAGCATGCATTAACAGAACTAAATAATCCTGTACGAATAATAACTAATATTAATGCAAGTATTAATAAAAGCGATTTAATATTCTTGTTCGAGGAGTCAATTTATGCTTTACCACAAGTCCCATTCGTTTTCATTTTCAATAGTGCCTTTCAAACGAGAGGTAGTTGAAATTTGATCTTTTCCCTTTACCGAACACACGGCATATATTGCATAAAAGCATACATTGGTCGCACTTCCGCGAAAGCTTTCGGAGATCCTATCTCTGATACCACTTTTTCTTTTCTACGAGTAAGTATCAGTGTCGACGAAAATCACGTATTCAGTCGAGGGCTGATCGAGAGGACGACTTTGAGAGCTTCCTTTCGATCGATCGATTCTATTTGCATAAAGATGATGCAAATGCGCGTCGTTGTTGCGCTAAGACGAGTTTACACGCGCGATGATGATCCTTCTTTTTCCCGTCCTCTTGCAAAACCGCAGAATTAAACTTCTGTCCGGTTATTATACGCGCAAGATACGCGAGAACCGCATCAAACGAATAATTCAGGCTCCGGCAAACAATTCTGATAAATTGACCAACGCAAACCATGTACGTTATTTGTGTAAATAAATGTCGCGACAAATTGTTTATACGGTAATTATATCTCCCGTTCGACAATGTACAATTTCAAATTTTTTCCGAACCTTTCGAACTGTCATTCGGTGCAAATATTTGCTGACACAAAAACGTCAAATATTGCAAGTTTTATTAGCGAGTAAATATTTCAGAGAAATTGAGTTATTCCGATAACAACGATAAAAAAATTGTTATATTTTCATAGGGTGAATTTTACAATTTTTATCACATTGCAGAGACTATTAAATTATTCGACCGAGTAAAACTTTCACAAATTGGATTTGTCTCCGTTTGTCTTGTACATAATAAAATTGTTGAAACGAATTTGTATAATAGTATAAGGAACTCTTTCCCTAATCGATCACCATCGCCCCAATTTCTCTTCTTCGCCGCATTCGATCATGCGGGAGTAGCGTCGAAAAAATGGTAACCAGAAGGGATGAAAGGACGGTTTTAGGGTCGAAGATGGAGGAAACCAGGCCGAGAGAGAAAGGAATAGGCGAGATTGGTCCGATGTTTGTTCAGCATACAACCGTTTCGTGGGTGGAAAGTGTTCATTCAGCTTATAGTAGCTTCTCTTTATGTGCGCAGCCAATAAAACAAGCTGTATATATCGACACTGTTCCTTGGATTTACCATCAGGGCTTTTCAACCTTTCGTTTCCGCTTTCTGACTCTCCTGGGATCGCTTAAAACGATCCTCGACGTCCCCTTCAATCTTCTTTCTTGGTAAAAATATTTTATTCGCATTTCACTTACAAATGTTCGTGTCGAATTATACCAACCTTTCATCCACGCTTTATTATTGAAACTGAATATCTATATTCTTTAATTTTGGGATTTCGAAATTTAGGTATTTGGGAATTTGTAAGTGTGTAAGTTTGCGAGTTTGTAAATTTGTCGCACAAAATATTTATAAACTTAAGTACTTGACGACTTGAGTACTTCTGAACTTGAATATTCGGAAGACTGTGAATTTGTGAGTTTGTAAATTTGTTGCATAATATATTTCTAAACGTAATTACCTGAGGATTTAAGTACTGCTGACGTTGAAAATTAGGAAGTCTGTGAATTTGTAGCTTCAGTACAAAAATTTCTAAATTTGAGAAGTTGGAGACTTTAAGGCTTGAGACTCTGAGCATTTGTAATTTACAGAATTTATAAATTTGAAAACTAGAGAATTTGTGACGAGTAGAGTAGAATGGGAGAATGGTAGAATAGTAGAATGGTAGAATGGTAGAATGGTAGAATAGTAGAATGGTAGAATGGTAGAATGGTAGAACAGTAGCATAGTGGTATACTAGTATATTAATATAGTAGTGTAGTAGCATAGTAGCATTGTAGCATAGTAGTATAGTAGTATAGTAGTATAGTAGTATAGTAGTATAGTAGTATAGTAGTATAGTAGTATAGTAGTATAGTAGTATAGTAGTATAGTAGTATAGTAGTATAGTAGTATAGTAGTATAGTAGTATAGTAGTATAGTAGTATAGTAGTATAGTAGTATAGTAGTATAGTAGTGTAGTAGTATAGTAGTATAGTAGAATGGTAAAATGGTAGAATAGTGGAATGGTAGAATGATAAAATAGTAGAGTAGTAGAATAGTTTGTAGAATTTGTAGTTTCTGTAAAAAATTTTCTAAATTTGAGAAGTTGGAGATTTGAATACTTGAGACTGAAAATTTGTAATTGACAAAATTTCAAAATTTGAGAACTTGAGACCCAGTGATATTGAACACTTGAAATTCTGCGAATTTGTAATGTTCAGAATTTCTAAAGTACACTCACGAATTTGTTAAAAATATGCAAGCTTGCAACTTTGATTTGAAAAATAAAACTTAAACTCTAAGAGTCTAAATGTCTATATTTAAAATTACCCAAATTTCCATATTTCTAAGATTATAAATAATTATAATGACGCAACCTACCACAAAATGAAAGTTACGAGAATAAAGTACGTGTTACGATATTAAATGTTAAATAAGAAGTGACCAAGAGAACTCATTAAATTGGTATTTTACGAGGGAAGCATAATTATTTGGAAGGTACATTGAATGCTTTGGTGAGCATTCACGAGGCACAAGTATCGTTGTTATGGGGACGATGCACTTGGGTGAAGTAGGCTAATGGGAACTTTCGAGTGGCCATCTTCATAACCCGACGTATCTCTCGCGAACAGCTTTGCGGTTCTCTGCGGAAATTCGTTTCACGGTCCTGTTTTTCAGAAGCAACGCGACTTAAGCCCTTCTCACGATGACACTGAATAACAGATTAATTAAGACCGCTGTTTTCATTCTGAGATTAATCTTGCGAGACCATCGGACCGGCCGAAAATCGGGCTTTCGAGTATTTCGTGCCTTTCAGACTTTCAACGCTTTTGAGGATTTCTAACCTTGCAAAGTGATAACAGTTTAGGAAAGAAACATGTATTAAACATTTTTATAATTTACAAGGCTTTTGAGGAGTTAATGAAAGCTCTTGGATCTTTCAAGTTTTTCGAGGTTTGTAACTTTGAGAAATTTGCAAAATGTAAAAAGAACAAGTATTGAACATTTTTATAATTTACCAAGTTTTTGAAGAATTGTTAAAATCAAGCTTTTAAATGTTTCAAGTCTGCCAAGGCTTTTAAACCCTGCAAAATCTGCAAAATGTAAAAAGAACAAGTATTGAACATTTTTATACTTTACAAAGTTTTTGAAGAATTGTTAAAATCAAGCTTTTAAATGTTTCAAGTCTGCCAAGGCTTTTAAAGTCTGCAAAATGTAAAAAGAGCAAGTCTTGAATATTTTATAACCTACAAAGTTTTTTAAGAATTATCGAAATCAATCTTTTAAGTCTTTTAAGTCTTTCAATGCTTTTAAACCCTGCAAAATGTGCAAAACGTAAAAAGAGCAAGTATCGAACGTCTTCATAACCTACAAAGTTCTCGAAGAATTATTAAAACGAAGCTTTTAAATCTTTCAAGTCTGTCAAGGCAAACCCTGCAAAATTTTCAAAATGTAGAAAACTAAATTATTGAACATTTTCATAATCTAAAAATTTGTCGAAGAATCAAGAAATCAAGCTTTCAATTTTTCCAAATTTTTGAAGGCTTCCAAACCTTGTAAAATCTCCAAACAAAAAATGAACAATTAAACATTTGTAGAACGTTTTCAAAGAATAATAAAGAGAAGTTTTTAATCGTTCCGACGATAAGAAGCCCTTCAGAGCTTCTAATTTTGAACGATATCACGAAGTGATAATGACTGTGTTATTAAAACAGAAGTTGTGGCAATGATACGTCACGTTTCCCTGGCATTCCCGATACTTTTTCTCCCTCGATCGAACCGATTTCGTCATCGAAATTGAACTACATGTATCGAACGCCGCCGTCATTAATATTCAAGGCGTTTAACGTTAAAGACGAGGGCGTGTCGAGAGCAGTGCCTCTCAGTAACGGGGAATTCAATTCGCAGAGGCGAGGGAACGGTTACGCAATAAAATAATTGCTATTATATGACTAATCGTGTTGGAGATCTGACCCTGAAGGCTAGTGGACGAATTCTGGAAACGAGCACACGAAATTGCGAGTGGAGGAATTAGGATTATTGTCGCAGTCGTAACCCTTGCAAAAGAAACTTCACATATCCCAAAATTTTTAAATTCTCAAAATTCCTTAAACTTAGGATGATATCGTCGAACATCAGTTAACCCTAGACACCAAAGCTGCGTTAATTCTCAAATTCTCTAAATTTCAATATCCGAACATGTATGCTATTATCAAATACCATATGTTCTCTAAATTATCATAAATTCTCTAAATTGTTTCCTGCAAATTCCTAAAATCCCTAGATCTCTAAATGCACTGAAGATTCAAGTTTTCTTGGCTCCAAATCCCCTAGACCTTGAAATCCTACAGATCCTTTAATTCTGAATATTTCCAAATTTTTCAGATCTTGAAATTCTAGTTGCCTCAAGTTCCCTAGATCCAAAAGTTCTCAATATAGTTAAATCCCATAGATCCATAAATTCCCTAGATATCTATATATCTATACATGTATATTCTCTAGATATCGTCTCTGTGTCTGCAGGACCTTGTACTCCAATATCTCTAATTTCATATATCCCTAGATTTCTATTCCTCCAGTTTTGATTTTGTAAATAATCTCCATTCGTCCAACGCCTTTTTGATGACACATTATCTGAAAATAGAGCTCTATCAATCTGAGCCTCAAAGCTGGACGAGGGTGACCCAACGCAAGACCATGAAGAAAACGATGGATTTTGAATGGTAATATCGTTCAATTGACATCATTTTATCGTTGTAATTCTCCGTTACGTAACTTTTCGGCTTCCAGAGATATTGAACCGTAAATCAATCGATCGTGGATCGATGGCTTTTAAAGTAAGTCAAAGCGTTCTTAGATTCTAGCTAAGTGGTTTGTCGTGTCAACTTCGAGATCCATGACGTTCGCGGCTGTATAATGATCGTCTCTGCTCGAAACAACGTGACGAGAATCGTGTTGAGTAGATTCCCATATAATGCGAGTTCTCGCAACGCGAATTCCCATAAAAAATAAGACTAGTTTTCATGTAACGCGACTTGATTAAGTATCAAAGATACTCTTTAACATTTTATCAACCCCTAGTGGTCAGTGCGACTCCATTGGGAATCTTTGCTTTAAGTTATACACGTAGTACCAGAAAAATTCTCGTACTTCAAGTGAACTGTAAACTGAATTCGATAAGTAAGTACAAATTAAACAAGCAAATAAAATGAGATAAATGACAGGATGAAATAAATGGATAAAATAAAATAAAGTAAAATAAAAGAAATATATGAAACAATACGAAATAAAATAAAGTAAAAAAATAAAATAAATAAACGAGATAAAATAAAATAAAATAAATGAATAAGATAGCATAAAATAAAATAAAGTAAAAAATGAAATAAAAAAATGAAATAACATAAAATAAAATATAAAATGAAATAAATAAGTAAAATAAAGTAAAATAAAATTAAGTAAAAAGTCAAATAAATAAATAAGATAAGGTAGAATAAAATGAAGTAAAAAATGAAATAAATAAAAAATAAAGTAAATAAAAAAAAATAAAGTATAGAATGAAATGAATAAATAAAATAAAACAAGTAAATAGAAAAAATAAGATGAAATAAAATACATAAAAATAACTGAAGTAAATCCTATAAACAACAAATTCAGTTCCGTACAATGAAATGAATTTGTACAGCATCTATCATCTTCGTCCATTTGTACATTTGTAACCTGCTCTCCAAAAAGGCAACAGTACAAGATTTCATTCAAACAAAAGCATTTTTCGTTCTCGTATACGAGTTGATCGTTTCTGAAGGGTTAAAGACGTTGTCGTTCAAGGATCGCATTTCTTCCAGGTACAAACGTGAAATTTTAACCCGGTCCAGACAGAGTTTGCGGACCGACCACGCGATACGTTATGCAACCCAGCTTCGAAGTTTAGGAGGGACGTTCGTCAGACAATGGTGTAACCCGACCTATGTGGTGATTGCTATTAATCTTCTCAATTTATTTTGTTGTTCCGTTTTGCCTTCGGACTTCCTTGCTTTTCAAAATGCACCGATCGATTTACCTGGAACCTCGTAACACGCGGCATCGGGTTCCATGTTTAGCGATGTGACCATATATCGAGAGAAAATGCAGCGAGGAATTTCAGTTATCGGGAAGATGTGTACAAGTTGAATAATTATAGGGTTTAGATGTACCAATGATGTTTTTGTTTGAATTGAGAGTTTTTGTCTGTAGTGAGACAAGTGTTTATTAAGATTTTGGGAATTTTTGGTTTAGAAATTTGGAGATTTAGGAATTTAGAGATTTGGAAATTTGGAATTATAGAAATTTGGTATAGTAGAAATTTGAAACTGCAGAGATTTGGAAGTATAGAAATTTTGAAGTGTAGAAACTCGGAGCTATAGAAATTTGGAGTTATAGGGATTTGGAGTTATAGGAATTCGGAGATATAGAAATTTGGAATTTTAGAAATTCGGTACTATAGAAATTCGATACTGCAAAGACTTAGAACTATAGAAACTTAGAAGTGTAGAAATTGGGAGCTATAGAAATTTGGAGTCATAGGAATTTGGAGTTATAGGAATTCGGAGGTATAGAAACTTGGAATTATAGAAATTTTGAACTGTAGAAATTCGGTACTGTAGAAACTTGGAACTATAGAAATACAGAAGTGGAGAAATTCGCAGCTATAGAAATTTGGAGTCATAGGAATTTGGAGTTATAGGAATTCGGAGATATAGAAATTTGGAATTGTAGAAATTCGGTGCTATAGAAATTTTGAACTGTAGAAATTCGGTACTGTAGAAACTTGGAACTATAGAAATACAGAAGTGTAGAAATTCGGAGCTATAGAAATTTGGAGTCATAGGAATTTGGAGTTATAAAAATTTGGAATTGTAGAAATTTGTTACTATAGAAATTTTGAACTGTAGAAACTTGGAAGTATAGAAATATGGAACTATAGAAACTCAAAAATTCAGAAATTTTGAACTATACAAATTTAGAATTATAGATATTTGGAGCTACAGAAACCCCTAACTATGGAACCCCGTAAAAATTCTTAAAAATAAAAATCCAAAACCATAGAAATTCAAAGATGCAAAAAATGTGGAAATAAAAAAATTTGAAGAATGATTTCTTAATCGAATAGGATTCGCATTCAAGTCGCAAGATTGTTCGTCATCTAATTCGCGAGTTTAGGATTTTTCTTCAAGTTATGCACGCAGTAATCGTTGTCGGACCTGCATCGTGATTAATCAGAGTTTAACGCGACGGAACGAAAAACGCGTTAATTGTTTCCGTGAAACGTGCCTGCACCCGAGCACTTCATTTTAATTCCGTCGCCTGCAGTCGCAAAACCCGAGAATTTATTTAGTACGGAAATATTCGAATCAGATACAATGTCCGACCGTCTGTCACCTTCATAATTTAAATGGACTATAAGCTTGTTAAAATTTCCGATATCGAAGAAATTTAAACAGGGAAGTATATTGAAAATCGGAAAATCGAGATCAACCCTTAACTTCGTGGAATCCATAATTAATTTCGTTAATCAACTGTGAAAATTAATCACTGATTTATTAGATTATTAAACATGACTAAATAATGTTATTGGAAATCAAAGGTATTACAAAATTATTTAAGAATTTGGTAAAAATTGATATCTTGGAAGTGTTGAACTTCCTGAGTTTCTCAATTTGATTATTTATGGGTTTCCTAATTTTTTAATTTAAAAATCAGTGAATTTTGATAGGTCTTCAAGTCTTAATTAATTATTTGGGAATTTATGAATTTGTGAATTTGTAAATTTGTGAAATTGTAAAACTGTGAAACTGTAAAATTGTAAAATTGTAAAATTGTAAAAGTGTAAATTTGTAAATTTGTAAATTCATAAATTCATAAATTTGTAACTTTCAATGCTTGCAAATTTGTAATTTTTCGAGCGATTAAATAATAGAGTGGCCAGGGCAAATGTCCCGTTTGCGCTAACGGCGATAATGCAAATGTGAAAATGAACTATTCCATTTTTTCTATTTACGTATGCATAATTTTAAACGGTCTTATCTCGGAAATTTGTTTTCACTGTCACGTACATGTATTTTTAAGTAGTCCTCTCATGCCTATTCTAACCATATGACTATATATATTTTAAACTACAAACTACAATATTACTATCACACATCGTTTTATTTTCATTTTTCAATCACATACAGTTTTATTATTCTTTGTTTCTTTCAAGAACAAACAATATTTGTAAACAATTATCGTTCACAATTCGTAAACAACAATGATTTGCAAACAATATTCGTTTCAAGCAAATAAAAAATCATGGAGAAACAGGATCACCAAATGTTCATTATTGAATAAAAATAGAAGAAAGTGATTTTAAGAACAAGTAATTTTACTGTTAGAAAGTGATTATAAGAACAAATAACAACAAAATGATTTAAGAATGTAAAAATAACTCAGTGACAAAGTGATCCATGAAATCAGTTACGAAACGACGTGATATATTAATTATGGACGGAAGATATGAACAACAGGTACTCACATTCTGCGAATCTTTCCGAAAATCCTTCCTAATTGCTACCGAGGAACAATGGCCACGTAGATGCTCGACACTTCACTCATCGCCGTCTAACCTTGCACTAAACTCTATCACCAGGCTCGTGCAACGATAACAAAACTTGCGGACGCGTTACTCGCATTTTAGAGGCCCTGCACTCGATCAGGGTACGAGGAGAGCGTGCCAACGTGCAATTCTTTGCCACTTATAGTGGGTCATTAACGATGCCCTCCACGATCCTTCGAGCCAAGCATTCACGCTTTCTGCTACTCACCATCTTCTTCGTGACCAATCCATTTACGCCTTAATCATCCGTATTACTAGTTTTCTAACAACAATTTTTATGATCTCGTCATGTTCATTCCAGTTCCGAAAGATCGAGGAAGAAAAGTATTAATAACCACTAATTTTTTAATAAAGTATTAAAAGTGTCATTATTAAAATGACGTTCAACGATAACTACAATGTTTATTTATCATAATTCAACATATACATGCTTTTATAGACTGTTAAAACTTGAAAAATATATACATGTGTATGTACATGTATGTACGTATGTACATGTGTGCATGTGTGACTGTAGGTGTCTTTAATATAAAAGTATGTACAGGTACATACAAATATGTACATAAACTGTTATTCTAAAATTCTCAAGATCATATTCAAACATCAAATTGTCAGACAGTATTACAGTATACACATGCACACATGTGTATGTACAAAAGTATATATATTTATATAAATACGTACATGAAATATTATTCTGAAGTTGTCAGATATTAAAGGCACCCATAGACATTGCTTGTTAAAAACACATGTACATACATGAAAATGCTTATATGTAAAAATGTATACAATGTATATAAAATACTGCTCGAAACCTGTAAAACATTCATAATTGTACGAAAACATCCAAGCTTAAATTTACCGTCACAGTACCTTGAAGAAATATACATGTGTAATGACTGGCTGCAAAAAATACATATATTTGCATATAAAAAATTGTAAAGCTAACATACACACGTGTCAATGACTTGAATTGTTATTGGATACCTTAAAAAATGTACGTATTTAAATATTCATAATAAAAGAAGGTGCATAAATGTCCCTAGATATCCGTAAAATAATACCAAACCAACAACACCTTATAAACATCTAATTACAAGAAAATGAAGGAAGTACAAAAATGGCGCGAAGCGATCATAACCTCGGTTTTGTACGATACTTGGTAAATTGTCAATATAATCGATATCATCGATCACTCTAATTATAGTTAATTGATACCTATGAAAATTTCGTGAGAAAATGGTCTCGTTGCAATGAAGGGACTCTAGAACGAATGGAGGCCTAGTGGCCCCGATACCAGAAGAGGCATCCATTGTGCGAAACCCACGAAGATGGAGGTAACGTAATGAAACTAACTGGCTTGCTCTGACCAATTAACTAACCCGTGCACGGCATAATATTTAACGTACACTAGCCGCCTTCCCCTGTTCACGTGGCCGTTTATGCCGAGGATATAGCGTTACATGGAAAGGCGTTAGGTTCGTGGGAAATATCGCTCGACGATCGATTCATCTCGCACAATCAACCTTTCTGCCATTTGTCTTGATTTAACGGAAGTTAAATCGAACGAAAACAGAAGATTTCCACACTTTCGACGGGGACTTCTGTGACAAGTCGGTTATCGATTGTAGGTAACGCGTTTGCGGTTCTGGGAGGTATGGAAATTTCGGGAGTTGGAAATTTGAGAATTTGGGATTTGGAAGTTTGGAAACTTGAGAATTTAGAGATTTGGGAGTTTTGGTACTTGGAATTTTGGGAAATTGGGGATTTGAGAATTTGGAAGAGTGAGATTGAGGACTTCGAAATTTGCAAATTTAGAAATCTGAGAATTTGGGATTTGGAAGTTTGGAAACTTGAGAATTTGGAGATTTGGAAGTTTTGGAACCTGGAATTTTGGGAAATTGGGGGTTAGGGATTTGGGAGATTGGGGATTTGAGAATTTGGAAGAGTGAGGACTTCGAAATTTGGAAATTTAGAAATCTGAGAATTTGGGGATGCAGAAATTTTTAAACTAGAATTTGAGAAATTGAGAATTTGGAAACATGAAAAATTTGTAACTTGGAAATTAGGGGTTTTGAAAATTATGTGATCTAGGGATTTTTTGATTAAGTTATGTTAGATCCAGGGATTGTGGAACTAATGGATTTGTGAATCTAATCTTCACCTAGAAATTTTAGATCTAACAACTCTGTGACCAATTTGTGCATCTAGGGATTTTTACCTAGGAATTTTTCGACCCAGACTAGGAACGGGTCATATTAATGTTTAACCAATGGACCTACGAATTTTCAAGGTTCAGTACTCGTTCAACTCCAACAGTTGAAACGTTAAAGTAATATGTAATGTAATAAATATAATTGACAAATTAAAAAATTAGTAAGGATAATATGAACTTTCGATGATAACGAGAACAATGGAACACGGTTATGTAGATAAACAAAGCTCGTTTTAATAGGACAAACAAATTGTATCGAAACGTCAAGGGAACAATTGTATGGATTCCTGGCAGCCGCAGTAGAGCGTGCCTGTCTATGGTCAGACACACGTAAGCAAACAGGTGGAGGGATCGAATTATCCGCAATATCCTCTGCACAGTAGCAAATCCTCTTTCCATTAATATACGTAATATAATTTCACACGTGCTGCGTTATACCTACGCGAGTTATGTATTCATACATTGTACAGTTACATGCTTTATCGCTACGCATTTTATCGCCATGTGTTCACTTCTTTTGAATAAGAACTCGAGACTTCAATTCTTTCGAGTTAAACCCTTCTGTTTTGGAATTTGAAAATTTATTTTTTGGGTTATTGGGTTTGAGGGTGCTCTGATTCAAAAGATCCTATATTTTGAAATTTCGAGATCTCTAATCTTCGAATTCTAGATTTGAAATTTCGAAATTTACAAGCTTCCTAGGTGAATATTCAAATCTTCGGATTTTTAAATTCTCGAATTCTCAAATTTCCGAATTCTCAAATTCCCGAATTCTCAAAGTTCCCGAATTCTCAAATTTCCAAATTCTCAAATTCCTGAATTGTCAAAATTCCTAATTCTCAAATTCCCAAATTCGCAAATTCCCGAATTCGCAAATTTCCGAATGCTCAAATTTCCAAATTTTCAATTCCCGAATTCTCAAATTTCCAAATTCTCGAAATTTCCGAATTCTCAAATTTCCAAATTCTCAAATTGCCGAATTCTCAAATTTCCAAATTCTCAAATTTCCAAAATTCCTAAAACCCCAAATTCTCCATATCCCCAAATTCCAAATTTTCCAAATTCGCCAAATCCCCAAATTCAAAATTTTCCAAATTCTCCAAATCCCCAAATTCCAAATTTTCCAAGTTCTCTAAATCCCCAAATTCTCCAAATCCCCAAATTCCAAATTTTCCAAGTTCTCTAAATCCCCAAATTCCAAATTTTCCAAATTCTCCAAATCCCCAAATTTCAAATTTTCCAAGTTCTCTAAATCCCTAAATTCCAAATTTTCCAAATCCCCAAATTCCAAATTTCCCAACTCTCCAACCTCCCAACCCCCAAACCTAAAACTGTCCAAACCCAAAAATTCAAAAATCCTCAAATTCCCAAATTTCTACACCTTCAACAAAATTTCAGCTCTTCCTAAATCGAGCAGTACTACGAACAGCACAAAAGCTACCATACACATATTAAAGTACCTATCGACATGTTAGTGAACCGCGAAGGATGCCTAATTAGTCGGAGCGATCTAGTAAGAAAGTCAGGAAAGAAAGTCGACGTGATCCAACATCTCGGAGCGATGAAACGATTTTGGTTCGAAAAGCGGGTTCGGGAGGGTGGAACGGAAGCGGGACAGGGTGGCATAAATATTCCGAGGTTGCGCATCGTGTTCGTGGATGGAAAGCGGAGGGAAGCGGCGGAGAGTAAGTGGCGGAGAAGGAACACGAGGTGCCCGGATTCGTTTCGCGTGGCAGCCTTCTCTCAGTGCGAGCCGTGCTCTGCACGAGTCTTCGTCCGACTGCCCTTAGGCTACTGCTATTTCCGCCTCACGACACTGGCGGTAAGTTTGAATCGAGTACTTGCCTTCTTCCTCTTCGACTGTTCTCCGTCACTTTTCACCCTCTCTTTCCTTCGATTTTCGTCCAATTCTTCACTTCACTGTTGCTTGTCGTAGAAAGCGGGCGAATTTGTGTGTTATCGAGTTAATTTGTGAACTTCAAATTTGACAAATTTTAGGTCAGGCTGTTTTTCTAAATATTTCTAATTATCTAATCTTTTCAAGATTTACCAGTTCTTTAGATTTTACATGTTTCACCAATTTTCCGGTTTTCACAAATTGTTTCCCTAGTTTTTCCAATTTCACAAGCTTTCCTTAGGTTTTCCAAGATTTTCACAAACCAAGCTTTCCATGTTTTCATAATTTCCTCAGATTTCCAAGCTTTCCCGCTATTCTGCATTTGACAAGTTCTGCCAATTCCCAACTTTTCCCATTTTCTAGGCTTTTCTAATTTTCCAATCTTCTCATGTTTACACCAATTTTCTCAATTTCACAAATTTCGCGAACATTACGCTTGTCTAAAGTTTCTCAATTTTACAGGCTTCAATGATTTTGCTAAATTCCTAAATCGCTAAATTGCGAAATGTTACTGTTCTCAGTCCATGAAATTTTAATTTCTGAAATGTATAGTTTTCCAAATATCAATTTCCTCAAATTTTCAAGTTTTCAAATTCTCTAAATTCAGAATTTCACAAATCCCAAAATCCCTAGATTTTGATATTACCAAATTCTGAAACTTCTGAAATTCCCAAAACTCCTAGGTTTCGATGTTTCCAGATTCACAAACTCTTATAATTCGAAAAATCCCTAGATCTCCACTGTTACAAATACTTAAACTCCTAAGATTCCCAAAATCCCTAGATGACTATATTCGCAAATTCTCGAATACTTAAAATTTCCAAAGTCCCTAGATTTCAATATTTCCCAATTCTCAAACTCCTAAAATTCCCCAAAACCCTAGATTTCAATATTTTCAAATTCTCAAGCTCCTGAAATTCCCCAAATCCCTAGATTTCATTATTTCCAAATTTTCAAACTCCTGAAATTCCCCAAATCCCTAGATTCCAATGTTTTCAATTTCTCAAACTTCTAAAATTTCCCAAATCCCTAGATTTCAATATTTTCAAATTCTGAAACTGCTAAAATTCCCAAAATCCCTAGATTTCCAAATTCCACAATTTTCATATATCCAAAAGTCCCCCAAAATTTTCCTCTTTCAACATCCCTATACCCCAAATCCAAATATTCCAAATTCGGACAGCCAACTCTCCAAATGCCCACATCTAAATTTCCCAAATCCCTAGATTTGAATATTTTCATATTCTCAAACTCCTGAAATTCCCCGAATCCCTAGATATCAATATTTTCAAATTCTGAAACTGCTAAAATTCCCAAAATCCCTAGATTTCCAAATTCCACAATTTTCATATATCCAAAAGTCCCCCAAAATTTTCCTCTTTCAACATCCCTATACCCCAAATCCAAATATTCCAAATTCGGACAGCCAACTCTCCAAATGCCCACATCTAAATTTCCCAAATCCCTAGATTTGAATATTTTCATATTCTCAAACTCCTGAAATTCCCCGAATCCCTAGATATCAATATTTTCAAATTCTGAAACTGCTAAAATTCCCAAAATCCCTAGATTTCCAAATTCCACAATTTCCATATCTCCAAAAGTCCCCAAAAATTTTCCTCTTTCAAAATCCCTATACCCCAAATCTAAGTATTCCAAATTCAGACCGCCAACTGTCCAAATGCCCACATCTAAATTCCCCAAATCGTAAAATTTCCAATACTTCAACCTAAATCACCGAAATGTAAAAACAGAAAAGTGTGCAACAGTGAAAAATACAACGATTAACAAAGTTAAAAGCGTTATTCCACGTTGTTGCGAATGTTCGACAATCGTTCGCGTAAATATACCTTGCTGACAATCGCTCGTAAATGTTTCGCAAAATGTTTCAGTTTTAATATTCATCGAGCAGAAAGAGAGACGAGGAAATAGGTCGCCTGGTGTTGACGACATATTTTTTATTCATAAAACCACTTCAAACTTGTCTATACGTACCTTGCTAGCTTTTCACGTTTTTCTTCTCCCATTTTTCTTCCCTTTTTGCCGCCGTTCCTTCCGTTCCCCTTCAATCTACCCATTTCTCTCGAATTTCCTCCTCGTAAAATCGATCACGCGGCCCGATAATGAAAATTTACCAGCTATAATAACCGACGCTCTCTCGTCAAAGGAATATTCCAGTCACGTGCCTGTGCGTTGTCTGAAAAATGATCATGTACTTCGATTAATCGCGTTTTCTTGTCACGATAATTACTGTAATGTTAATAACGTACGTAATTGCACAGGATGGCTTTGTTTAAATAACGCGAAGTATAAAACAAACGGTGAGTGATTTTGTTCGTATTTTAATTTACACGAGAGATCGAATTTTTTAGGAGTTGCTTAGTAATCGAACATGTATTGAACACTATGCATTAGTATTTTGTTGATATGGTACTTGTAGGTGTTATTGGGATTTGGTTGATTTGTAGGTATTGTGATATTGGTTATACATTTTAATTAGCTAGTTTTTATTTTTATATTTATGGGATTCTGTTCTCATACTAACAAAGCTACATTAGAAATTCTAAAATTTCAGAATTCTCAAATTTCTAGGTGCTCAAACTTACAAATTCTCAAAATTGCAAAATTTCAAATTTTCAAATTTCCAAAATCTAAAAATTTGCAAATTCTCAAATTCCCAAAATCCCAAAATTTCCAATTCTCAAATTTCAAAATTCTCAAAATTCCAAATTCTCAAATTCCAAAAATCCCTAAATTTCCAAATTCTCAGAATTCCAAAATCTCAAATTCCCAAAATTCCAAAATTCAAAAATTTCCAATTCTCAAATTCCCAAAATCCCAAAATTTCCAATTCTCAAATTTCCAAATTCTCAAATTCCCAAAATCCCAAAATTTCCAAATTCTAAAAATTCCGAATTCTCAAAATTCCAAAATCTCAAATTCCTAAAATCCCAAAATTTCCAAATTCTCAAAATTCCGAATTCTCAAAATTTCCGAATTCTCAAATTCCCAAAGTCCCAAAATTTCCAAATGCTCAAACTTCCAAATTCCCAAAATTACATATTCTCAAATGTCCAAATTCTGAATCTCCCAAATTCTAGTCATCCAAACATCATTTAATACCACTCATAAACATAATTAATCCTTGTATATCGCAAGAATTTTATACATTTACTTACAACATAAATAGTATTTCATAATTACAAATGAAGTTACCCCTCACGAAACAATTAAAGGTTGAATAATTGCCTAGCGAATGAAACAATAGCCCGTACTCGTTGTTTTCGACATTGAATACCTTCCACTGGAAACATTAACGAAAATTTTGTTCGAAACGATGGTAACGTTGAATATAACTTCAATTCCGTTTCAAATTAACGGAATACTCGGCGAATGAACTACAGACTCTGAAGGTTTCGAGATAAACGTTACTTCTATTATTAACATTAACAAAAGAGGACTCGAAAAGATTTACGATTTCGTCCGTTCGAAGACGGGGATTAAAAGGACAACGAAGAATGAGATTCGATGAACGAACTATCCACTAGTCCTCGAAGCAATCTCTCTCTATAAAAAAAAGAGAGAGAGGATGAAGCTGAAAGACCACGGACGTAGATTTATTTCCCCGGATGTTCGCGAACGCAATTGGAGTCCATCAAACTCTTGGGCGATATTTGAATTTCAGTCATTTCGAACATATTTTTTACCAACTCGAGAAACTGTAAATTTACTCTAGTAACTTTTCATTCATTTCTGCTGGCCTTTGAAATTCTATATTCTCAAGTTTACAGATTTTCAAAAATACCATAGAACTCAAATAACATCTAGACCAGGATATTCCTGGATACTACAAGATCTCTATAACTCAATATTCCTAGATTACAATATTAGTATATTACTAGACTACAATATCTTACAATATTAGATTACAGTATTAGAATATTCCTACACTACAATATCTTACAATATTTGATTACAGTATTATTGAAGAATATTCCTAGACCAGGATATTCCTAGACACCACAAGATACCTAGATCTCAATATTCCTAGATACCACAAGATCCTTAGATCTCAATATTCCTACATTACAATATTAGAATATTCCTAGACTACGATATCTTACAATATTAGAACATTCCTAGACTAAAATATCTCTATATCCCCAGATTCCAAAAGTCCCTACATCCCTTGAACACCACGTACATTGATCCCTACGATCCTGGACTCCAACTATGATCCAACTGTTTCGTCTAACGATCGAAAAGTTATAAACTTCCGCTATAAAGTTGATAACACATTTGTTCAAATAATCAGATTTGTATTCCGGAATGAACAAGTATAATAAAGATCGATAGGTGACTTGGCAAGATAGTAAGAAAATATTGAAATCGATGTCGGTGTAGCATAAATGGCCATTGAATGTCCGTAACAACGCGCATTTCCTCTATCGGCGTGTATCGTTATCGACTTGCCAATCATCGAAGACAAACGGCAGCCAGTTTATTCAATAATAAATTATCAGACGCACGGATTGATCAGGAACAAACATGTATAGAACGCTCGAATATCTTCGTTTTACTCTAACGTTCGATAATTCTGTCATTAAATTGCCAGGTGTTAACTGTTTGATGGCTGCGAGTTTTATTTCGGTAAAAATACGGTACATCATTAAAATAGACACTCTTCTTAAAACAGATCTGTAGGTAATGGTACCTAAAAGTATTGATGACTAGAAAAATTGGTATGGACGTAGGAATTTGGGGACGTAGGGATTTGGGACGTAGGAATTTCGGGACGTAGGAATTTCGGGGCGTAGGAATTTCGGGACGTAGGAATTTCGGGACGTAGGGTTTAGGGACGTAGGATTTGGGGACGTAGGAATTCGGGATGTAGGGATTTGGGACGTAGGAATTTCGGGACGTAGGAATTTCGGGGCGTAGGAATTTCGGGACGTAGGAATTTCGAGACGTAGGGTTTAGGGACGTAGGATTTGGGGACGTAGGAATTCGGGATGTAGGGATTTGGGACGTAGGAATTTCGGGATGTAGGAATTTCAGGACGTAGGAATTTCGGGACGTAGAAATTTCGGGACGTAGGAATTTCGGGGCATAGGAATTTCGGGGCGTAGGCATTTCTGGACGTAGGAATTGGGGGACGTAGGATTTAGGGACCTAGGATTTGGGGACGTAGGATTTCGGGATGTAGGGATTTGGGACATTGGAATTTCGGGACGTAGGATTTAGGGACCTAGGATTTGGGGACGTAGGATTTCGAGATGTAGGGATTTGGGACATAGGAATTTCGGGACGTAGGAATTTGGGGACGTAGGGATTTGGGACGTAGGAATTTCGGGGCGTAGGAATTTCGGGACGTAGGAATTAGGGACGTAGGATTTGGGAACATAGGAATTTCAAGATGTAGAGATTTCGGGAAATAGAGTTTGGGGGCGTAAGATTTAGGAACGTAGGAATTTAGGATATAGGAATTTGGGGACGTAAGGTTTGGGGACGTAGAATTTGGAGATGTTGGATACAGGGATGTAGGGATTTGGGGACGTAGGGATATGGGTCATAGAAATTTGTGGACGTAGGGTTTGGGGACGTAGAATTTGGTTACGTAGAATTTGGAAACGTAAGATTTCGAGCTGTAGAGATTTGGGGTCGTAAAGTTTGGGGGCGTATAAATTTAAGAACGTACGGATTTAGGGAAGCAGAGATTTGGGGATGTAGAGGATGGCCCAAGGATGTGGCCACAGAGTGGGGAAGGCGAAGACACCTTTGGGTAAGAACCTCTCAGCACTTACCCCAGTACCTATAAAATACACAGATCTCTGCCTTCTTACTTTCTCTTGAAAATAATTCCCAACATATCCAAAAACATTGACGACTAGAAATATTGCTATCTGAAAACATTGATGACTAGAAATATTGGTATCCGAAAATATCGATAACTAGGTACATCAGCATCCACAAATATTGAAACCTAGGAATATAGTACTACATGAAACTGAAATACAGAGATATCAGTGACCGATCAGGATCGTGCCGCCGATTGCAATTCCGATTCCGGTTAATCGATTAAACCCCGTCTATAGACGAATTTCATTAGCAGTAATCGGATCCGGTCGATGATTTGGTTATTGTCGCGTTTGCCGGCAACTTAATCTCGCGCAAACAATGCGACGCGTCACGAGCAGCCGGGACCAGAGGGTTCAAGAGAGGACGAAGAAGATCAGTCGCCAACGCCAGAATCGAACGATCCTTTCGTCGCGATTAATCGAATTGATTCGCCGTGATGGAAGCGTTAGCCCGAGCTCGTGGACTGAATAATTGATCCGCAGAATCATGGCCGGCTTTTCACGGTCCGCGGATGCGAACTGTGACCGGAATAAATCTTCGTCGGCTTAATAAAGATAGCGAGAGCGCGGAAGCCAGTTGAAAAGAGTGTTCGTTGCGATCCTTTTTTTTTCTTCTTTTTTCTTTAAACTCGTTTACATGTAGAAACGTGGCAAATGGTTGATCACTTCTTGTGCGCCATTTGAATATTTTTTACGTACGTATTCGTGCACGAATTCTAAATTTTGAAATTTAGAAAGTTAGAGTCTTTGCAATTTTGGTACGTGGAGATTTGGGGATTTAGGGATTTCGGAATTAGGGGGTTGACTGTTTTATCGAGCTTTGGGGATTTTGATATTAAGATATTTGAGGACGTAGAATTTTGGGAAATGTGGAAATTTGGATTTAAGGATCTGGGAATTGGGAAATCTAGGGATCTGAGTTTGGGGATTTAGGGATTAAAGGATTTAGGTATTTGACGATTTCGGGATTTGGAGATTTAAGGATTTGAAGATCTAGGGATTTAAGATATTTGGGGACTTAGAAGCTTGGACATATGGTGACTTAGACATATGGAAATTTGGGGATATGGAAATTTGGGGATATGAAAATTTGGGGATTTGAGTATCGGAAAATTTAGGGATCTGGTAGTTTGAGGTTTTAGGGATTAGGGGATTGTAGGGTTTAGAGATTTAGAGATTTAGGATATCTGGGGATTTAGAAGTTTGGATATGTGGTGATTTGGACATGTGGGAATTTGGGGGTTGTGGAGTTTGAGGATTTGGGAATTGGGAAATTTAGGGATATGGTATATTGAGGATTTAGGGATTGGGGGATTTTGAGATTTAGAGATTTAGGGGGTTTAGGACATCTAGGGATATTGAAGTTTGAATATGAGGTGATTTGGACATGTGGGAATTTGGGGACCGTAGGATTTGGGGATTTGCGAATTGGGAAATTTAGGAGTCTGGGAATTTTAGTATTTAGGAGTTAAGGGATATGGGGATTTAGGGATTTAGAAACTTTCGAATCTGGGTGATTGTTAATTTGAAGACTAGAAAGTTAAAAATTTGGAAAATTGCAATATTTTGGTAATTGAAGATTTGGAGGTTTAGAGATTTATGAATCTAGTGGTTTGGGAAGTTACGAGTTTGAGGACTTAATTTGTATATTCATGAATGTACAAATTTCCGAATTCTTAAAATTTGAGAATGTACAATGTATGCTTAAAAACTTTGAGTTTCAACTTTGAAAATTAGAAAATTCGAAATGTACAGTTAACAAATGCAGTTATTATTATATTGATTACTGGAATTAATTGAACCTATTTTCTATCAGCTTCGAAGAACCCGAGCATGTTGCACGTACGAGCGATTCTACACGGTCGTATTAATTAACTCGGAATTACATTGTGCTGCAGGATAATCGTACAAATCCGAATAATCCAGGACGATTGATTCGCTAAAAGCACGCTACTTGTCATTACACGAGTCGCTGTCTCAATTATTGAATCGTTCATGAAACAATGTCACAAGGAGGGTGTGTTTCGGAGCGAAAGAGACGAATATTACAATTTAACCGAAGGAACTCTATTGTGGCTGCAGGACGCATTTCACCAACGATTTCCCGCGATTAAGCGAAACGCGGTACATAATTACGCTTTTATAATACCATGTTTCTGTACTTGCATGTCATAACGCCAACTTCGCAAACAGTTCGAAGGATTAATAATTTTAATTGATTTATGATGCTACGTACACTTTCGGGAAATACTAATGAAGCTTATTCGGTGTGTCACTAGATTTGTGTCATTAAATTGGGTTAAACTTTCTGTTTGAGGATTCTGTTTGATGTGCAACACTGTTGCAATTACCATACATTTTGTAGCGAACGTTTGTACTGCTATTTTCATCGAACTTCTTAATTGATGAACCACGAGAATTAGTTTGCGATAATTTCATGCGATGAGGTCTTTATCGATATCCTTACAACATCGTTCCACACGTGACGCACTGACGCTTCAAAAAAATCTCACAATCTTCCTCAAATTAATGCACTTCATTTTGGAGTTTAGTCCACTTGTAATTCACATTGTCAATGATTACTGAATACAAGGGTCACATAATATTTCAACTTTGTTTCTCTGTTTTAATATTGTAGCTCTGATTAGCTAATTCCGCCTGACGCACCTGACGAATAAGTCATAAGTCAAGGGGTTGATACGTTCGAGTAGTCGTATACTTTAAGATACGAGTAATTAATAATGTTATTAATCAACCACCAGCTTGTTCTTTGGACCGATATTTCGTAGGTCCTCCGTCATTTAATCTGAAGCTAAAACTCGAGTGCACGTGTCGGTCGGTTATAGTTTCTGGGACGAGTGGGTTAATAACTTTGGCTCGATATCCAGGGAAAGTAGTGGGGCTGCGGTTCCTGCACATCCTTCGTAAATTGAAGCTGTGCCAGATCGTCCAGGATTTTTCGGAGCTTTCTTTAATTCGAAATAAAATACGAGATGAGATTGCTTCCATATTTCTCTTTTACGTTGATACAGTACATGACAATTCTAATTCACTACATTCAAATACCCTTAGATTCAAGTATCCCTAGATTACAATAAACGTTAACTTCCCCAGATACCTGTAAATTTCAATATTCCTAGATCTCATACCCGTATAATATCCCTAAACTCATCCATGAATTGCAATATTTTTAGATTGCAACATCTACCGATTCCAATATCGAATAAATTCGATTACACCGAATCTCCAAATTTCTAGATAATCATATTCTGACATCCCCCATTTATTAATCCCTATATTCCCAGTTTCTTCAAACTCGTTAATTCCTGTGTTCCTAGAATCATACTCATTGATGCCTATATCTCTAGAACCCCCACATTGATCGTGTACCCAAGATACCGTCCCTGTTTGATCGTTAAATTAGCATTCTCAAGAAACGCGCGTTTCTAGTAATTTCTGAGAGATCTCAAAAATCGTTAGCTTGCCTAATCCTCGAAGTCGTAATTTATCGACTCATCGTAAACCGCTTCCGTAACGACGATGGATTTTAATCTGTTCGCGAATCTCTGGCCCGCCGGTTTCGAGGGTAACGAGGGTGTTGCGTGTTCACGTGCGTGTAGAAGAGGGTGTTATCAAGATGGGGCGTGTTCCCGGCCCGATAAACTCGGGAATATGCTCGCGGAAATCGTCGAGATTCATTGCCGACACCTTTCGACCGATAGGCCAGAATTAACCCCTCGCGAAAGATCTCTCCTCGCGGACTTCGCGGTTCTCCGACACGAAAACACCCGGTCGTAAACCGATGCCCGTGAACGGACGTGGAGGATCGAAACGAGCGAATCGAACAGACGGTAAGAATTATGCAGAGAGAAGGATGCTCGTTTTTATGATGCTCCTTCCTGCCGGGAACAGCCGGGATTTATAGGAACGAGAATCGTTTGTTAGCTCCTTCGAGCGTTTAATTCGATCGATGTTTTAACGATCGTGCGAAAGGAAACACGCGCTAATCACGGAAATAGTAAAAGTCCTGCAGAAAACGTAAGCTCTCCCGACGGAATCGGATTATCTCGAACGATTTCGATCGAGATTTTCCCACTGATTGGCAACGGTGTCGCAAAATCGCGAGAAAACTAAGCTCCTCAGGAGCGACGGGGTCTGATCATCGCCTAGCAACAGGCGGTGGTCGTTTTTGACGCGACAATTTCGTTATCGGAAGTTCGATCTTCAGTTGCTTAACGCGATATCGATATTGGAACGGTGTCTCGATTCGCCAGTTTCTGCTTCCGAGGGGTTAGTACGGCTTCGGTGATCTCGTGAAATTAACGCGGTATAAATTTCAAGGTTTCATCGTCTTCGTGTATATTTAATACGTCGAGCGATCTTTTCAATATTTCGTGTAAGCGTGAGCTTACTTATCTAGTTATTTATTAAATTGCTATAGCTAACGTATATGTATACATGTATGTACATGTAGATGTATAGTAACATTGGGATTTAAGGATCTAGTGAATTAGAAATACGGGGATGTGGAGATATAGAGAATTTGTGGACGTAGAGAAAATTAGGATCCAGGACCTGAATTTTAAATTTAAGATCTAGGGAATTTAGAATCTCGTAAACATGATGATCTGAAGATTTGGTTAACGAGGCAATCTGGTTGTCTAAGGAATTTGACGTCTAGGGAATTTGCTGGACTGGAGAATGGATTTCTAGTATTTAACCAGTTCAGGAATTTGATGCTTCAGGGAATTTGGAGTCCAAGGAATTTAGGGATCTGCTGGATTTGGAAATCTAGGGAATTTGTGATTATAGGAGTCTAGGAGTATATCTATCTCGCAATGTGGAGATCTAAGGAAGTTGGGAAATCTAGGGTTTGGGGAATCTAGGGATCTGAAAATCCAGAAAATGGGAAATTGGGAAATGCAGAGTCTCTAGAGTCTAGGCACTTGGAGATCTAGGGATTTCGAGATTTAAATATTTAGAAGTTATCATCCGAGAATTTGGATATCTAGGGATATTTCAATTTACGGATTTATCAATCATGGGAAATTAGAGTCTAGGAATTTGAGAAACAGGAGGTTTACAAATCTAGGGAATTTGGAATCTAGGGACTTGAGAGTCCAGAAATTTGAAAACGTAGAAATGGAGAAATGTAAGGACTTCTACGAAATCTGAAAATTCGAGAGGGAATAAATTAAAAAGGAATTCACGTTTCATTGATAAAAGTTCGAATCTTCCTACATTTGCAATCTCCATTTCAATTGAATCGTTGCAATCGATACTGTTTGTCGCAGCGCAAATTAATATCAACTGCTGATACCGGCTATACCTTTTATTTCCGTGAAATTCGATGTCCGGTTTAAAGCACTAATGAAGTTCGGTCGGCGTTACTGCACGCGGAAAGAAGAATGGAAGAAGAAAAAGAAAGAATCCGAAGGAAGAGTTGTGACGTAACGATCGATACACTACGTTAAATTGCTCGGGAAAGGACGATATCTGACCTCGCGATTTCATTTCGCTCTCAACTTCGCTTGTATCTATCAATTTCTACGAGATTGATTTTAAATTTCGCTACGCGGACGACGCTTCAATAAAGAGTATTGTTTGGAGAATAATATGATTAACCATTTTTTACGCTTGACGCACTTCTTTCTTTTGCCTGCCTTTTTTTTTTTTATTGACTCTATTAACTTTGTTTGACGCAATATTTGCTGAAAATTCATTTCCGCGTACCTTTCTGCACTGTTATTGCTGTTACATAGCATTTTTCTGCTAATCAAAGAAAAAGGAATGAAAGCGGAATGCGTTATTACTTTTTCGTAGAATTCATTTTTATAATTTGTAGTGGCTTATAGGATGTCTGACGTTGATACCTTCTCACTAGGTTTATGGTATTCTTTTCTTAGGTGTTTAATACATCACTGATTTCTGAATTTCTAGATTTCTACATTTTTATTTTTCGTAGATTACTAGATTTTTAAATTTCTAGACTTCGACACTTTTAGATTTCTAGATTTCTAAATTTCTACATTTCCAAACGTTTAAATCTCCAAATTTTCAAATTTCCACATCTCAAATTTTTTAATTTTCATATTTGCAATTCACACATACTAAAACATCTAAATCCCCAAATTCTAACCTTCAAAGTTAAATATAAAAATTTATATATACTAATATTATATACTTACTAGTTAATCGAGTCCCACTCGATGTGGAACCTCTCCCTATATCGCCACTTTCCCAAAAGAAATCTGTCTCGCACATACTCTAACAACATACCCCAGCAGAAAGAGAAAAGAAAGCAAAGCGTATCTCTCGAACAAGTTAATTTCCGTCCTCGATGGAAAAATTACCGTGACATTTTTATTGACGAAACTTTCACGAATGAATGCAAAACATCACGGGGCAATATTTGAATGAGAGAAAACAACGATACATAAATACAGTTATCAAAATTTACACAGTAATCGAGACTGTCATTGTTGTTCGTGCATCGCAAGCCGCGTAGAAGGCTACAAACTAATGTTTCAACAAGTGTTCCGTCGACTTTCGTGTCGTAAACAACAATTACAAAGCTTCATATAGGTATTGTATATACATTGTACGCAGGTTTGTCGACCAGATCGAAGGAGATTGCGATACACGAGGTTGGAGAAAAAAGAGGGTGGACCGAGGGTAGAATGGACGGGATGAAAAATCTTTCGAGAGAGCAGAGAAAGCTCTGGGAGTATTTTCCGCTTTCAAGCTTCTTTTCCCAGATGGAAGGCAGAAAGTGTCGGGACTATTGTATTGTCCGGCGATTTCGAGAACACAACGGAATCTCTTCGACGAGAAATAATTTATCGAACGACCATCTAGTGGTTAACTATTTCTTCTCGTTTGGTTACATAGCGAAACATGGAGAAGAATTTCTTTAGACTTTAACTGAATTTTAATATGGAATCAATTTGTAATTTGCTGTAGCAAAACAGAGATAGATGCGTTAACATGTATAATATAGGGGATGTTTTTGCTGAATTTTCAATTATAAAAGTAACGTATGGTTTTAAATTTTTTAAATTATTTCCTAAAATACTGAATGATTATAGAAAGATATGCTGAAAATTACTCGACGAGGAAATAACAAAAATAACTACTATCAGTTTGAGTCGTTGCTCGTAACAATGCAGCATATGTGATTAATTTTAGTCAGTATAGGTTAACTCCTTGTACTATTTTGAGTCTAACTCAATTTTACTCCAATTTTTAATACGCTAATTTGGAGTTCAATAATTTGCATAGTCAACGATTGATACCAAATTGACATAACATTTCTTTGTCTATTTTAATATTGTAGCTGTGAGTAGTTACTTCTGTCTGACCTGACAAATCATAGTGCGAGGGTACATTATCAAAGTAAGGTTAAAACCACTCGTAAGATACTGAATTAATTTCCGTGCGAGGTGATAATGAAACGAGTGAACGACGGGAACGGAATATTCAATTGTTTCAGATAATTGGAAGAAAAGAAAAATGACCGAGGGACAACCGTCTTACAAACTGATCTACTTTAACGCCCGCGGTCGTGCCGAGCATATTCGCTACATATTTGCATACGCAGGAATCGATTATGTCGACGAGAGAATTTCCAAGGAACGCTGGCCGGAATTGAAGAAATGTGAGTACACGGCGTCCATTTTGTACTCGCGTTTAAACGATTCTTGTCGAAGACAATATTTCGTGTCCACAGGTGTTACCGAGTGAAAATTGCTCTCGATTTTGTTAATTGCCCGTGATGTGTCTCGAACAAACAATCGATCATCTATTTTTGTTTGATCAATTGCTCAGGGGTTTGGAATGATAACACAGACGCGTGGTGTTCAAAAATTATCGTTTTGTTTTTTGATGCGGAACGTGTTCGATGAACCAGGTTCTTGATAGATGGAAAGTTAGGGAAGGTTTACATCATTATCATTTGCAGTTATATTTTAGTAGTAATTAATTATAGTAGCAAATAGTACTACTTATAGTAGTAAATTTGTTAGTAGTTGCAATGACGATTACGCGATGATCCTTCGTTGATTAATTCATAAAACGACAGTCATAATTATCAAACTAGCCTAAATAAATGTTTCAAGCAGGTGAATATCACAGTAAAATTCTTGAAAACTGCTGTTATACTTTATGATAATTCTGCAAAGATAGTTGAGAGTTAATAACCTGCAATGTTGTTAAGGACAGACATAATTGTTAAATAAGCTTAACAGGCAATTAGTCAAATGTTTTCCTCTTCGCAGTTTTTAGAACGTTAAAAATAGTCATCGTAGTTTATGATAACTCACCGATAATGTTTATCAGTTCTTTTACAAAATAAAAATCGGCCATGATTGTGTTGTCGCCGACTGTTTCACTGAACAATTTTCGCAAACGGTATTTTACCTTGGTATTTAACGCAACGAAGGTATTCAGTGATTTGTGTTGTATCGAAGGACGAACATAATTATCAGCCTGGCCTGAATAGTCGACCGAGTATTTTTCATTCGACGACGTACCGGGTGGTTTTCCTAAAAATGACCTTGACATTCTTTGGAATATTCCTCCTTCGATACCAATCAAATTGCGTAGAGAATGTTATTTCGTTGCTATTAACCGATCGAAGACTAGTACAACTATTACCTGACTTCAACACTTGGAAAATATACTACTATTTTACAATAAATTTCTAAAAATTATCAGTGAAGTTTGAGTAATTCTAATTATATCAATATCATGTATGGCATATTAAACTCTACTAACAATTAAACGAGTAAAGAATGTGGAATGAGTCTAACCAGGTGAGGATTAAAGGAGATATTCGGATCGTTAGCTACACATGAATCACCCTGTACATTTTCCGTAAAAAAAGGAAAACGGAGGGTGTTTCGTTAGTAGGACGCGTTGATTAAAACCGGCATAATTTCGCCCGGGCTATTCACGGCTCGTGGCTCAACTTATATACGTACAGTCAAGAGCAAATCTGGCTCCCCTATGAAAAATACGGCAACCCGGGGAAAAGCAAAATCTCTGGGGATTTTTTTAAATTTCAAAACTTGGAAACATGGTAAGAAATTGGAACCACAAGAATTCATACAGATATGTGATTTGCGGATCTAGGAATTTGGAAACATAGACATTTCAGGATCTAGGGAATTTGGGATCGGGCAATTTAGGGAGCTAGGGATGTTAGTATATAAGAATTTAGGGATTTGGGAGTTTGGGATTTGGGAATCCAGGGATCTTTTAGGTCTAGGGATTTAGACATTTGGAATAGAGGGATTTGTAATTTAGAGATTGGAAGATCTAGTAATTTTGGAATCTAGGGACTTGGGGATGTAGAGATTAGGGATCTAGGGATTTAGGGATGTAGGGATCGGGGTATCTAGGGACTTGGGGTATAAGAATTTTGGAATCTAGGGATTTGGGGATGTAGAGATTTGGGGCTCTAGATATTTTGGGATGTTATGATTTGGGGATCTAGGAATTTGGTGATCTAGGGATTTGGGATCTAAGAATTTAGAAATATAGAGATTTGGGGCTCTAGAAGTTTGGGGATGTAAAGATTTGAGGATCTAGAGATCTGAGAATGTAAATACTTGGGGATGTAGAGATTTGGGGATTTAGATATTTTGGGATGTAATGATTCGGGGATCTAGAGATTTGGTGATCTAGGGATTTGGGATTTAAGAATTTAGAAATATAGAAATTTGGGGCTCTAGAAGTTTGGGGATGTAAAGATTTGAGGATCTAGAGATCTGAGAATGTAAATACTTGGGGATGTAGAGATTTGGGGTTCTAGAGGTTTAGAGATGTAAAGATATGGAGGTCTAGGGATTTGTAAATGTAAATACTTAGGGATATAGAAAATTGCTAATCTATAAAATTTGGAGACTCAGAGATCCGTGTATCTAGAGACTCGCAGGTCTCGTGATTTGAAGATACAGTCTAGGAATGTAGGGTCCCAGGAAGTTGTGGACCTAGAAATTTATGGACACATATACACTTGAATGGCTTGGAATTCGGAGATCCAAGAGTTTGGTGATGAGGAAATACGAGAAGTTAGATACTTGGGAATCTAGGAATTTAGGAGATTCATGAAACTGCAATTTCGAAGATGGGGAATATACTTAAGTTGCGTAAGTCTACGCTGCGTCCGACTGTACATAGATATTTCGGCGCGGCCGCAATTTTCCATCGATCGAGTCTGTTCGAAGCTAACAGCATTTGTTCTTAGCGATGCCTTATGGAATGCTGCCTGTGCTGGAGATAGACGGGAAACCGATATCGCAGAGCAACGCTGTGGCAAGATATTTGGCGAGGAAACACAATCTAACAGGAAGGGACGAATGGGAAGCGATGCAGTGCGACGTTCTCGTCGATACTCTTGGGGACCTCAAGCAATGTGAGCGATCAGAATGCGAATCGATGTTCCCTTTATCTGCTTCGTTTCTGAACCACGTCGTCTCTATTTCTTCCCTAGTTCGCCTATTGTTTAGTAACTTTCCTCTGTTTGTCAGTCGCCGAAGCGGTCGGAATAAAAACGAAGCGTTACTCGATACAGGAAGATCTCGGGATGCGATAACGTTGCTGATTTTCAATTACGAAATGCATGATTGTGTAACCTCGGTTCGTTTGCATAATGCGTTGACTATCGCAACAACAAAAAAAAAATTACGAGCTTCATTTCTAATTCCGTGCATGCATTCCCCTGTCGTTCGCAAGACATGTATGAATTAAAAACAAGGAAAAAAACAATTCAAATTGTTCCCAGCAATATCCATAAGGTAGAAAAAGGAAATAATCGCTGCGGGTATCATTTGCGATTAAAACGGACGTCGATGTGTTTTGCGCATAGATTTCCACGGTTTTACGCGAATGCGTCTCTTTTTCCGTTCGTCGCTTTTTTCTGTTTCCTTGTAGTCTCTTTTTTTTTCATCGTTTCTACAACTCTTCGTTATTTCCGTTTCGCTTTAATCCGTCGATGATTCACGATTCGATGCACCTGAACAGGTGGAACATCGCAGATTTTCTTGAAGCTATAATGATGCATGTTTTTGATAGCCCGTTTAACCGTGACCATTACCATAACGAGCGTCAATAAGAAACCACGGCATAATTCGATGACACGCCTACGCGATTTCATCTTTTCCTCATTTCTTTTTATTCTTCGTATTCGAGACGTAATAAGGGCAAAAATGCTGTTATTCGCGAGTGTACTGTACATGTGCATCATCGCGTTGATCATAATGGAAATATACAACATAATACACTATTATATGAATACATAGTTACATATATTAGAAATTAACTATTCTAAACTCGAACAGTTCAGTTTGTTATTTCACATTATTGCAATTTTAGTGATTTCGGAATTAGTCTATTGCTGTCAATTTAAAAATATTTAATCGACAACAGACTCTTGTTATATTGCCACTTTTATATGGAATTTCATGCACATTAATTTCCTCCACCATCGTAAGGCACGAGAATCCACGAAAGCTGTAGTGTATTTTATATTAGCACTATGCAATATATCACCACGCGTTATATCGCCACGCGTTATATCGCCACGCGTTATATCGCCGCGCGTTGTAAATCAACATGCGTTATATCACCACGTCTTATATCCCTACGGGTTGTATATCACCGCGTGTTATATCGCCACGCG
The DNA here is from genome assembly GCA_945859595.2 of Megachile willughbiella. Classification (NCBI taxonomy): domain Eukaryota; kingdom Metazoa; phylum Arthropoda; class Insecta; order Hymenoptera; family Megachilidae; genus Megachile; species Megachile willughbiella. The sequence goes on along the minus strand of OX243799.1, from coordinate 12,469,879 downwards.
TAGTACATTGCCTCGCGCTATATCGCCGCGCATTATATATCACCACGTGTTATATTGCTACGCGTTGTATATCACCGCGTGTTATATCGCCACGCGTAGTACATTGCCTCGCGTTATATCGCCGCGCATTATATATCAGCACGTGTTATATCGCTACGCGTTGTATATCACCGCGTGTTATATCGCCACGCGTTGTATATTGCCTCGCGGTATATCGCCGCGAGTTGTATATCAACACTCGTTATATCGCCATGGGTCACATATCATCATGTGTTATATCGCCACGTGTTGTATTACCGCACATATTATATTGCCACGCGTTATATCACCATGCGTTCCATATCGCTATAGGTTACATCCTCACGCATTGTATCGTCCCTATATTGGTATGCATTGTATCATCACGCATTGTATTGCCATTCGCTGTAAAGGCACGCATTGTAACATCATACATTATATTGCCATACAACACTAACGCCATTAAAATTTGTCTCCACTTTTATTTTTTAATTAAACTTAATAAACACCGTGTACCCTGTGCGACGATAAAATGAAACGATTCAAAATTGTCTGAGCAAAGTTGGAAGAATGAAATTGTAGCAATCTTAAACAACACACAAGTGTGTCCTCTCTTTTACCAACTTTCTTAGTTACATTCTCCGTAAAAAGGATAAATAATGGTACGTTTAACGTCATACGTTCCAGTTATATCCCAATATCGTACGGAAGAGGATCTCTTCAAGAAGGAAGAGAAGAAGGCGAAACTTTTAAAAGAAACGATACCGTTTTACTTGAACAAGTTCGAGAAAACTGTCGGCGAGAACGGAGGCTACGCCGTTGGCTCCACTGTAAGTCATTGTTCTTGCGGATTTGATATTAAGATTTTTACCATTTACGCGGGAAACTTCGAAGCCGACAACGAACGACTAGAAAGAAAAAAAACTATATCGAAGTTCTTACGTAAACTTCTGGGTAAACTTTTAACGCGACGAGGAAAATCTCGCTTAACAATGTTTGAACGTAAAAAATTGACCGAAACGTTCAGTTATTTCATTATTGAATGTCACCGTTATACTTTTTCTTTTCAAATGCAAGGAAAGATTTTTTTCAGAGAAATAAATTGTTATTTTTCAGACAACGTGGGCAGATTTTGTGTTTGCAGTGGCACTGGAGAATTTTGAAAATATTTTCGGCACGACGGCACTAGAAAATTATCCCGGTCTTCGAGCTTTGAAGAAAAGGGTTCACGAGATACCTGCGATCATTGATTGGCTGGCCAAGCGACCTAACACAGAATTTTAAAACGTTCGAAATCACGCGGGAAAAATGAGGACGACTACGTATAATATAACCCGAATAATATAATTCAATGTGTTCGTTAACGTTGCGAGTTGTCAATGTTGTAATTTTATCAATAAAATGATACGAATGTTTGTCTATAAATACGCCGCGATATTTGGCGAAAAATTCAAATATTAAAACTGTGTTAGATTGAACTGTACATTTCTGATACAACCTGAACACTTGAGCTTAAAAAACAGTCAATATTTCTGGAATATATAAAATACTATATGTACGTTTATAAGATGTCTTCAAACAAAAATATAAGATACGTAGTATTTTCTATATTTTTAGTTAAAACTTGATATTCACAAAGAAAAGATTTATTTTTGTTCCGTTATTATACTCTATGAATAGAATAGACATTTACAAGCTTATGTCTCCTTCGTGATTACATATTGTTCTTGTATTTTTGTGACGGCGATGTATAATACTTTTGAAAGTATTGAATCTTTGTTAATATAAAATTTCAAGGAAAGAGTGGCGTCATAGAAATCTAATTGCTCGAATTATGGTACAATGTTTAATTTACACTTTAATCGACAAAAATTTACTGAACAACACTCAATAGGTTAGTCAACACTCAAATCGTTGTAGCGTTAACTCGATAATTTGAATTCTGAACGAAATTATAATTAAATGTTACTGATTAAGTGTTAAGAAATGGTGTAATATGAGATAAATGATTGTAATTTAAAAAATGCCGACTAATGGAACGTAATAATAACATCTTACAAAAGTAATCAGTTTTCCATTACTTCCTTCACTACTTATTTTCATGTATAATGGTTATTTCGATAAAATAGTATTTCGATGACAGTATCGGCACTGCCATCTAACAGCGAATAGCGCAAACTCTTTACTTCACATCCTCCAAATTCGCGCAATGGATACATATTATGTAACATTGTACAATATTCTGGAATAGCTGGAAAATTTGAAATCTTTTAATTTAAAATCTTGTAATCTAATGTAATACGTGCATATAAAAAATAATTAGTTGTTTCACATTAACATAAGATTTTGTATTAACGGGTCATTTTTAGCTTCTTATAATTCCCGCTACGAATCATGCGTAGAAAGCAACCAATCAAACTTGAACATCGACTATTACAGCTCATTGAGTTTCCCCTATCATGTTGACTTCGCTTTGCTCTTATGTTCGTAAAACACTTCTTTATTGAATAAATTTGATTGTTTTTATTAAAACATAGTTCTTATAGACTTATATTTATGAAGAACGTTAACTTTCATTCGTTAAAGTTTACAAGCGCAGAAATCAATTAGTTCTTCTAGATGTTTCTATAGAATCTCAAATTTTTTTAGTATCAACAATCTCAACCAATGAAATACCGTTGACGTAGATTGGGAAGGGTAGACTATATATAGCAGTATAATAAAGTTCCATTAAATTACGACTTGCCGGCCGGTTCGGAAGCATTTTGCTCTTGTTTCTCATTTTGCGCCTTCCAACAATAAGAAAAAGTGTAAGGTATTCGTATTTTATTTCTGCTTTTTAGTTATTCACGTTTTATTTCTTATAAACAATTTCACATCATTCTTCCGTGTATTTCCTTAGAAATTCGTGATCGATAAATTGAACTTTCGCAAAAAATAATTCGGTGTCATTGACCTGATCGCTGATTTAACATTGTTAGAAAAATGTGTCAGAGAATTTACGATAAAATAATGTTGCTGAAAGTTGAAAATTCAATGTTAACAGAGAGTAATACATAAATGTCTTTCACATAATTCTGAAAAATGCGTATAAACAGAATTTGCAAGCGTACCTCCATGTTGTGAAACTAACATCGTGAAGTAACGTTTCTTGAAAGTGATAACAGTTTTATCTAAAAAAGCTTTTAGCAACAAAGTAAATAAATTAGTTAGATGTTATATATACCGATAAAATTTAATCTTTCTTGTAGTAATTGTTTTCTGTTTCATTAATGTATTGTAATAAATTAATTTTATGTTTATTTTTCCTTACAGCAACATGCCCCAATACAAGTTAACTTATTTCCCAGTTAAGGCATTGGGAGAACCAATTCGCTTTCTCTTCAGCTATGGTGGAGTTGAATTTGAAGACTTCCGTTTCAACAGAGAAGACTGGCCAAAACTAAAGCCTGGTAAGCCTAAATTTCAGACTAATTTCATTTGTTTAGTTATGCTTCTACATGTAGCCAATTCATTGTTTCAAATCTTTCTGTTTGTAAAAATGTAGATTATATTGTAGGATGTTTATGTAATTTTTGTTTATCCTTCCATGAGATATCTTGGGGACAATAGCTATTGTCCACAAGACAATGCCCCTTGTTCATCGATATATCATCAATAAAGTAAAATTATGACTTCTAAATAGATATTTGTAATCATGCAGGAAGCAATAAATCTATGTAATGTTAAACAAATGATTCAAGAAGAAATAATGACTTTACTTTATTTCTTTTTTGCTTCAGTATTCAAAGGTTTCTGATAAGAAGGATATACTTTTTATTTTGTCTTTCCTGTTACTTTCAGACATGCCATTTGGCCAGGTTCCTGTATTGGAAGTCGATGGAAAGAAAATTTGTCAGTCTGTAGCCATTTGTCGTTACTTGGCCAAACAGTTTGGCTTGGCTGGTAAGAATGATTGGGAAGCCCTTGAAATTGATTCCACAGTTGACACCATTCATGATCTAAGAACAAGTAAGTATTTAACACAATTGCAGAATTCAAATTGAACTTGTATTATACAATATGTGATTAGTTTCCATAAGAAAAGGTATGCTTTATAAAGAGCATGATTGTTTAAACAAAGATTTTATTTTTCAGAGATTGGTGCCTACCACTATGAGTCCAATGAGCAAGCCAAAGCTGAGAAACTCAAGGTTGCACAAGAACTGGTGCCATACTACTTGGAACGTTTGGACGCCCAGGTGAAGAAAAACGGTGGTTTCTTCGTTGGCGGTGCTCTTAGCTGGGCTGACCTCACCTTTGTTGCTCTTCTCGACTATCTGAACTTCATGATGGGTCATAATATCATAGAGAAATATGACAATCTGAAAAAACTGCAAGAGAAGGTCCTTGCTGAACCTAAAATTAAAAGTTGGGTCGAGAAACGCCCGCAATCTGATGCCTAAAAAAAATTACTGTTTTCGTATCAACTTTTTTATTTGTAAATGCGTAGAGTTCGCGGTCAGAAGAGAATCATAAACCCATGAAGTATTTTTATATGCACATGAAAGACTTGTGCTGTATTATTTTGAATACCCGTATTACAGTTTACCTAGTAACACCTGTGCCAGTTGTTCATGGCTTATTTTAGATTGCTACATTAATATACGGTTAATTAATGTACCGAGAGTATTCATATACCGTACAGAGATATTTGTATACCATAAATAGACTGTTGAAATTATGTTGTACTTTTCTGCAAAAATAAACATTTCATTTTATTAATTGTTCTGACTTTCTTTTTAGATCACATCCTTGAAATTATTTATAAGCGTTGAACATGTGTCAAAATGAATATAAATATAGAATCTATTCATAGTAGTTTGAGAATTAATATATAGTACATCGGTACCTTTTTTTAAAACAAAAGTTTTATGTATTGTGAGACATACAAGTGGCGGATTGCCAATTTCTTGATTTGAAGATCTGGAGATTCTGAATTTCTAAACTTCCAAATTTGGACTTGATTTTCACGTTCCAGAAAATGAGGAGATCGATAAGGATCAATATAACTATCCTCTACTTAAATAAAAATCAATTGAAGTGAGAACTTGTGCACAAACAAATTTCTTATCACGAATGATAAAACGTACATTTCTATCTCTGTTTCTGTTATGGAAGAACATAAGAATTATATTTACCAAACAAGATACGACTGTCCGTAGTTAATCTAACAAACCAGTTGTTGGATATAGATAAGACGTTGAAAAATAAAAATCATTCTATATAGATTATTTGACTTGATCTGCACTTTGTGAAGTGGTCAAACGTGCCAATAATTGTTTAAAAAATTAAAAATTATTTTATTACATTATCACATTTCGGAATCATTAAAATTTGGGTATCTTCGTTTGTAATACAATTTTTTTTTATATACTTTACTATATTTCATTGTCATTACGTAAAATTGACAATACTTTGTTTTGTTCGTTAATGAATAGTGCGCAACGTATATAGATCAAAAGAGGAAAATTAATCTTCTCTCGATTCATGCAACATTAATTACTCGTTCCTTACCTTCGGATGCCTTGCAGTCTAAGGATATAAATTATCACGCGTGACTGGCATTTACAACAAAGTATACGAACGCGAAAATGTAACAATGATTTTTCATTAAATTTAAAAGTTGAATCTTAATTGACAAATTCTCAAATTCCTAAATCGTCAATTATCAAATTCACGATTATTAGAATCATGTTATTCAATGTACAATGTAACTAAATACAATAATGTTCCTCTCACGAATTATAGATAAACAAACTATGTCAGAATTAAGTAACATTGTATAATAACATTCTTTGTACAATATTGTAAAATAACATTCACGTCGAAAGAACTCGTAAATCAGTTTTTCCAGCAGGACGTTTAGTGATTTACACAATGTTACGCAATGTATATTGAGTAATAACTGTTCCTATGCCCGCTCATGGGTTGCTATTTACAGGACGCTGACTCACTGTAATACACAAAGACAACGTTAAATCAAGCTTTGATAACGACGAAAATGAATCGGTATCTGAAGGATTCAAACTTGTTATTTTGGCTAATCAGCTTTGCAAAATGTATCGTACACCCGTTCACTTGACAAACATCGAAAACATTTGGTTTAGCAATCTTTTACAACACAAGACAATAAAATACGACATTATTAACACTTGTACTCGAGGTTAAATAGTGTAATAAAATACTGAAGTTAACGAGTAATTTGTCAACGTCGCGAGTTCAATTATACATATTCAATACACCTTTTGAACTCCTTTACACCTTTAGCTGATCTGTGATCCTTGCATGGTACATCTAATTATTACAAGATTCGAAGAAAAAAGTTGTGTTTATTGATAATCTTTACATGGCAATTCTGATTACTGTAGAAATTAAAGCAAATAGATTGCAGTTTTATCTTCACTGCTGAATTATGTAATAGAGTAAACACACCCCCCTGAGTTTCATCTTTCGATGGTCTCCGTGACTTGCAGAATTCGTAGGTTCTCTGAACCTCTCCTTTCTTTTTTGTAACGTGATGATGTACAATTTGAATTGTGCAATATTGTTACACTTTCTCGAAATTTTCTGTACTTGAGATCTGTGGACGACAGAGCGTCCGACATTTTGAAATTTTATGTTTCAAGACTTTTTGGAATATTTTTAGGAATTTTTCAGATTTTAGAGCCTTCAGACTTCAGAGTTTCGAAATTTTGGAGTGGGGTTTTAAAATTTTGGGAGACCAGAATTTTTCAAACATCAGAATTTTGGAATTATTGAGATCTTGGACATTTGAAATCTTGAATTCTTGTGATTGCAAGTTTCAGAAGTTCTAATATTTTGACATTAAGACTTCATCATTTTTTCATTTTTAGGATTTAGTGATTGTAGAACTTCAGAACTTCAAGCGCTCGAATTTATTAAATCTTCAAACTGTGAGAACAAATTTTCAAATTTTGAAGTTTTCAAACTCTGGTACTTGAAACTTGCATTATTTAAAAACTTGTAGCTCCAATAACGGACTATTCATTCTTCTTGAACAGATATATAAAAAAATCATAAAAACTAGATTTCCTTCTTATCCTCTTTTTACATAAAATTTCAAGTTTGAATACAATGTTCAGTCAAAATATCAGCATATGTACAATATAAGTGTATATAATATATAATATTACATATTATTATAATGTATTATGTAGTGCAATACAGTACATGACATTGCATTTTGTCAAGAAAAGTGCAAATATATTGTCAAGATTGTAAAGGATTGTGGCCGCATAATAACTGTCCCACCACATGACCTCCATTTTCGTAAATGGTGGGGAGTGCAGATATCGTGCATTACATACAGGCAATAAATACCATGTAGGAATAGAGTATAGAGTCAGTAGTTCTCCAGAGATCGCTGTTTCTAGTTCTATACCAAGTGTAAGTGTATCATCTTGCAACTTTATATTAAACCCGGAAGTCACGTCATGAACGTTAATTCTTTGCGGGTGACGTGGTTTTAAACTTCACACACTGCACGCACGGAATATTATTGATTTCAAGTATAATATGCCCAATAATTCGTTTTGTAAAATCATACATCATTTGTTTTGCTTTTTATTATGGTTTTCTTTTGAGTCACAGACGTAGCATAATTATTATATTATTTATTATGGAAATTACTATTATATTATTTATTTTAGGAATTTTGTTGAACACTCGAAATGAAATTTTCTTTTGTGAAAAGTAAATAGTGGAAATTTTGTTTAAAATTAGTTGCTGTTCATTGAGTAAAATTAATACTAAATTCGGTACAATTTGTGATTGAATTAATTAGAATTGTATTTATAATCATTACGAAAACGTAGAATAATATTTGTTAGGTGTACGTACGGATTTTACTATTTTTGACACGTTTGAACACACATTCGTGTATGCGTTTGTGAAGAGTTAACAAGTATTTAGGTACTATCAAGTTTCAACATTCAGTGCTAATTAATGAGCATCTGTAGATCCTCCATTGAAATCGTTTAACCGGTGTTATTCAGCTTCCTTCAGCTACAATAGTAATAGTACTATTATTTGTAATTCTGCGAAAAAGCCAAGGTTGCAGTACCAAGAACTTGTACAGCATGCGAATACGTTTTTGCGATCGAAGAATAAATCTGCCGTTGTCACGACAGAAAAACAGAATTGCATCGCATTTGTATAAAATGCTTTCAAACATTAACAGAATATTTATACAGATTAATTTATAATTTTTATGTAGTACAAATATAAGTGTATAATTTATTAACGTAATAGTATGAAATAAGGTATGACAGATTAATCTCAATTCGCGTGTTCTACTTTCGAACACAGGCACAGAAGTGTTATGACCTAGACCAACGAACGGATATGAATAGTTTAAAGTTTATACAATGAAAATACACGAAGATCTAAAATTGAATCTTCTTCAAACTACCAAGTTTAGAATTCTCAAGGTCACTTTACCTCGTTGACTAAATTTTACTTTGCAATTTTTTAAAATTACATCAATTTTCAAATGGTAAATCACAAAGTGTTTAAAAAATTAAAAGTCTCTATTATAATAACATGTAAAGAGTCAGTTATATTTTTTATTTTACATAAATGTACCAAACGGTACGTTCTATTACCTACTTAATACCAGTGATTAGGCTATTACCGATATACGTAACTGATACGATATAGTCGTGGGAAGTGATCTAAGATATCACCAATTAACTTCAATGTTATGGTCGTTAAACTGGCCGATTTCACGTAGCAATGAGTTACAAATTGTCGGTGATGATTCTTTCGGAATGTTCTCGAATCTTGCACTGTCATTGGTTGCGTGACTGATTGAGACCTTCTGCCATCATTCCAACAGATATTTGTTCTGTAACCTTCAATGTGTAGAAAGGCAAATAAAGCGAAAACGATAAATATTTCTGTACTTGTCGATATTTGGTAAATTTCACATACTGTAATACTAATTTTACAATTTAAATGAAACATTTTTCAAGATATTTATTTTCTGACATTTCATGGTTATCGTATTTAGATCATTAGGTCAATCGAAGCTTTATTGATTTCAATGTTGTTCTCATCGTTTCTATGGTGATAATTGATTAAGATACACTTGATTATTCAGAAAGATCAATTTCGAATAGGATTACTATGACTTTAATAATTATACTGCGGATACATTTGTAATATAAAAATTTATGAAGCTTTTATCTGCATTTACAATTATCTGCATACATGTACAAATTCTACAATTATTTGCAAAATTGAGGTACTGCAAATCAACAATTATTTATCAAATTAAAGTACTACAAACTCTACAGTTATCTGCAAAGTTAAATCATCTGAGTCAACAATTATGTAATCTATGATATCCACAATCTACAGATAACACGACTTACGCTCATTCTGCAGATTTTAATGTATCATAAACATTCAGTACTAATATAACATATGTTCATATACGTGTACATCTTCAATAAGACATACGTGTTAAATCGAATACACAAGTCAAAAATTCCAAACACCACTGAAACAACATTGTTAAAACCCAGAGTAACTAGAGTAATAAATTAGAAAAATCTGACAGCCTCAATAAAATCTTGTATAGCGTCTTAAACATGGCTACCGTGTCACAGTTCAATTGTCCGACATTTTTCCGTTTCGATCAATTTCTTTGCCATTTATCTGTTTTGACATTCGCAGTTTAAGTTTACGTGCTTCCTCCGACGCGGTCGTTCAATTAATTGGAGCAGCGATAAATCGATTTTGTTCTATTGAAAAATGGCGGATCGAACGAAGGACGAACGATTAAAGTTTATCGTGGCAACATAAGTAATTACCAGATAATATACAATGTTTTCACCTTGGTACGCAACCTACAATCAACCGCTCTGTATTTAGCAATCAGCAACTGTGTCTCCTGTTCTGTAATCGAACTGCAAATTGAAAATCAAACGAATCTCGTTAACTCCAATATCGAATCTCGCAAATTGTTTCTTCCTCCGATATCGCTTATCTCCTTTCCATATCGATAACAAGATAATACATTTTTGAAACGGTAAATCCTTCCAAATAGAAGCAGACAAAAAAAATCTTCGAAATAATATTACGTTCGTTTCGCGTGTTTATCGTTTGAATTATATGCAGATAGCACAACGAACCTATCGTTGGAAAAATTGATGAGCCTTTTATCTTGTAATACGTAATGGTTGATTTACAAATGAGACTTGGAGGGAAACATCATTTACCGTGCAGATAATGTAATCTTAAAATTGTCGCATTTTATGTAACAAGTGCTTAAGGTTTATTTGTGTGTACTATTTTAAGAGATAATTATTTGCAGGAACGCGGGAGATAAGTCTGAATAATTGCAATTATGTGTTTTATTACATATGGATTTATCACGTGTGAAGCAAAGTTTTCATAAACAGTTTATCAAATTTTGCATCTGTTGCATAACAAATTCATCAGATGTTATATCATAACAGATATAATATATCGTAACAGATATAACATCTGAACAATGATTGTTATCTTTAAATTGTAGAATAGAACAATAGATTTTAATCGGTGTATTTAAAATTGAAAACGTTTAGATAAATAAATTATGGTGTCACGTTCTAATTAATGATTGAACGAAGGTAAATAATATCGAACATTTTTTTAATGCAGACAATGCCCAGCTACAAGTTAACATACTTCAACCTCTCCGGACTTGGTGAGCCAATCAGGTTCATCCTGCATCAGAGTGGTATCAGCTTCGAGGACAAGAGGTTGACCTTCGAAGAATGGCCTCAAGTTAAAGCTCGTGAGTATGCTAAATGCTAAACGTATTAGAAGAACTACTTATTGTTAGATACGTTTAGATAGCTAATACTTTCAGGGACAATTCAAATTATACAACTCTTTATCCGATATTTATAATTTCTCGAAATTCTAAATTTACGAGTTTATCATTTTTTGGACTTCTAAATTTCCGAACTGCTAAATCCCTGGATTAGTAACTTCTCGAATTCCTAAATCCCCAAATTGTTAAATTTCTAAATTCCCAAGTCCCCAAATTACTAAATTTCCGAGTTCCTAAATCCCCAGATTACAAAATTTCCGAACTCCTAAATCCCTAGATTAGTAACTTCTCGAATTCCTAAATCCCCAAATTGCTAAATTTCTAAATTCCCAAGTCCCGAAATTACTAAATTTCCGAGTTCCTACATCCCCAGATTACAAAATTTCCGAACTCCTAAATCCCTAGATTAGTAATTTCTCGAATTCCTAAATCCCCAAATTGTTAACTTTCTAAATTCCCAAGTTCCCAAATTACTAAATTTCCGAGTTCCTAAATCCCCAGATTACAAAATTTCCGAACTCCTAAGTCCCTAGGTTACTGACTTTTCGAATTCATAAATCCCCAAATTGCTAAATTTCCGAATCCCTAAATCCCCAAATTACTAAATTCCCGAATTCCTAAATCTCCAAATTTCTAAATTCCCAATTCCTAAATTTTCCAAATGCAAAAATTTGCAAACTCTCCTATATCTGAAAAGTTCAATTGAAAAATTTCCTCCTGAAAAATAAATACAAAATCTTTTCAACTGTTTATTGTCCATTTTTCAGAGATGCCATTGGGTCAAGTACCAGTACTTGAAATCGACGGTAAACCACTTTATCAATCAAAAGCCATCGCTCGTTATCTCGCGAAGAAGAACAATCTGTATGGTTCCAACGACCTTGAAGCGTACGAAATTGACGCCACCATCGACACCATCGAGGATTTGAGAACTGGTGAATATTTCTTTTAAGCATGTGATTAATACCACTCACGTGTAGTTGACGATTGATCAGCAGTTTTAAGTTGAATCGTATTTCTACAGCGTTCTCGCAATATCATTGGGAAAAGGACTCCGCTGTCAAGGCGAGGTTGAAGGAGGCCCTTGACACAAAAAAACCCTTGATTCTTCAGAAACTTGACGAACAAGTGAAGAAGAACGGAGGCTACTTCGTTGGAGGAAAGGTAATTTGCTTTTCACAGTAAATTTACGCATTTATTATAGAGATTTGCTAATTTGGAAATATGGGATTTGATAGGTTGGGGAGTTGAGAATTGGGGTATTTAGAAATTTGGTAATTTGTGAATTGAGAAATTTAGAAATTTGGTGACTTGAGAATTGAGAGAATTAAGAAATTCGATAATTTGAGTATTGAATAATTTCGAAACTTGATAACACGAGACTTAAGAGATGTAGAAATTTGATAATTAAAAGATTAAGAAATATAGAAATTTCATCTTTTAAAATCATGCCAAAAATTTCCCAAAATATACACCAACCATAGTAACTCATTTCCAGCAAATACTTAACTCAATTCAAATTAAATTTGATTGTAATTTTTTAATGACATTTTTGCAGTTGTCGTGGCCGGATCTAACGTTCGCTTCCCAAGTAGAGATGTTCAACGTCATCAACGAGTCCGACGTGACCGCCGGATATCCATCATTACAGAAATTAGTCCAGACAGTGAAATCCTTACCAAAGATCAAGGCTTACCTGGATAAACGCCCAAAGACCCAGTTCTAAATTCGACCGCAGGGAAATGATCGCTGATATCTCATCATTCCTTTCACAAACGATTTCCTCCTTTTATATTTGATACCAAAAATACCATTCTTATATTAGACACTTGTGATTAACACGTTGAATTACTGTTTATATGTATTTGTGCATTTGGCTGAAATTCGTGGTGGCAATATAACGAGACTCTGAAGTAAATGTCTTTTTCCGAATTTCAATAAGAAAGTTTCAATTTCGAAATGTGGTAACTGTTCTGATATTTAATCAACGTGTTGTTTGAAATGTATTTGCAATTTATATATTTTGTTACATAACTATGTGCTCGATAATAAATACATAATGTTTAATCGAATGTGTTCTTATTTTATATACGAGGAAGAAATTTCTTCCTGCGATGGTGATTTATTGATTTTGCGATAAGAAAAGGATTGTAAATGTGCGTTGCAATTATGATTAATTCTATCGTTTGATACGATGTAGGGCAGCGAGGGTTGGTCTCTTTTAATTCTGGTAGATCGAACGAGGAGAATTGTTTGATTTTGTTTTCTCGTATGTCAGATACGAACATTGATAATTTGGACTTTTGTTTAATAAGTAAAAACTTTGTCGCTTTTTAATATTGATTAATGTTCAATTTTGTATCAATTGACAGAGGTACACTAACTCATATGTAATTTCGATGCAATACAAATTTGAGAAATGCTCAACAAATATTTACAAAAAATTAGAGTCGAAATTACCATTAGGTGTGAGTAAAAAAAGTATGTTGTGCTTCTTGAAATAAGAAATTTCGTTGTATAAATTACCTTTTCATGCTGTACAAATAATATTCGATCTTACATTTAAATTTATTACCAAATTGTTTAATAACATTTTCGTTTCGTTTGTTAATAAATATATATAATTACATTGCACTGTAAAGTACAAATGGCAAAAGTCAATAAATAGTTCATCTGCTCATACAATGTTACACAATGTATATTGAGTAATAACTGTTCCAATACCTGCTCATGGGTTGCTATTTACAAGAAGCTGACTCATTGTAATACACAAAAACAATGTTAACTCAAGTTATTATATAACGACGAAGATAAATCTATATCTGAAGGATGGAAACTTGTTATTTTGGCTAATCAGCTTTGCAAAATGTATCGTACACCCGTTCACTTGACAAACATCGAAAACATTTGGTTTAGCAATCTTTTACAACACAAGACAATAAAATACGACATTATTAACACTTGTACTCGAGGTTAAATAGTGTAATAAAATACTGAAGTTAACGAGTAATTTGTCAACGTCGCGAGTTCAATTATACATATTCAATACACCTTTTGAACTCCTTTACACCTTTAGCTGATCTGTGATCCTTGCATGGTACATCTAATTATTACAAGATTCGAAGAAAAAAGTTGTGTTTACTGATAATCTTTACATGGCAATTCTGATTACTGTAGAAATTGAAGCAAAAAGATTGCAGTTTTATCTTCACTGCTGAATTATCTAATAGAGTAAACACATCGCCCTGAGTTTCATCTTTCGATGGTCTCCGTGACTTGCAGAATTCGTAGGTTCTCTGAACCTCTCCTTTCTTTTTTGTAACGTGATGATGTACAATTTGAATTGTGCAATACTGTTACACTTTCTCGAAATTTTCGGTACTTGAGATCTGCGGACGACAGAGCGTCCGACATTTTGAAATTGTATGTTTCAGGACTTTTTGGAATATTTTTAGGAATTTTTCAGATTTTAGGGCCTTCGGACTTGAGAGTTTCGAAATTTTGGAGTGGGGTTTTAAAATTTTCGGAAACATCAGAATTTTTCAATCATCAGAATTTTGGAATTATCGAGATCTTGGAGATTTGAAATCTTGAATTCTTGAAATTGCAAATTTCAGAAGTTTTAATATTTTGACATTAAGACTTCATCATTTTTTCATTTTTAGGATTTAGTGATTGTAGAACTTCAGAACTTCAAGCGCTCGAATTTATTAAATCTTCAAACTGTGAGAACAAATTTTCAAGTTTTCCAAACTCTGGTACTTGAAACTTGCACTATTTAAACTTGCACTCTTTTTAAATCAAATTTCAAGTTTGAATGCAATATTCAGTCAAAATATCAGCATATGTACAATATAAGTGTATATAATATATAATATTACATATTATTACAATGTATTATGTAGTGCAATACAATACATGACATTGCATTTTGTCAAGAACAGTACAAATGTATTGTTAAGATTGTAAAAGATTGTGGCCGTGTAATAACTGTCCCACCACATGACCGCCATTTCTAAATGGTGGGGAGTGCAGATATCGTGAAATACATACAGGTAATAAATAGCATGCAGGAATAGAGTATAGAATCAGTAGTTCTCCAGAGATCGCTGCTTCTAGTTCTATACCAAGTGTAAGTGTATCATCTTGCAACTTTATATTAAACCCGGAAGTCACGTCATGAACGTTAATTCTTTGCGGGTGATGTGGTTTTAAACTTCACACACTGGACGCACGGAATATTATTGATTTCAAGTATAATATGCCCAATAATTCGATTTGTAAAATCATATATCAGTTGTTTTGCTTTGAATTATGGTTTTCTTTTGAGTCACAGACGTAGCATAATTATTATATTATTTATTATGGAAATTACTATTATATTATTTATTTTAGGAATTTTGTTGAACACTCGAAATGAAATTTTCTTTTGTCAAAAGTAAATAGTGGAAATTTTGTTTGAAACTAGTTGCTGTTCATTGAGTAAAATTAATACTAAATTCGGTACAATTTGTGATTGAATTAATTAGAATTGTATTTATAATCATTACGAAAACGTAGAATAATATTTATTAGGTGTACGTACGAATTTTACTATTTTTGACACGTTTGAACACACATTCGTGTATGCGTTTGTGAAGAGTTAACAAGGATTTAGGTACTATCAAGTTTCAACATTCAGTGCAAATTAATGAGCGTCTGTAGATCCTCCATTGAAATCGTTTAACCGGTGTTATTTAGCTTCCTTCAGCTACAATAGTAATAGTACTATTATTTGTAATTTCGCGAAAAAACCAAAGTTGCAGTACCAAGAACATGCACAGCATGTGAATATGTTTTTGCGATCGAACAATAAATCCGCTGTTGTCCCGACAGAAACACAGAATGGCATTGTCGGCAATATCGAATCTCGCAAATTGTTTCTTTCTCCGATATCGCTTATCTCCTCTTCATATCGATACCAAGATAATACATTTTTGAAACGGTAAATCCTTCGACATCGAAGCAGACAAAAAAATCTTCGAAATAATATTACTTTCGTTTCGCGTGTTTATCGTTTGAATTATCTGCAGATAGCACAAAGAACTTATTCATCATTTACCGTGCAGATAATGTAATATTAAAATTGTTGCATTTTATGTAACAAGTGCTAAGGTTTATTTGTGTGTACCATTTTAACAGATAATTGTTTGCAGGAACGCGGGAGATAAGTTTGAGAATTTGGACGATTGTGTTCTGAATAATTGCAATTATGTGTTTTATTACATATGGATTTATTACGTGTGAAGCAAAGTTTTCATAAGCAGTTTATCAAATTTTGCATTTGTTACATAACAAATTCATCAGATGTTATATCATGACAGATATAATATATCGTAACAGATATAACATCTGAACAATGATTGATATCTTTAAATTGTAGAACAGAACAATAGATTTTAATCGGTGTATTTCACGTCACGTTCTAATTAATGACTGAACGAAGGTAAATAATATCGAACATTTTTTTAATGCAGACAATGCCCAGCTACAAGTTAACATACTTCAACTACACCGGCCTTGCTGAGCCAATCAGGTTCGTCCTGCATCAGAGTGGTATCAACTTCGAGGACGAGAGGTTGGACTACGAAAAATGGCCTCAATTTAAAGCTCGTGAGTATGCTAAATGTCTGCTAAACGTATTAGAAGAACTACTTATTTTTAGATACGTTTAGATAGCTAATAGTTTCAGGGACAATTCAAATTATACAACTCTTTATCCGATATTTATAATTTCTCGAAATTCTAAATTTACGAGTTTATCATTCTTTGGACTTCTAAATTTCCGAACTCCTAAATCCCTAGATTAGTAACTTCTCGAATTCCTAAATCCCCAAATTGCTAAATTTCTAAATTCCCAAGTCCCCAGATTACTAAATTTCCGAGTTCCTAAATCCCCAGATTACAAAATTTCCGAACTCCTAAATCCCTAGATTAGTAATTTCTCGAATTCCTAAATCCCCAAATTGCTAAATTTCTAAATTCCCAAGTCCCCAAATTACTAAATTTCCGAGTTCCTAAATCCCCAGATTACAAAATTTCCGAACTCCTAAGTCCCTAGGTTACTGACTTTTCGAATTCATAAATCCTCAAATTGCTAAATTTCCGAATCCCTAAATCCCCAGATTGCTAAATTCCCGAATTCCTAAATCTCCAAATTTCTAAATTCCCAATTCCTAAATTTTCCAAATGCAAAAATTTGCAAACTCTCCTATATCTGAAAAGTTCGATTGAAAAATTTCCTCCTGAAAAATAAATACAAAATCTTTTCAACTGTTTATTGTCCATTTTTCAGAGATGCCATTGGGTCAAGTGCCAGTACTTGAAATCGATGGTAAACAATTTTATCAATCAAAAGCCATCGGTCGTTATATCGCGAAGAAGAACAATCTGTATGGTTCCAACGACCTTGAAGAGTACGAAATTGACGCCACCATCGACACCCTCGATGATTTGAGAACTGGTGAATATATCTTTTAAGCATGTGATTAATACCACACAAGTATAATTGACGATTGATCAGCAGTTTTAAGTTGAATCGTATTTCTACAGCGTTCTCGCAATATAAATGGGAAAAGGACTCCACTGTCAAGGCGAGGTTGAAGGAGGTCCTTGACACAAAAAAACCCTTGATTCTTCAGAAACTTGACGAACAAGTGAAGAAGAACGGTGGCTACTTCGTTGGAGGAAAGGTAATTTGCTTTTTATTGGAAAATTTGAGGAGGTTGCTAATGTCCGATCAATTTTTTAACTTTCATATTTAGGAATTTGCTAATTTGGGAATATGGGATAGTTTGGTGAGTTGAGAATTGGGAGGTTTAGAAATTTGAGGAGTTGTGAGTTGGAAGATTTAGGAATTTGGGGAGTTGAGAGTTGGGGACTCAAGATTTGCAAAATTGAGAATTGGGAGATTTAGATATCTGGGAGTTTGTGACTTGGGGAATTTAGGAATTTGGAAATTTGTCACTTGGGGGATTTCGAAATTTGGGTATTTGAGAGTTGCGGATTTAGAAGCTTGGGAAGTTAGGACATCGGGGGATTTAGAAGTTTGGGATGTAGAGAAGTGAGATATTACGAAATCTTGGAATTTGTGACTTGAAGAATTTAAGAATTTGGAAATTTGTCAGTTGGAGGATTTAGGATTTTGGGCAGTTGAGAATTGGGGTATTTAGAAATTTGATAATTTGTGAACTGAGAAATTTAGAAATTTGGTGACTTGACAATTGAGAGAATTAAGAAATTTGATAATTTGGGTATTAGATAATTTAAAAACTTGATAACGTGACACTTAAGAGATTTAGAAGTTTGATAATGAAAAGTTTCTCAAAATATACACCAACTAATTCAATAAGTAATTCAAATTAAATTTGATTGTAATTTCTGAATTATATTTTTGCAGCTGTCGTGGCCGGATCTAGTGTTCGCTTCCCAAATAGAGATGTTGAACGCCATCAACGAGTCCGACGTGACCGCTGGATATCCATCATTACAGAAATTAGTGCAGACAGTGAGATCCTTACCAAAGATCAAGGCTTACCTGGATAAACGCCCAAAGACCCAGTTATGAATTCGACAGCAGGGAAACGATCGCTGATGTCTCATCATTCCTTTCACAAACGATTTCCTCCTTTTATATTTGATACCAAAAACACCATTCTTATATTAGACACTTGTGATTAACACGTTGAATTACTGTTTATAAGTATTTGTGCACTTGGCTGATATTCGTGGTGGCAATATAACGAGACTCTGAAGTAAATGTCTTTTTCCAAATTTCAATAAGAAAGTTTCAATTTCGAAATGTGGTAACTGTTCTGATATTTAATCAACGTGTTTGAAATGTATTTGCAATTTATATATTTTGATACATAATTATGTGTTCAATAATAAATGCATAATATTTAATCGAATGTGTTCTTATTTTATATTCGAGGAAGAAATTTCTTTTTGCGACGGTGATTGATGGTTAGGTGAATATTGATTTATTGATTTTGCGATAAGAAAGGGATGTAAATGTGTGTTGAAATTATGATTAATTATAACGTTTGATACGATGTGGGGCAGCGAGGGTTGGTCTCTTTTAATTCTGGTAGATCGAAAGAGGAGAATTGTTTGATTTTGTTTTTTCATATGTCAGATACGAACATTGATAATTTGGACTTTTGTTTAATAAGTAAAAACTTTGTTGCTTTTTAATATTGATTAATGTTCAATTTTGTTTCAATTGACAGAGGTACACTAACTCATATGTAATTTCGATGCAATACAAATTTGAGAAATGCTCAACAAATATTTACAAAAAATTAGAGTCGAAATTACCATTAGGTGTGAGTAAAAAAAGTATGTTGTGCTTCTTGAAATAAGAAATTTCGTTGTATAAATTACCTTTTCATGCTGTGCAAATAATATTCGATCTTACAGTTAAATTTATTACCAAATTGTTTAATAACATTTTCGTTTCGTTTGTTAATAAATATGTATGATTACATTGCACTTTAAAGTACAAATGGCAAAAGTCAAATAGTTCATCTGCTCTTGAATAGCTTTAAACGATTACCGAAATCTGTTAACACAATATTGTCAAAACGAAAAATCAATACATTCTTTAAATAATAACTTATCAATTATAATATCGTTATAGCTATACACACTTTTCTTTAAATTATTTAGATACAAGCATTTAGATCAACACTTTCGTCAATTTCACGCTTTAAGCTTAAAATTTTGTACCATTACATCTTTTTAAAAACTGGAAAATGCATTATGTACTTGCTTGTCATATACATTTCTTATTAATTCTTAAATTTGTAAGCACTTAATTTAGCAATTTTTCAATTTTTCAATTCTTCAATTCTTCAATTCTTCAATTTTCAATTTTTCAATTATTCCATTGTTCAATTTTGTAATTTTATAGTTACTCAATGTTCAATTCTTCAATTCTTCAATTTTTTAATTTTACAATTATTCAATTCTTCAACATTTTAATTTTTAAATTTAAAGATTTACAACTTCTTAACTCCTTTAGTTTTCTCCAGTTCCTGGACCATTAAACACTTCAAAAATTGTTTAATTTCTCAATTCGTCAAGTTAAAAGATCCCAAGTATTCAATTATGAAAATTCTCAGATATCTTTGACCATGGCTGCTGAATGTCCACACAAATCGAACGTTTTCTTAAGAAATATCATTCGTAAGAGACTTATGTGTCCATTTCCGGAGACGGGGGTCAAGTAATCAAGTCGCAGTTCAATTCGCCCATGTATCTTGCTAACTCCGTCCCGGTAAACTCAGTTTCATCGAAATCCTGCAAACTGGAGTTGCTGATGGTGTTCGCACTCTCGATACTTGGGTGACTCTGAAACCGCGGTTGCTGCTCGGTCGACACTTCCGGTTTCGACAAGGGGATGGTCGGCACCTTCTGTTGGTGAGAGAACAGTCCTTTGGTTCCTAGTCTCAATCTTTCCGCGATTATTCCTGTTGAAATTAAGATATTTCCAAATTTTAATCTTAAGAATTCCCAAATTATAATCTTGAAAATTTCCAAATTTTAATCTTGAGGATTCCCAAAATTATAAATTTAAGAATTCCCAAATTATTGTCTTGTGAATTTCCAAATTTTAATCTTAAGAATTCTCAAAATTATAATCTTGAGAATTTCCAAATTTTAATCTTAAGAATTCTCAAAATTATAATCTTGAGAATTCCAAAATTATAATCTTGAGGATTCCCAAAATTATAAATTTAAGAATTCCCAAATTATTGTCTTGTGAATTTCCAAATTTTAATCTTAAGAATTCTCAAAATTATAATCTTGAGAATTTCCAAATTTTAATCTTAAGAATTCTCAAAATTATAATCTTGAGAATTCCAAAATTATAATCTTGAAAATTTCCAAATTTTAATCTTGAGGATTCCCAAAATTATAAATTTAAGAATTCCCAAATTATTGTCTTGTGAATTTCCAAATTTTAATCTTAAGAATTCTCAAAATTATAATCTTGAGAATTTCCAAATTTTAATCTTAAGAATTCTCAAAATTATAATCTTGAGAATTCCAAAATTATAATCTTGAAAATTTCCAAATTTTAATCTTGAGGATTCCCAAAATTATAAATTTAAGAATTCCCAAATTATTGTCTTGTGAATTTCCAAATTTTAATCTTAAGAATTCTCAAAATTATAATCTTGAGAATTTCCAAATTTTAATCTTAGGAATTCCAAAAATTATAAACTTAAGAATTCCAAAATTATAATCTTGAAAATTTCCAAATCGTAATCTTAAGAATTTCCAAATTAATATAATCGAACAAACAAAAAATTGTTACCAAAAGTGACAGCCCTGGGTGGTGACTGCATCTTCAAGAAGCACTCGTTCACGCACGCGGCGGCCATGTTGTTGTTCCCTTCGTTGAAACTTCTGCTGATCGAAGTCATCAAGGTCAATTGGCTGGAATTCGATCCTCTGGACATGCTTCTACCGTATTCCCCGTGATTATTTATTCTGTTGATTTTCGAGGTTGATCGATTGTCTTGGCTCCTTCGTTCGGCCAATCCATTCAGATCGTTCGAGTTCGTTGGACGTTGAACGTTCGCCGTCAGCTTTTGGTTCTCGTCGCTGACGGATATTGATGGCGAATTTTGACGATCGTCCGCCTGCCTCGTCGTGGACCTTGGATACTTTGACAAGCTGCTGTAAGTCGGCTGTCGAGGGATTGACTTCTGGGAGGACCACTTCCGGCCGCAGTAATTCGACAACATCGACTGAAAGTTAACTTTACTTTGGTTAACGCACTCTGTTCTTTCCAACCTTTACTTTTCACGCTTACTCTTTTCTTTCGTTTATTCACCTTTATTCTAATGAAACTGTCTAACATATTATCTCTTTTGGTTAATTGATAGTTTGTAATCGTAATTCTAAAGCATTGCAGAATCTTAATTTCGTTCACAGTCATTTTTTAGTAAGCATTCGTAAGATCACTTGTTGGATGTTATTTTACTTGTCCATGTGTTTTAGTATGTGTTACAATATGTATTTCTTTCTACACATGAAGATTAATTTGTTCATAAACAACAGCATTTTAATGTGTTAGAATATCACGATATGTACTTCATTTTAGGAACGATTAAAAAAGTAGATTATTTATGAACAAGTACATATTGTATGCACACAATGCACAACTCATTATCAATCTACTATAATTATATCACATATTACAGCACGTATTTTATAAATAATTAATAAATCGTTTATAAACCATATATGATTGTACGCAACACATGTGTTACAGGAGCATATAAATTTTGCAATTTCTTATGCATACGAACATTTTAGGTATTCTTTGACTCTTGAATATTGATAGGGTCTTTGCTTAACATAGAAGATATGAATTCCTTGAACGTTCAAGAACATGAAAGTTTAATTAAGAATTCTCAAGTGATAACTCACCTTGAAGGCTTCTCTAAATTTGTTGGACATGATGTTGTACAGCAACGGATTGACCGTCGTGGAAAGGTAATAAAACACCCCTGACACGTATGTGAGGATGGTGTAGACCATTACGAGGACGTCTTCCGGTTTCCCGTCTGTATTCTGCGCGTAGACAGCCAACAACCTTTGGGCGTGGAACGGCGCCCAGCAAATGAAAAATGCCACCACCACTGCAACTGAAAAGACAACATTCCGTTCTCTATTTTACGCATAGAAGCCTGACACATCTTCGATAAACCGTCACGAACATAGTTCGCAAATTCAATAATATTTTAAAGAACTTTCAAACCCAACCTCGAAGACGTTGCGACAATTTTCGAACCGTAAAACAGCCTCGCAATAAGAAAAGGTAATAACCTGTTGTAAGAAAGCATAACTTCGTGTGCATGAAATACATAAGGAATAATTTCTTTCGCTTGAAATATTTGGTTCGTTAAGCCGAACATTATCGCCATTTTTCTCCCGCCCATTCTGACGTTGATTTATTCCGAGGACGAAAGAAAAAACAACTTTGCAAGAAATAACAAAAAATGATGGGTGCGAATGCTTAATTATCCGAAGAAGATATACGGCTATTTGTAAATTCGTCGCGTCCGAACGTACATTCTTTCCATTTTATTTAAACACCTTATATGAATATTCAACGAAAGACGTTCACTGACAAGATTATCCAGAATTTGGTGATTTCTTGAAAGATCTACGATGTTTCCCTATCTGTAAATCACCTGCTTGATAAGCAAATGCTGTTCAATAAATAACCGTCCACTGATCAGTCGTTTCGAATTAACCGCTCGATAAGTAACCCTCCGCTGAGTAACCGATAGGCAACCGTTCGCTATATAACCGTCCGATAATCATCACAATCGATACCAGTATCAACAGCAATATGCAGATGCATAACCAATGATGATACCAGCATCAATTATCGATACCAATTGATGATAGAGAAGATCAAGCGTGAACATTCTGTTTACATGCAGCCAGAATTAAATTATCATTTGTGTTGCGAGTTTTCACGATACTTTCAGTGACCGTAGACATACAGTGTCAATTCATTGCCAGAAACAATCGCGTGATTCGGATGATTGTTTCTGAATCGGTCGTTTCACCGTCGTGTGACGCATATGCATCGAAATCGACTCTCCAGGTCCGGCGTGTGTTACAGCTGCACGCTATTTGCAACGACTGTATAAATCGTTCCCTGTCAAATATTTGCTCGGAAAATAAACGCAATCGCGTGTACCCTCTGTTTGAAACGGCGGGACTCAATCGTTCGTTGATTCCGATTCTTAACTCCGTCGGGAGAACGGGGTAAATATTATGATCGTTGTCTGGCTAGAATAAATTCCGTCGAATTCGGAAAAAGTTGTTTGGTAACATTTATATTCGCGATAGAATGATGCTCGACGACTTCGGTCCGAAGCGCAAATAAAAGTTGCGAGGTATCGCGAACAAGGACAGCGAGAAATGTCCTGACTTCGAGGACACGAAATTCTGCCGAAATATTTCTATCCTGACTCCTCCTGCAGATCCACCGGCAACATCTCGCAGCAATTTAAAAAACAGAACGTCGTTCACCAAACACGTTTCGTTAAAATGTTTCCTCGAGCTTTTAACCCCGCTCTCTTTATTTAACCTCGCGGTTTTATTACCATTCGCTTTTGCGCCGCGTTCGGAATCTCGGATGAATCTTTTTCAACTTTTTTCTCGTATTTTCTTTAAGCGGAGGCTGTTTAAAAAAGCGTCGCTAGAAATTCAGTCACGAAACTGACCCGGTTAATTAGAAGTCCAGCGTTTAAGAAACGCGGAAATTATTGCCGTTACGTGAAACAGTCGTGAAATTCCTTGAGCCGTGGGCTATTTATAGAGAAATAAAGCGACGAGTTAACGTCGAAACGCTACCGTAATAAATCCTGCACGTAAATGGACGAGCAACAGCCTGCTATCGAATTCGATAATACACTGTGGATGCATTTCGTTGCATGATATGTCGGCTTAAAATAGATCTTGCTGCAACGATGATGTCTCGTAATCTGATTCCGGTCTCGTCTTATTGATCGCGGTACGTTTGATAGCTTTTGTGAATCGAATTAACACGATCGATGTCGGAGAGAAAGAACGGACAACTTTTTACGAAAAATAGGGTAGTATTGACAATTGATGATCAATATTTGGCATATTGTCATTTGTATTTGATATTTGGTGTATGTTCATTTGGTATACGGTAATTGGTATTTGGTTTATGATAATTAGTAGTCTGCACTTCTGACTTCTTGGTACTTATGGTGATTGGTGATTGATGAATAGTGAATGATAAATGTATAATGATTGATAATTTTAGATAAATACATAATTGTATGTAATTGTCTATTGGTACCTCATACTTGGTAACTGACAAGTGATAATTGTATTAGTAATTTATAATTAGGCACAAGTAAATAGTAACTGATAATTAATAGTTGACTATCAGTAAATGATAAATGTGTAATGATTGATAATTTTGAATAATTAAATAATTGTATGTAATTGTCTATTGGTACCTCATACTTGGTAACTGACAAGTGATAATTGTATTAGTAATTTATAATTAGGCACAGGTAAATAGTAACTGATAATTAATAGTTGACTACTAGTAAATGATAAATGTGTAATGATTGATAATTTTGAATAATTAAATAATTGTATGTAATTGTTTATTGGTACCTCATACTTGGTAACTGACAAGTGATAATTGTATTAGTAATTTATAATTAGGCACAGGTAAATAGTAACTGATAATTAATAGTTGACTATCAGTAAATGATAAATGTGTAATGATTGATAATTTTAAATAATTAAATAATTGTATGTAATTGTCCATTGGTACCTCATACTTGGTAACTGACAAGTGATAATTGTATTAGTAATTTATAATTAGGCACAAGTAAATAGTAACTGATAATTAATAGTTGACTATCAGTAAATAATAAATGTGTAATGATTGATAATTTTAAATAATTAAATAATTGTATGTAATTGTCTATTGGTACGTCATACTTGGTAACTGACAAGTGATAATTGTATTAGTAATTTATAATTAGGCACAGGTAAATAGTAACTGATAATTAATAGTTGACTATCAGTAAATGATAAATGTGTAATGATTGATAAATTTAAATAATTAAATAATTGTATGTAATTGTCTATTGGTACGTCATACTTGGTAACTAATAAGTGGTAATTGTATCACTAATTTATAATTAATCATTGACAAATAATTAATAACTAGTAATCGATAATTGTTATTAACGATATTGAAATTGACGTGTAAATGTCTCTTTTTCCCTGCATTCTCCAACAATTTTTTCCTGTTTCCATCAAATCCATTTACATATCTCGTGAAAAACCATCTATCATAAAAGTCAGGAACATTTTACGCGAATTAATTTGACGCTGACAATTTCGAAAAGCGAAAATCCATAAAAACGTCGTTAAAAAAATAGTCCACGCGTATCATATTCGTAAAAATAACCGGAGACTTGTCCGATAATTTGCATGGAGGAGCCTCGATATTTCACGTTTTAATCGAAACCTGAAAATCTATCCTACCCCCAGCTTATGATGGCTGTAATTTTTGTCAGTTATCTTCCGATCGCACCAATCGGGGATGAAGATCAACTGGCCCCCTGTGTACTCGTAAATTTCTGCGCAGGCATTATCTTCGATCCCCCGTTTTTTTTTGAAAACCCGTTTTCGAACTTCTGGTCACGATGGGGGATCGCGTGCGGCATTTTGTCGCGACAGCTTTGCGGTCCTCGAAACCGCTGCCAACCATTTTATCGTTTGTTCATCGTGACAAAATAACTGTTATGTAAGTTGTGAGTTAAGTTGCAACATTGTTGTAGCGCTTATCGATACACCGATCGGTTTTATTAATTTTTTAGACACTTGTTTATACACCTTTTGAAGTTATTTTTAAATAGAGACATGGAGATATACAATACGTGTACTGTTAATATAATTGTTTTGCGATGATATGGATTTTTTCAGATACAATATTTTTGCAATTTCTGTCTTTTTGAGCTTTCGTTTGAAAGTTTTTTATTTTAGTTCTATACGCACAGAGAGACTATAACTGTTATGTACTATAGTTATTATTAGTGTAGTTATTTATAACTAAATTGTTACATTGCAAATTTTTACATTAGTGTTGTCACATGGTAGACTATCGTTATTGGTATATTATAGTACTCTAATATTATATTATCGTATATATTACAGTATTGTTATTGATATATTATACATCACTACAACAAGAATTTTCATATCATCAAATTGTGTCCCCACGTTTATTCTTCACTTAATTTTAAGAATTACGTTAGTCACACTGTGAATATATTATAAATTGCACAAGGATGTTTTGATAATTTTTATATTCTTTTTTTTTGTAAAGTGAATCAGCAACAACGCTCTTGAGAGATCTATTTACAGCCTTATTTTGGCAGCACCGTTTGTATAACATTCTACGAGGTCTGCCGCGAATTGCGGTCTATTTCCTGATCTATCTGCTTACGTAAATCGTGAAAGATCCAGGCGAATTGCACCCTCCTCGATGAGCAAGATCAAAACACTGTAACGATATGTATCCAGTGTGAGAAACAAAATTCATGTCGTTCCAGATATTTTTACTGATTTTTTGTACTCTAATTTAGTCATCAATCAAGCTCGATACATAGGGTAGTTTATACTTCTTTATATACTATCAATATTAATAATATTTAATGATAATGTCAATATTCTATTCTGTATTGATATAATATTAATATTCCGCACTAATATTTTATTAATAAATAATATTAATTATGTCTATTCATACATTAAAATTAGTTGAACAAAATTGTTTCACGGAATTAATAACAAAGTTGTGATTTTATACATTTTCATTAAGTCACAAAAATTTTGCATTTAATAACATTGTGATTGATAACATAATTACAAAATTGTGATTTCATTGAATTATTAATTGAAAATCGCAATTATTTCTGCAGCTTCGTAACAACGTAGGTTAGGTTATATTACGTTTCGTGAGTGTGTATCGAACTTGATCCTCACGAGCGTAAAAGTAGTTGAAGATGAGTGGAAACTAAAGAGAAGTATTAATAGAGTGTTTGTGCTACCTTTAGTTGTTGGCAATAAATGGCCTCGTTAAATCACAAGAAGAAACAATGTTCGAACGATTTCGAAGGTAACGTGATAATTTGGATTTCTGAATGAACACCCGAAGAATGAAGAGCTTACTTTCGCTTGTAAATATAAAACTTTATAGGTGAGTAATTTCAATTTCGTATAAACTTAACAAAATATATCAAAAATACTTTTCAAAGTTATACTTGTTCTCTTATATAAATCGACATAAAATTTATACGCTTAAACATTATGCGAAAACGAACCTTCATGGAAAATATTACACTTTGCATCTCAATATCATCGATAACTAAGTGAAAAAAATTTAACTAAAAAAACGTGTAAAGAAAAAGAATTTGCACGAGAGAGGAATAAATTCATTTTTTTAACGATGACAAGTTAAATTAATAGTGACAAGTTGGACAGCGACGTTTAAAATCTTGTAAAGTTTCTTTTACGAAAGACACCATTTCGATGCAAAATGGCCGCGAAAATGGTCAACAAGTTTTCGTCGTGCCAATCAATTTGTAGCCATAAGAGACATCGTAAACAAACTTGAACAATTCTGTCTGAGATTTATAGAACGAGAAGTTTCCGGTGAAATTTTATTGTCATCGTATTTCAAAGTTAATGCGAACTAAAGAAAGCGTCACGACGCCTCCGATTTAACAACGTAAGCGATTTTGCGTTGCGGCGAGAATATTGCTTGGTGAATAGTGGAAAAGTAGGACTTTTATGATGGCAAGGAAAGAATTGGAAATTTGTGCATTGGGGGATTTGAGAATTTGGGGTTTTGGGGATTTGAGGATTTGGGGATTTGGGGTTTTGGTCTTAGGAACCGTAGAAATTTGGAAATTTACAGATTTCTAAATTTGAGAATTTGGGTTCTTGAGAGATTGGGAATTTAGGGAGTTGGTAACTTGAGAATTTGGGAATTTAGGGAGTAGGGAATTTTAGAATTTGGGGGTGTAGGAAGTTGGGAATATAGGAATTTGGAAATTTTAGAATTTGGGGGTGTAGGAAATTGGGGATATAAGAATTTGGGGGTGTAGGAAGTTGGGAATATAGGAATTCGGAAATTTAAGAATTTGGGGGTGTAGGAAGTTGGGAATATAAGAATTTGGGGGTGTAGGAAGTTAGGAATATAGGAATTTGGAAATTTAAAAATTTGGGGGTGTAGGAAATTGGGAATATAGGAATTTGGAAATTTTAGAATTTAGGGGTGTAGGAAGTTGGGAATATAAGAATTTGGGGGTGTAGGAAGTTGGGAATATAGGAATTCGGAAATTTAAGAATTTGGGGGTGTAGGAAGTTGGGAATATAAGAATTTGGGGGTGTAGGAAGTTAGGAATATAGGAATTTGGAAATTTAAAAATTTGGGGGTGTAGGAAATTGGGAATATAGGAATTTGGAAATTTTAGAATTTGGGGGTGTAAGAAGTTGGGAATATAGAAATTTGGAAATTTGGAAATTTGGGGGTGTAGGAAGTTGGGTATATAGCTTGGAAATTTGGAAACTTAGGAAGTTGCAAATTTGAGAATTTGGGAGCTTGAAAATTTGGAAACTTAAAAATCTACAAACTTGAGAACTTGTAAGCTCGAAAATTTTCAAATTTCCAAATTCTAGACTTCCAAATCCTAAAACTTCATAAATTTAACCATTCACAAACATCAACATTAAAAACTCAGCAAATCGAAATCCAAAAATCCAAAAATTTACAAGTTACTCAAACTGAAATAAATTCTAAAAAAAACATGAAAGTCTTACTCGTGTTTGAAAGCTGAATCTTTGAACTTTGCTAAAGAGAGTGAACTTTTTCTTGAAACGTGATCAAGTAGAATTCTCCTCGAATGGTCGAGGTAAGAAAGTCGTAAACGGCATGGAAAATCGATGTTGATGCACGTGGAAGGAAAAATATGCTTGCTCCCCTATCGAACGAGTAAATGTCTCTTTCAATCATTTCGTTTCCTCGTTACACGTGGCGCGTTGGTGATCTTTATCGTACACGTGTAGACAATGCTCACACGTTTCTTTAAATGATGCACGTCAAATAAACGTCTGCAAAACATAATAAACCTTGTACTATTTTATGTCACAAACGTGTTACAAAACATTACTTATAATCCAGAGAGAATTAAACGAGAACGCTAAACTTTATTTAACTTCATTTTTTATTTTTGCTAAATTTTCAGATTTAAATTAAAAGTTAAAGTTTAGCATTCTAATTTTCTTCCACAAGAAGAATTTCGTGTGGATTTAGATTTGGACAGATTTTCTTTGGAATTTTTTCTACAATTCTCCCTTTTCTTACAACTCGCATAAAATGCTCCATTCAGCTAAAGTAACAACAGTCTCAGAAGATTTCACAAATGTCCTACCTCCGAATTCTTTATGTTCCTTTCGAACGACTGGAGATAACACATCCAAGGTTTTATCACAAGGACGTTCGGTAATTGAATTAGCTATCATAAATCTGATGGATGGCGTTCCCCAAAGTTTTTTTCGACTTAGCGTATATTCTGGTACCTGACTCTCCCGATATTCGCAAAAGGTGGTCCCGTAAAATTGAATGACCTCGTGATTTCGGCCAGTTTATGGTGTCATGCGGTCACGACCCTCGCCTCTATTGTATCGACGCCCATATCGAACGGTACAAAACGATTTTCGTTACCGCCACATCAAACAGAACCACCGTATCAAATTCTCTGTAAAATCTGTGCGTATTTGTTTTACAAACGATATTCGAAATTTTATCTTTGTTGTAATTATTCTTATATTTTTTGTCTTTACGTAGGTAGTTTTGTTTAACCTCAAAGTTTATATTATAAGCGCCATTTTGTGATATTTTCAGGTCTTCTTATTGGACTTTAAACAGTTCGATGTAGATTACTGTCTGCTTTAAATTGTGACTATTAACTTTGTACTGGAAGTATTAACTAAAGCTTTGAATAGTTACTTTTGGCAAGCTTTAAGCTTTAAATTGTTGCGTTGCAAGCGCCATTTTGTTACATTTTTGTCATCAAATCGTATTATATCTCTCAAAGTCGATCATTGTCTGCTTTAAATGGTGACTAGTAACTTTGCACTGGAAGTATTAACTAAAGCTTTATACCGTTACTTTTGGCAAGCTTTAAGCTTTAAATTGATGTATTACAAGTGCTATTTTGTAACACTTTTATGTCATGAAATTACGTTAGATTTTACATGCTTTTGAATTTGTGTTTGTCGAAACCAGTAGTCGGCCATTTTGTGTTGAGAGCGTCAATTCAGCAGAGTAAAG
Organism: Megachile willughbiella; assembly: GCA_945859595.2. NCBI lineage: Eukaryota > Metazoa > Arthropoda > Insecta > Hymenoptera > Megachilidae > Megachile > Megachile willughbiella. The sequence goes on along the minus strand of OX243799.1, from coordinate 12,439,007 downwards.
GGAACTGAATAATTCTAGAGCTTTCAATAATAAACAATGAATGTTCGAGGAGAATTTCATAAGATTCAGTGGTAAAGAAAATTCAAGGAGAATTCTATAGAATTCAGTGACAGAGAAAATTCAAGGACAATTAAGAATCAATAATTATAAAAAAAGGTACGAAGAAAATTCTATAAAATTCAGTAACAAAGAGAAGTCCATAAAATTCAACTTAGAAGAAACCCTAACACAACTCTATGAAATACACTAAAAATTGTGGAAATTTAAACAAAATTCAATAGAAGTCAATAATCAGTTAAAATTAAAAAAAAGCTCGATGAAGTTCAATGTAAAGTGACAAACACTTGAGTCCTACGAAATTCAATGTAATACCAAGGTTGTGTTACAAGAATCCGTTCAAATCACAATGTATCTTCTTGACTCACATTTATCGTCACTTAACCCAGAAAATTGTTATTAATTTCTGACACAAGTTTGAGCAATGCTGATCATTACTTAGCAAGGCTTGCAGAACGACTCGAGGGTGTATAATAAATCCTTCACGCGGTCTAAGACCGTGTTAAAGCTCTTAAAAGAATTTATCACCGATGAAGCTATTTTTATGGGAACGTAAAACCGACTGATCCTCCGCCATGTCGCAAAGTACACTCGCAGTTGGCTCAACAATGAAGACAAATCATTCCGAGATCAAGTTAGATCTCTGTTTCCACTATTTCTATTATTACTCTCATTATTATTAATCAATGGATGACAAATACTTCCTGTTGTCTCTATTCGTGGAACGGAACGTCTCTGATATTTTAATTTTAGAACACAAAGTGTTTTGAATATGTGGAGTGCGACGGGACGCTTTCAAATATGGCCGACAATTGAGGAAGATGGTTAGATCGATTTTAACTTGTTTGTTTCTAATTTTTATTATTTATGATAGCAGGACGTAAACATGTCACGCTTGTGTTATTTTATTATTTCAGAAAATAGATTAGGTATATAAATATTGATAGTAGGGAATATGGAAGCAATTATTTTATTCTTGATATGTGTTAATGTATAGATGTGATAACAAGTTTCGCGGTTAGTGTCGTTTAGGTCAGACTTCATTTCGTCAGAACTTACAAAATAAAATGAAGACCACACCGAAACAAAATGAAGTCAAATAAAATAAAATAAAGTACTATAGAATAGAATAGAATAAAATCAAACACTATAGAATAGCAAGAAATAGAATAATATAGAGCAAAATGGAGTAAAATAAAGTAAAATGTATAAAAATAAAGCAAAATAGAGTAAAATACAGTGAAATTGAGTAAAATAGAATAAAATATTATAAAGTACAATGAAATAGAGTGAAATAATGTGTAACGGAGTGCATTGAAGCGAAACAGAACGAAACAAACTAAAACAGACTAGAATAGAGTAAAATAAAATAGAGTAGCACAGGGAGACAGAATAAAATAGAACAAAATAGTCAAAAATAGAATAAAACGAACGAAAATAAAAAACAAATAAAAACAGCAAATGAGTATTTACTATTAATATTAAAAATATTGTAAAATTCGAATAAAGATCGCAAAATTAAAAATATAAAATTCGAACAGAGATCGTAAAATTGAAAATATAAAATTCGAATAAAGATCGCAAAATTAAAAATATAAAATTCGAATAAAGATCGCAAAATTAAAAATATAAAATTCGAACAGAGATCGTAGAATTGAAAATATGAAATTCGAATAAAGATCGTAGAATTAAAAATATAAAATTTGAACGAAGATGAAAGTCTTTACTCACTCAACATGCGAATGACATTTCTCTGAGCAGAACCCTTTGCCCTCCAGCTTTCGCAGTGATTCAAACCAGCCGGTAAATGGTTCCTTTTGACGGTGCTGGCCGTCAACAGTCTCGATCTCCTCAGCTTGATGGCGATCAGGATGTAGAGAACGGTGATGATCGTCATTGGTACAGCGAAGAATAGTATGGTCGATATTTCAAAGGCGTGAGCAATCAGTACCCACTTTAACGAGCATCTAGCACTGTCCATGATCGCAGACCCGTTGTTACTATACTCGTAAATGACCCCAAATTGAATGGCCTGCGGTACCGCTAGGCAAAGTGCCGTCAACCAGATTGCGATCACGAATTTTACCGCTCGGGACAGCTTCGACATCGTGTGAGAGATGAACGGATGACAGATGGCGACGTATCTGAAATTTGAAGAATAATGGCTTTTTGATTAATCTTGCAATTTCAGAACTTAATGGAAGTGTATAATGGTGATATAATGAGAGGGTTGGTAGGCTTATGTTGGAAGATTTGAAGGTTTGGAAATTTTTATATTTCTGTGTTTATAAGTTTGTAGGGAGTTCAATTTTCAATTTGTGCAATTTTTGATTTTACAATTTTCAAAATTCGAGGTTTACACATTTTCAGATTTGGAAATTTATGTTTCTAAATTTAGATATATGCAAGTTTCAGAGTTGGGAAATTTTTATACCTTCTTAAGTTTGCGAACTTTAAAATTTCCACATTGGGTATTTTTATATTTCTGAATTTTCGAATCTGTACATTTCTACATTTGGTATATTTATATTTGTGAATTTTCACTTCTCTAAATTTATGCATTTGGTATATTTATATTTGTGAATTTTTAAATTTACAAATTTACAAATTCGATATTTTTATATATTACAAATATCTGATTTCATAAATTAAAAAATTTGTCAACATAAAAATTTGTAAATTTGCAGTTTCTGTGCATGGAAATCTCTCAACACCAAAATACCAAGATTCCAAAAATTCCGAAGTGATTAAATGGAAAAGAAGTTCCACGAATCTGTCAGGAAGCTTGTCAGATAAGAAATAAGGTAATAGAATACTATACTAAAGGTTCTCTGATTTCAAGGCAGATTCAGTTTTACTTTCACAAAAGCTTCCTACGTTAACTGTTTCCATGAAAAGCTTTCTATTACAAAGAAGCTCCTTTTTTTTGTCCAGGAAAGCACTGACAACTTATCATGCTGAAAACATGTTTCACAAAGCCGACGTGCCTTGATATTTTCAATACTGAGAAACAACGAGGCAAAGAGACACAACATAGTGAAAATAAGAAGATCGAAAGACCTTTGAAAGTTTACTATTCTTTTAAAACTGAGAATTGTTAATGTGCTCTTTAATCGAGCGAAGTTAAATTTCCTTTGAAGTCTGAATACTAGCCTTTTGTATTTAAATAAATTTAATTCTAACAAAAGCAATTAGAGTGGAGCAGAATTTTTCGACAAACATTTCAGAAAATAAATTTGACAATTAATGAATTATTTAACTGTTAAGCAATAATGTTTATGTACTGCACTGTAATGTTAATATTATAATAAATAATTGGTAGTGATAAACGAGTTTAATAAAGAATAGCTTTAATTTGGATGGAACAATTCATAATTGTAGTTATAATAAAATACATAATTATGATTATAATGAATGGTTAGTATTCATTATAAAATTATAATAATGTATGACAGACGACTATGAAGAAGAAATGCAGATAATTAGTTATACTAAAGGGTGTCAAAAATTTTGTAATATTTGTAAATTGCAAACATAAAATAGTAAAATAGTAAAATAGTGAAATAGTAAAATTGTAAAATAGTAAAATAGTAAAATAGTAAAATAGTAAAATAGTAAAATAGTAAAATAGTAAAATAGTAAAATAGTAAAATAGTAAAATAGTAAAATAGTAAAATTGTAAAATTGTAAAATAATAAAATAGTAAAATGGTAAAATGGTAAAATAGTAAAATAGTAAAATTGTAAAACAGCAATATAGTAAAATAGTGAAATAGTAAGGTAGTAAACTATTAAATCATTAAACTAGCAAACTAGTAACCTAGCAAACTATTACACTAGCAAATTAGCAAACTAGCAAACTAGTAACCTAGCAAACTATTAAACTAGCAAACTAGTAAACAAGCAAACTAGTAACCTAGCAAATTATTAAACTAGCAAATTAGCAAACTAGTAAACAAGCAAACTAGTAACCTAGCAAACTATTAAAATAGTAACCCACAAAACGATAAAACAGTAAAACAACAATTACACCTCCCAAAAAATTCCAGTAGCCCAAAACAAGCCAGAACCTCTATTACCATTGACATCTTAAAGAAACCATTAACACCCCATAATAAATCACTCAAACGTCAATCAATCGCGCCCTAATAAATCACTTAAGCGTCAATCATAAATCAGTAAGAAGTATCCTCTTCAAGTTCGCGTGTCTCGACGTTTGCCACGCTATTTCTCCTAATCGCCACAGAGGAACACAGTCTAGAACTACACGAACGCGAAACAAAGGCAGAGTGCTTTATTTTCGTTCCCCACCCTCCACCCACCCCATATATGGCCTTCGAAATAAAAGAGAATAACAGTCCCGAAAGTGGCAGGTCTTTGTTTGCTCCAAAAACGATGGCAAGGGTTGTTTCTGTCAATTTCGGGAATCTCCGGTTGACAGGGGGATGACATGTAACCGTACACCCCGAAAGCTCGATGCTTTTAGATGGGAAACGTTTAGGTCTATACTTATCACGTTTCGAAACCGCGTACAAGATATGGAGAGAACGATTTATCGTGCGATAATATTTGTCGAGTAAGAACACGAGCGTCGAGGGTAATTTTGAATGAAAGGGAAAAAATAAATGTAATTCGCTGGAAGCTTCGGGCGATGTTGTAAGACAGAAATTAGAGAAAAGTAAACATTACGGTTATTTTTGTCATCTACTCATTCTGTTTCGCGTTTCTTGACACGTTTATTTTCGTTTAATGAAGTTTGAGTGTCAATCACACTGCTTTCAAAGTATTCATGCGTTTCTTTGTGGGTGTGTCCCTGTAATAATAGATTGGAAAATGTTGCGGGAATTTGGACAGGTGACCAGAGGTGTTGACGTTTCGGCATTATATTAATTGTCTTAATCTCTCGAACGATACACGGAGTTATTTTCGGGAGGTGACGAGTCATTTAGTATTTGATATTTTGGGGGATATGTAGATTTGAAAATTATCAAACTCGCAAGTCTCTTATTACAACGTTATAAAACATTGTAAAGTGGCATGTTGCTAAGTTGTTATATTGATAAATTTCTTAAATTTCCAAATCTCTAAACTAATCTAACCTAAACTAGTCTAATCTAATCTACACAAATCTTAATCCTAATTCTTAAATTATCAACCCTCAAACCCCAAAACTACTAATTTTACAAATCTCTAAGTGTCCAAATTCCTAAATACCCAAATTCCTAAATTTTAATATCTCAAATCTCAATTTCCTACATTTTCAAATCTTAAACCCCAAAACTACTAAATTTCCCAATTACTAAATACCCAAATTCCTAAATTATCTACTTTGATACCCCTAAGCTACTAAATACCCAAATTCCTAAATTTCCAAACCTCAACACCCAAAACTACTAAATTCCCAATCTAAATTCCCAATCTAAATTGCCCAATTACTAAATACCCAAATTCCCAACTGTCCAAACTTCTAAATTTCCGAATCCCACAATTTGCAAATTCTCAAACCACTGAATTAAATCTCCCTCCAAAGTCAACCACAAAATTTACCCCAATTATTCACAATTATTAAAACAACCGATATTTCCTTCTCCGTTTGCACGATACAAAAACAGCCCCCGAGAGAAATAATTTGGGAACCCGAAGGGTTGTATTGATGGAAGAAAGTTTAGTCGGAAAGTTAGGAAAAGGAAAAGAAGAAGATCGATCAATTTTTATCACGTAAACGTGCAACATTCCTGGCTGCTTATAATTATTGCCCGAAGGGACTATGGGATCATAACAGTTCCAGAATCACGAAATCCAACGGGCGAACCCACGGGGAGCAATTTCACCCTCGATTGGTGGCTGAAATGCTTGTTACGTAACCGTTAAGGGCTGACTGGGCTACCATAAAAAGGACCGAACGCAATATACACTTCCTCTTTTGTCCGAATGGAACCCTTAAAAGTGAAAGTGAGTCAAGGTAATTGTATTCAGTGTGTTGGCATTCTTCCTTTTAGTCAATAGCCTTCGATGGGAAACACTTGAAATCCCCGTACGAAAACTTGGCGATTTCAAAATCTAAGAATCAGGAGATTTTTCGAAATTTAAAGAGGAATATTGGTAGCTTTGCAATTTTGGTGTTTGAAGATTTTTGGATTTGGGATGCAGGAATTTGGGAGTTAGGGATTTTGGATATAGAGATTTGGGATTTAGGGAATTGAATTTTAGGGATTCGGGACATAGGGATTTCAGGACGTAGGGATTTCAGTACGTAGGGATTTCAGGACGTAGGGATTCGGGACATAGGGATTTGGGACATAGGGATTCGGGACATAGGGATTCGGGACATAGGGATTCGAGATCTAGGGATTTGGGATATAGGGAGTTGGGACATAGCGATTTGGGGCATAGAGAGTTGGGACATAGGGAGTTGGGACATAGAGAGTTGGGACATAGGTAATTGGGGCGTAGGAATTTGGAACATAGGGAGTTGGGACATATGGAGTTGGGACATATGGAGTTAGGACATAGGGAGTTGGGACATAGAGAGTTGGGACATAGGGAATGGAGGCGTAGGAATTTGGGGCGTAGGAATTTGGGACATAGGGAGTTGGGACATAGGAAGTTGGGACATATGGAGTTGGAACATATGGAGTTAGGACGTAGAGAGTTGGGTCATAGAGAGTTGGGACATAGGGAATTGGGGCGTAGGAATTTGGGACGTAGGAATTAGGGACATAGGGAGTTGGGACATAGAGAGTTGAAACATATGGAGTTGAAACATATGGAATTAGGACAAAGGGAATTGGGACATAGAGAGTTGGAACATAGGGAGTTGGGACGTAGGGATTAGGGACATAGGTAATTGGGGCGTAGGAATTTGGGACATATGGAATTTGGGACATAGGGAGTTGGGACATATGGAGTTAGGACATAGGGAGTTGGGTCATAGAGAGTTGGGACATAGGGAATTGGGGCGTAGGAATTTGGGACGTAGAAATTAGGGACATAGGGAGTTGGGACATAGAGAGTTGAAACATATGGAGTTGGAACATATGGAATTAGGACAAAGGGAATTGGGACATAGGGAGTTGGGACGTAGGGATTAGGGACATAGGGGTTTCGGAACGCAGAAATTTGAGACATAGGGATTTGTGATATAGGTATTCGGAATATCGGAATTCAGGACATAGGAGTTTCGAGATATAGGAATTCAGAGTCTAAAGATACGGGAGATAGGAATTCGGGACATAGGGACTGGGACCTAGGTATTTGGTATCTAGGAATTCGGTATCCCCTGACTCTGAAATAAAAAATTTACCAAATCCCAATCATACAAGTTCCAAATTTTCAAAATTCATATACCCAAACAATATCCCAAAACTGAAATCTCAAATTTCTAAAAACTGCTCTGTGTCATAAGTCCCCACACTAACCCTGAAAATGCACCATCAAAAAGTACATAAAACCAGCAAGAAACCTATGAACATCCAATAAATCGTTCGTGCGGTAATTTGAAGAAGCAAGGCAGTCCCGTATGAAGAGAACAAAAGAAAAAAGAGGAAGGTTAAGAATTCCGTAAGATGTAAGACGGTTACCAACCTTTCAACGGTGAATGCGGTGATGGTGAGGACAGTGGCGTTCGCGGACGTCTCGGCGGCGAAGCTTTGAATAATGCAAAAGGGTTCACCGAACACGTACGGGAAATGCGACCATATGTAGTACATCTCCGGCGGCAGGCCAGATATCAGCAGCAATAAATCAGACACGGCCAGGCTGAACAGATAGTAGTTGGTGGCGGTGTGCATCGACTTGTTACGCGCGATCACCACGCACGTGGACACGTTGCCGACCAGTCCCGTGAAGAAGATCACCGCGTAGATCACCGTGATCGGCAACACGATGTACAACGGATCCCGTCTCGTCGCTGAATCTTCACGTTGCAGAAACGCCACTATTGGGCTCGTGTAATTCTCGAACATGTCCGCTGCAACTATCGGACATACATTCAACGCTCTATATTGCATACCGCTGGTGTAATGTACGTGTACATATTTAATGACAGTTAGTGTTGCATTTGACAGCACTTAATTATTCAAGTTTGCGTGTAAGTAGACTGCGGGTTATAGAGTTTTCGATGTTTTGGATATTTAGACTAGTTGACACTCGCTATATTGCCGTAGGAGGGAATTTGTTATTTTCGACAGCGATACATGTGTGGGTGTTATGTCGACGTGTGTATTTTTCGTGTTTGTAGATTATCATATATTTAGATTTCTATGTACCTAGATTCCTATATCCCTAGATTAGTACGTCCCTAGATTACTATATCCCTTGGTTTCTACGTTCTCAGATATACAGAATAGAGATGTATATGTACATCTCTAGGTTAATTTCTTAGTTTTTTATACTCTAAGATTCATAGGTTACTATATCTCTAGATTTCTATATTCATACATTAATATATCTCTAAATCTCTAGAGACGTAAATTAAAAAATATGCAATAGTAACTTAACGATTTGAAAACCCAAAAATTCTCTACTTTTGTTAAGTAGAACTTGACGAATACAAAAATATGAAAGTTTGAAAACCTCAAGTTCACACATCTGTAAAACAAAATGGCGGAACTCTTCGTAAATTACTCCTGATTCAAAGTTCCCGTTTTCTGCTATAAATAATTAACTCTCAATTTTGTCCAACAAATAATTAAAAGTAGCAATAATATTACCTGTAATCAGCAAATTCTCCTTTCCACCGTGATCCATCTTCACGAACGATTTAATGGCTGATTCTTCGGTATCCAAGAACTAGTTGAAACCGTTAGAAATCATTTTTCTCGTACTCTTTCTTCGAAGATTCCTGAGATCTAACAGATTCCCGAGGCTCGTGTCGTCAACAACTAATTCACCGTTGATTCGACGATCTATGGATTTGTTTCTATTAACATCGTTTCCAGTTTCACTCGAAATTCAAGTCGGCCATCTTCGAACGCTCGACTTCCTCGTGTCCCTCGACGACGATCAACTCAATTTCGTCCAATTTCACTCCGCTCTAACTAACTCATGGATCGATTCGAATTACCCTTCGACGTCCGACTGTTTGTTTTCGATCTGGACGATCATCGGGACGTCATCTCGATTATCGTGAGGGGCGACGCAGATAATTTTTGTTTGCTGTGGAACGTATTTCAGAATTTCAGAATTTGGGGACTTGGCAAATTTCGAGTTGGGGATTTTGGGATTCGGGAGTTATGGAAGGATTTGTGAAGGAGGAAATTTTAAAATTTGGGGACTTGGGGATTTGGGGATTTTGAAATTTGAGAATTAGGGGATTTGGGGATTTTAGGATTTGTGAAGGAGGAAATTTTAGAATTTGGGAATTTTCGGGGTTGGGGATTTGGGGATTTGGGAATTTGAGAATTAGGGGATTTTAGGATTTGTGAAGGAGGAAATTTTAGAATTTGGGGTTCGAGGATTTGGGAGTTTGGGGATTTGGGGATTTTGAAATTTGGGAATTAGGGGATTTGGGGATTTTAGGATTTGTGAAGGAGGAAATTTTAGAATTTGGGAATTTTCGGGGTTGGGGATTTGGGGATTTGGGAATTTGAGAATTAGGGGATTTTAGGATTTGTGAAGGAGGAAATTTTAGAATTTGGGGTTCGAGGATTTGGGAGTTTGGGGATTTGGGGATTTTGAAATTTGGGAATTAGGGGATTTGGGGATTTTAGGATTTGTGAAGGAGGAAATTTTAGAATTTGGGAATTTTCGGGGTTGGGGATTTGGGGATTTGGGAATTTGAGAATTAGGGGATTTGGGGATTTTAGGATTTGTGAAGGAGGAAATTTTAGAATTTGGGGTTCGGGGTTGGGGATTTGGGGATTTGGGAATTTGAGAATTAGGGGATTTGGGGATTTTAGGATTTGTGAAGGAGGAAATTTTAGAATTTGGGAATTTTCGGGGTTGGGGGTTTGGGGATTTGGAAATTTGAGAATTAGGGGATTTGGGGATTTTAGGATTTGTGAAGGAGGAAATTTTAGAATTTAGGGATTTGGGGATCTGGGAATTTGAGGATTTGAGGATTTGAGAAGTTGAGAATTTAGAAGTTTGGGAATTTGGGAATTTAGGACTTAGAAATTTGGGAATTTAAGAAGTTAGAACTTTAGGAATATTGGGAATTTGGGGATTTGGAAATTGAAGGATTAGGGGATTTCAGGATTTTGGAATTACGAAATATGGATATTTTTTGATTTAATAATTTAGAAACTAGAGATTTTAGAATTTCTAAATTTGGAGGTTTCAGTACTTGCTGATTTAGAAACTAAGGATTTGGGAATTTGGGGATTTAAATACTAGATTTGAGAATTTAGGTATTTAGGAAGCTAGAAATCTAGGAACCGGGAAATTTTGATACTTAAAAAACTGGGAAATTCGAGATTACAGCAATATAACCAAACAATTAGCAAATATAAAGTTTCGAAAATTGTAAAATAGAAAAATTTGATATTTTGATATCTGAAAATTTCCAAATTTCTAAATTAAGCAGTGTATCAGAAACTAGTATACCTTCAGAACTTTTAAAATCTTCTACTTTAATATAACCTTAAATACAAAATGTCCCAGACGATTCGGATTCGCTTAGGTTTCGATTATCATTGTGTAGAATCCGGCATTCTCGCACGAGAATGTTGCATAGCTGTACCGTAAATTATCGGAATAGTCGAAAAACAGGTCGAAACGGTATCTGGTTATGCTTCGGTGGATCGAGAGCCTCGAAATCGATTGGTGATTTTGAAAATAGATCGTTCGACCGGCACATAGACGCCTGTTTCCTCAGGGACGACCAGGCGACCAATGGAGAATGTCGTTCGTTCAGGCATATTAATAGAAAATCGCCAATGTGGAAGGACAGGTTTATTATGGTTCCTGTGAAACATACACAAGTCTAATCCACGTGTCGAAACGGGATGACCAACATATTTTTTTCACACTTCCGGTTCATTGTGTTCACCTGGATCGCTTGACTTCGCTCCCTAATTTACCTTTCTTTTTATTTAATTAATTATCTATTGTCGATGTCACGACGTTGATGAGTGATCACGTAGACTAACTGTTACAGACAATTTTTTATTTTTACATGATTGATTGTTACAGAAAATTTTTTATTTTTACGTGATTGATTGTTGCAGACAATTTTTATATTCTTTGTGACTAATTATTACAGAAAATTTGTTACTTTTTCGTGATTAATTGGTACAACACATTTTTTTGTTTTTTTCGTGATTGATTGTTACAGAAAATTTTTTATTTTTACGTAATTAATTGGTACAAAATATTTTGTATTTTTTCATGATTAATTAGTACAAAAAGTTTGTTATTTTTTCATTGTTGTTAATAATAGTTAATTCTTCTCTGTACAAGCCTTGTTATATTACTGTTTTATAATCAACAACTTTCACGTTTGCGATAATTGAGTTCCTATTGTAGGTTGCGTTGATTAATTCATATCTTTTGATAAGATTTTCATATGAAATCTACGTATGATGCAATATAACGAACAGTCCGTTGTGCAAATAATAAGCACGATGCACAATAATTTTATTTTTGCTATGATATTTTTAATCAAAATTTATTTTTGCAATAAAATTACGATGACCAATTAAATTACTTTGAATACGTCAATTTATAATTATTATTGCAAGCTGTTGCTTTTACTTATTGTTGTTTGTTATGTCAGAAAATATTAACTTGAACTTATTAAATATGAGATAAAAGTACAATTGATATAAAATTTCATGATAATTTCCGTCATACTTCCACTTCTTCGACTTCATTATTACTCGATCATCACGCAATTTTCATATTTATCGCACTGAATGAAAGTTCAAGAAAGAAGAGCTTATTGACCCAAATCCAACACGTTTATCGTATTTCTTATGGAAGTGTATTAAAGAGTGAGTGAAATTAATGCGCTATTAGTTCGGTCATTTATCAAATTATTCATGGGGGGTTGATTATGTCATAGGGGTTATGGGTGACACTTTAAAAGAATGAGGATGCACGATTATTAATATAGCTGTTAATTTTGTTGGGACGTTACTGGGTTATTAAGAGAAAATTGATATTACTGTTACTACTGTTACGATGGTATTATTATAAATTATGTTAGTTTTATAAGGAAATTCATAATTGTATTTTATTATACTCTTAACAGGAAGTTATAACCTATGTTATTATTAAGGAGAAATTACTATTACAACCTACGCTACTATTAGCAATAAATTACTATTATAACCTATATTATTATTGAGTGAAAATTGGTATCATAACCTATGTTATTATTAAGAGGAAGTTACTGTTACAACCTATGCTACTATTAGCAAGTAATTACTATTATAACCTATATTATTTTTACCAAGAAATTACTGTCATAACCTACATCACTAATCCAACATATTAACAAACCAAACGTAAGATACACAAAATTGACAAAGTTCAAAGTAAACAAGCGAATACGAAAGATATACCACAAACTTGTTTCTTCATTCATAACAATCTGTTTTTTAAAGCAAAAGCGTTGTCGTATTTCGGAAAATTTCAACAGCTACGCGAAGTATTTAATCAATAAATTAATCGCACTTTCTCCACTAATGCTCCAAGAACTTTCGTACTCTATAATTTCTTCTCTCATAATTATTAATTAACATCCTCTCGCAGTTTCATCCCGGAAAAGATAAGTTTTACCTTCAAGTTATAATCCTCCCTGTTCACTACACTTTTAACACGTCATGAAAATTATCCTTTAATAATTTCTTCACCATAATTTATCGACAAATAAATCACTAACGAATTTGCTGTATTTATAATTCAAGGTTCTCAGAATAATTTCAACGGAATAATTTACCAATCAGTTATACCACAAATTATATTCGTTTAATCGATGTCAAGCGATTCTCTCTTTCGTATTTTTAATAACGAAAAGAGCTACACGTTTCGAACAGTTTCTTTATTTCGCCAATCGATTCGGCTTGCAGCGATATCGTTTAAATTGTTCGCAATCGCTTCTGTTTTCCAATTACTGTCAAGCTGTTCGCTCAGTTTTCAAATAAAAAAAAAAGGAAGGAAAAGAGGATAAGAGAAACAGATTCACGTTTCAACTTGCTCTTTCGTATCTTACACTCACGTTTCAACGGTACTTCGCTTCATCAATCAATTCCGACTCTAACAAGTAGCAGAAGCAAGAGTTCCGAGTTATCGCAGGTAAAAAGGATCCTTTATTCGTAAAATTGAATTATTTCCTTTAGTGCACTTGAAGTTGATGCTTTCGACGTTTTGTTGTTTTGAGAGATTGAAACTTTTATTGATAATTGTCTTTATTCGCTGGATTTTTTAATAAATTTGGGAATTTGGGAAATTTGGGGATTTTTGGAAATTTAGGAATTTTTGGAAATGCAGGGTTTTGGGAAATATGGGGATTGGGAAATCTGGGGATTTGCGAAATTTAGCATTTTGGGAAATGTCGGATTTGGGAAATTTCGGGAATTGGGAAATTTCGGGATTTGGAAAATTTAGGGATTTGGAAAATTTAGGGATTGGGAAATCTAGGGATTTGGGAAATTTAGAATTTTGCGAAATGTAGGGTTTTGGGAAATTTCAGGAATTGGGAAGTTTAAGGATTTGGGAAATTTAGGGATTGGAAAATCTAGGGATTTGGGAAATTTTGGGATTGGGAAATCTAGGGATTTGGGAAATTTAGGAATTTGGAAAATTTAAGGATTTGGGAAATTTAGGGATTGGGAAATCTAGGGATTTGGGAAATTTGGGGATTTGGGAAATCTAGGGATTTGGGAAATTTAGAAATTTGGAAAATTTAAGGATTTGGGAAATTTAGGGATTGGGAAATCTAAGGATTTGGGAAATTCGGGGATTCGGAAAGCTAGGGATTTTGGAAATTGAAGGATTTGGGAAATCTAAGATTTTGGGAACTTTAGGTATTTGGGAAATTTATGAATTTGAAAAATTTAGGGATTTGGGAAACTTAGGGTTTTTATTAGTTTAGGGATTCGGAAATTTGAGAATTTGTAAATTTAGAGATTTGGAAATATAAGAATTTTTGAATTCAAAGATTTTGGAATTTAGGCGCATGGTCATTTCGAAATTTGAGCATCTAGGAATTTGGAAAACTTGATGAATGTAAAATACTGAAATGTTAAAGTTCACCTACCTCATCTTCCAAAATAAAGCACACACGTTCCTTCCCCCACACTCATCCTGAGTCAATGAAAGTTCATATTTCACCGAACTATATTTGAACTTGACACTTCACTATCTTCAGTTCACAAATCAATCTTCTTGATTGAGTAACCTCACTAGCTGCTTTTTAATCACTAATAGACTCGATTGTTAAAAACCGATTCTTCAAGATTCTCTCATTTCTATAGATTCAAACTGTCCTCTCAATCAATTCTTCGTTCGATCACAATCGATCGTACTTAATTTCAATCTTCGAGTTCCATTCAAGTTTCTTTACGATCTTCATCAATTAAACTCCATTCAAATCATCTCGAATCAATCAAAAGCACGAGAAACTCGAAGAAACACAAAAGAATCGAAAAAATCTCACTTGGAATAATTGTCTGCGATCGATAATCAATTTCATGCATTGATCGATCAATGCGTTTGTCCTGTTTTGTTTGATATATCTTCGACTACTCTTCAGTATCGTCTCGTATCACAGTTCGCACGCGACTGAACATTCTTCTTCGATCGTCGGTCGAAGCGTGCACGCTGAACGACGCGTTTAATCATCGCAAGAACGCTTGATTAATTTCGCATCTGGCATTATTTCGAGCTAGCATGCTAGTTTTGTAGTTGACAAGATGGCAGTCCACTCCGATTCGCCATGACTCTGCACCTCGACCTGTAAGAACGTTCACAAACTTCTTTTATTAAGCTACTTATTCTTATTTCGAGGTTGATAGCTAGTTTTGGGGGTGACAAAATGGCAGTTCACTCTAATTTGTCATAATTCTGTATCTGGATCTTTAGGAAGGTTCACAAATTATATTTGTCAAGCTACTTATTCTTATTTCGAGTTTGCTAGCTAGTTTTGTGGATGACAGAATGGCAGTTCATTCTAATTTGTCATCATTCTGCATCTGGATCTTTAGGAAGGTTCACAAATTATATTTGTCAAGCTACTTATTCTTATTTCGAGGTTGCAAGCTAGTTTTAGGGGTGACAAGATGGCAGTTCACTCTAATTTGTCATAATTCTGCATCTGGATCTTTAGGAAGGTTCACAAATTTCTTTTATTAAGCTACTTATTCTTATTTCGAGGTTGCAAGCTAGTTTTGTGGATGACAGAATGGCAGTTCACTCTAATTTGTCATAATTTTGCATTTGGATCTTTAGGAAGGTTCACAAATTTCTTTTATTAAGCTACTTATTATTTTTTTGAGGTTGCTAGCTAGTTTTGTGAATGACAAAATGGCAGTTCACTCTAATTTGTCATAATTCTGCATGAGGATCTTTAGGAAGGTTCGCAAATTTCTTTTATTAAGCTACTTATTATTTTTCTGAGGTTGCAAGCTAGTTTTGGGGGTAACAAGATGGCAGTTCACTCTAATTTGTCATAATTCTGCATCTGGATCTTTAGGAAGGTTCACAAATTTCCTTTATTAAGTTACTTATTATTTTTTTGAGGTTGCAAGCTAGTTTCGTGGATGACAAAATGGCAGTGCACCCTGATTCACCATCATTCTGCCCCTCAATCTTTAAGAACGTTTATAAACAGTTTTAACAAAATTTTGTATTTCTATTTTGAATTGGTGTCACAATTAATTTAAATTTTACCATTTATTTATTTATTTCGAATTGTTAGTAGAACTATCAGCTAGTCGAAATGACTAGTTTCAGGTTTCACATTTTATAATACAAATTTTTGTTGCTGTATTTTTATCGAAATGCCTGTCATATACAGATAAAGTTGATGCTTCATTATTTCATTATTTGATTTTGGTTCAAATTTAACAAGTGTGTATGTAATGCTCGTAGCTGTAGTATTAAGGTGACCATAAATTTGTAGCGTTGAAGTGACACACAAAAATTAGGACAACACAGTAGGACAGGTAACGAGAGCACTGATGTTTTTGCACAACTGCCATCTCCTCAGCTCCGGACATTTGTTTATAATAACATGTTCATTCGCCTTTTGTGAGATGAACGGAAATACTCTGTTTCTACATTTTTTTTCTATCATCGCAGGAACAACATTTTGCTATCTGTGTTATCGCAAGCGTTTCGCTCGACCGGCATTAATTATCGCGGCGATAGGGGTCATTGCTAATGCGGTACCACTTTCATACAGAATCGATTTTCTTCTCACTTTTCGATCCACATCGTTTAGCCGGAAAACGCAAATAACGGAGTTTGTAGAAATTTTCATTGTGTACAGCAGCCGATGGGTTCTCGGACGGTTATTTATCGAAAGTATTTGCTTCGCGAAACGGAAGTTCAAACGATGGAACTCAGTTTCTCGTTTAGGGTATTTGCATGGTGAACACAGTCAATCGGGGAACTTTGAATGGACGCAATTATGTAGACACTGTTATAACTGTTAATTACCGATGATGTACTGAGGGATGAACATTTGTATAACTGAGATTATTGATTATTGAAACTGAGAAAATTGAGATTTAGGTGTTTAAATTTGAGGAAATGAGATTTTGTGAATTTTAACAGATGGTAATTTGCAAATTTGAAAGTTTGAAGAGTTGAAAATTTGAGAGTTTGAAGAGTTGAAAATCTGACAATGTGATAAGTTAACATTGTAACAATGTGACAATGTGACAATGTGACAATGTGACAATGTGACAATGTAACAATTTGACAATTTGACAATGTAGCAATTCGAAAATGTTACGATTCGACAATTTGACAATATAGCAATTTGACAATGTAGCAATTTGACAATGTGACAATTTAACAATGTGGCGATTCGACGATGTAGCAATTTAACAATTTGACAATGTAGTCACTCAACAATGTAGTAATTTGACAATATGACAATTCAACAATGTAGCAATTTAACAACGTGACAATTCGACAATGTAGCAATTCAACAATGCGACAATTTGACAATGTAACAAATTAACAATGTGACAATTTGACAATGTGACAATTCGACAATGTGACAATTCAACAATGTAGAAATTTAACAATGTGACAATTCGACAACGTAGCAATTCAACAATGCGACAATTTGACAATGTAACAAATTAACAATGTGACAATTCGACAATATAGCAATTCGACAATGTAGAAATTTAACAATGTGACATTTCGACAATGTAGCAATTCAACAATGCGACAATTTGACAATGTAACAAATTAACAATGTGACAATTTGACAATGTGACAATTCGACAATGTGACAATTCGACAATGTGACAATTCGACAATGTAGCAATTCGACAATATGACAATTTGACAATGTGGCAACTGTACAATGTTGTACTTCAAAAATGTGACAATTTGACAATGTAGCAATTTGAATATGTGGCAATTTGAAAATTTTCCTAGGTGACAATTTGGAAACTTGAAATCCTGCAAACCTGATAACTTAGAATTTAAAAAATTCGAAAACTTCAAATATTAAAGTCCTGAAATCTTGAAATCTTGAAAACCAAAAATTATAAAATATAAAAATTGATAACCCAAAAAGAGTACAAGCAAACTACATATAAGCACTCAATCCAACTTGAAGAATAGAATTGATCAAATATTTCCAGTATACTAAAATATTCCACAAAGAGTTCCTTTAAAGTTGAACGAAGCCCCATGAATGAAACGTGTTTCATTCAATAGAATTTACAATTTCAAGAGATCTCTGTTCATAAAATATACACCTTGTTTATTGAAGCTGACGTTCAACAAAGTGTTTACACGCTTTTTTCCTCATCCTGAAAGCTGTGTGAACATGTTGGGCATATTTTGAAGTAAATTGAAGATGCTACTCAATGTTTCAAACAAACAGTATCAAAGACAAGAAATCACAATTTACAAGATTCTCAGTCATTCTTTGAACATATTGTTCGCAAACATAAACACTTCAGAAGACGCTTTGATAGCATTCAACAGATCATTCACAATTTACGTGCTAACCATTCATATCTAAGAGGGTTACAAGGATTATAATCACAAAGGATCAGGATGGTTCAAGGAAGCTTTATATAACAATACATTATTCATGAAAGCTTTGATACACGAAGAATGGACTTATTTTTGGTATCATTTGCATTTCGCAAGATTCTATTATTTTTGAACGAATCAGAAAAATCTTTTGTGGACTTTAATGTGACGTATGTTTTTGAATATGTATTTGTATTCACAAATATTTTTCGTGTTATTGAAGATATTTCATAATTTATGAGAGTGTCAATCATTCATTCTAAGATGAAACGTTTAGCGAGACTTCACATAAATGACTCATTTTCAGAAAATAAATAAATGAATATTGACTTACATTTACACTTGGCGCATAATTTTTAAAAAATCACAATTCACGATTTTTCACCAAACATTACGAAACTTCATTCGCAATCATCTAAAGCTTCACAAGTATTCACAATTTTACTTAATATTTTCAAATTTTTCAAGATCACGGTATTTGTAACTACACCATACATCATTTACAAAAACGTGCAGACACAATGTTAACAATTACAACTAGTCACAACTAGTTGACGAGAAACATCACACTTCACAGTTACTCGTTGAATTTTGGCGGAGTCTCTTGTTATTTTGTAGAATAACAAACTCTTATCATTTTGTAAAACGACTGAAACTCTTGCGATCTGGTAGAATAACTTAAACTGATCTTATAAAATAACTAAAACTATAGCAATTTTACAGAATAACTCCGACTGTTACGATTTTATGAAATAACTAAAACCTGCGATTTTGTGGAGCAACAACTCTTGTGATTTTGTCAAATAACTAAAACTGAGGTCTTGTAAGACAACTTACACTGTTGCAGTCTCGTAGAATAATTAAAACACCTTTTTGTAGAACAACAAACTTGCAATTTTGTAAAATAAAAATGTGATCTCGTAGAATAACTGGAACACCTATGGTTTTATAGAACAACCAACTCTTGCGATTTTGTAGAGTAACAAACTCTTGCGATCTCATAAAATAACTCACACTCTTACGATTTTTTGAAACAAAACTCTTGTGATTTTGTAAAATAAAACTTGCAATTTTGTAAAATAAAGTTCCTGCGATTTTGTAGAGTAACAAACTCTTGCAATCTCATAAAATAACACACAGTCTTGCAATTTAGTAAAATAAAACTCTTGTGATTTTGTGAAATAGAACTCTTGTGATTTTGAAAAATGAAGTTCCTACGATCCTGTGGAATAACAAAAACACCTGTAATTTTGTAGAACAGCAAAACTACGATTTTGTAGAGTAACAAACTCTTGCAATCTCATAAAATAACACACAGTCTTGCAATTTAGTAAAATAAAACTCTTGTGATTTTGTGAAATAGAACTCTTGTGATTTTCAAAAATGAAGTTCCTACGATCCTGTAGAATAACAAAAACACTTGTAATTTTGTAGAACAGCAAACCTACGATTTTGTAGAGTAACAAACTCTTGCAATCTCATAAAATAACACAGTCTTGCAATTTAGTAAAATAAAACTCTTTTATAAAATAACAAACTCTTATCCTGTAGAATAACAAAAACACCTGTAATTTTGTAGAACAGCAAACTTGCGATTTTGTAGAGTTCTCGTCTTATAAAATAAACTCTCGCAATGTTGTAGAATGTCGCGATAGAATAACTTGAACTCCGACGTTGTAGAAAAAAGAATCGTGTACCGTTTACGGCGCACAGGTGACAACACTGAATCGAGTATTTTCGAACGATGTTCACAAAAAGAAAGATGGAGGTGTTCGAAGGAGTTTCGTAAACGACCGATATCCACGAGAACCGAACGCGTTGTGAGCGGTTTCGAGCGGCGCCGGGAATTTGAAAGAGGCATCGCGCGGCATTAAGCTGTCCTCACAACAAAATATTGCCTTCGCACCTGCGTCTTTCGTCTCGAGTCCTATTCGTTCGATAGCCACCGCTTTTCACGACAATTATTAAACCTTAGCCCTAAAATATTGCGTTACACCTGTGACGCAATTTGTAGATACAATGCGATAAATTTATACCCTACTCGCAGTATAATCGAAACTTAAATTGGAGTAGTGATTTATGTAGCTATTTTTACTTGTTTTTATATTTTCGTGGGGTTATGGTATATGGAAATAAACGTTTTTGTAATTTATTCAATTTTTTGGGGGGTTTTGAAGATAGGGGTAGGTTAGGTTAGGTACACTTTAAGGTTCGAGTTGAGAGATTCTTTGGAGTTTAGGTTGTTGGGTATATTGTAGAATACGTTTGTCTTCTGGATTATAGATTTGTGTACGAATTTAATTTTTAATGACTTTAATTCTTTGTGTAGGAATTTTTGAAATTGCGAATTTGCAAATTGAAATTCTGGAATTATCAAATTACTGAACATTGTATTTTTAAAGATGATTATCAGATTACTAGATGTTCCAAATTCTAGTCTCTAAATTTTTAATTTCTTAACGATTCAAATATCCAAATGGGCAATTTCTAATATTTCTAAAATTCTAAAATTTGACAATTCTCGAATTTGTGAGTCCTCACACCCCCAAATTTGCAAACAATTTTCTAATTGTGTACACTTCTAAATTCCCAAATTCCCAATTTCCCAAATTCCTAATTTCCCAATTTCCCAATTTCCCAATTTCCCAATTTCCCAATTTCCCAATTTCCCAATTTCCCAATTTCCCAATTTCCCAATTTCCCAAATTCCTAATTTCCCAATTTCCCAATTTCCCAATTTCCCAATTTCCCAATTTCCGAATTTCCCAATTTCCCTAATTCCCAATTTCTCAAATTCCCAATTTCCCTAATTCCCAATTTCTCAAATTCCCAATTTCCCTAATTCCCAATTCCTCGAATTCCCCATTTCCAAATTCCCCATTTCCCAAATTTCCAATTTCCCAATTTCCAAATTCCCATTTCCCAAATCCCTAATTTCTCAAATTCCCAATTTCCCTAATTCCCATTTCCCAAATACCCAATTTCCCAAATTCCCAATTTCCAACTTCCCCAATTTCCAAATTCCCCAATTCCCAAATCCCCAATTTCCCAATTTCCCAAATTCCTAAATTCCTCAAGTTCTCATATTGCCTACTCTCGAATTACCAAATTCTCATTTCCAAAAATCTCAAATCCCCAAATTCCAATATTCCCAAACTCTCTAATCTCCAAATTCGCAAATACCCAAATCCTCACATTTCCACTTCCCTAAGTCCCAAAATTTCAAGTCCCCAATTTCCCAAATCCCCAATATCCATCTCCACCGACACCCTCACACCTCCAACCCCAGACCGGCAATATAAGAAATGTACCACATCTAACACAACAATCCAATAAACCTCCATTACTTCTTGCAATCAACACCTCACCCATTTCTAAGAACACCAAAACATTTCCACAATCATCTCGATCAACCTCTAATTTTCAACCTGACACTGTTACAACATCGTATATGTACACATACACATTATACAACACGTGTATTCAGTACATGAATCGATAGCCACGCACTCGATTCTTTCAGATACATAGAGAACTATTTGTCGCGATGCACTGTGTGCAACAGGTGACGTACATCCTGTGTCTCGAATTAAAACTCTCGACAATAGGTCGCCACGATTCTCGGAATCGAAGGAAATCGATCACTATCGTTTTGTCCGGCGTTCGGGGTATCGTGCAACAAACGAGGGTAGAAACTCCTCACGGATGATCGCTTCTGTTCGATAAGGCTCCGCGTTAAAAATTAAACGGGGCCTTCGAACGTGCAACAGGTGAGCTGCAACTTCTTTCTTTAACCGTTCCTTCGTTAACACGATGATTGTCACGGTAAAAACTGATGTTTGACAAGATATAATACTGATTATTAACATATCGACAGGATAAATACTGATGTTTGTGATTGGACATTATAATACAGATTATTAATGACTAAGACGCTTAATTTTTTTATTTCATTTTTTATTTGTTCGGTTAGATATATCACTGGTAACATTTAGAACCCTCAAGTTTTTGTAGAAATAATTGATGTAACTGAATTTGCAGCGATCAAGTGTGACCGCCATATTGAATACTGACGTTCGTGGTTGGACACACTATAATAGAGATTATTAATAATAAACATACTCATCTTACAATTTTGCCTTTTAATCTATTAGTGTATATCACTGTCAACATTAAGAGTCTTCAAACTTCTTCTTGCTTTTTTTTATAAATAATAAATTTAACAAAATTTGCAGCGTTGACCTCATATGATCGCCATATTGGAACTTGACATTCAGACACTATAACATTATTAATGACAAAGATACTTAATCTTTCAATTTTATTTCTAGTCTGTTAGTATACGTCATTGTCAACATTAAGAGTCTTTAAAATTCTTCTTGCTTTTTTTTATAAATAATAAATTTAACAAAATTTGCAGCGTTGACCTCATATGACCGCCATATTGGAACTTGACATTCAGACACTATAACATTATTAATGACAAAGATACTTAATCTTTCAATTTTATTTCTAGTCTGTTAGTATACGTCACGGTCAACATTAAGAGTCTTCAAACTTCTTCTTGCTTTTTTTTATAAATAATAAATTTAACAAAATTTGCAGCGTTGACCTCATGTGACCGCCATATTGGAACTTGACGTTCAAACACTATAACATTATTAATAACAAGGATACTTAATGTTTCAATTTTATTTTTAGTCTATTAGTATATGCCATTGTCAACATTAAGAGTCCTTAAACGTTGCTTTTCTTTCCACGTAAATAATTATTTTTACCGAATTTGCAGCGTCGGTCACGTACGCCCATCATGGTAATTAAAGTGCTAACCTTTAACTTTTCCAGCGATCAATTGTTTTCAAACAATATCAAGCTTCCGAGAAGTGTCGAAGGAAAAAAATGTATGAAAGTTTCATGAATTCCAGTGCGAGCTGATAATCGTTATTCAAATTAATTTGTCCGCTCTTTTTTACACGTTTCAGTGACTGAAATGAACGATGTAAAAGAGTGAAAAAAACGTATGAAAGTTTCATGAAGGGGTGACAGATCAATGAAATTGTGATTGCGTCCTTTCTCTTGGATTTTGGCTTGAAATTCCTTGTTGTTTTGTCCTTTTTAATTTATCTTGTCACGAATAAATAATAAAAGTTGTGCAGAATTGTGTCATTCGTTATTTAAAGCTTGTCCTCGTGAGAGAATGCAAGGCTTCTTCTTTAAATATGCGTTTCGGTTGTTAATTTACTTTTAACAATTCTTTTATGTTACTTTTCTATTTAATAGATTGTGAATTTCTTTACTCTATAAATTATTTACTATTTAATTATTGTGTACATCTTTAGAGTACAATGAAATTTGGGATGAAAATAAATATGGGAGATCCCGCCATTTGCTTTTGGTTTAGTAACGTAAACAAAATGGCGACGTAAACGTTTCGTCAATATTGTTATATGAAATTGATACATTTTCTTATCTTTCAATTCTTCCAAATCTATTTTATATTGTAATAATCCTACAGAAATAATAATTATGATAATAAATAATAGTAATTTAAGAATAATATTGTAAGATAGAATAGTAATATAGTATGTTAATATGAATAATATTAATAGTTGCAATAACATTAAAATTTCCAATCTAATGTGCACTAACCTATTGTACAATATAATATTGTTATTACAAGCTTAAGTTATGTTAGGATACGTTAGGTTAGCTTGTATATTAAATTTTTTAAGTATGAAAATTTGAATATCATCGAAACTATTAGTATTAGAAATTATCATTACTATTATTACTGTTTTTTACTATGTGTTCTCTTTTTCGCGTCGTTAGAACTTCATCCGAAGGAAATCTCTCAATAACGATAATAAACAGAAGAGTTTCGACGAGTGCAATAATTTTTCCTGAACAACGAACTAATATTTCTCGACAAACTCGATACTTTTTCCTCGGTGTTTGAATTATCTGGCCCACTCGTGCGAATAACTACGACTCAAACGCGTTTATAATTTGATAAGAAAATTGGATCGAAAAGGTGTTTGTACAAAGTTTCTTCGTTATTTCGGTAGGTCAATATCGTTGCTACGGAAGCAGAAACGATTCGATAAACTCTATATTTTATTCCATTCTTACTTAATAATCTGCTTCATTAAATACACAAAATTCCAACTCAATTGTTAATAAAAATTCTTCGATTTCCAACAGTTTATCGAGCACGACATTTTTAATCAAATCAGACTAATTTCAATCCTTACATGACAATTTGTTTTTTAATTTTAACCCTTTGTTGTGCAATTTAAGAAAGTATAATATTTCCTGTTGTAAAAATTTATTTGAAGAAAAATTATGATGTAAATCTGCAATATATGAAGAGGCCGAAGACTATACTTACAGTCAATAGCTTTAATAATCTCATTAACTATAAAATTTGTAGTTCACGTATATTTAATGAAATAAACATTGATAAAGAACAAAATTCCTCGTTATAACTAACAAAATAAATAAGTTTATAAAAATTGTGTGTTGATAAAGAAAATACAAATTCATCCTTACAAATAATGTCCTACTCAACAATATACATTAGTGACTATATAATACAAATAATAATAAGTAACTAAATAAATAATTTTTTAATAAAAATCGTGTCCTTCAGTTCCAAAAGTCCTTTTGGATGAAAGCTGCTTAAAATAGATGAGTGACGTATTACAGTGCAGAATAGGTTAGAATTTCAGGATAAATAGCCGAAAGGTTAACTCGCGGTTTTGGAAAAAGAAAATTTCGTCCTTTTTCTGAAATCCAACGTCATCTCGTTAACATTTCTCCACGCCCATTGTCGTGGTTTATCGATCGATCTGCTTCATAGTTCAAGCTTCGCCGAGTCCTACGAAAGGTTGGAAGTTCACGCGTTTTCGCGTTGATGCACCGGATTTCGACGAACGCTGGCCGAAGCGGCGATTTGTATTCAGGAACTATGACGAACAACGGCAAAAATTTCCACGCGAACGGAATCGGAACTGGCAACGATCGCGTTCGCGAAATCAGGTTGAAAGATCGTCGCTGCGACATCGAATCGGAAATTGCACTCCACGGATGGAAAAATTTAATCCTCGAAATATCATCGTCACTTTTTTTTTTTAAACTTTTTATTACAGAACGTTGGCTCGTAAAAGAGTCGCGCTTCGAGTGACAAATCAGAGAAATAGGGAAAATACTGTGCAGGTCGATGCGGAAAATGTGAAAGGCAAACCTTTAAAATGTCAATTCACATTTAATCGAAACGCGATTCTTTTTGAAGGAAAAATTGCTTTGATGTAACACAGCACGTTTATTACGAGGGAATATTTTTTACTCAAAGGACTTTTAATAAACGCTTTCGAAAATGTAATTCCTCTTAAAAAGTTTTCAACAATCCTGGACATCTAAAAGATCCATAAATTCTCTAAAATATAAAACATCCCCGAATTTCCTAAATATACAAATTCCACAAAGTGCCCAATTTCCCTAAACTTCCCAAATTCTCCTAATTTCTCAAATTTCTGAAATCCCCAAAATTCCCCAAATCCCTCTAACTCCCCAAATTTCCTAACTTCTTCAGATTTCCTAAACTCCCCAAATTCTCCAAATTCTCCTAATCTCTCAAATTTCTGAAATCTTCAAAATTCCCCAAATCCCTCTAACTCCCAAAATTCCCAAAATTTCCTAAACTTCACATGTCTCTAAAATTTCCCATGTCTCCAAATTGCCAACGTAATCAACGCTCTGTACATCGTATACATGTACTCATATGCGCATATGTCGAATTTCCTGATGTGTTGCAGCGTGCGTACGCAAACATTTACATTAGCCCGTTCTTTATAGCGTTGTTACACGTGCATGCGTACACATTTAATGATATGTTGATACAAACAACCATTCAATTCGATTGACCGATGGAATTACAAAATAGCGTCGCTCATAAAACATGTATAGTAGAATTGCACGTGTCGCTGATCGCGTTCGGAGGACAGGAAAGAATCGCACACCGGTAACCGGCGAAAACAGTTTTTAATTAAGCGGACGGGAATCATCAGACTAATTAACCGCGGCGCGAAATCGCTTGTGCCGAACTGTTGAATAATTGATGCCGCGTTGGAAATATGGCCAATTGAATAGCCAGTCGAATGGACTACGCTGGAGATAAGAATAAAACCGATGGGTAATCAATTTCATTATATTCCGGTTCAATGAAAACATTACATATGTACAACGTACATCTATGTATGCTACGTTGTACTTTGTTTATTTTTCTCTCTTGCTTTTGTTCATTATCATTGCTTATTCGATTATGAAAAATTTGTGGAGATACAATGCGAAATTTGACGAATGGTGATATAACGCGTGGTGATATGACGTGTGGGCATATGATGCGTAGTGACGCGATGCGTGGCGATATAACGCGTGGTGATACAACGCGTGGCAATTCCACACATGGTAATATAACGCGTGGCGATATAATGCGTGGCAATATAACGCGTGGCAATTCCACGCATGGCGATAAAACGCGTAGCAATACAATCGTGTAGTAATACAACGCGTGGCGATATAACTCGTAGCAATTCCACGCGTGGCGATATAACGCGTGGCAATTCCACGCGTGGCAATATAACGCGTGGTAATTCCACGCGTGGGGATATAACGCGTGGCAATTCCACGCGTGGTAATTCCACGCGTGGGGATATAACGCGTGGCAAATCCACGCGTGGCGATACAACGCGTAGCAATACAATCGTGTAGTAATACAACGCGAGGCAATATAACGCGTGGTAATTCCACGCGTGGCAATACAACGCGTGACAATTCCACGCATGGCAATACAACGCGTAGCAATATAATCGTGTAGTAATACAACGCGTGGTAATTCCACGCGTGGCGATATAACGCGTGGCAATTCCACGCATGGCGATACAACTCGTAGCAATACAATCGTGTGGTGATACAACGCGTGGCGATATAACGCGCGGTAATATAACGCACGGCGATCTAACACGAGGTAGTAACACATGGCAATCTAATCCGTGGTAATACAACGCGTAGTAATACAAGACGAATCAATTTAACATGTAACAATACATCATTTTATATTATTTCTGCATTTTTTCGACGTTTGTTATTTGAATCTTACTTAAAGCAGCAACTAAACTAGACGAGGAGTGCATTTCGCTTTTGGATGTGGGCAAGCAGCCAATTATAATGCGTTCAAGCAATATTCTCCTATCTCCTATTTCGAGAAGTGACTGCGTTTTACAAATTTATCGGAAATTTCGAGCGCACGATGGTGCTAGTGTAATTAAACAACGACCACATTGAGACTTGATCCCCCGTTTAGAAGATATTAAGAATCGCGTAAACCGTGAAAACATCTTTAAGCGAGATTGTTTCAATAGTTTTGACGAAAAGGTTGGAACCATTATAATCATGATTTATTTATGGAAATTTGAGAACAATCGCTGTCTGTTTATTCCATGTCCGCCATCAAAATTCATGGTATGCTGAAAAATGAATGAAGGTTAAATGATTTATCAACTTGTTACAGGCGACGATGTGCACGAAAGCAGAAGAAGATGAGACTGCAGAATGAATTACAGAATGAACATTTATTTCTACTACTGTCTATTAAAAATAAAAAATTAAGCTCTGTTCACTTTTTGCATAATCCTCCACATATTTCACCTAAGAAACTAAGTTAAACGATCATTTTGTGATTTTTATATAATTTGAATGAATATCAATTATTAGTTATTTGTTTGGTTCTAAATTCAGAAATAATTCATTGTTTATTTTTCTTCGTGCTTCTACATTTGTACTGGTTAGAGGATGCAGTAGATTTTCCAGCGAAAATCGTTCCAGCCATGTTCGCGAACGATAAAGTTCGATTAACGCGATAAGTAATCGGTAAACGTGGGTTTACCCAATGATTCTGGAAAGTGGGCAGCATTCATGCTTTCTTTTATTCTTTTTTTATTCATAGAAGATAAGGAACATCGATAAAAAGGTAATTGGGATAGCTTTCAGCACTGAAAGCTAATTTGTCTCTTTTCTGTTATCGTTTATTGCGATCGCAATTTACTGACGAAATCTGACCATCTTCTGTTTAATACTGTGCAGAAAAATTGTTGGGGTCCTCTGAACCTAATTGCAAATTTTTAAAAAGAAATTTTGTACTCGAATAATTTTCTGTTCTATTTTATTATTTTACCATTGTTTCATTTTTATTGTTTCGACATTTTGTTGTTTTATCTTACTATTTTTTGGTTTTACCATTTGATCAATTTATCATAGTATCATTTTATTAATTTACTACTCCATTTTACCATTCTACTATTTTTTTATTTTATTATTTTACAAGTCCATCGTTTTATCATCACATTACTCTACTATTTTAACGTGTTACCATTTTGTTATTCTATCAATTCTTCATTTTGTCGTGTTGCCATTTTACCAGTTTATTATCTTGTCATGTTATCATTTTATCATATCAACATTTTATCATTTTATCATTTAACCATTTTATTATTTTGTCACTTCATCATAGCAACATTGTATCATTTTATTATTTTATTATTTTGTAGTTTTATCATTTTACCATATTATTATTTTACCACTTCATCATATTAGCATTGTATCGTTTTATCGTTGTATTACTTTGTTGTTTCATCATTTTACCATTTCATTATTTTGTCACTTCATCATATTAACATTGTATCGTTTTATCATTTTATTACTTTGTTGTTTCATCATTTTACCATTTCATTATTTTGTCACTTCATCATATTAACATTGTATCATTTTATCATTTTAATATTTTGATGTTTCATCATTTTATCATTTCATTATTTTGTCACTTCATCATATTAACATTGTATCATTTTATCATTTTAATATTTTGATGTTTTATCATTTTACTACATTATTATTTTGTCACTTCATCCTACTACCACTGTATCGTTTTATCATTTTATTACTTTGTTGTTTCATCATTTTACCATTTCATTATTTTGTCACTTTATCATATTAACATTGTACCATTTTACCATTTTGTCTTCTTACCAATTTATTATTTTGTCGTGTTATTTTATCATTTTATCATTTTATTGATTTACAATTTTACTGGTTTACAGTGTTATCACTATATTCAATTTATAATTTTATCATATCTCGCCAATCTTCCACCGTCCATTAAATATGCTTCATTAAATTTTTACGCTTTAAGACACTGCGAAATAAAATGTACGAAGAACGAATCTAGTTCGATGAAAGTGGAATATTGATCGAATGATTCATAAAAACTGGGACAAGATATTATTCCTCCCGTAAAAACGAAGAAAAAAGGTCCGCGACGATAGAAACTGAATAATTTGTCTGTCTACCGTGTTTTTTCACCTTAACTAACAGAGGAGTGTCTTACGATATTACAAAATCGGTATACACAGCTGAATTTATTCGATAGGACCACATATAGGAAGTCCCGTCGCTCTGTACAATTCTGAATTGATTATTCCGTTAATCGAACAATTATTCAAAACACTGAAATTCAATTAGAATCGCAAATTTCAATAATAATTTCGTCGTGTTCGATTTGTTCTTAAAAAACACCCGGCTTTTAACTTTCTACTATCAACATCTCATTTATTATTAAATATTAATTTTTATTAAGCACTAATTTAAAATAATTGTTTACAATTATTACTGTAACAATTTGCAAAATGATTTAATTAGAAGAATAATTTTTATAAAATTTTATATCAAAAGTTTCTGTACTTTGACTTTATAATAAATACCTGTGAATTTAACGAATTAACATATGTATTTTAACGAACTCAATAGTTTCTGTGAATTGAATATTTTAAGTTACTTAATTGTTTTTATGAGTTCATTTTGAAAAACTCTGACAAGCAACGGTATAATTTTTTAATTTTTTGTTAATACAGCAGCATAAATTTTAACCTTGAGGAAGCAACTTGTATCCTTGAAAAGCGAAATCAAATATTTAAAGAAATATCCATGCAAAGCAGGTGTTTTTGGATTACGATCATATTAATCCATATTCAGTCGGATTTGTTAATTAGCTAGTAATAAACGACCCGAGAGTTTCGGATCGAAAATTAATATCGTTGATTAATATAAATACAAGATGTATCACTATACTTAATAGTCAAACATACCTCAAATTACGAGCTCCTATATCGCATTATTGGAAAATTAAAAATCTGAAAACGTCATAAATCTTATCTGTCGATAAAATCCAATAAGTGCTCGAGCTCTTAATCGCATGGTCTACGTATGTACATTTCAAGCATAAAAATTATTATCTCAGATAACGATCTGTGATGGGTCACGTCGGAAGTTCTCCGAATCGATACAGGTGGTCTATTTTTGTAAATAGACACTGTTCGAAGCTTTACCCCTTTGGCAAACAGTAGCAGAAAGTGACAACGAATTTCAAACTTCGAACACGAACTTTTCCTCCACGTAAGGAGCTGTTAGCTAATTTCCGCGATGACGCGTTATTACACCCTTCTGAAACTTACCTCCCGGACATTTTGTTCATTCCTTTCCCGTTTCTTTAAGCAACTTCTTTTCCGTTCTTTTTCGGACATATTAGTTTCGTGTTTTATTATGTGGGACGCCTTGTAACTGTCCTATACTTATTTATTATATTCTTCTTACTATATTTTTTATATCTTGTTTTCTTGTATATTTTAAGGGCTGAAAGGGGATTTCAAGATTTCGTTACAGTTTTTGATTAGAGTATTCACAGAATTTAACACATTGAACTTGCCACATTATTTTAGTACTTTTTTAACAAATCTTAACAAATATATTCACGATGTTTTATTTATTTATTATCCATAGCTGTAGGTAGTTAATATTTTAAATGAAGTAATCAAATTTTTAATATCATAGGCGATTTGTGTGATTTAAGCGACACCCTCATATGTGTAACATAGCAATCACGTTAATCATTAAAATTGGTATTAATATTTGAAGCAGGTTAAGAACCCTTAGAGCACCCTTAGAGCATTCTCAGGCCCATTCCCATGGTTCACTTTCATCAAACAAATAATGTTTCCAAATTTTAATACAATTTAACACTCTTTTTTTGTCTTCCACACTAGAACTTTGTCAAGATCAAAAAATGAACATTTGTTTAATGTGAACGAATTTATGCATGCTCTAAATAAACTATTTACAAATTGAAAACTTTCCCACTGCAGACAATTTAATGAAAATTTAATTTTGTGGAAAAGGAATTTACGAAAATTTTGAAATAATCCTATTCATCCTGAAATAATCCTGAAAGTCACGATTAATTTCCAGACACCTTCTTTGTTTTCTTATTAAATCAATGTTTAATCCATCTGATGGAAACGAAGTCCTCTCTTGTATATTATAAATTTAATTAACGCTTCACCGGCTGGGGATTAACACGATTAAACTTTGACTCTTGGAAAGGAACTTTAGAACGAATTAACTCGTCACGCGCACGATCAATACGATTCAATAGAATTGTCGAATGCGAAAGTTTCTGCGCTGTGAAAACAAAGCTGTTATGACATTTTCAGGTTCTTTGGGGTATTTTGCTATAGCTCTACAATCTAGAATTTCTACAAGCTTTTGTCTCTGTAGGTTCGAGTTTTTATAATCCCGAGTTTCTATAAACTCCAGTTTTTATAACTTTAAGTCTCTGTAACATCGAGTTTTTGCAACCCTAAATTTCTATGAATCTGTTTCTATGAATTCGAGTTTCTATAATTTTGAGATTTTGTAACTTCGAGTTTTTACAAGCCCAAATTTTTATTAATTCTAGTTGTTATAACACCGAGTTTCTACAACCACTAATTTCTATCAACTCAAATTTTTATAAATACGAGTTTCTACAACCACAAGTTTTTACAATCCCGAGTTCCTTCAACCCCGAATTTCTATAAGTCTAAATACTTATAACCCCAAATGTCCATAACCTCGAATTTCTACAGTTCCGAAATTCTATAACCTTGAATTTACAGTCCCGAATTTCTATAACCCCAAATCTACAATCCCAAATTTCTACAACCCCCAATTTACAATTCCGAAATCCTATAACCCCAAATCTACAATTCCAAACTCCTATAACCCCTAATATACAATTCCGAAATCCTATAACCCCAAATCTACAATCCCAAATTTCTATAACCCCCAATTTACAATTCCGAACTCCTATAACCCCCAATCTACAATCCCAAATTTCTATAACCCCCAATTTACAATTCCGAACTCCTATAACCCCCAATCTATAATTCTAAAAACCTACAACCCCAAATCTACAATCCCAAATTGCCATAACCCCTAATCTATAATCCCGAAATTCTATAACCCCAAATCTACAATCCCAAATTTCTATAACCCCCAATTTACAATTCCGAAATTCTATAACCCCAAATCTACAACCCTAAAAACCTATAACCCCAAATCTACAATCCCAAATTTCTATAACCCCCATCTACAATTCCGAAATTCTATAACCCCAAATCTACAGCTCTAAAAACCTACAACCCCAAATCTACAATCCCAAATTTCTATAACCCCCAATTTACAATTCCGAAATTCTATAACTTCGAATCTACCCTCCGAGTAGAACTTACCCCAATAAGTATCCATATTTCCCCAACGCTTTTGCCTCAAGTCTCGCAAACTTTACCAGCAGCACTGGTTCCACGTATCGCGAAACAAAAGGCTCGTTCCAGAACCTCATTAACGTAGACCATTAAATCACCTCCCAAAATCTAATCAAGTTTAATTCAAAACGTAATCTCATCGCGATCAATCATACGCATTCCGATTTATGTATCCACGATCAAGCTTTAAAGCAACTTTGATTAGTGTTTGAACTGCGAGTGACAATAAACGATCAGGTTTCTGGCAGACGTCCAATTGAAACATAAAAGCGAATCAGATAATTTACCACAAACCGGACTAAAAACGCGAGCTCTTAGACGATTTATTCGACACGCGAGATTCGCGAAAGAAGCCGAAGAGTAAGATAATGGGGAATGAAGATAAGTGATGAATTGGATGAAGAGAGTCGTGACGTCAACGCGGTTCTTTAGCGAAGAAGCTAAAACGTTCGTACGTCACACGTTCCTTGGATAACGATGAAATTGTGGGCAGAAGGTTGGCGAGTCGAGAAATTAGCTAGATTACAAAGGGAATCGGTCGATGCTGCCTTTATAAATTATTCTCGCGATAATACAGCTCTCAGACAGATGAATGTGGCTATTTTTCAGACGAACGAACACTGCTTATATGTTGAAAACCAATTTTAGTGTGATTAATAATTTCTCTTGATGATTGTCGGCGGCCATTTTGTTATACATTCTATACGAGGTACTCATGAGACAAATTAACTTTGTAGGATTAATTATATATATTCATGTGTATTAGTAGAAGAGTTACGTGGAATATATGTGAGATTATTTATTTTAATTGGCTGTCCTGTGGAATATCATTTCAATTGTTTCTATGTTCATTCTTGCAGGATACTTATGGGTCAATGTACAACTATGAAATATTTATGAGATGTTTCAGTTTTGTCATTTAAATAATTTACTATTAGTGGTTATCTAGGATTTAATTCTCTAAAATATTTTAGACAATTCATAAAATATGTGTATCGACTGATTTATTTTTAAGGGACATCTAAATGATTTTTATGAATCACTACAAAACAGTACTTTGTGAAATACTTGCAATTTAAATGATTCGTGTATGCGATGTTGAAAGCAATCTTACATGATACGAATTAATTACAAAGTTTTCCAAAAGTTCCTTAATTGTCGGTCTATTTCGGGTTTCCCTCGTTTACACGAATCTCACGGTCGAAACGTTATTCTTGGACTAACGAAATGGGTGTCAATTTACTATGCTAATCAAAGGTCCATTCAGTGGCTGAATGGAGACCGCCCAAAAGCAGCAGTTATTATGAAGGCTAGTTGCCGGCTTCCATTGAAATCTTTCGATACTTGTTAGTCCTCAATGGCTATTTATTATTCGACGAAGACTAATCGCCGATAATGGATGACTTTTCACGCGACAACTTCTCGACGAAAAATATCTCCTCCGATGGTCAAGCATATTTAACCTTTCGGAGGCAAAGTTTAATTCGGTTATGACGTACATTCGATTTGTTATATTTAATCCAACAATTAAGGATCGAATATTCGACACACAAGAGACGTCGTGGCAGATTTACGGAATTAAATTTTTAAGGAGAGGGCTGCTGAGAAAGCGAACCAATGTTTTCTCAACCTTTCCGGCTCTCGAGGATAGCCTGAGGTGTTCCGATCAAATTCAACAACTATTAAAAGTCGACAAGCTTTTGCTCTTTCCTTGATTCGCACGATTACCTTTAGAAATCTTTTGTTCTGAGTCATCGAAACGTAACCGAAGGATAATCCACCAGCTATATTTGCGAAAGCTCAATTTCGGTCTCCGTTTGTTCAACGAATCAATTTACGTGGCTCGTTTTGTCAATGACAGATCAATTGGTGGATTATCAGGTCTCCCGCGATGACGAGGCAATCGATTGATAGCGAGGCGGACTATTACAACCGATGATTTCAAGTGTCGGTGAATCGATTCACATTTATCTGTTTACCTGGTTGATTCTGTGGATGATCGTCCGATGCATCGAATTCAATTGTCCGGGAAAAGTGAACAATTACGGGAACATGTTTGATGTTACAGCGAATTCACACGGTGATAACACTGATCAATGTTTAATAAAATTCTTCTTCGATTGAAGCAGATCTGATCGGTAGTTGGATTAGTGTCTGACAATAGATTTAAGAAATAAATAAATAGGAACAAATTGTATCCGAAAGTAGATTTCAAAAGTAAAGCAAATTATACCTGAGAAGTATAAAAATAAATATGCAAAGGAGAAAGAAATTATGGGATATGTTTTTGAGAAGAAACTAGAGGTTTATTTGTACCGTCTTTTATTCGTTGAAAAAACATTACAAAGCTTCTTGTATACAAACATTCTTACAAAATGTGTGCAGTAAAAAAGTTAAATGCATTGTTTTATAAAGCTTCATAAGCATCGTTTCTCGTTGTCCTGAGAACAAATATTTAAGTATATCTGTGTCTAAAAAGAATTATTTGAACAAAGCTTTTGTAATACGTTCTTTGATTTTTAACACTCTTTGACTAAGACGATCTCAACTTTTTCCCAGAAAACTATAATTTATGTTTCATACGAAAATTTCTGCAAAATCCCGGTGATTTAAATTAAAGAGATCAAATCGAACTATTGATAGAATCTTTTTTACATTACTACCGCCATTCAACTTAACCTTCGAATGACGCTGGTTCATCGTTAACCTATAACTCAAACTTCTCAAATTTTGTACCAGATTTCGTTAAAAAATTTAAGTAACCAATTTCAGTCGATCATTCTCTAATTGCTTGGACCACAATTGATCCAGCCATCTTCCGAGGGTTAAGTTTTAAATATTTATAGTCTTCAGAAATCACTGTAACTTCTCTTCAAGCATCACATTGTTCATAAAATCTCCATAAGAACACGTTTTCTCACTTCTTCAGTATTATCTATATCCATTGAAATCAACGACTGATATTTGTTTTTTCTCAATTGCTCTTTTCACGACCGTTCAACCAACTGTCCAATTTCTCCCGATTCTTCGCCAACCATTTGATATTATTCGACACAGTTTCCAAAGCTTTCGCTCGATTCATGACGCCAGCGCCAGCATCTGGGTATTTCGCGAAGAACGCCTTCATTTCATCCAAACGAGTCTCCGTCGCGAAGGTCTTCGTGATCGACGGAATCAACGAACCTAGGTACCGATCGTTCAAGGTGTATCTATTCACCAGGAAGTCCCAATTGGACCGTACCCAGTCCCAGACCAACGGTGTTCCGAGAGGGTTCTCAGAAATGGCGGCTAAACAGTTCAGGAAGTCCTGAGAGCGAACGTAATTCTCGTCTGTGGCTGTCGTGATGAATCTGAAACGAGAGAAGGTGGTTAATAGATGAAGAAGATTTCTAGTTCCAAATATTTATACTTTTAGATATCTTAAGTCTTGAATTTTTACGTTTCTGAATCATCAAATCCACAAATCGTCTATAAGTTGTCAAGTTCACAAATTATCAAGTCCCAAAAGTAATAAAGTCTAGAAATCGTCAAATCTTTAATCCTCATCATCAAATCAGGTTATCTGATTCAGGAAACTTATAAATCTCCAAGTGTTGAAATCACTAAATCCTCAAGTTATCAGATCCCTGAATTACCAAATACTTGAGTCATCGAATCCCCAACCACGCCAACAAGTCCTTAAATCCCTGAATCCTCAAATAACTAAATCCCTAAATTACCAAATCCTTAAATGACCAAGTCCTAAAATCCCTAAATCCTCAAATGAGTAAATCCCTAAATTACCAAATCCACAAATCCACAAATCCTCAAATGACCAAGTCCTCAAATCACTAATTCCTCAAAAGACTAAATCCCTAAAGTACCAAATCCACAAATCCAGAAATCCTCAAATTACCAAGTCCTCAAATCCCTAAATCTTCAAATGTCTAAATCCCCAAATTACCAAATCCTTAAATGACCAAGTCCTAAAATCCCTAAATCCTCAAACGACCAAGTCCCTAAATTACCAAATCCACAAATCCACAATTCCTCAAATGACCAAATCCTCAAATCCCTATATCCTCAAAAGACTAAATTCCTAAATTACCAAATCCACAAATCCTTAAATGACCAAGTCCTCAAATCCCTAAATCCTCAAACGACCAAGTCCCCAAATTACCAAATCCACAAATCCTCAAATGACCAAGTGCCTAACTAAACAAATCCCCAAACTGCTAAATCACAAAATCAAATCTTCTTAATAAACTAAAATTACTTAAGTAAATGTATATCTACAACAGAATTACTTGTTCAAAATCCAAACAGATCGTATGGCAGTCAGTCCCCGCAGCAGCATCAGCTTCTCCGCAGCGTCGCTCTCAGCGACAAACTTCTTGAACACGATGTTCCACGAAGCCTCATCGCCAACGTGATGCATTCCTGAGACAAAGAAACCAATAATTACCCGTTCTTAAAACCACATTTCTCAGCGGAGTGCAAGCAATTTACCGTAATAATAAACTAGACTACGAATGTCAGGATGTGGACGAACATCCTTGGGGTTCTCTGTCCAGTTTTTGAACAATTTTCCAGCGTCCTCCAGGCACTTTCCGTGCTCCACCGAGCAGGCCAGTCCAAGAATCGTCGTTCGAAGTTTCCTGATTAAGTACAATGATAACGTGATAAAATACGTTGTTCAATTGTTAGAGAATGTTTGTAAATAACGAAACGTACAAATGAATGCGATCCTCGTTGCTGTCTACGGTCCACCCTACTTCTTCGTAAATGGAGCTCACCAAATCTCTTACGTATTGCTAAACAAAGTTTATTTAAGATATAGTTTAACAAGTTTAGCTTAACAAGTTTGATATACCTCGAAGAGGTATAATACCTTGAACTTCGATGAGGAGGTGGTTGACGACAATAAAGTGTCGATAGCAATCAATTTAGAGGACGCAACGCTCCACGGAATGGGGTTGCTTTCTCGAGAGAGATACCCCGTCATGTTCATCGCTATCTCATATTCGAGTTCTCCAGCACTTGCCAAGCTGAAGGCGTCTTCCAGAAGATGCGCTCTGTCCGACACCGACAATCTCTGTAACCGAGTGTCACTGTCTTAACATTTGGAGAGCTATTTCAATCATATCTAATTTTACTTAACACTGCACTCCGCTGTCCCCTCTGAAGGGACATAAGACAGAACAAATAAATATTGATAACAGTTTTTAAAGTTAACATTTCGAAATTAAATGGTCTTGTACTCCGATGTAATTCGATTCTTATTCTAGGCAATCAAGCTAATAAAATCAACAATATCAATTGAATTGAATGGTAGGTATCTACTTTACCGTGTGAGCAGATTGGAGAAGCTTGTTGAGAGCGTTCCATTCGCTGGTCTCGTAATTCACGCGATAATATCCGACCTGATCCGCATTGAACTTGATCCACTCTTGTGGCTCCTTAAACTCGATTAGTACTGTAAATAAATAGTCTCTTTTTAGTACATCTTTCGACACGTGCTAGAGGAAAATTCCTTCAGGAGGAACATGTAGATGGAGAATTCTCTCAAAGCTTAGATGAAATACCAAGATTTGAAGGATTGAAAATTTTCATGCAATAATGATTAAAGAATAATTACAGTAGCTGGCATCCTTGTTGAACCACAGAAGCGCAGGTTTGGATGTTTTGTTGGAGATGTAAGTGATGGGGATGGTCCACTTGTATCTTTAAAGTTAAATAATTAATTTTCAATCAATACATCGTTTAACCGGTACTCGTTGATAAAAATATACAGCTACATTTGCAAATTTTAACAACTACGTTATTATCAAATTATTATCAATTAATAAGTATCAAATCTCACCCATATTCTGACTCTGAAACGTCAAATTGAGCATCGGGATCAGCGAGGAATCGTTTCTGAGTTAGCATATAATTATTGCCCGTTCTTTTCACGTTTACAACCGGAAATCCTTTCTGTCTGGTCCACGTATCCATGATGGCGGTTACGTTCAATTTATCCGGAGAAGAATCTTGCAATATCTTGAAAAGATCAGCGGTTTCCGCGTTGTGATACTTGAATTTGTTCAAGTACGCAGTAATGGCACCGTAGAACACGTCAGGTCCTATGAAATTTTCCATCATTCGAATGACCGAGGAACCCTTGAACAAAATGATCATGCAATTTGGTGCAACCAAGAATTAGTTCTTTTAATTTTGGTGGGTGATAGACACCTTTTTATAAGAGATTTCGTCGAAGATCGCTGTTATCTCGTCGGGGTTGCTGACAGTTTGAACGATCGGGTGAGAGCTCAACTTCGCGTCTGTCACGAACACAGAGTGCATTTGTTCGACGAGGAACATTTCCATCTGTGAAAAATAGTAACACAATTCGTACACTTTTTTATGCAGAACAAATATTATTGCTGCAGAATATACTGATCGGAATAAAAATGAAAACTGAAAGTTAATGAGAACTTGAGATCTGATAGTTAAAATTATTTGGAAGAAAATTTATATTCAAATATTTAAAAAAATTTGTGTTCTCTACTTCTCGAATTTCCATTTTACCAATACCTGTTTAAGGTTACTCTCTTAAATTAGAAAAAGAACAATATAGTAGTAGTTAGAAAAGGAACCTGCATAGATTTTGAATTTTATTAAAGCTTCGCAAATACGGTTAAATAAATAACTAACCAGACCCCAACCAGGGAAGACACCATCAGCACTTTTGTATTGCATGAAGGATGCAAAACCCTCGTTCAGCCACAAATCGTTCCACCAGGACATAGTGACTGAAAAATGGCCACGAAGAAAATGAAAAACCCGTAGAATTTCATTGTTAACAAGCTTAACAAAAGATTTGATCATCGATGCTCACCCAAATTACCAAACCACATATGAGCAAACTCGTGACTAATTATAGTGAGGATGTCATACGTCTTTGAAGTGGCACTCGACTTCTCGTCGAATAATAATCTTGCTTCTCTATACGTTACAAGTCCCCAGTTTTCCATAGCACCGGACACGAAGTCTGGAATGGCCGCCATATCTGAAAAGATCAAACTTTTGGATTATACTTTTTCGAATTAGTATTATTTAATATTCGTAAACAATTTCTGTCAGAGATTAAATTTCCAATGGGTTCTAATTCACTACAATATATGGTGATATAATAAAAAATCATAAACAAATCAGAAGATATCAGTTAAAAAACAAGAAGTATAATCGAAGATGACTCACCAAGTTTTGGCAAAGGATAATCGATGCCAAACAACTTGATATAATATTCGATAATCATTACACCGACATCGAGAGCAAACCAGCCTTTCTGTTGCTGATCTCTGGTCGTATACACGCTAACCGGAAATTGACGGCCATCGAGGCCGTTCGCCATTTTGGTGAGCGCCACGAAATCGCTGACTATGAAACACGATAAGTACGTGGACATCGGCACGCTTTTAGCAAATGTCACCGTTGTTAATCCTTGAGATGGTTGATTTATCTGTGTACACTGGAAATTGAAATAAATATGGTTGATATGGTTGAAGGAAATGATGGGGTACTATTAGTGGTGTACCTCGGCATTCATGTTTGATAGGGCATTGTACTCGCCGGTTGGATGTACTAGTTTCACCGTGAATTCCGCTTTGAATGCTGGCTCGTCGAAACATGGAAACGCTCTTCTTGCGTATGTCGGTTCGAACTTTGATGTGGCGATGTATCTGTTAAAGGGGTTGATTGCGATGAATTTTCAATTTACGGATTTGTTGAGTTTCGAATTCTTGTTATTTGGAAATTTGGGAAAATCGATCTTTAGACATTCGGGAATTTAGAAATTTGGAAATGCAGAAGTTTAGAAATGTAAAAATTTGGAAATATTGGGACAAGGCAAATTAGAAATTTAATAATGTAAACATTTGGAAGTGTACAAACTTAGTACTGTAGAAATTTGGAAATTTATGAATTCGGCAAATTAGAAATTTGGAAAAGAAAAAATTTAAGAATGTAGATATTTGGAAATTTAGGAATTCGGCAAATTAGAAATTTGGAAATGAAGAAATTTGAGAATGTAGAGATTTGGAAATTTAGGAACTGAACAAATTAGAAATTTGGAAATGTAAAAATTTCGAAACTGAGGAACTCGAAAAATTAGAAAATAAAAAATGAAAACATTTGAGAATGTAGAAATCTGGAAATTTAAGAATTTGGCAAATTAGGATTTTGGAAATGTAGAAATTTGGAAATGAAGAAATTTGGGAACGTAGAAATTTGGAAATTTAGGAATTCGGCAAATTAGAAATTTGAAAATGTAGAAATTTGATAATGTCGAAAATTCGCAAATGTCGAAATTTGGAAATATAGAAATTCGAAAGTTGAGAAACTTAAATACATAGAAATTCAATTTAGAAATTTAGAAATATTTCTCATATAGAGAATATATAGAATCACATATATAGAAATAGTACTCATATAGAGGGATCTCCTCAAACAACAAACGCAACAGCCCACAGTGAAAGAACAAGAATCCATCAATTATGGCAACATATACTCGTGTTCGAACCCGAAGTCCCTCACCTGGTCCTATTCTGTGCATCGTTATATTTGCTCGAATAAAATCCGACAATTTTATCAGGTTGCAAAGCCCCATTGAACTCGAAGCTCAAATTATACAGTCCCGTATGTAGTTCATTCTTAGTCCCCACCACGAACATCTCGTGTTTCGGGATCTGTACAACATCCAGCACCTCCAGCTCATAATTTTCTTCGCGATCATAGGTCTTCAGCACGGTGGATGTAATATTCAGTTCCTTCTGATGCAGCGCTATGAACCTCCTTGTGTCCAGAACGTCGATCAGTATGGTGACTTTGCCCTGGAAGGTGCCCTTGTTCAAGTCCGGGTGCAGATAAACATCATAGTGCAAGGGTTTCACTTCCTTCGGCAAACGGAACGACAAATCGGATATGGTGTCCTTGTTCATGGCGGTGAAACCTAAAAAAAGGAGAGAAAGATATCGGATGAAATGAGAGTGTCAGCGCGGATAT
The DNA here is from genome assembly GCA_945859595.2 of Megachile willughbiella. Lineage (NCBI taxonomy): Eukaryota > Metazoa > Arthropoda > Insecta > Hymenoptera > Megachilidae > Megachile > Megachile willughbiella. The sequence continues at coordinate 12,397,066 of OX243799.1, read as the reverse complement.
TGCACGAAGAGGATCAAGTAGTGTTTTGCATTCTCGTCGCAAGATTACGATAAAAATGTTCGAACGTGTGAGATAAGCTGACAATACCGGTGGAAAATTCCTTGGCAACGTGTTTGCGGCAAAAATAAACGGTCGAAAGTATTCTACCTCGGAGCAGAAAGAAACATTTTAAGCTTAACGCCATTTGTGCACTCTGTTTATGCGATTTTAATTATAGAATCCATTCGATTCGTTGAGGCTCGTTGGCGGGCAATTTTGTTCCATAGACTTAATTCGTTCAGTGATCGCTAAAATAGAAAGGGACTTCTGCTTTACATTGCTAGTATTTATTATTGAAACTCGCGACATAGGGGTGTACATAGAGATCTAAGAGATAGGGGTCTGGGGATATAGGGACTTTTGGTACGGGGATCTATGGATTAGGATTGAGATATGTAAGGAGATAGGGATTTGAAAATCTAAAGGATTGTGGATCTAGGGAATTTTCTAGCAAGTTTTCGTCCCTGGAGAATTTTTGTGTCTAGGAAATTTTCAGGAGATCTCGAGGTCCACGTGATTTTAGGGTCAGCAAAAATTTGCATGCACCACAGTTTGGGATTCTAAGGAATTTGGACAATTAGAGATTATAGGATCTAGGGGTGTTCTAGGAAATTTGTGAATCTATGCAGTTAGCGTTTGTGGAGGATTTGAAATCTAGGGAATTAGGAGATTTGAGATTTAGGAAATCTTGGAGTCTAATTTGGATATGTGGTGATTTGAGGATCTAGCAGATTTGGGAACTAGGGAGGATATGAATCTAGGTATATTGTGTAATGGGGACTTATGGATGTAGAAATCTAGGGATCTAAAGATATTGATATAGAAATGTAGGAGATAAGGATCTAGAATTAAGAAATTAGTAAATTTAACAATGTAGATCGTTAGGTATAGAAAAGGTACAGAAATCTAGGGATATACAGAATAGTGTAAAAAATCATCGAAATCATTTATAATACAAATGGAGCCGCATATGTTTTCAGATGGAAGCATTAATATCGTTATCAACATTCGAGCAACGTGTTATCATTGAACTGCCAATTTTCGAGGACTACTCGATATTCGATAATACTTAAAGTTAAAATATGATTAACATCCGAGACAAATAATTAAAATTAATTGACCGTAGTCAAGGTATATTTCCAAATATTAAATTTCATATTTAAGATTTTAAATCTCTATAATTTTACTTTCTTCTTAGTAAATTGGGACCTGAAACTTTGTGTAATATATTACAAAATATTAAATAAAATTTAAATCATGAGACATACAAAACATTAAATAAAATTTACAATATAAGATATACAAAATATTGAATAATATTCGTAACAGATAACTTTTAAAATTACAATTTAATATGTTATAGTAAGTAATCCGTTGATATTCAATATTTAATGACAATCTATCGAACTATAAGTTAATCACGATCAATAGTTCACGTTTTGGATAATAGTTACAAACACTACTGTGGTAATTGGTTGAAACGATTTTAAATTTCCCGCCAATGATAGACCCGATTGTGAGTCATGAGTATACCACTAGAAACACTTGCCGACACAATCAAAATTCACTCACGGTATTGATAGACGACTGCTTCGACTTTTTGATCGACAAGTACCAGCAACGTGGCCAGACATGTGCAAATTAGGCTGAGGATACAGCAAACGCTGCAGGTGAAGCAAACGAGACCACTTTCGCGATGCGTCGTTTTCCTTCTTGGAGTTGAGTAGGCGACACCGCGATACTCAGCGCCACTCGAGCTGCGTTTAGTCGCTTTCGTCGCCATCCAGTGCGCATGCGTCACTTATAAGAAAAACGAACTATACCTGGAACATTACGTTTCATCTTTAATTAATTTATCCACAAAGCATCGAGATCGTTCAAGAAGAACATTACTCCAGTGTCCGTTGCTTTCTGAATGCGATTCTTTCGGAAGGAGATAAGACACCCCGACGTGGCGGGAAATTTGAATGTGCGAATAGCGAAAGAGCGCGGTGCAACCGAAGAGCTGTTCGCAGTGTGTTTAAATTGAATTCATTCGACACCTGTTGCTTCAAAGAACATCTTTACAACATTTTTTCTGGAAAATACTTTTTATTAACGTGTATATTTTGCAAATGTACGTGAAGCAATCAAAGGTGTCAGATTTAGTTGAAACAGTATGACTGATGGGACAGGCTTAGTTGTTAGACAATTTTCTTGCTTCTAATCGACCAACAGCAACCAGTAACATTCTAGAAGAGTTGTCCTATCAAATGTTCTATCGCTTTAAAGTAACTGGTTATTTCGTTCTATTCTCTCTCGTTATATGGCAATACACAGCGAAGCCGTTCAAAATGTGCAGGTGCCGGAAAAGGAGGTTTGTCGAGCAAACGACGAGCATTATTTAGAGCAGGAAGAACGGAACAGAACATGCATTCCGGAAAACTCACGCGCGAGACACCATTGACGCAACCGTGACTGTCAACACTGAACGAGTTCACTATGATTATTGAATTAGCTCTTTTCTTGCAGAATGCTTGGTGGCCTCCAAGGTGACCCGCAAAATTGAATAATCGTCGACGAGAGACGGTGAACTTACTCGTGGACGATCAGTTTCGCGTGACACCGCCGATATCGATTTTTTGTTCCTCCGAACTTGTTCTTATTTCATTCGATTAACCTACGTAAAATATCATAATACGTGGAGATGATGTATTTTTGGAATGTTAAGATTTTTAAATTATCGATGTTCCAGATTTCGATATCTCTACGTTATGGCTAGGATAGATATTGTTAATCCCATAATCAGATATGGTATCTCTATATTCACATATTTCTATATCCGTATATTTTGATATTTCTACATTTTTAAATTCCTGAATATTCTTAGACCCCTATTTCCCTATATTCCTAAACCTGTGTATCCTTAAATCTCTACATATATCACAAAATCCCAATGTCCATAAACTCCTATATCCCTAAATCTCTATATAACCTAACCTAAACACTTATAACCCTAAATTATTATATCACTCAACCCCTACAGTCTCCATATCCCTAAATCTTAATATTCCAATATTCCTACATCCCCATACTCAGATCCTTAGATTAAATAAAAAGAATATTAATAGTTTAAAAATTGTTTAACAATTTAATGTCGAATACGTTTGAAATATGTATAACCGAATGAAACTGCTGTTTTGTTTTAAAGTCCTAGTGTGTCTCGCTTTTTGTCCTTCGAGTTAGAGTTTCACCGTCGTTTCAAGGATGCTGGTTAAAATTCTTGTCAACGCGCTCTGCCGATCCGTGTCATTGCCTTTTCTGTGACCTTTCATCTTGCAACATTGAAAGATTGACAAAAATCTATTGGTAACATTTGTCAATTTTTCTTGTTGCTGAATACCGTTTTATTGTTATGATAATATTATTTAACACGTTGGTTGTGACAGGTAAACATAACCGCAAATAAAATATTAAACGATAAAACTAGAAAATGCGAAATAATTGTTGAAGAATATCGTATAACTAACCGTGCAATATAACAAAATTTATTAAATTACAAATATGAACGATGAAGTTTTCAAATTTTTGATTGTTTATAAACACACGAAATTTTTCTGCTAAAAATACGAAATAAAATAAAATACATAATCTGGTAAAATACAAAATTTTGTAATTAATAAAATAATTAATTTTTTAACGAGTTAACTTTTCGTACGTTTTGGTTACGACTAACATCCTCGATTAAAAATAAGTATAAACAATTATAAAAAATTTTAACGAATAACTTAATTATTAAATGACTCAATAATTAACTGAATGCTCACACTACCTGCGATCTTCCAAGAAATGGACAAAATCTTCACACGTTCTTTCACTTTCAATCCGAACACGAAAGCGGAGAATCGATCATCACTTTCGTGTTGTTCTTCGATCGGTTATCGAACAAAGACTGCCATAAACTGACCGGTGGTGAAGTGACCACTTCTCTTGCTCTTAATTGAAAGTAACGGGAATACTAACTGCATGCATATTCTCCGGTTAATTGGCTGAAATTGATAATGCAAAGTTTGCGTTCATTAACCAGCCACCAGTGATGTCAAGTAAAAGAATAACCTTGCTCGCATTAATGATAACCTCGGTGCGCAGTCGAACTGCAAAACGAATCTTTCTATTTTTATTTCTTATGTAAAAAACAATCACTATTAATTATCTCAGAGCAATCCAAAATATTTGTACATTCTATAAATTATGACAAAACTTTTTTATACGGCGTTTCTTTAAAATTAATTAAGACTGACAGTGTTTACGTTTGAAAAATAAAAGAACGAAGATGAATGTTTGTACGTATTTCATGTTTAACGGAATTATATGTAATTGAACAATTGACAAAGGTTGATAATTAAAAAGGTGTGGTTCGAAATGAGAGTGTAGGTGAGATTTGGTTCTTTTTTAATGGAATGTGTCTGTTCGTTTAGATTTAATGAAAGTGGTTAAGTGAGTTATCCATATACTAAGGGGTGATATAATATGTTATGACATTATTTGCGATGATATAACGAGTTGATTATTTGATGTGATGAGAGGATAATGCACTGACGATTTAATGCGAGGACTACACGACGAATTAAATAGCTAATGGAATATGCAATGCGTCAAATGTGCAACGCGTCGATTATACAATGCATTGACTATACAACGCATTGACTATTCAACGTGTCGATTATGCAACGCGCTGACTATTCAACGCGACGATTATGCAACGCGTCGACTATGCAACGCATCGAGTATGCAATGCGTTGACTATTCAATGCTTCGTGTATGCAACGCGCCGACTATTCAATGCTTCGAGTATGCAACGCGCCGACTATTCAACGCATTGACTATGCAACGCGCCGACTATTCAACGCATCGACTATGCAACCCGCTGACTATTCAACGCATCGACTATGCAACGCGCCGACTATTCAACGCATCGACTATGCAACGCGCCGATTATTCAACGCATCGACTATGCAACGCGCCGATTATTCAACGCATCGACTATGCAACGCGCCGACTATTCAACGTATCGACTATGCAACGCACTGACTATGCAACGCACTGACTATACAACGCATCGACTATATAACGCGCCGAATATATAACGCGCCGACTACTCAACGCATCGACTATTCAATGCGCCGACTATTCAACGCATCGACTATACAACGCAGCGACTATACAACGCACTGACTATACAATGCATCGACTATATAACGCGCCGAATATATAACGCGCTGACTATTCAACGCGTCGATTATGCAACACGGTGACTATACAACGCATCGATTATACAACGCGCTGACTATTCAATGAATCGAATATACGACGTGCTGACTATTCAACGCGTCAGTATACAGCACGCTGGCTATTCAATGCGATGAATATACAACACGCTGACAATACAACGCGTTGGATGCATACAGCACTGACTATACAGCAGTAAAAATACGACGTGAAATAATTACTATACAACAGTTGAACATATCGTCAATACAACGCGATACTACAAAACGAATGGTAATATAATACGATGTGCAATATAACAAATCAACCCAAGACGATAGTACAATAATATCTCAACAGTTTGCAACAAATTCTGCACCTTACAGTCCACAATAATAACAATTCATGAAAACGCCAATATTAAATATGAAGGTTCATGTAGAGAGGTCGTACGGCAATATAGCGAGAGTTCACTATATTTGCATCTTATGAGTATGTAAAATATGAAATGGTACAGCGATTTATTGTCAGTGTAACAAAGTATATTTTCTGGAACGGAAAGTGGAAAATTTAAGAATTGTTGTTTTGTTAAAAGAAAGATTTTTAATAAACCCTTATTGAGCTCGAACGGATTTATCATGATGAATGCGATATAAAAGAATTAAAGTATCTTGAGAAAAGCCTCCGCACGCATGAAGAATGATAAGTTTCTTATAATTTCAAGATAAATTAGTTAATTCTATCGTTTTTCCAATTTCATCGTTAATATGAATTAACGGCACGAGAAATTACTTGCGCGATAAATTTAATTAAATTAACGTTTTCTAGTTTATCGATCTGGAAATATATAGCTCGAAACCATTGACGTAACTACGATTTTTGTCCAAGTATAATTAGGTCTCTTAACATCATTTTTTATCTATAATTTTATTAAATAAGAACATTATTTTATTTTCTGTATTTTGTATCGATTGTCCCAAAATATTTGTTTCTTTGTAAAACAAAATTTTACTGAATCGATTAAGGTACGTTTAGCTACGCCAATGCTCGAAACTGTGAAATGAAAGTCACGCTGTGAAAGATCACTGTTTTATCTTTCAATTAATCATGTTTTATCGGTGTTTGATAGCAGATGATCACAATTTGAAAAAACATCTATCTAAGTTTCCTAGAATCGTCTTCTATCGTTCACGATTTATTTATCAATAAACTTTCTATCGATGGAAAAGTTGGTTCACTTGTTTTATTGCTCATTTCGTTACTTTACAACGTTACAAGTATCCGGGGAAAGTCGTGGAAACACAAATTGAAACGTTTTCATTTGAAGCAAACACGTAACTTCAAACATCATAGAGAAATTTCTTAACGTTGATATTTGTTTTGAGCGAACAAAACACATCTGTGTAGACACAGAAACGGATCCATGTTATGATATTTTTAAAACAATAATTTTTATTGTAAAATAAAGTTATTTTTATCGTTCTCTTAATTTTATTGAATTCATATTTAAAAAAATAAATAAATATTTTCAAAAATAAACATTTAAATAAATAAATATTTTAAAATAAATAGACATTTACTGATAAAATAAATGATTTAATCACATGTACTGATATAATATAATTCAACGTATGTATTATAAAAAATAATTTATAATTTTTTAATATCTGTATTGCATCAGTAATGTGAATCTTCTTATAGGATGAAAATTATAATAAATTTATAACAAATTTCAAGTTGCACAATGAGGAAAATCTAAATACATTGTTCTAATAAAATAAATTGTTTAACAACTTCTATGAAAATTCCAATGTACATTTTTACAAATATTTCACCCCGTCTGCACCCCTGTCAGAATGTTTAATTAAACACGTAAATGCAATTATTATGAGATTGCAATGTTAATATCAGCTATTTTGCAAATTTTGGACAACAATTGTTTGTGTCGATGTATTATTTATGTACAAAAGTGTTGTAAATAAAAATGATAAAATAATGAAACTTCTTTCTGAAAACATTTGTAAATTGAATTTATAATGAAGATCATTACGCGGTCGAAAGAGTTAGGTTAGGTTAATAATGGTGGTCATTTGCTTTCTGATAAATCTATCATTTGCGGCGAAGAGTATAATTATTTTTTTATTATGTCGTTAAATAACGATTCAGATAAGTTATTACAGAATAATTTATAAACGATGTTGATTCAACGAATTTTATTCAATAATCGTATATAATACTCGTAGATGTTTTAAAACTATCGAAGTATGTTCATACGTTGTCTACCAACAAAACCTTAATCGAACAAAAATCATTTACCAATGTTCAAACATAATTCAACATAAAAATTTATTTCGCTTTTTCGTATTCTACTTTATTCTCTAACGTTTGTACAACACCAATTAAATAAACTAAACCACTAAATTACCAGAAATTTTCTTCCAGGGTTCTCCCTCGTATCGATACCATAAATTATAATAAATAAACTAAATCGATACACTGTACTTTATACAAATAATATTCACTGTGTAACGCACGAAATTTTCGATAAACTAATATACTCGTATCTACAAATCCTATCTATCGATCTCATCGATAATTCTCCGAGGAGTCACGAAAATAAATCGCCAGGACTTCGGGTGAATAAACAATTCGTATCGTAGGATCTAAGACTATTCCTGCGTTTATTGAGAAAAGAAATAATATGCTAGGGATGCACATTCGCGCAGAATACTCTCGACAAATTATTATTTATCAATTATCAGTTTTCGACAAATTAATTTTTCCCATAAAATTGAGGGAAGTCCTCGAGGAAGAAACAACTTGTGCGCTATTCCCTTCGTGTATTGTATATACATAAAATCGCGATGTTACTCGGCAACGAAATAAATAATCACCCGGTTAACAGGAAAGAGAAAAGGAAAGGCACACGTTCACCATCAATCTTCACGCGACAGCCATTTCGTTAACCTGTCGCAAAAATTCGTGTGCGTGGAATTCTTTCAACGAGTTGGATAAAAAGAGAGAAAGGAAACAGGAAGTCTACGAAATGATCCGAGATTTTATACTTTTCGCTATGAAATTGGTTTTCAAAATTCAGGACGATTTTCGATCTGAGACGCTTGAAAAGGGGATTCTTTTAGCAATTTTACAATTTGCAATTCGAAGATTAAAAAATTCGAGTCTGAAAATTGAAAATTTTGAAATTCGGAAAATCTGCAAATTTAAGATCTGCAGAATCTAATTTTGAAGATTTGAAAATCTGCAAATCTGCAAATTTAAGAATTTGAAGAGCTGAAAATCTGCAAATTTAAGAATTTGTAGATCAGAAGATCTACAAATGTGAAAATTAAAAAATTAAAAAATCTGCAGATATGAAAATCTGCAAATTAAAAAATTTGAAGATCTAATAATCTAAAAATTGGAAAATCTGAAATATTTTCCTGGATCATTTCGTAAAATTCCATTAGCCCCCGAGCGATACGAAAGAATATTTTAGTTTAAGCTAAGGCAAGTCGTCGATGTTGGATTGTCGCGCTTGTGGCTATTGTTTTCATTAATCGATGAACGATTATTAATCGAAAGCAACGCTCGCATCGCGTCCGTTCGTAATCGCCACGATCTAATTGTACGTTTAATTTAATTGACGCTATTTAACGGCAAACGATCGCGATTTCACGTAGAGGTGCTGATATTATCGACAACTATTCAAATTTTATTATCGACAATATTGAAACATTATCGGTAACATCGTTGAGACACAATTATTAGAATTATTAATTTTATTGTTCGAATCATATTCATATTCTAACCTAACCTGATATACAAATATAATACATATAATTTTAACTTGTCATTATTCTTGTCTCAAGTTAAATTTCATTAAGCATTCCCAAACTGATAAATAAAATTGCGCGACGAATATCGTATCGGGTTAGGTTAGATTCGTTTAAAACAAAAATAAATAAATCAAGTTAATGTCTGAAAAATAAATAAATCTAAAATTTATAAGAATAACTTTAAATATAAATCTGAAATGGAATAAATGACAAGGTTAAATTTGTTTAAATAAAAATAAATAAATTTGAATGATACAATTAAGTTAAACAGAAATGAATAGATGCGAATGATTTGCTCCCCATTAACCTAAATATCTCAACGATATTATCGATATATCAAGTATACTGATAACTTTTCCATAACGGCACCTCCAGTTTCATGAACTCGAGCTCGATTTCGCGAAACACATTTTTATCGGAAGACGAAAGATCGAAGATCGAGCTCGAGTCTTCTCGACGTCGAATTCCTCCAACGATTTTCGACGCTCGGATCAATGCAATGTTAAATTAACGACGTTGCTTCGCGAGTGCATCCTTAATATATTTTATTACGTATATAAAAAAATTCTAAGAGAGATAGTTCTGTATGTTTCGTAAAATGGAAGGACTCGTGATCCCGTTACAATTCAAATTCTCGTACACCCTTATAAAATTAATCAGAACCAACGTTTGGCACAAAACGGAAAATGGAAAGCTTCGACTTGCAGGCTGGGATTTAAGCGACATCTTTGAACGACCATCGATCAGTTGATATAGTAGATAATACTCTAATAAACAACTTTACCGAAAATAAAATAATAAAAGATTCTCTACTATTTTAAACAGGTACGACATGTGTTAATAAAAAAATACGTAACGATTGAACAAGTTTGAACAAGTTCTAAGATTGAATAAATTGTGCGTTCAGTTTAAGCTGTATATATTGCAGCCGTCACACGGAATAAAATGGATGGATTTGGTAATCGATCCCAGCTTCGATAATCGTGAAAATTCGACGACAACGCGCGTTCAGTGCCTTTCCGTGTATCAAACAACTACTCGATCGATATACAGTACACGTGCTTTGGTTACAATAATTCTACATCGCTGGAGATACAACAGGACCAGATGATTGATCGATCAGCTGTCCATGTATCGTACAGGTATCGATTCTTCGGACAGAGTCTCGGACAATACGATCGAATCGAAAGGCCACGAATTCATTTGATTCCACGATAGTCGACTGCAACAGTTCGATCATTTTTTTTACAGTTCGTTCGATCACATCGAAGAAACGATAGAGAGAAAAGAATTCTATGGTATTGCTTCTCTCTGCCCGATTCCCTGGTTCGATTTTTCATTTAGGAAGAATTTTCCACGATAGTCGACTCTCCATGGAAAAACGATAACAATAAACAGTTCCGATGACGCGTCCAATAAATATTAATTGACGTAGTGAACGATCGATCGCTGGTCGAGCAACGATCTATCGTTCAAATTCAATTGAAAATGTTTGCGATATATATGTAGATAACGGTTGGTAAACGACCGGTTAATTAGTCGCATTTGTTGATGATCTGCACTTCTTGGATCTCTTCGGGCTTCATATCAACGTCTCCCCATCCCCATTTCATGTCGTCGTGACTGTGCTCGGATGTACCTTTCACATCGTACCTGGAAATTTATATTGTTCTATGTGAGATAGTTGTGAGAGAACATAGATATAACACTCTTTTCTTTTTTTTTTATAATAGACATGTAATTTGTGGGTGTAGCAGACTCTTGTGTTGCTACCACTTATGAGAACGTTTGGAAAGGTTCTTTTTCATTAGAAAAAATTTGCAAAGTCTAATTCTCAAATTTTAAATTACCAAATGTTTTAATTCCATTAGATCCTTAAATTCTTAAATTTTCAAATTCTCAAGTACTCAAATACTCAAGTTCTTAAGTTCTCAAGTTTCCTAAATTTCTCAAATTTGTCAAATTCCGAAATTCTTAAATGCTCCGACTTCTAGATCTCTAATTCTCTAGATTCTGAAATTTGTAGAGACTCAAATTCCCAAATCCCTTAGTCTCCAAATGTCCAAATATTCCACATTCCCAAATCTTCAAATTTCTAAATTTGCGAAATCTACAAATACTAAATGCTCAAATTACCATATCCCTCAATCCTCAAATCTCCAAATCTCCAAATCTCTAATTCCCCAAATTCCCAAATCCCCAAACATCAAATGTCCAAATTTCTAAACACGCCAAATCTCCAAATCCCTAAATCCTCAAATTCCCAAACTCCTAAATCCCCAAATCTCCAAATCTCTAAGACTCCAAATCCCCAAATCCCAAAATTCCCAAAGCTCCAAACCCCGAGTATCAAAATTTCTAAATTTGCCAAATCTCCAAATCCTCAAATTCCCAAACTCCTAAATCCCCAAATCTCCAAATCCCAAAATCCTCAAATTCTTATATTTCTAAATTCTTAAATTCCTAAATCCTTAAATTTCCAAGTCCCCAGTCCCAAAATCCCTAAATCCTTAAATTTCCAAATCCTCAAACTCCCAAATCCCCAAATCTCTAAATCCTTAAATTCCCAAATTCCCAAAATCACACCAATCCCAAATTAAACAAAAAAATCTCCGCAAGTTTGTAAAGAAAGTAACTAGATACCTGGATCCATCGCCAGTCCTGTTCGCGCGTTTCTTCACTATATCAGCTGGAACAACTTTCAAGTCGTATGCCAATCCTAATCGGGCACAGAAATCAATGAACGCTGTAGTGAAATTGATCTTGTAGTTCCCTAACTCGGCTGCTTTGTAATCCCATGGGAACACATGGTGGTAATTGTGCCAACCCTCGCCGACCGAGCATATGGCTACACCGATGTTCTCCGTTGGTCCAATATTTCTGCAAATTTAATTTATTTATTTATCCACTCGTTCCATATTTATTCCATCAATACTAATTATTGCTACATATACATTGTATACAAATTATATATGAATTTACAATTTTTAAGTTTTAATTGCTACTACTATGTATTCTTTCTAATTTATATTGATTCATGTTTCAATTTTTGAATTCGATTGACCATATAAGTTGTTAAGTTATTCAAACGAATTTTATGGTGTTTAATAGAGTATACTGTTCTGTTCATTTTTTTACGAAGAATGTAGGTAGGAAAGGTCTAGTTATTTACTTGTCGTAGGGTTTCATGCCCCATATATGGGCAGCCGAGTTCACCAACCACGTCACGTGCAAATTTAGTGTGTATCTATACACTGTGCTGTACCACGCATTCAAAGGTTTCTCATTCCAGAAGTAGCACGGTACCCACGTGGGCAGTACGAAGCAGAAGAGTGGCATTAGGATAATGTACAATCTGCGGAAACAAGAAAAGAAAGTTGTATAATTATACGTTCACCCTGGAGTTCTCATTTAGTTTGATAGGAACAGCTTAGTAATAACCTAATATTTAGTTTGAGTGACTTTTAACTACAGTAAATAACTAGCAATACATATAATCAATTGAATTATATCGATGCTAGTAGTTACTGTGGAATCTCATTATTTCCCTGCGTCAGGGGCTCCGCGTTGTGTGATCGCGCGGTACGTCACGCGTTGGAATATCATGCATTATTTTTATACGTTCTAAATTACCACACGCTGTTTTTCTACGTTTTGGAGTACTACGTGTTGTATTTCAATACGCTGTTTTCCTACGCATTGGATTACCACGTATTGATTTTCTACGCTTTGAATTGCGACGCGTTGGATTGCTGCGCATTGGATTGCTACGCGTTGGATTGCTAAGCGTTGGTTTACCACGTGTTGGATTACTACGTGTTAAATTACCGCGTGATGGATTGCCACATGTTGGATTACTATGTGTTGAATTATCACGCGATGGATTGCCACGCGTTGGATTACGTCCTGTCCGATTACTAAGCGTGGAATTACCACTCGTTGGATTACTACGCGTTGGATTACTAAGTGTTGGATTACCACGTGATGGATTGCCACGCGTTGGATTACTACGCGTTGAATTACCACGCGTTTGATTACTACGCGTTGAATTACGACCCGCTGGATCACTGAACGTTGGATTACCACGCGTTGGATTGCGTCCCGTCGGATTACTAAGCGTGGAATTACTACGCGTTGGATTACTACGCGTTGGATTACCACGTGATGGATTGCCACGCGTTGGATTACTACGCGTTGAATTACCACGCGTTCGATTACTACGCGTTGAATTACGATCCGCTGGATTACTGAACGTTGGATTACCACGCGTTGAATTACTATGTGTTGAATTACCACGCGATGGATTGCCACGCGTTGGATTACGTCCCGGTGGATTACTAAGCGTGGAATTACCACGCGTTGAATTACGACCCGCTGGATTAGTAAGCGTTGGATTACTACCTGTGAATTACCACGCGATGGGTTGCCACGCGTTGGATTACCACCCGTTGGATTACTAAGAGTTGGATTACTACATGTTGAATTACCACGCAATGGATTGCCACGTGTTGGATTATCACCCGCTAGATTACTAAGCGTTGAATTATCACGCGTTAGATCAGCACGCGTTGAATCATCATACGTTGTATTTCAACGCGTTGAATCACCACGTATCATTACGAGTCATATATCCACAAGCTACACTTCCACGCGTTATATAAACATTACATCTCCACGCTCTGCATTTCCACCCGATAGAAATCAAACGTTGCGCAGAACATTACTCTCTCTATATTGCCAATTTCAAGAATGCTCCATTCCTACGGCAATGTAACAAGATTCCACAATATTGAACATCAAAGAAAATTGTACAGACTATCCGAGTTTTGTTTTTAATTATTATTTACAAAATTATAGATTTTGAACAAATCTTTGATTTTTAATTATTTACTCCGTATATACATTCATTTATTGTACCTTTTTTGCCAAACAACAATGGGATCATTTATCACGTCGCTCATATCGACCGTGGCTCCCTTTTTGAACACTTCCGGATGTTTTCGAATCAGAAGCCAACCCATGTGCGAGAAGAAGAATCCTCTTTGAGCGTTATGGGGATCTGCGTCGGTGTCGGTGAATTTATGGTGTACCCGATGATCTCTTACCCATTCGAAAATGTGATTCTGCGAAAAAGTAATGTTTCAGGTACTTTCTACAAAATGCGCTAGTTCCTATTATTAATAGGTGCGTTATCAATATTTATAATAAGAAACAAAAAATCAGGCGCGTTTATGAGTAAACACAAGATTACAGAAATTAGCTTTTGAAATATCGCTGGGGAAATTTGTCGAATTAAGAGATGGGAATAATGGCTCACTTGAAAAGCAATTGATTGACACAACATCAGGAAAACTCGCATTGGCCATTTTGCTTTGTAGGATCGATGAGCCCACAATCTGTGAGCGCCAGCTGTGATGCCCATTCCCGCCAGCAACGACACGAAGAATTCTAAAAATAAAAAAATATGACTTTTTTCATACATCGTATAACCATGTGCTATTCGTATTTTCTTCTATTTATAATCTTTGCACCGATGTAATAACAATTTATTATAGAAAACCAGACTGATAGGACTCCATCTTTGTTATTTTCCAGAAAATGGCGGGAAAACGTGATTCGTAGGTTATGATTACGATGAACATTGTTCGTAAACACATTCTATAGCAAATATTCTGTACGAATGTAATTTTATAACAAATCGGATATGTACATTTCATTTTGTAATAAATGTGATGTACAGATATTGTTCTAGAGATTCTGTAGTTCTACAGATACACAAATATGAGTGCATAATAAATATTCTACGTAGATATAACTTCCAAATAAATATATATAAATGTAACAATATTGTAGATGAATATAACTTTATAATATTGTACATAAAATATTATACACGAACTGAAATGTGCCTATAATTTATAGTTACTTAGATATTGCAAAGTATCTTACACAAAAAATGAAAATAATTTTAAAGTAAAAGTTTTTAATAAAAATTAAAATTAATAAATAAATATGAATTTCATAATGAACATTATACTCAGCTACATTTGTGTAACAAAATCGACTAAACAGAGAAAGAAAAGTGGACTTAATGTCTCGAGTAAAAATTTTTCAGTCCTCGAAGAATCATATTCAAGATGGAGGTTCAATGAGCATAAACCATGAATTCCATTGTTAGTCCTTCTTTTCTTGCATCTGACCCACTTGCAAGATTTCCTATTGATAATAACTATAATCGCATCAGGTATTTAGAGATCTCAGATCATCACTTTCGAAACCGACCAACATAGTCATGCAGGTGATGCATACCGTGTAACCAGTTGTCCGAACATCTTCCGTTAAAGATCGACCATAAAAGAATTTCATTGAACACACCGTTGACAAAAGGAGGATAATTCAGCGTGTAATCGGGTCGTAGAAAATGTTCTGACACTCGGTGAAATTTATAACAATTGTAATTTTTTGTCTAAATTAAATATTAAGTAGCGAAGAGGAAATATTTGAACGGAACTTACGCCAAAGCAGTGTGTAGAATCTAGTAGATCCATTAAGAAATAGATAAATTCCGTAGACAGATCCTATGTGAAGGTAGATAAAAGCGATCACGTTCCTCCAGACGATTTTCCATTTGTATTTCTGTTGAACCTTCTCGGGTGACTTTTGTACTTGTACTGTCTGACTGCTCGTCTTCTCTGTCGTTGATTTATCCTGATGGACACCTTGCTGGGAGGCTTCTAAATATAATGTGGACGACGTACCAAACAAGTTCGGCGCCATCTTGAACAATCTGTGACAAATGTTTAAAGTATTATTCCGACATTTGGTAATTATAAATTAACAATTTTTAATGTTATAAAGTAATAACCCTTAACGGACCAATGTCGCCATAGACCATCATTCTTATTAGAGTTATTCTACACAATTGAATTTATTATATTCTGGTTTGTTAAAAAATATTTTCTTTCCTATATATGTTTAGTAGATAGATACAAATGTTTAGTAGATAGATTCATAGTTTGAACATGGCAACAAGGCTTAAAATACTTCTGGTCCGTTAAGGGTTAATGTTAACTTGGTCTTTAATAGAAATTGTGCAACAGTACTCCAACTTCGCATTAAAATTAAAGTTAGTGAAGTAATAATAGGATTTAATAATAAGTATGTCAGAATGCTGCTTAAAAATTACAGCGTGAGAGTTTGCAGTGTGGAGAATTGTAACGCGTGGAGATATAGCGCGTGGAATTACAACGCGTGACAGTGCAGAACGAGTGAGATTACACCGCGTGGAACTGAAACACGCGAGAGCACAGTGCGTGGAATTATAACACGTGACGTTACGGCGAGTGGAGTTACAATGCATGAGATTATAACGCGTGGAACTATAACACGTGAGACTGCAGCACGTGGAATTACAGTGCGTGGAATTACGGTGCGTGGAATTACGGTGCGTGGAATTACAACGCGTGAAAGTGCAGAACGTGAAAATAGAACGAGTAAGATTATACCGCGTGGAACTAAAACACGCGAGAGCACAGTGCGTGGAATTATAACACGTGACGTTACGGCGAGTGGAGTTACAATGCATGACATTATAATGTGTGGAACTACAACACGTGAGACTGCAGCACGTGGAATTACAGTGCATAGAGTTACGGTGCGAAGAATTGCAACGCGTGGAATTTCGGAATGTGGGATTACAACGCGTGAGATTACGGCATGTGCAACTGTAACGCGTGGAATTACGGCGCGTGGAGTTACAATCCGTGAAATTACAGCGCGTGGAATTACGGCGCGTAGAACTACAACGCGTAGAATTACGACGCGTGGAGTTGCGGCGCGTAGAACTACAACGCGTGGAATTACAATGTATGGAATTACGGCGCATAGAGTTACAACGCGTGAAATTACGGCGCGTGGAGTTGCGACGCGTGGAATTACGGCGCGTAGAACTACAACGCGTAGAATTACGGCGCGTGGAGTTGCGGCGCGTAGAATTGCAGTGCATAGAACTACAACGCGTGGAATTATGGCGCGTGGAGTTGCAACGCGTGAAATTACGGCGCGTGGAGTTGCGACGCGTGGAATTACGGCGCGTAGAACTACAACGCGTAGAATTACGGCGCGTGGAGTTGCGGCGCGTAGAATTGTAGCGCGTAGAACTACAACGCGTGAAGTTACAGCGCGTGAAATTATAATGTGTAGAACTACAACGTGTGGAATTACAGCGCGTGGAATTACGGCGCGTATAATTACAATGCGTGAAAAGACAGTGCGTGTAATTATAACGTGGTATTATATCTACTGAAACGTCGAAAGCGTCTTCACGATCGAAAATCCAGTGACCTAGTAACAAATACTTTCAAAAATATAAAAACATCTGGCAAGCGAGTCTCGTTCTACTTGTAATGTGTTTTTTAATAGCGTGAAAGTTTTCGCATCATTGTTCGTCGAGACTGTATGCAGAATATTTCAATACATAAATCAATACCCAATTCCTATATTTCCAAATTCACAAATCTTCCAATTTCCAGGTTTCTAAATTCCTATATTTTCAAATTTCTAAACTTCCAAACTAAAACATCCCAAAATTCTAAAATTTCCAAACTCTTACTTTCCCCATCCTCAGTCCTAATTTTCTAAATTTTCCAACTTTCCATATTTCCAAAGTTCTAAATTTTCCAATTTTCCATATTTCCAAACTTCTCAATTTTCCAACTTTCCATATCTCTAAACTTCTAAATTTTCCAACTTCCCATATTTCCAAAGTCCTACATTTTCCAACTTTCCATATTTCCAAAGTTCTAAATTTTCCAACTTTCCATATCTCCAAACTTCTAAATTTTCCAACTTCCCATATTTCTAAAGTCCTAAATTTTCCAACTTTCCATATTTCCAAGGTCCTACATCTGCAAACATACCAGTCAAAAATCTAAACTAATACCACCAACTATATCTCGTAGTTGACACTTTTGGTACTCCTACAAGATATCTCATAGTCAACAATGAATGAGCTAATATACAATGCCAGGACCATCTTGTGAACGGTAAAAGTAGAAAGAAAAAAAAATGTGGACGTAGAAAGAAGGTCCATACACCGAGCACATGATCACCCGCGTGAAACAAAGTGACCCTGATCGAAGGTTAAGAGCACGTTCCAGTAAAAGTGTTCCTCCATCAGGCACGAAACGGTACATGCTGTATCCGCGCGAGAGTATCCGGAGGAAAAGGGGTCGAAACTGGTAGGAAAAGAGAAGAGAAGAGAGGTGGGGCAACGAAGCAGGAAAGAAGCGAAGTTTCGAGCCTGGAACAGGTTTCCTCTGCAAAGGAGGTCAATGGCATGTTTGAGCTCATTACCGATCAATCTGAAAGAAGGCTCTGTGTACACTCGGGTGCAACGTGTCCTTTCTCTGGACTATCGCTCGCGTGAACTTGAAGAATTTCCATTTCACAAATTTTCGTTCAGTCGAATTTTTCAACGTTCCATTGCAATTTTTTTTTATTTCTAACATAAGTTTTTTGATTTTTTTAATTTGCGTTTGTAAATTTTTTATTTGTGTTCGTAGGATTTCAAGTTTTTAGGTTCTTGGGTTTTCAAGGTTTTAAGTTCTTAGGTTTTCAAGTTTTTAAATTTACTTCCAAATATAAAAATGAAATTCCCAGATGTTTGAATATACAGATTCATTAATTTGCCGCTATCTAAATCGCTAGATTATTAAATTTTCAGGATTCGACAACTCTTGGTCCCGAAATTCCTAGATTCCTTATCTTAAAGGTCTCAAATACCAACGTTCCTAATTCTAGGCTATCAGATCCTTAGACCGTAATAATTTTAAACTACCAGATCCCTAGATCTGTACATCGCTAGATTTCCAGTACCTTGGCTCCACAAATCACTAGATACTCGAGTCCCTTGATACCCGAATCCCTAGATACCAAATCCTTAGATATCCAAATTCTTAGATTCCGAAATCCCTATATTCTGGAAATAGTTATGTCAATTTCTAAGCATCCAAGTTCCTAGATATTAAAATTCCTAAATACGGAAATCCCCAGATATCCAAATTCCTACATACCAAATTCCCTAGATACCTCAATTACAAACTACCGAAATACCTAGATGCCAAAATTTTTAAAGCCCCAAATTCTCAAAGTCCCAAATTTGTAGATATCCAAATTTGTAAGGACCCAAATCTCTAGATATCCAAATTTCTAAATACCTAAATCCCTAGATATCGAAATTCCTACATACCAAAGTCCTTAGATACCCAAATTTCAAAATACCAAAATATCTAGATACCCCAATTTCTACAGCCCCAAATTCTCAAGGTCCCAAATTTGTAGATATCCAAATTTCTAAAGACCCAAATCCCTAGATATCCAAATTTCTAAATACCGAAATACCTAGATACCCTAATTTCTAAAGTCCCAAATTCTCAAGGTCCCAAATTTTCAGATATCCAAATTTCTAAATACCCAAATCCCTAGATATCCAAATTCCTACATATAAAAATCCCTAGATACCCAAATTCTCAAAGTTCCAAATTCCCAAAGCCCAAATTTTTAGATATCTGAATTCCTAAAGACCCAAATCTCTAAATATCCAAATTCCTAAATACCGAAATCCCTAGATAGCCAAATTCTTCCATCCCGAAATTCTAATCACCAAATACTAAATTGTCCAAATTCCTAGATTCATATGTTTTTAAAAGCCCGAAGACCTAGCCCCTAATGTTAAAATCCCGAAATCACACTTCCCAGATCCCAAATTCCCCAAATACCTAAGTCCCTATATTAAAACCGTAAATTCCTAGATTCGTATATTTATAAATTTCCAAAGTCCCATCTCCAAATGTAGAAATCCCGAAATCGCACTCCCCAGATCCCAAATTCCCCAAATACCTAAGTCCCTATATTAAAACCGTAAATTCCTAGATTCGTATATTTATAAATTTCCAAAGTCCCATCTCCAAATGTAGAAATCCCGAAATCACACTTCCCAGATCCCAAATTCCCCAAGTACCAGGTCCCTAAATTAAAACCCTAAATTCCTAGACTCGTATATTTGTAAATGCGCGAATGCTTATCTCTAAATGTCCTCGAAAGTCAAAAAAGAAATGATCGATCGCAATGTCCGTTGTCACTCAATCACAATATTTCTCCGAAGGAAGACATACTTTCTCTCGACTGTACACGTCCCGTTTTCTGCGGCGACAAAGATCAGCCGCAGGAAATCCTCGTCATCCTGCCCGTACAGCATCGCACGTTTCTTCCATTAACGGGAAACGTTCGGCGATATATGTATGTGCGATCGTTCGTCCAAAAGAAACGACTTTCGATAGATAAATACTTGGACGAGGTGTCGTCGACTTCGAAGAAACTCGTGAAACTTGACCCATTTGTTCTTGTACGAACTCTTCGACCGATTCGATCTCCTTCTGGGATCACTTTGTATCGACGATTACGACGTCGGAACGGGTTTCAGATTATCACCGGAACATATCGCTGTGCTGTTCCTCTTGCCTACATTCTCGTTTCGTGGCAATTGAGTTATGCACGAGTTCATTCGGTATCGCGGTACGTACTTTGTAATTAGAAAATGATTCTAATATGGCTTGGAATAAAATTAAGCAACGGTCAAATTAAGCTGCCGACGCCATGAAAATGAAACAGGTAGAGTCCATGTTGCACGTGTGTTGTTTTTGTTATGGAGGTGTGGAGAAAGGATGTTAATTATATGGTTACAGATAATAATGTGTATTAATATATTACATGTGTATAATGTGTATTGATATGTGTTATGATATATGTTACATATGTATAATATGTATTTTTATTATATATGTACAATATGTAAAAGTTATTTTGAGTCGTTGATTGCTAAATTTGTAGACCTCTATGTTTCTTGGTCTAGGTACATGTCTTGATATATCTCATTACCTACGTTTCTAGATCCCTATAACCATGGATTGTTAATTATTTATATTAAGAGATCTGTCTTAAGATCCAAATTGCCTATAAAATTTCTAGGTTTCAATATTCATGTGTCTTGATGTATCTCACTACCTATGTTTCTAGGTCCCTACATCCACATATCACTGATTCTCTATATCCCTAGGTCCATGAATCCTAAATTGCCTATACTAGGTTTACTTTGGTTTGTACTGTCCTTCGAATACTCTTTTATGCCTCATTGTCCATACTAGAATCTTTAGATACTAAATTTCCTGGATCCCAGAGTCAATTTGAAATTCTGTAGAAATGGATACAAATGCACATTCAGTTGTCTGGAATGAATTATACTTCATGTCAGAATATAAAACATTCAAATCTGTCATTCTTCGTTTCTCATCGACAAAACTCGTCAATTTGATCAATTAAGAAAGTTGAATAACCACCGTTTTCCTCTAAATAATTCTGAATCCTTAAAATAATTATATCTTCATTACCTCGACGAACGACGACGAATGATATTTTAACCAAACCCCTCGATTCGATTAAGCGTTAACCTAATTTCGAACGAGCACATACTAATTAACAAGTCAGATTAATTCGCGGGACTCGTATGAATTCCGAAACATTTCATCGAATATAAAGAATTAACCAGCCATGTATCAAAAAGAATTCATCGAATTCGTATGCATCGTCGGAATGCATGCATTTTTCACTCGCGTCAGCGACTGGTGTTCAAAAAATTGCAACGTGGTTGAAACTTGTGAGGAAAGAATTTCTGTTAACTCCGCTTTGATCTTCGTGCGAAACGAAAACAACAGAAATTTCATTATTATTTTTTTTTTATTGTAACATGCGCAAATGTTGTACAAATATTGTCGGACAAGTTCTTGTCGGAGAGGAAACGTGACGTGTACTTGGGGACGCTAATGAAGAGGTCAGATCTCGAAACGAAAATCTTTAAATTTGGACAAGATAAATTTCTACACTTCAAGAATTTTAGATTTTTAGATTTCTAAATTCCCAAATTTTTCAATTTCTGGATTACTAGATTTCTAGGTTTCCACTTTTCTAGTTTTTTATTTTTTTAAATTTCTGCAGTTCTGAATTTCTAGATTTCTAGTTTTCTACAATTCTGAATTTGTAGATTTCTAAATTTATATAATACTAAATTTCTAAATTTCAAGGCTTCCAAATTCTCAAATTCCCCAAATTTCATTAGCTCCCAACTTTCAAAATTCTCAGATTTCCAAATTTTTGAATTCTGAAATCCCCAAACTCTAAAAATATCAAATTCGCAAGCTTGAAAATTCAGAAATTGTCAGAAACACCTAAAAAAAAGTTCTTAACTTAATTCAACATCTACCAAGCACCTGACCTACGACAAAAGTAGCTATAAAAGACCGGAATATCCCCATTTCAAAAACAGCATGTTAATCAGATTGTCTAAATTTAATATTCAACGGGTTCATCTTGCTCGATTTATTCGTGCATAGTATAATGACCGTAGTGACACAGAAAACTATGTTCAATATCACTGAGTAGACTATCGAGTATTGCTTCAAGGAAACAAAGTGATAATAGTATGACTTATTCAAATTTTATGCAAAAAATGTACGAGTGTGACGAATAGCAGACAACAATTAAAACTGCGAAAGATATGAGAACCGCGAAAGAGCGGAAAAGTAGGTTTTTATCGCTTTGTGTGACTTTCGATTTTTCCTTCGTTATTGAATAGTATCAAATAAAATACTTGAAGTTAGGTACTTATGTAGAAATACACGAATTTTGTTCGTTTACATTGCAAACGAAAATGAAATTCTGATTTTCAGGCATTTTCATAATTTAAATACAGTAGACTCTTGTATTTATACAATGCGAAGCATATTTATGAAATGCTATTGTCTTGCTAAAACTAATTATTCAAACGCGTATAATGGACTTATAATTTGTTATTACAGAATAACGATTAGAGTGGAATTGTAAGGTGCGTGGTATTATCGAGTGTGAAAATACAGCGCGTGGAATTACGACGCGTGAATAATGCGTGGAACTATAAAGCATAAGAATACAAAACGTGGAATTATAGAGCGTGCAAATACTACACATGGAAATATAAAGCGTTAGAGTACAACGCGTAGCATTATGAAGTATAAGAATACAAAACGTGGAACTATAAAGCATAAGAATACAAAACGTGGAATTACAGAGCGTAAAATTATTACACGTGGAAATATAAAGCGTGAAAATACAACGCGTAGAATTATGAAGCATAAGAATACAAACCGTGAAAATATAACGCGTGGAACTATAAAGCATAAGACTACAAAACGTGGAATTATAGAGCGTAAAATTATTACGCGTGGAAATGTAAAGCGTGAAAATAAAACGCGTAGAATTATGAAGCATAAGAATACAAACCGTGAAAATATAACACGTAGAACTATAAAGAATAAGAATACAAAACGTGGAATTATGGAGCGTGAAAATACTACACATGGAAACATAAAGCGTGAAAATACAACGCGTAAAACTATAAGCTATGAGAATGCAAAACGTGGAATTGTAAATCGTGAAAATAGTACACGTGGAAATATAAAGCGTGAAAATACAACGCGTGGAGTTATACAGCGTGAAAATACAGCGCATAAAATTAAAATTCGTAGAACTGCGACATATAGAATTATAACGCAATGAATTACAGAACGTAGAATTAAAAAGTGTGTAACAACACTAAAAATCGGTTATAATCACTTCTATTTACTATCTCAGTTCCCAACAAAACAAGCTAGATAAAAATTCATTGAACAAGTAATCAAAGTAGCATTCCTGGAAAAACTTTCCGAGCAACACTGATAATGACACAGAATATCGAACCATAAAATAAGTATCTAATGTTCGCTCGCCACAAAATGAACACTACTGAAATATCTCTAACAATTGCTCTCTGAGTATATTTTATTTTTGTAAGCAAAAAATTGATAATGCATTCTCGAGCAAACAATCGATTGCAGTCGTAGATCAAATTGAAAATTGTTTAAAACTTATAGTCTTTTTAAATCGTGGAACTCATCTTGTGGCGCGTACAAACCTTGCAGAAACTTTCGAAAGCTCGAGTCACAGTGTTATGTATCATCGCGATAATTTAACGAAAAACTTATAATTATCGTAAATGAGAAGTCGGATTATTGCAGACTTCATGCGTCAACTCACGAAATCGTCGAGGTGACAAACCGCGAAACGAACGAAGACGTCCCCGTCATTCTTCCGAAACTTCGCACGTTGTGTCCTTTTCAACGGCACAATTGTAATTACAGCGATCCGCTAATTCGAATCTCGATTAACCCGAATATTCTATCCGGTAAAAACGGTCGAGCGAGGAAAAAAAGACAAGAACCGACTCACCAGAGAAGTCTGCACGTTGTAATTTTCGACGCTCGGAACGGTGATATTTAACACGTAAATTTACTACCACTTTACTAGCCTGCGCCCACTGATAGCGGCCACAAGTGTTATTCCCTCCTTGTGTGTTAATACACATATTCCTATTGACACGTATTGTTATGTGTCGGACATTTGGAAAATTATTTGTAACGCCTTTCAAAAGATAGCACTGCGAAATATACGTCTTGAATGTACATTCGAAAATTGACATGAATATTTGTGTACGCAACGAACATTATAACTGTACGTTCATTTTATGTATATTGAATGTGTACGTTAGATATGTACCTTAGGAAAAGTTTGCAACTATGAATTTATAAAACGAACATTATAAGTGTACGTTCATTCTATGTACATTAAGTGTGTACACTAAATGTGGACAGTAAATGAGTACATTAGAAAGTGTACACAAACATAAATGTTTAAAATAATATACAAAATGAATATTATACGTCTACGTTCATTCAATGTACATGTGTGTACACATGAAAGTGTACATAAACATAATTGTCTAAAATAATGTACACAATTAACATTGTAAGTATATGTTCATTTAATGTACCACTGAAAGCGTACATTAAGTATGTGCACTACATATGAGCATCAAATAAGTACATTGAAGATTGTGTATAAATGTAAATATTTTAGATGAATAAATTGAATTTTTCTAAGTATCAAAGTGTATTAACAATAAAAAATGTATGTTACTATGGGGTCATTCCACGCCAAATCGATCACTTTTGGAAGTCACCATCTGCGATTTTGCTCTAATCGAAGTATGTTGTGGTCCATGTGAAATTAGTTAAGGAGTAACAAGCCATCAAAGTTTGCAATTTTTGGCCACTTTTGCGAAAATAGGTTTCACTTACGAATTTTTTTCTCAGAAACTACTAAACCGATTTAGCTAAATCTTTTTCGTCTTATTCATGAAGGATTGGGATATTTTAAAATATTTTTTTTAACTTTGTCAATTTGTTATAAAATGTCGGAAAATTTAAACAAATTCTTTTCTTGCGTTTTTCTCAATGAGGGGCGTAAAGGGTTAAAATTTGAAAAGAAATATAGTCATATTCTTTGAAGCTTACCCTTTACAATCAGAATGATGGAGCCTCGAAAATTGATGTCACTACAAGCTGGAAAAGAACGCGGAGTACACCCGTTTCAGGTAAGCAAGTCGCTCAGCTATTATGATCGGTTGTTTTATACCACTGGTCCCAAAGCAATACGAGATGACTTCGTACACGACTTAATGACACTGACAGAATTATCATTGTCGTACTGGCAAGTCTTATATAAAGTTTTTTTATATGATAATAGCGCAAAGCTGTGAAAACTTGTAGTGCCTGCAATAACAGTGTTCTAGTGCGTGTAAAAAGTGATCTTGATATGACTAGCGCAGAATTATCTTTATTTTAATTGATAATGAGCAGAATTATCTTTTTGAAACGTAGCATTTAAGTAAGTAACACTTAAACTGAATACACTTTACATATGGATTGTTTACAAAAAAAAGTGATCTTGTACACAATCAATATGTAAAGTGTATTCATTTTGTGTTACTTACTTAAATGCTACGTTTCAAAAAGATAATTCTGCTCATTATCAAGTATAATAAAGATAATTCTGCGCTTTTCATATAAAGATCACTTTTAACACGTACTAGAACACTGTTATTACATGCATTAGATTTTTTCACAGCTTTACGCTATTATCAAACAAAAAAAATTTTATGTAAGACTTGTCAGTACGATAATGATAATTCTGTCAGAGTCATTAAGTCCTTAACGTATTCGAAACGGGCAAAATGATGACTTTAACCCCCACTAACTTCACATGGACTGTAACACATTTCGATTAGAGCAAAATCGCAGATGGTGACTTCCAAAAGTGATCGATTTGGCGTGGAATGACCCTATGTTATTTATCTTGACCTAGCATAATCTCAACATGACCGTCCATCGGTTTCATTGTACGTCGACCTAACTATGTGCTGACCTAACCTAACCTCGTGTGTTACTCCATCGTATGTGTGTTATACGTAAACCATGAGAAGTTGGAGATTTTACAATTGGGAAATTTTTGAATTTGGAAACGTAAGAATTTAGGGGCTTGGGAATGTATAAACCTGGAATTCGGGGATTTTGAAATTTGGGGAATATTGCAATTTGGGACGGTGAGAGTTTGGGCAATTTTGGTATATGGAAATGTGAGAATTTTGGGGAATTTGAAATTTGGGAACTTGAGAATTTTTTAGAACTTAGAATTCGGGAATTTTGGAATTTGGGAATTATGGAATTTGAGAATTGTGGAATTGGGAAATTATGGATTTGGGGAATTATGGAATTGGGGAATTATAGAATTGGGGAATTATGGAATTGGGGAATAATGGAATTTGGAAATTATGGAATTGGGGAATTATGGAATTGGGAAATTATGGAATTGGGGAATTATAGAATTGGGGAATTATGGAGTTAGGGAATTATGGAATTGGGGAATTATGGAATTGGGGAATTATGGAATTTGGGAATTATGGAATTGGGGAATTATGGAATTGGGGAATTATGGAATTGGGGAATTATGGAATTGGGGAATTATGGAATTAGGGAATTATAGAATTGGGGAATTATGGAATTGGGGAATTATGGAATTTTGGAATTATGGAATTTGAGAATTGTGGAATAATGGAATTTGGGAATTATGGAAATGGGGAATTATGGAATTGGGGAATTGTGGAATTTGGAAATAATAGAATTTGGGAATTATGGAATTTAGGGCCATGAGAATTTGGAAAATTTGGAATATGGGGACGTGAGAATTAGAGAAATATCTCGAAATTTGGAAACGTGAGAATTTTGGGATTTCAAAATCTAAAAATGATGAATTTAAGGACGTGAGAATTGTCGAAACTTTGCAATTTGCAAACATGAGAATTTGTAAATTTCTTAATGTAGAAACATGAAAATTTGTAATATTTTGTATTTAGAAACGTGAGCCTAAGAGTATGTGAAAATGTGAAGACTTGGAAATTCAGAAAGTTGAAAATTTGAAGATGTAGAGATATGTAAAAATACAAATTTTGTATAATGAGTAACTTTTCCTCTTATCCTTAAGATCTTGTTCCGTCTACAAGAATGTTGTATCTTACTCGCATGGAGTAAATTGTATGTGTATCTTACATCTTCGAGATGATTCAATTCCAGTCTAGTAAGCAGAGCTGTCACTTGAGAAAGTGTGCCGAGCAAAGAGCTGGTTGTACACACGTTCGGGATAAAAAGAAGATACGTTCGAAAATCATTTATAAAAATCCATGATTTTGTTGTATAAACGTGAAAGAATTTCACTATTGAGTCTATAAGACATTCTGTCAACCAATTTTATTAATAAAGAGAAAATAACAATTCGCTATAAGAAATCTTTCGAAGAATAATTTGAAATTGCATGAAATAAAAATATTTCAACATTTTCTACTAATTTCAAGATCAAATTTTTAACCAAATAACTTGACGAAGACTCGTGAATTGTTAAGATAATAATATTTTCTTAAGTGTTACGCAACGATGTATTTCTCGTACCTAAATGGATTCTTTGAAATATTTCAAACCAGGAAGTATTAAATCACGGTTCTAAAAAGTACAATTCATATTAACCGAATTCTTAGACGAAATTCCTCACTTTTCAGTCCTTTCTTACGAAATATTAGTTCTTTTAACACTTGACATAGGGAGTGAAGTTACATAAAATGCATAGTATTTCATGTAGAAGCATAAATTCGACCTTGCAACTTCCCCCATTTCAATCGTGAAAAATATTATTTATACCTTCATTTATGTCACATGTTTGTTGTCACGTTATGTCCCCATCTGATCAAACAAGGTTTTTCAAAACAATCTTTTTCGTAAATATTCTTCTCTTCCGGGGTATTTCAGTAATGTCACATCGTGTACTGCATAATATAAATAAAAAATGTTAATTCTGCTCGCAAGACTCGTCAACTCAAAATAGACAAACTATGGACTCCACTCAAAATTTTCCTACAATTTCCCTGTTCTGGTGTTTTCATAGAAGTATTTCAAGTGACATCGTTTATTCAATATAAATAAAAAATGTTAACACTGCTCATAAAATTTGAGTCGGTCCAAAATGAATACTCCATTGAATATGTACTCCGTTGAAAATATTCCGAAACCCCTGATGTCTATATCCTTCTACTACCACAAAAATGTATATAATAAAAAATAAAATTTAAAAATGTTAACACTGCTCATAAAATTTGAGTCGGTCCAAAATGAATACTCCATTGAATATGTACTTCACCAAAAATATTCCGAAAACCCTCGTGTTACCACAAAAATGTATATAATAAAAAATAAAATTAAAAAATGTTAACACTGCTCATAAAATTTGAGTCGGTCCAAAATGAATACTCCACTTAATATGTACTCCATTGAAAATATTCCGAATCCCCTGATATCTATATCCTTCTACTACCACAAAAATGTATATAATAAAAAATAAAATTAAGAAATGTTAACACTGCTCATAAAATTTGAGTCGGTCCAAAATGAATACCCTACTGAATATGTACTCCCTTGAAAATATTCCGAATCCCTTGATGTCTATATCCTTCTATTACCACAAAAATATATATAATAAAAAATAAAATAAAAAAATGTTAACACTGCTCATAAAATTTGAGTCGGTCCAAAATGAATACTCCACTGAATATGTACTCCGTTGAAAATATTTCTAAACCCCTGATGTCTATATCCTTCTATTATCACAAAAATGTATATAATAAAAAATAAAATAAAAAAATGTTAACACTGCTCATAAAATTCGACCCGGTCCAAAATGAATACTCCACTGAATATGTACTCCGTTGAAAATATTTCTAAACCCCTGATGTCTATATCCTTCTATTACCACAAAAATGTATATAATAAAAAATAAAATTAAGAAATGTTAACACTGCTCATAAAATTCGACGCGGGTATACACTATGCCACTGAAAATAATCGGAACCCCCAAAAGTTTACATTCTCGTACCACAGAAATGAAATAAGAAATAAAAATGAAAAATCCGTAACACTCGGTTGTTGAAAAATCACAAAACTGATGAACGAGCACTTACAGTTAAGTACGCGTGACGATGGTACCCTCGTTCGGATGTCTTTAGTTTCCCAGGAGTCGCACTTAAAACGTGTTGTCCGTTGCGGTGTCGTAGCAGTGAAAAGTAATATATATTCCGCGGTGAGGCTCAGGTGATCGATCCAACCTGATGAAGAGTTCACTACGAAATACCGAGATGCAAGAGCCGTATGTCCCACTTATTAACCGAGCGCCGCTCCATAAAGCCCCACCATGGCCAGCGTCGTCGGCCACAAAAAATGACAGAGGTCTCGAACGATGTGCCGTTCAACGAGCTGTACATTCATTACATAAAATTAACGATGGTTTCTTACCGCGAAATTGACACCTGCATTCGTATTAGAAATACGCCCGAAAACAATGTTGCACCGTTTTTTACTTTCGTTCGTGTGAACGCGACTTTTCGTTTCGACGATTTTAACGAACCTCGGACAATTTTAGGGCGATCGAGTGAATTTGTAACGTTTCCGGGTCTATCTAGGAAATTTGAGATATTTTTGAGCGGATGAAGGGAATTTGGTCGATTTCGTTTCTTCATTTTTTAAACGTGGAGACATTAAAAATTAGTGGATATTTTGAATCGTGAGTTTGGAAGTTGGTGATGTTTGTGAAAGTAATGTAATCATTTGAGGATTTTGTTAGGTACATTTGTTATATTATTATATTTTTATATCCACCATTTCCCGAATCTTCCCAGACTTCTGTATTCTCAAATTTTTATATCCACAATTTCTACGTTCCCAAAATCTCTAAATTTGCAGATTGTTATATTTTCGAATGTTGCTATCTACAATTTCTACATTCCCTGAATCTCTACATTTTGAGATTGCTTATTCTGAAATCTTTAACTGAATTTATTCAATGACGTTGATATTTGAAAAGTTTATGCTAAAAATTTCAAGTTCGCCTCGCTACTTGAACTCTGACCACACGATTAGCATGCAATGAAAAATCACTAGGAATTTGCAAATATTTGAATAAGATTATGTTACAAATTCACCTGTTATGAGTCTGACGCAGCGGACTTTCGAAACGTTAATTAATTTTTCTATTTACATCTCTGCAACTATATAACACAATAGAATACTAAATTACATAATAAATAACAAAGCCGCTGTTTATTGAACTCATAACAAAATATACGTTAATTGCAATTCCATTTGCAAGTTTGCATTGACGTTTATTGTTAAAGTAACTATGTAGCATATTGCATACATGAAACATTGTAAACGAAATGTATTTTTATTCCAATTAGAACCTGTAATTCCTCCCAATTAGATATCGAATCTCGCTCGTAATCAGACGAAAAAACATATTTCTCGTACAAAGATCCGCCATTTTTCAAAGCAACAGTTTATTTATCGTTTGTTAGCATCCAACTATGTGACAGACACATTTTGTTGTCCTTTCTGAAACAAATTACCGTTTCCGTTCATTCTGTTCGTCCAAAGGTTCGTTCGATCTTGAACGGATAAACAACATTCTAAAGAGGCATAAAGGGAATTTCTTGACAAAACGTTCAAAGCGAATGTTTCCTACAGAATTTTGTAAACCGTAACGATTTACGTGACTTTTGAAACGACTGTCTTCAACTTGAAAACTTGAAAACTTGGAAACTTGACGTTAACATATCAAATCGACGAGAACAATTAAAGGTGGATCGTTTAAAGAACTTCACGTTTGTTACTGAAAGACTTCTTTTTTGTGAAACGCCAGTTACGTTCGTTGGGGAACCATCTTGAGCCACTCTGCGGTCGACATTTTGTTTCTCTGTGACGGGAAAAATAATTGTTCGAATTTTACATTCTTTATTTTCTCGTTCAAATTAGTAACTAAATTAGTTGAAATTAGTAGTTTATAAAATTGGTACAGTGTTGCTGATGAATTTTTATTTTCGGGATTCGATTATTTTGTTTTCACGTGAGTGACAGTCGGAAGTGAAGAAAGTTGTTAGCTTTTTTCTATTTGCATATATGGATCATATGTATTTAGAATCAACTTATAATGGAATCTACGAAATTACCAATCGAATACAATAATGCATGAATACAATGGGAATAAAAACGGAACAATGAACACCTTGCGTCAATCAAAGATTTTATAACAGCTATCAACAATGTGACATCTATTTCGTTCAGAAAATTTGCAATTACTATTACTTAATGTTTCAGTTCTATGCGTCATTTCTGAATTCTTAAGTTTTCAACTTCTACAATTTCTAAATTTTTTGTATTTAAAAATTGTCCAAGTTTCAAAGTTTCCTAGTATCCCAAATCTTGAAATTCTCAAATGTCTCGAATCCCAAATTTCTTAGAATCTTATTGCACGTCTACAAATTCTTCAATTACCAAATCCATAAATCTCTAAATCTGTGAATTCCCATATTCTCAAATCTCCAGTTTAGATAATTCTCAAATTTTCAAACTTCTAAACCTCAAAATTTTCAAGTTCCCAAGTTTCTAAATTTTTACATTCTTAAATACTCAAATTTCCATATCTCAAATCCCTGCATCCTTAAATCACTGTTTACCTAAATCCCTGTATACGTAAATCCCTGTATCCCTAAAACCCTGGATAGTTAAATCCCTGTATTCATAAATTCCTATATCCTTAAATCCCTGTATCCCTAAAACCCTGTATACCTAAAACCCTGTATCCCTAATTCCCTGTATACCTAATTCCCTGTATCCCTAATTCCCTGTATCCCTAGAACCCTGTATCCTTAAAACCTTGTGTCCCTAAATCCCTGTATTCCTAAATCCCTGACTCCTAAATCCCCGTATCCTTAAATCCCTGATCCATAAATTCCTATATCTCTGAACCCCTAAATCCCCAAACTTTACAACCCTTAAATTAAAAAATTCCCCCTCAATTACTAATTACTACTCCCCCCTTAATTTCTCCAACAGTAAAACCTCCCTCATTGTTCCTAGACCTCAAAACTCTCCACGAATCTCTCTATAATTACATTAATTTTTCTCTTCTACAATTTTTGTCTAGGCTTTCCCCGGGAGAGCTGTTGCAACGATTCCTGGAAGATGTGCTCACATTCGTGTATCTAAAGCGGAAGGTGCAGCCTTGAGCTGGCTAGAACTCGCGTCAATATTAACAGATGCACTGGAAGTTTATGTACGACAAATATTTGACCGATACTCTCCTTCGGTTTGCTAGATTTCTTTCTTCGTTCGTTCTTGTCACATAGAAGTATTAATAACGGTTCGTTTGCAATTACTTCGGCCACGAAGAACATAGTCGTTTTTCGAGCAAATTTAACGATTAGGTAACTGTTCCTGTGCAGGTCAGTGGTACGGTTGTAAACCGATCTTCTTCCCTCCACGATGTTTCCTTTTGTTTCGATTATAGTATTGCGCTTTTATGACTTAACTGTGCACGACGCTATTTTCATAATTCGCGCGTTAACCTCGTCAGCCATCTTTCTTGCATCGGAAGAAGCGGTCTAACTGTTTATTTTATTGAATTCTCGTTATTTGAAATTGGTAACAATTTCATGATCCTAGCATTTTAATAATCCTAGTTGGTATATGATAGAAAAACGATAAATAATGTGTACATGTCTATTCGGTAATTAGTTAATTTGTAAAACATATTGAAGTGACTGTCTCTTGAATGGTTAATATTTCAATTAACTCTTCGGTAAAAAGTTGCGAGATAGCGATAAATAAACATTATCTTTTTGTGAAGAGCTAAGTGGTATGACTTCAATCTCATTATCGCGTGCATACATCTTACCGCAGTTTATTCTTCATTTTACAACTTCCACCAGCGAAATTTCAGATAGTATAGACTTCAATAGCTATCCTTTTATCGTCCTGAAGACATTATGCAACTTTATGATACGTAATTACGTGTCATAAAGTGCAATGGAAGCATCGTACATAATCCGAGACTAATTTATGCAGACAACTCTATAGTTTTGTTAATACATTATTCTTCTTAACTGGGATTATCTCACTCTCAAATCGAAGTTCACAGTTAATTAATTGCTGTTTGTCTTTTTACGTTTTAGCTAATTCTTAATGAAGTCTTTCTCGAGTAAATAACTTTTCTTCAGTAATTACATGTTCGAATTAAAACGAGTTAACCACCAATTTCTGATAACTACTTCTTGGAAGACTAAGTTTCTCCTATTAGCTTCAAACAACGCACATTAATTATCGATTATTCTACCAACGCGTCATTTCGTCTTCCATATACGTCATGTCATTTCCAATATCGCCTTTCGATTATTGGACACTGGATTAAATTGCCACCGAGATCCAAGACTAAATTTAATTGACTTGATCTTACAGTTTTCGTTAGGACAGAATTAAAGTACCATTAATATACTAATTTTTGTAAATAACAGTGACAGGGAAATAGTGCAATTTATTTAATCTTTAAAAAATATAAAAGCAGTCTACTTTTCCATTAACCTTCTTTTAGATAGCTCAAACTTGATGTATGAACGAATACGAATACATATTATTACCTGAAATATATAAATAATTCATTTGACGAAATATTCGTCAAGCATATATTGATTGATTTTTAATTGATTGACTTTGTGTATTCTCCGCGTTGCAAGAGTATCAAATAACAAAAACGATCCGAAGTCTCGAATTCTTGGAACTCGAAACTTTCTTGCGTTTCGATTCTTTGAGAAATTCGTGTTTAATCGATACATAAATTCATGTTTAATCGATACTCAAAAATAAGTGTCACGAGACGCGGAGTTCAATCTAATTTAAGAAATGGATTGAAACGTAGAGATTTCAGTATGTTTCCTTTATATTAGTACAAGAGAGATGCAAATTGCATGTACATAACTTATGTCGAGCGATTGTGTGAAGAAAGAATAAATCAGTAATCGAATTTCAATGCACAGGAAATTTTGAAACTAGTGCTATATCCGTTCCTATGCTTAATGGTTTCTTAATCGCGGTAATTGCTTAATTGCCTCGATAATGTCGTTGCTCCGTCGCTCGATGTGCACGAATATTCTTCTTTTTATTTCATTTTGCATTTATATTTTTATTTATATATTTGCACGGTTAAATTCTATTGCACGACTTTCTTAGAACTCAGCCATCTTAAAATTTGCCAGAATCTTAAAATTAAAATTCGGTCATCTTAAAATTTGCCATAAACGCGTGTATGTGTTTGTCCCTAACTTCGACTATTAAAAAATAACCTCGCAACGATTCGAAACCATGAAACACCTCGTGTAAGGTTAACCTAGACCCAAAAATGGCGGAGAAATGTCCTCAAAGCGTGGAAGTGAGCATTGTAAATTATTCACACGTGACTTTAGCAATACTTAACCCTGACCTACAATCAAATCAAGCTAGATCTCACAAATACATGAAAATAAAATAAACAAATCAACCTCGAGATCTAGTAAATAACTAAAACTTCCTAGAAAAATCCAATCCAGCTCGAGATCTCATAGAAAGCAAAAATCTCATGAAATAATCAAATCAAGCTTGAGACGTCATAAATAACTAAAATTCCATAAAACAATCAAATCGATCTCAAGATCTAATAAATAATAAAAATTTCCTAAAAAAATCCAATCCAGCTCTAGATCTCATAAAAAGCAAAAATCTCCTGAAATGATCAAATCAAGCTCGAGAATAAATAACTAAAATTCCGTAAAACAATGAAATCAAGTTGGACATCGCATAAGAGCTAAAACGTGATAGAACGAACAAACGAGTATCTCGTAAACGCCTAAATCCATAAAACGATTTAGGTAAAGACACAAAATTCGATAAAGTTATCTCGTAAAATACGCTGGCAACAGGATTCAGGGATGAGATCGTTGCTCCATTTGCCGAGTATCCTACCGGAGGACGTCGAGATACGACTTTCTCCCACGATCGAATCTGATTAAACCCATTCGAGTGTCTTCTTGCGGTAAAAAGAAACGCAAGGAGGAAAAGAAAGAAAAAAAAGGAAGGTGGAACGCGGTGGAAGCTCGGAGGTGAGGTTCCGTTTCGAACGAAACCTGGGCTAAACTTTCGAAGCCCCCGGGCGATTATGGTTGTCAAACAAACGGTACCGGCGGATAGACGGCTACTCCGTACGCGAAAACAGCTGTTCGAAGACGCAAAACTAAAATGGTGAACGTGTAACACTTTTAGGAAAGTGGGGTGCGCAGCAAATGTAGCGAGTGCGATTTTACACGTAGTCCCACTAAAAATCGGGACTTTGATATTTTTAGCATTCGAAACTTGCTACGCCCGAGATTTGTTATCTTTGTATCTCTGAGACACCCATTTTTGGAGACTCGAACTTTTTTAAGTAACAAGATTTTTTAATTTTGCAACCTTGTGGTTTTCGTACTTTGACGATTTCATACTTTGATATCTTTGCAACCGGGACTTCGGGATACCAATTTTTCGAGATTTTTGAACATTCGAGCATTCAGATTTTGTAATTCGGTACTTTGAAATTTCTACACTTCGAGATTTTCTATCTTTGTATCGAGACTCTGAGATGCTGATTTTTCGAGACTTTTTCAAGCAACGAGATTGTAATTTTGGAACCTTGCAGTTTTCATACTTTGAGATTTTTGAACATTCAAGCATTCAGATTTTGTAATTTGGTACTTTGAAATTTCCACACTTTGAGATATTATCTATTTGCATCGAGACTTTGAGGTACCTATTTTTGCAGAACTCTCCAGCATCGGGACTTCGTAAATTTGGAACTCTGAAACTTTTACACTTTTTCTGTCTTTGTAAGTTTTTGGAGGTTTTCGAACTTCCAAGCAAACGGACTTTATAATTTTGCAATTTTTCAGCTTCCATACTTTGAATTTTGTGTCTTTCCGAGTATCGAGATACAATTTTTGCAGATTTTCAAACTCTCCAGCATCGAGACTGTATATTTGAAATTTGTACACTTTGGTCTTTTGTATCTTTGGAAATTTTATACTTTGAGATACCAATTTCTTTTGCTTTGGCTCGAGCTCACGCGCCAACTCGTAGGTCATCTGTACACGTTGAAAATTGCGACAAAAACGAGTCCTGGTGTGAGAATGCACGATCACAAGTTTTAATGCTTTTAACGAGTGCTATGCGTGTCGCAAACTTTTACTCGTTTCAGCAAGTTTCTGTGAAAACAATTGTCGCGATAACACACGCGTCAGAAATTGCAAGGCGACGACAACAAAGTATGATTATATTCTATTGTTCGACTAACGCAAATTAAACGAGTGAGTGGGAAACATTGTAAAAGAGAAAAGGAATGACAGCGAAAGAGATACGAAAATCAGAACGATACTGCATACCGTCAAGCTGCGTTAAAAGAGAAAACAATCGTGTTTCACTACGATACAGTGCGTATTAAAATTTCAGGTGCATTCTTATATTCGTTAAACGAAATTGTCCAATGATAAAATGTTCAATGTAATAATAAATGTTACATCTTTCTCATTTTTGGTCAACAAAAGTAGTAAAAGTTTAAATGCATCTTCTCAAATGGCGCGAAATTGAAATATTTTAAAGAGGAATTATAATTTTAGAATGTACTTTAATCATCTACCATGAAAGAATGCAAAGATTTATCAAGAATTGAATTTTTGTTTAAAAGAAACTGACAATGAGTGTCGGGAATTCAGACGCACCCTGTTTTCTCGAATGGCGCAAAATTTAAATAGCTTTTAAGAGAAACTGCGACTCTGCAAAGTACTTTAATCATCAACCATGCAAAAATGCAAAGATTTATCAAGAATTGAATTTTTGTTTAAAAGAAACTGACAATAAGTGTCGGGAGCTCAGACGCACCCTATTTTCTCGAATGGCGCGAAATTTAAATAGTTTTTAAGAGAAACTGCAACTCTGCAAAGTATTTTAATCATCAACCATGCAAAAATGCAAAGATTTATCAAGAATTGAATTTTTGTTTAAAAGAAACTGACAATGAGTGTCGAGAGTTCAGACGCACCCTGTTTTCTCAAATGGCGCGAAATTTAAATAGTTTTTAAGAGAAATTGTAACTCTGCAAAGTATTTTAATCATCCACTATCAAATAATGTAAAAATTTATCAGGAATTATGTGATTGTTTGAAAGGAACGAAATGTCCAGAGTTCAGACGCACCCTGTTTCTCGAATGGCGCCAAATTTAAATACTCTATACGATAACCGCGAGCAATCTGATAACTCCAAGTATTTCAATGATTCAAACTTCTAATACGCACTGTAAATGTTACACTACGACACCAGATACGTCACAATGACAATTCTCACATTAGAATGACTAGAAATAAACATTCTCTAAGAATTTACGTCATGTTGACGAATCTGGTAAAACTACGTACACACAAAGCTGGTACTTCTAACACAAATTTCTGTAGTAAATGACGATTAGTATACCCACAAAAAAGCACCGTTCTCAAATTGAAGCAAATTCGCAATGATGCATCTTTTTCAAACGAATTAACACTCTCAATCTCGTACTTTTACCATCGTTCAAATTTCACTTTCAATATTTCTTAATACTTAACAAAGTGTGATCGAAAAAAATAAATCACGTGTCCCAGCACCGTTTATTACACGAAAACTGAAGTTATACAACGGAAACGAACAAGTTTGCGAGTTCGATTGATTCGAAAGAAGCGAAGAACGAAGCTTTTCGTGAACACCCCAATCGTAAATCGTACTGCTACCACTTCACACCGATCAGATCGCCATGATGGATCGTGAAAAATGAACGAAACAGTCCACTAAGTCTCGGATTTGAAAAGCAAAACAAGCATAGCTGTACCGATGAGCCAGGGGTTGCAGCCATCGAACCATCCCCAGGCTCGACTGCGGTTTTCCACCCCTGGATCCTCTTGCTGCCCCTCTTTGCCCCGTGAAATCATCGTATCACGCGTGTACCTTGAACAGCAGGCGTCGGTGCATGCGCGTCACCACCGCAAAATCAAAAATTCCCGAGCAACAGAAATTATTTAACGGAATTCTGAAGACACTGCGTACCGGGTTCGTTGGAGGACGCTGCGATTGATCCGCGGCGCCGCCGCCGCCATTTTCGGAGACGCCGAGAACTAAATGCCTTCGGGTCTCATCGATAATTGGGTGAAGGTTGGGTTTACCTTCTTCAAAAAAAAAAAAAAGTTTTGTATATATAACTGGGATTGTTAGTTTATATATCTTGTAAGTTATGGTAATTGTGTGACAAGATGGGTGCAAAAGATTGTTCCACGTATTTGAATTGTAGAATGTTCAAATTTTGAATTACTTTAGTATTTGATGCAATTGAATGTGTGATTATTTGAAGATGTATTTGGATGTTTTAGGACTTGAATTTAGAATTATTCGAATATTCAACGCATGCAAATTGGACTTTTGAATATTTCAATTATTGGAATATTTAACGAGTAATATTTGAATTATTCAAATATTCAATGCGTTTAAATACGAAACATTCGAATAATTAATGCATTACTCAAACTTTTGAATGTTTGAATTATTGGAATATTCAATGAATTTAAATACTCAAGTATTCGAATCATTCTAGAGTATTCGAATTACCCATAATTCAACAAATTCATCCACTGAAATCTGTGAATATCGATTGAATTTGAATACCAATAAATCTGAATTATTCAAATATTCAAATTTTTGAAAATTCATTTCGTATGTCCATTTTTATTGAAATAAAAAGATGGTTTCGAACAATGATCGATAGATCCAACGTCTGCTCAAGTGCTGCCAACGTGCTGAAGTCGTACTTCTGTTGGTAAAAAAGATTTCTACAATTAATAATTATTAGGTTCATTATATCAAACACAATTAAGTAAAAATAAATGCATAACAAAATTTCGATTTTAATAAAATACAATAATTATTAGTTTTCATAAATCGTTTAACTGTATTAGTTATTCATTCTTTATTAACTGCTGTTAACTTAGTTATCTAACACGCTAGTCATTGATGAATCATCGATTAAGGCACCTGTTACATCCACGAATCTATTAAGTGACAAACAACAGCTGTAGTATGAAATGAATTGAATTGTCTTTAGATAATACGCAGTATCAAAAGCAAGATCATTAACGCTCGATATCGATCAAAAGGCACATGTGTATTACAAGTACACGTATAAAACGTTGTACATATTTAAATGCGTTCGATAACATCACGCACAATACTACATTCATGAATCATCGGTGAGAATGGTTGATCCTAACGGCATGTCGTTCAATGTACGATAATTGATTAATCAGGAACTTGGCGCTTTGATATAAAACCGATTAGTCAATTACAACACGATTTAATTGCACGCCGGAATTAATGACACTTATTATCCTTTCCGATCTCGTAAATTATGCACGCGTTCAATGTGCAGAACTAGTTTTTTAAAGCAGTTCTTATAATTCCACGACGGCGAATTGTCCGGAACTGCGAGAGGAAGTTGTCGAGCGGGACAGGATGGAAGGATGTTATTCAATAGAAATTATTTGGAGCAGTATAAAGGGTAGAATGTGTCGAGTGAGGAATTATCGGGACTGAAATTTGGGGATTAAGAAATTTTGGGATTTAAGGATTTAGATACCTAGGGTTCCTAAGGACTTAGGAATTTAGGGATTTAGGAATTAATCAATTTTAGAATTTTGGTAGTTGAAGATTTGGGGATTTGCAGAATTGGAGACTTAGAGATTTGAGGATTTAGGAATTGAAAAATTTTAGAATTTTGGTAGTTGAAGATTTGGGGATTTGGAAATTTGGGAACTTAGGGATTTGAGGATTTAGGAATTTAAAAATTTTAGAATTTTGATAGTTGAAGATTTGGGGTTTTAGGGATTCGGAAATTTGGTGAATTAGGGACTGAAAAATTTTAGAATTTTGGTAGTTGAAAATTTGAGGATTTGGAGAATTAGAGACTTAGGGATTTAAGGATTTAGGAATTGAAAAATTTTAGAATTTTGGTAGTTGAAGATTTGGGGTTTTAGGGATTGAAAAATTTTAGAATTTTGGTACTTGAAGATTTCAGGATTTGGGGATCTAGAAATTTGGGGACTTAGCGATTTGAGGATTTAGAAATTTAGAAGAGAGAAAAGAATTGAAGAATCGAAGAATTGAAGAATTGAAGCCTTGAAGAATTGAGGAATTGAGGAATGGAAGAATCGAAAAATTGAAGCCTTGAAGAATTGAAGAATTGAGGAATTGAGGAATGGAAGAATCGAAGAATTGAAGAATTGAAGCCTTGAAGAATTGAAGAATTGAAGAATTGAGGAATGGAAGAATTGAAGAATTGAAGAATTGAAGCCTTGAAGAATTGAGGAATTGAGGAATGGAAGAATCGAAGAATTGAAGAATTGAAGCCTTGAAGAATTGAGGAATTGAGGAATGGAAGAATCGAAGAATTGAAGAATTGAAGCCTTGAAGAATTGAAGAATGGAAGAATTGGAGAATTGAAGAATTGAAGAATTGAAGAATTGAAGAATTGAAGAATTGAAGAATTGAAGAATTGAAGAATTGAAGAATTGAAGAATTGAAGAATTGAAGAATTGAAGAATTGAAGAATTGAAGAATTGAAGAATTGAAGAATTGAAGAATTGAAGAATTGAAGAACTTGAAAATTTAGGAGTTGTCAAATTGAGGAGTTAGGAAATTGACGAATTGAGAAATTAAGACCGGAAAGAATTGAAGAACTGAAAATTGCAACATGAGGCTATTTTCTTTCAACTTTAGTTTTCCATTAACCCAGTCGCAAATGTTGCTAATATATACTAGAATTTGGCGTCGATCATCATGCGATCGAGGCTGTTCATGCGACTCTAGTTCGCGCACGCAACGAGCGGATTTAAGTCGTACAAGTTAACGTCAACAGCAGTGTTTATGAGACTTTGGGCGCGGAGCTCGAGCGTGCGAGCGGTGGATAGGTGTTAGTTCCTCTTCATAAGCCATAATTGTGTCAAACACTGTTGAACAGATGATCTACTCAAAGTCCATTGATTATAATTTTCTCACCTGTTTAACCTTCTTCTCCGATCTAATATATAATCGTCCAGATACGTAATCTCACAGCTGCGTTAATCGTCCGAGTAGAGAACACGCGCGTCGAAAATTGTTTTCGTTCGTACACAATTGTTCGGTAGAAAAACAGAAAATTTCGTTAGGATTTCGATAACGAAGAATGATTCCATTGGATAATAACAACATCGATGACGAAGTAAGTCGATCGAAAATTGAGATTTAATTTTTTATGACTCTGTGCAAAACTCCTGATGTGACCTTTGGATACAGTGATGGAATAAATGATTACCTATTACGAACGGATTTTCGAGTATCGAACACCTGTGAAGCTTGTTGCGGAGTAAATGTAAGTTCAAGTGGTTCTGCGCTTTTCTGCGAAAACGTACGGCTCCGTACTTCGCTTTTATCATCTTTGGGAATTCTGGAATTAGAAAATTTCTGCAGTTGATAATTTTTCAAACTCCAAGTTCATTTCCTAATTTCTCAGAAACAAAATTTTCACGCTTTTCAATTTCTTTTATCAGAAGATTCCACATTTCCCAATTTCTTAAATCCCATGTTTCCACATTTTCCAATTTTGTATATCCCAAGTTTCCACATTTCCCAATTTCCCATATCCCAAGTTTCCACATTTTCCAATTTCACATATGCCAAATTTCCACATTTCCCAATTTCTCGTATCCCAAGTTTCTAGATTTTCCAATTTCTCATATTCCAAGTTTCCACATTTCCCAATTTCTCATATCCCAAATTTCCACATATCCCAATTTCTCATATCCCAAATTTCCACATTTCCCAATTTCTCACATCCCAATTTCTCATATCCCAAATTTCCACATTTCCCAATTTCTCATGTGCCAAGTTTCCACATTTCCCAATTTCTCACATCCCAAATTTCCACATTTCCCAATTTTTCATATCCCAAATTTCCACATTTCCCATGTTTCCATATTTCCCAATTTCTCATATCCCTAGTTTCCACATTTCCCAATTTCCCATATCCCATATTTCCACATTTCCCAATTTCTCACATCCCAAAATTCCACATATCCCAATTTCTCACATCCCAAATTTCCACATTTCCCAATTTCTCATATCCCAAATTTCCACATTTCCCAATTTCTCATATCCCAAATTTCCACATTTCCCAATTTCCCATATCCCAAATTTCCACATTTCCCAATTTCCCATATCCCAAGTTTCCACATTTCCCAAATTCTCAACCACAAAGTTCAGATCTCCCAATTTCTGAAACCTCAATTTATCACATTCCCAATTTTTCAAATCTATTTCCTAAACCCTAAATTTCATTTCCCAATTACTCAAACCCCAAGTTCCTACACTTTCCAATCCCTCAAACCCCAAATTTCCACATTCTCCAATTTCTCAAACTTGAAACTCTCAATTACCCCAAACCTCTGGCCCCACCTCTCAAATTTTTCAATTTACAAATCTCCCCATTACAAACTACCCCCTTCTTAAACTCCCAAATCGTCAAACTACCTAAACAAATTCTCAAATTCTCTTTCCACATCAACTTCTAAAATTTCCAAACCTCTCCAAGTTCAAAAGTTCCAAAACTACACATCTCCACTATTTCTCCAACACCCCTTTCTCGATATTATTTCAATCGTAAACAACGTACACCTGAAATTAAAAAATGTTAAAAGCTATTACCTATTCTGCAAGCTGTTAGAATGATTTATCCATCTAATTCGAATTTCAAAATGGCGCACGTCGCAGCAAGCATCGAAGGTAACCAACATAAATATTTATTTACAATGGAACTTTTTTATCTTCGCGTCAGAAGGTACAAATTTCGATGAGCAACGTTTCGCTTGAAAGATGATTCATCTGGATCACATGTCGCGTTAGTTGTATAATTCTCGAGTTCCAGCGCATGGAATATTCTTTAATAATGGCGGATAACCTCGAGGGAGAGTTAGACACATTTCTATGTAGGTTGATTCGGCTCCGGGCAACACGTGGCCAGGGCAAGTAGCCTGTTAGCTTTTGTGTTTTACGGCATCGACATTTGTCCTTGTGACACGGTGACGGGTGTTCAAATTATTTATAGGAATTCGTCGATGCTCTCAGCTAGTCCAATGTACATGCGTCTTATTATTTAATTCTCATTTTAACGCATGATTTTTGCGGTATGATTGCGTTCTTTCATAAGTTTACATTCAACTGTTTTACTCGGTGAAGTCACGATATTTGAGAATTAGTAGAATCAGGTAGTGACATAATACATAAATGGAAAAAGCAAACGTATTTAGCAAGGTGATAATTTAAGTAATAAATGTAACGGAGCTATAGTATGCAGTCAAGCATTTATTACATGTTACAAGTTTGAATTGTTAAGGAAAGTATAACAAGCTTTGAACAACTTTGGTACTCGTGTTTTAAATAAAATTAATAGTTAAAGAATCGACAGATGCTTCTGTCCGCGCTGTGGAATAGGAATATAATTTATTTGTCGAAAGAAAAATATATATTTATAAAATTAATGTAAATACGTCTGTAACTGTATATTTATAATTATTCTAGTTCTTGTTTATGGTATTTAAAGTATACGAAAGTTCGAATCGACAGGCGGGAAATTTAAATACAAAGAACTGTTTTCTGAATAATTGTTATTACTTTCTTAAATTATTATCTGAGCTGTATGAGTAAATTGAATACTGAAAGTGTACGAGTAACATGGCTAACAAGTTTACGATAAAAATTGAAGACAATGTTCTGACAATTCATCTGGAATCCA
Source organism: Megachile willughbiella (assembly GCA_945859595.2). Classification (NCBI taxonomy): domain Eukaryota; kingdom Metazoa; phylum Arthropoda; class Insecta; order Hymenoptera; family Megachilidae; genus Megachile; species Megachile willughbiella. The sequence goes on along the minus strand of OX243799.1, from coordinate 12,352,651 downwards.
GTAAACAATTTCTCGACAATTTTAATAATGAATAAGCGACAGCATCTCTAAATAAACACGATCTGAACAAGAGGAAGAACGATTCGGCCATGAACTATAAATTCCCAACAATAAATCCTGATTAAAGGCTGTTGCGTTGTAAACGAAATATACGATCGAGCATGGAAACCATGCGTCGTTATCGATAAAAGCCCTATTTAGTATCCCGCATTCCGATCGACTTAAAACTCAACCTCTGTGAAATTAAACACTAGTAGGACAATTCTTAATTTTTTCGAAATCGGACTCTACCATAAACAAATTTCTTAATAAAATTTTATCAAATTTACAGGTTTTGCGTGTTTAATCATTTTATGAAATTTAACAAGAAATATCTATCGTTTAATACTTTCAGATTACAATGTTCATCATGAAATAATGAATTAAAATACTATATTAAAAATTCGTGTCATGGTGTGTTGGATAAAATAACAAGTATAGTATTGAAAACTTTGTTATTAATATATCGTACAATTTATTAAACATTGCATTAGAAAATATTTTATTATCGTACAATATGTTATACTAAAGTATAGCAATGAATAGTATAATATATTATACTAGACTATAACAATGCACAATATGTTACACTAATGTGTCATACTAGAGTAATTATAGTAATTATTTCTATCGTGAAGGTCAACGTGTCCGAAAAGAGGAGACTAAAAATAGTCTGCTAATTTGATAATCATTTGCTATATTCTGATAATCATTTACAAACTTGCATTAACATAAGAACTGTCTGTACGTCACACTTCCCGCGGAGCAGCAATATTACATCGACCTCCTATGGCTAACCATAAGACACGTGGCGTCCTTCTTCTTCTTTTAACCCTTTGAACAACTTTCGAGAAAACTCTTGTTACGTTCACAAACTTTGTCATCTTGACAATATTGTCGTCGTAACAATATTAAATCCATAATATTTTGGGGTGACATGCCACATTGAAGTCTGCCATTTTGTTTTCCCCTTATGGGGTGTATATACACATACGTTTATTTCTTCTCGTGTATTTTATGTACTTTATATACTTTGAATATTATTGGACGCAGAATTGAGACATTCTATGGTGTAGAAAGTTAGGTTAGTTTCGAACAGATATGGTATATTAAGTTAATCATGTTAACACGTTTCTGTTACGTATATATTATTTTGTATATTGTCCATAAACATATATTATTCAAGTACAATATCCCACAAACGAATATTTCAATTCTCTCCTACACATTTACAACCACGAAATAATTTTCTAATTACGTTCAAAATGAGATTTTTCGTTTTTAAGTCCTAAATTATATTTAATATGACTAAATTGTATTGTCATATGACAGAGTAATTTTCCAAAAATATATAAAAGGCGTGGATATACGATAGCAAAATGTTCTGACGTATTTTCCGGTATCCTGGCACCATAAGTGTCATTTCGCGGAACGTTATCGATGATCTAACACAGGTGAAGTATTTCCTGTATCCAGGTGTGGATACTTGTCGGGAACTATGATAAGGTGGCAGATGTAATCGGCTATCAGCGAAAGATCGGTAGATATACGCCACGATGCTTATTATATTAAGAGCACTATCGATCCGGTTGCTATTAATGCGAATCGTTTCGCACGAGCGTTACGAAAGTGATCAATGCCCGAATCGCAATAGTGAGTATCTCAAAGCAAATAACTTAATCAAAGTGCGTAGCGATACCATAAGTGGCGGTCCTACGATCGATAGAGAGAATCCTTTAACGTTCAGTCTCTCCCCGAAGCTCGTCGTGTTTAGTGATATCTATCTTTAAGACCTTTATCGGTAGATGAAAATATAATTCAAACTAGAGATTTAATGTACTTGTCTTTTATATATGGGATAAACAAAACGGTTAATTTAGGGTAACTCCATGTCATAGTCAGATTTAACGAAAAGGGGGATTACATTTATTGTAATAAAATTGTTAATTTATATTGCATTATTTACGAAGAAAATGAAATAGTTATTTTGATTTTGGATTTTTTATTTTTGTTAAATCTGTTGAAACTGTGAGGAATCGATGAGTGCAAGTGACTGTAAGTATCATTTGTCAATAATCCCCTTTCGTTTATAAAGTCGCGCATACACCAATGTTAGCGAATGTAGATAAAAATGCCAGTAATCCAAAATTTTTATGAGAAACTAATCCATTTTCTATACCGAATACAATTTTTACGGACATTTTTCCTAGGAACTTAATATCGACATGTATTTACACTCGATACACAAAAGTTCTATATTAATTTAACAAATAAAGTATGAAATCAGTAAATGAACTTTTACCAATTCTACCAACTAACAAAATTACTCAAGCATCTGAATTTGCAAGTAGCATTTCAAAATAAAAGCATATTCGTAGAAGCAATATTCAACGTCGCGTCTCACTAAAACGTCAATAATTAGTGCAGTGTCAAAATTAGCATCATTCGTTTGAAAAAGAGCAGTTCGATTAAAAATGAATAAGTCAGGTGTAGAACATCGCTTGAAAATGTATATAAGTCTTAGACGAGGGGTTGAATTAACGAAAAGTGAATTTGTGTGATGAACAAGAAAGGGAGAAAAATGGCGTTGGACAAGGACCGGGTTCCACCGACGTCACGCCACGTGTTGGGAACCGAAGAGGAGAAATTAGAAACGAAGAATGGTAGAATAGCGGTGACGGATGACTTTTTGGCAGCCGATCAGAGTTATCGCAGCAGTAAAACTGAATACGTTCCGCGAATCACGTGGCCGGACTTGGTCGCGCAGATCTTCATTCATGCCGGCTGTGTTTATGGACTGTATCTGATCTTCGTGGAGGCGAAGCTTCTGACAACTATTTGGGGTAAGCTTTTAATTTCGCTTAAACGTCAAATTGTATTTCTATTTAAATTCAATATTTTCATACTTTGAACATTTGGTGATCTTGAATTTTATTCAATATACGAGACAGAAGTGTGAACTGCGATGGACGTTCACGGGGATCGAATTTTAAATTGCACCAAATATTAATAGAGTTCAAATTGCGAATTGCACCGAGTATTCAGCATTTTCAAATTGTGAATTGCACTGGACATTTGAAGAATTCGAGTCTCAAATTGCACCGAACATTCGGCACGTTTAAATTTCAAATTGCACCAATTGATCCAAGAGTTCGAATTTCGAATTGCACTGAGTATTCGATGCGTTTAGGTTGCAAATTGCACCGAGTTCAAATTGCGAATTGCATCGAATATTCAACGTGGTCAAATTTTAAATTGCACCTAATACTTGATGAGTGCAAATTATGAATTTCACTGAACAGATGCGTATGATTTTTAAAAATATATATTGTATATGAAAGTCGAATTGCACCGAGTACTAGATGCATATCTGTTTCAAATTGCACCTAGTATTTGATGTGTTTGAATTTTTAATTGCACCGAATATTTTGAATGATTTGAATCTTCAATTGCACCGAATATTTTGAATCTACAATTGCACTGAATATTTTGAATGATTTAAATGTATAATTGCACCGAATGTTTTGAATGATTTGAATCTTCAATTGCACCGAATATTTTGAATCTACAATTGCACTGAATATTTTGAATGATTTAAATGTATAATTGCACCGAATGTTTTGAATGATTTGAATCTTCAATTGCACCCAATATTTTGAATGATTTAAATGTACAATTGCACCGAATATTTTGAATGATTTGAATCTTCAATTGCACCGAATATTTTGAATCTACAATTGCACTGAATATTTTGAATGATTTAAATGTATAATTGCACCGAATGTTTTGAATGATTTGAATCTTCAATTGCACCGAATATTTTGAATGATTTGAATCTGAAGTCGAATGTTTCTAGCGATATAAATCTACAATTGCACCGAGTATTCCTAACGATTTAAGTCTAAAATTGCACCGAATATTTCGAATACACGAGTTCTAAGGAATATATAACAAAAAATTACAGGAATTATATAATCGGTTCCAAGAATGATTGTCGTAACGGAAACGCTTTGCGTGCCGATTTCTCGTAAGACACACATCATGTCTGCGTTGGAAAAATTGACACCAACGACAGAAATAACCTGTAGTCATTTCCTGCGCGATTATTATTAATCCATGACGTTGCTCTTGGCCAAGAATTTCATAAATTACAGGAACTTCTAGATCAATTTGCTGTCATAACTTGAACAATTATAAAGATAGTCGTTATTTCATAATACCGAATAATTTCTGTCGTTTAAATACAATTTAATATAACCAGTCCTTTATTATCCACTATATTACTCACCTCTTTCTATTTTTATCATACGTATATTTAGCAAAAATTTAGAGAATTGTTGAAGACTGTTCAATCTTATAACTCAATCTTTTCAAGGTAATTACTCATAAAAAATAAATAGTGAAAATGAAAAGATATTGCCTCGGCCATATATGAACAAGGTGCAACACCTGACACGTGCTTATCTCGATACAAATAAACACGAGTAGCCTTAGATAATTCAACACAATTGAGATAATATAATCGATTACTCATAAAATTACTGCAATTACAAAAAGTCTATCTGTACTATTTTTTATTCAATAATTGTTGAAATTTCCTTTCTTCGCAATTGTAAAATTAAAACAAACACGATTTATTGCAATTTCGAGTGACAGCTTTATTTTTAAGAGCCTCGGTTACGAAACCTTCGATACTTCCGGTGCAAGTCAAACTGACCAGCGAAGCAGTTAATTGACAAATCGACAACATTTTACGCGGTCAAGTTCTAAAGTATAAATACTCGACCCGTTCCGAGTTCGAAAACTATAAATACACCTGATGTACGTTCTGTTGCAGCATTCGTGATCGTGTACACTTCCGGTTTCGGCATAACAGCGGGTGCACACAGACTGTGGTCCCACAGGGCATACAAAGCAAAATGGCCCCTGCGACTACTCCTAGTTTTCCTTTTTACTATAGCGGGACAGGTTTGTAAAGATTCATAAATACTTCTGTTGGCTGTGCGCCAATTATCAATATTTGAACGAGTGAAATATAACTTTTTGAAAAGTGAAATATAGAACTTGAGAATGTAGAAGATACATACAACTTGAAATAGGAGTTAAATATATGTAGAATTAATTGAGTATATTTAGTGTAGAACGTGAATATGTAGAAGTTAAATGTACATATAGAATGAGAGATTAAGACGAGAAACACTTAATGATAAAATGGTGGACGATGAGTTATTCGAGATCCAAGAAAATGGCGACAATCTACTATCAATACATTGATTAGTATCGATAATTACTAAAATTGATTTTAATTCTCATTAGAATATGAAGGACCTCCCAGATTTTATTCTATAATACATCATATATTAGTAGCTATATTAAATAGTATGAGACACAATGTACACCCCATACACTCTAATTGGTCTCCTACACATTGATCACCCCATACAATCTAATTTTCCTTAATAATTCAAAGACGAAGCTTCAAACCCCATTTTTGCAAAAGAAAAAGTTGTTCAGTATCAAGTCACCTACAACCCCGCTATGGGAGAAATATTATACAATCTCAATTTCAAGAACTTTTTTATCCTACAATACAAGAAGAATCTGCAGTATAAAAAATAAAAATTTGATCACTTCGTGTGTAGAGACACGTGTACGCGTGGGCGTTGGACCACAGGGTGCATCACAAGTACAGCGAAACCGATGCAGACCCCCATAACGTGAAACGGGGGTTCTTTTTCGCCCATGTGGGTTGGCTCTTCATTACACCGCATCCTGATGTGATTTCGAAAAGGAAAGCTGTCGATATGAGCGACTTGGAAGCTGATCCTATTGTCATGTGGCAGAAAAGGTACTATTGTCATGTGGTTGAAGGGTGCTCATACTTGCAGACATTTTGTTTTAATTAATTAACTCGTTCACGTCAATATTAATGCATTATAACGTATTCGTAATTTCTACAAGTATTTACGGCAACATTTTTTACTGCAAGATGAATAAAATGTCAATTGATACAATAATTTGCAACTACAATATGTTATTTGTGTGAAATGTTTAATGTCATGGCTTTAAAATTAATATATTGACGTATTCGTAGCTTTTATATGTTATTTGTGTGAACATATTTTTCTGTAGCAAATTGATGAAGTTATAGTATAATAATATAAATGGAGCATAATAATACTTGTAAAAAGAAGTTAGCTTCTTTTGTTATGAATGACCATATTTTATTTACAGACTGTACATACCCCTATTTCTTCTATTAACCATCGTATTTCCGGTGGCAGTGCCATGTTACTTCTGGTCAGAATCACTATGGATATCGTTCTGGGTGAATTTCAACTTCAGGTTTTGCGTCACCCTCAACATTGCGTTTTTTGTAAATAGCGTTGCTCATCTGTGGGGTCAGCGACCTTATGACAAGTAAGTTTGTGAAATATTTAAAATTGAAAAAATGTAACGATGTATTAAATTTTGAACTGCCTAAATTCCCACATTTACAAATTCTCAAACTTTCAAGTATATCGCTTCCAAATTTGCACATTATTCATTATTAAACTCTCAAATTTCGAAGTCTCAAAATTTACAAATCTCCAAATTTTTAAATCTTTAATTGGTAAGTTATCAAATCATCAAACTACCTAGGTGCTTAAATCCCTAAATTATCTTTCCGAATTCCCAAGTTCTCAAAACCTTATATCTCCAAATCCCAAAATTGCAAAACTCCAAAATCCCCATACCTCCAAATCCCTGAATCCCTACGTCTCCAGATTACATAGATAAATTCCATGACGTCTAAATTCCTAAATCCCTAGATCTCTGACTCTTCAATTTCCAAATCCCTAAATTACCTAAATTCCAACCCTCTAAATTATCCAAGTTCCATTTCCCTAAATTACTCAAAATTCAACATTTCTGAATCCCCAAATTTCCCACATTCCCAATTTGCAAACTTCTGAATCCCTGAATTCCCCAATTTTCCAATTTCTAAATCCCAGAATTATCCAAATCCCCAAGTTCCTAAATCCGGAGAATTCCTATTACAACTATATCCGTCCACAAAGTATACATAATTATTTTGCTAACAACTTTGATAAATTGCAGATACATCTCGCCAGTGGAGAACGTCGCAGTGTCCATCGCAGCCCTCGGCGAAGGCTGGCACAACTTCCACCACGTGTTCCCGTGGGATTACAAAACGGGAGAGCTAGGGAATTACTCGTTGAACATCACCACGGCGTTCATCGACTTCTTCGCGTGGATCGGTTGGGCCTACGATCGCAAATACGTGTCGCCAGCGATGGTGCGACGAAGAGCGAACAGATCCGGTGATGGCAGCCATGTTTGGGGATACGGCGACGCCGATATACCTGCTGAAGATCTTCGGGAATTAGAAAAGATGGACAGGAAGCATCGATGACTGAACGTACAATAGTACAACGTTCTCGCAATTTCAGAAATAATGCGAGGTATTTGTTTTATTTGGTGAAAAACCGATTTCCTCGTCGACGACATGTTTCGAAGTCAATTGAGTGAACTTTTTATTGAAAAACGCTGATTTTCTTCGAGTTTGTCGAACTTTCGAGGAGACGTGACAGTGAACAAAGTAGTTTATATTTTTATGTAGATGTACATAAAAATTAGGGAAGATATTCTTTGCTACTATTTAATGAGAATATGTACTTGTGTCCACTGCCAGGGAAGCTTATACAGATTGTAAAAAGGGATTCCTCCATCAACAAATGTTATTTATTAAATGGTATCTTTTTTATTAAACAGATGTATTAAATACTGGTTTATTTATTTTAACTTTACATGTGATTATCGTTATTGACATTGTAGGAAAATCTGATTTAAACAGATATGTCACAATGTGTGATTTTCCTTTTGAAAGCATTTATTTAATGAATTAGTTTAATAAAGTACGGTGATTTCATTTTAAAGCGAAATGGTCTTTTCGAATAGCCCGCCACAAAATAGTTATCGATGCTATCTAGAAGCGAACTCAGAAACTAGTTAGATTATGTCGGTAAAATTCCAAAGTCCAATTGTGTTATTTGATAAATAACTTCTTTCTATTCAAGATTTTTATATGTTATTTATCGTTTACTTAGATAACAAATGCAATCAAATCCATCGAAAATGAATCGATAAGTTATTGATTGAGTTATCATCGACAAATAGTTCACGCAGCCATTGCAAATGGCGCCACAACTCAGCGTGAAAGCGGTAATTTTAAAAAGTGATATAAATGTGTAAGATAATAGATAACACTTCTAAACCTATATTCTAAAATAAATGGGAAATATTAAGAACGAATTCTAAAGAATATGAAATATGTTTAAAACGTTTGAATAAATTCTTTAATTAAAATGATTTCGAAAGACCTTCTACTCGTTTACGCAAGGCACGTGAATAATTTCTCAGTCCGTTTATAAAAAATGTATTTGGAGCACTACAATTTCAATATTTTTATTTCAAATTCTAGTTATTTGAAATTCATTAGGTAATAGTAACGTGAGATTGAAATAATTCATGACCCATCAATGGCCTATTTATATTCCTAATGAATATTAGAATTGAATACAAATTTTTCGTTCATTTACTTTATTAATTATCTAAAGTAATTTTTAACATTTGTAACTTGAAACTTTGCCAAGTTTTACTAAATTTTTAGGGAACCAAATTTTTGAATTATCGAATTTTCAGGAAACTAAATTTTTAAATTAACAAATTTTCAGAAAAATAAATTCCTAAATTGTCGAACTTCTAAGTTCCCAAGTTTCTAAATTGTCAAATTTTACAAAACTAAATTTCTGAATTGTCAAATTTTTATAAAACTACATTTCTACAAAACCAAATTTCTAAATAGTCAAATTTCTAGAAAACTAAATTTCTGAATTGTCAAATTTTTATAAAACTACATTTCTACATACCCCAATTTCTACAAAACCAAATATCTACAAAACTAAATTTCTGAATTGTCAAGTTTATATAAAATTAAATTTGTAGACTGCCAAATTTCTACAAACCCAAATTTCAACAGAACGAAATTTCTAAATTACCAAACTTCTGCGAACCCTTTCTACAAAATCAAATATCTAAATCATCAAATTTCTCAATCCGAAATTGTAAGAAAACTTGGCTATCCTCGCTCCGCTACGCTACATAAAAATGGCCGGCGCAAAATCGTCAGAAGTCCACCGACATTTCCCGTAACGGATTCGGCGAACATGATTCGAAGTCTGTCACCAAAACAAAGGAAATGACAGTGTGAAATGTTGAAACTAATGAAATTCGAACAGAGGCCACGAGGTTGATCGGCGAGGCCTGCGGCTAGCATTCGTTTAAGTAGTTTTCCTCGGCTGCTCTAGAAGCGTGTTTCGTGCCAGGGTAGCAGCTAGGTAAAACCAGCAGAACAGTTCACTTAAAATTTCAATCTTTCAATCCGTTTCTGTTTCAATTGCAACGAACTAGAACGTTCACTGATCTCTGATTTATCTTCGTGGTCTTTTCGTTAACCCTTTGCAGAAATGGCGCATGCATCGACCTAGAATCTTTAACAAATAATATAACGAATAGTATAACAAATAATCTGTTATAAAGCTGTATTAAAAAATTTTCGAGTCATGAATTTATCGGTGAAATGATTTGATCAATGCTTTGTACGATATCGTTTGAAATCCTGTGAAAGATAATTTTAGACACCGGTTGAATTTGGTGGTGTTTTCTTAAACGATAGAGGAACATCCGAGTGAAGTTTCGTTTGTGATACCAGAATGTCGGCCGAGAAGAAACCGGTGAAGTGGGCAGCCGTCTTGTGGTACATTCACCTACACATTCTTGGGGTCTATGGCGTATGGTTAATGCTCACTTCCGCCAAATGGATGACTGTGTTCTTTAGTAAGCAATTTTGCCCTTTTTTACCAACATTTCGTTTCGCTCGATGGCGCAGTTTTTTACTTTCAGTCGATCAATTTTATTTCATGTTGCTAGCTTTAGTATCGGTAATGTTAGCGTGAACGGTAACTTTTGTACGTTTCCGAATAATTTTATGTAAATGGGTTTATTTGAATATCGGGTGGTTCAAGGGTTCAGACGAAATTTTAATATATTTACGTTTTATGTAATATGCAGTATTGTCCTTGAATATTGACCGTGTAATAGCTCGAAGAAGTATAAATTTCTTTATTTCCAAATTTTAGTTTATGCAGATGGGTATTGTTTATAAAATTATCAAGTCTCCAATTCGCTAATTTTAAAATTACAAATTCCTCGAGATCCACAAAATCCCTAAATCACTTTAGGCATTTTCCATAGATATCCAATTTCTTAATTATAAAATTTCCGAACTTCATAAATTTGAAATTCATCAAATTCTAAATTCTCCATGGTCTACAAAATCTCTAAGTCCTAGAGTTTCAATTCCCATAGTCCTCTAATTTCCCAATTTTCGTCAATGTCAAATGTCGAATTTTCGAATTTTCAAATTCCAAGTTACACATTTTGCAAATTTCTCAAATATCAACTCTCAAATCCCAAATTCCTCAAATACCAACTCTCAAATTCCAAATTTCTCAAATCCCAAATTCCTCAAATACCAACTCTCAAATTCCAAATTTCTCAAATCCCAAATTCCTCAAATACCAACTCTCAAATTCCAAATTTCTCAAATCCCAAATTCCTCAAATACCAACTCTCAAATTCAAAATTCTTCAAATCCCAAATTCCCAAATCTCAAATTCCCCAAATTCCAAATTCCCCAAATCCCAAATTTCTAAATCTCAAATTCCCCAAAACCCAAATTTCCCAAATCTCAAATTTCCAAGTCTCAAATTCCCCAAATCCCAAATGTGAAATTCCCTAAATCCTAAATCCCTAATTCCCCAAATCTAAAATTCCCCAAATCCCAAATTCTCCAAATCCCAAATTTCTAAATCTCAAATCCCCCGAAACCCAAATTCCCCAAATCCCAAATCCCCCAAAACCCAAATTCCCCAAATCCTAAATGTGAAATTCCTCAAATTCCCCAAATCCCAAATTTCAAATTCCCTAAATCCCAAATTTCCAAATCTCAAATTCCCCAAATGCCAGCTCTTAAATTCCAAACCCCAAATCCCTAATTCCCAGATCTCAAATTCCCCAAATCTCCCAACTTCTCAAAGTCCCCTAAATTCTACAGTTTATAATTACTTCACGTTTCAGCGATTCTCATAACAGCCATCGGTAGCCTAGGGGTGACCATGGGCGCTCACAGGTTATGGGCCCACAGGACATTTTCGGCATCGGGTAGTCTGCGATTGTTCCTCATGTTAGCGCACACACTTGCCGGAGTGGTAGATATCCTCGGATCCTTCTATTCATATACAAATGATCGATCGGTAAAACTTGATACCGATTTGCAGGGTTCCATATACGACTGGGTGTTGTACCACAGACTCCATCACAAGTATTACGGCACTGACAAGGACCCTTACAACCACAAGAAAGGGTTCCTGTTCAGCCACTACATAGCCAACGTTCTCTCGCGAACCAGCGACTACGAGCAAGCGAAAATCGACATTGATATGCGTGATATGGATCTGGACGGATACGTTTGGGTGCAAAGGATGTAAACATCGATTCGTAAACGTTTACTTTAACTAGAGCCTATATTCTGTATTGCATGTAGGGACATAGGGATGTGGACGTATAGAGACATTGAAATATAAGGATATATTTCAATTAAGGGTCATATGGGAATCTAGAGATACGAGGACATAGGAGTCTAGGTGTGTTGGAATATGGAAATATAGGAATTTTGGGGTATAGAGATATGGACATTATAGAGATACGGTATGTAGAGATCTAGGGATATAGAGATATGGTATATAGGGACAAGGGGATGTAAGGATGCGGGGATATAACGATACGGGGATATAGCGATACGGGGATTTAGAGATTCGGGGATATAGGCATATGGAGATATAGAAATACGGGGAAATAGAGATACGGGGAAATAGAGATACGGGGATATAGCAACACGGGGATTTAGAGATTCGGGGATATAGGCATATGGAGATATAGAAATACGGGGATATAGGAATACGAGGAAATAGAGATACGGGGATTTAGGGATACGTGGATATAAAGATACAGGAATGTAGAGATCTACGAGTATAGAAATGTGGGGATACATATCTAGTAGTATAGGTATACAAGGATATAGATATCCTGGAGTATAGAAATGTACGTATACGTAGATCTAATAGTATCTGTATATGGAAGATATAAAAATCTAGGATGTAACATTGTAGAAATATAGGGACCTAAAACGGACTTATAACGATCTACAGTATACAACCTAGAGTGTACAGAAATCTAGAATATATGAGAATTTAAGAAGATGGGAATTGTAGGACAACATTTTTTTAGCAATTTTTCGTTTTTATATCTATAGATGAACATTTTTGATGACATACTCTTTTTCCATCGATATGTCTAGGTTCTACTGGCCAATGTTCATAATATTCGGAATAATACTGCCACTGAACGTGCCACTGGCATACTGGGACGAATCGATGGCAACCACCATAGTGGTCACCGGATTGTTACGGTTCGCCATTACCGTAAACGTTTCCTGGCTGGTGAACAGCGCGTTGCTGGTTTGGAACATCCAAGGGAACAAGTTAATGTCAATTTTGCACACTCTACGTTTATTGTACACGCTCTTCCTTAACATGCCAAAGAGCCATGGCACCGTTGTCATTGACCACGATGGTATTCGCACCAAATAAAATGAATCTTTGACAATTTACAATTTCGAGAGACTTATATTGTCACTTTCGCATGGTCATTAATGTACAGTAACGAATAGATTTATGGAGGTCGTTACAATATCGAAATAAAGCTTCTCAATTAATACAATTCGTTAACAACTATTTTGAGATATTCAACGTTTATACATATTTGGTGGCGATATAATTGTTGCGTAACACTCAGAAGTACATGTAATGATTTTCTTTCCAATTAAAAATTTTAGTACTTCTGGTATTTTGTTAATTTTGTTTATACACGATAGGGTTTAATTAAAAACTTTTGTAAACATAGGATTGTATTTGTTGTACGGTTAATTAAGCATCACATAGGTTCACATATATCTTGTACGTGAATCGTCAATTTTGCTGATATCTTTTGTAGATAAAGCATTTCCAAGTTTGAGGTTATGTGTTCATCAAAAAGAATATTTAACTTGTTTCTACTGAATAACATTGTGTATTATGAAATCAGTTAATTTTCGTTTGTTTCAAGAACATGAGAATATTAAACATCTGCATAAAAACGATCACAAATTACGGTTACAAAAACGACAATTGTTTTCACAGTCATACATTATTTATCGATTGCGAAACATTTTTGTTCATTATTCGTCGACATCATTGACAAAAGAATATATCATAAAATGTCCTCATAATCAATGATATGTAAGAATGTTATATTAAACGTTGAAACTTGAAGTAAGTTTTTTCTTGGAAATTTACAAAATCACGAAGCAAACTTGAAAAGTAAACCGGAACTTTAGGAAGGTTAATTTGAATCGATTATATTAACAAAATAGAGCAGCTGGTTAATTTATGCGCAACGATTTCAGGGTTCCACCGGATAGCATCAGCGTGTTCTTTCTGACACAATCTTTTTGGCCCGAGTACCATTACGCGGTGCCATGGGACTGGAAGAGTGGTGAATTTGGAACTTATGGTTCTGGTTGCACCACCTTCTTCATCAAAATGTTCCACGAACTCGGTTTAATCAATGAATTACAAACTACGGAAACGGAAGATGTCAGGGAGGTTCGTATACATATGCATATTCGTTATTCATTCATACATTCGTTACAGTTTAAAAAACTTGAAGAACGAAGTATTTCACCGTGAACGACGAATACTGTTTCATACGTAAATAGTTTTTATACGTCAGATTTATTATGTGTGAAATTTCAAGAATTTCAAAGAAAAAATTGTTTTCTTGCAAATATGCCTATTAACATATTCGGTGAAGTACCATGTTTTTTAACGACTCTAAAAATTATTTGTAATTTGAAGAATTCTACAAATGAATCGTCTCGTGACAAATTACGAGACAACACGTTGTTTGTTTAACTGTCTTTATTTTATCTCGGAACGTAATTTATGTCTAATTTATTGCTTGGAATTTGAAAAAAAAGTTGTTTCGCTGTGAATAACATATTACATTCGTTGCATTAACATATCTTAATATTCTTAGAACTCTATTTTAAGAACTAATAAAAAGGTGGTATAGTATTTGAATAGAATTTAAAAAATTGGAGGACAAGCCTACAGTGAAGTAATTAAATATCTGACAGAAATAAATAATTCATGATATGAAATAAACAGATCATGATGTAGTCAAATAATTCATGATGATATAAACAAATAGTTCCTAACATAATTCTATATTTTTATAACATACTATACCACATTATAATCAATAGCTTGGTATACGATCGGTTAACAATATGAAAATGTCAATATAATTAACATAGAACATTAACAGTATTAACATAGAACTAAGTTAGCCTATACAACTTATAAACTATTATTTCTAAATTTATTTCCTGTCTTCCGTCTTCTGCAGGTTCTCCACACGATGGCGAAGAAAAAGCTGCCACTCAGCGAGGGTTTGTCGCAGCTGAAGAAGAAGTCCGAGTACAACACGCTGAAAGAACAATTGATGATTCGTCATTGAAGAAAAAAAACAAAACATTTGTCGAAGCTTTTGGTTATTGATGATTCAGACTGTATCGAGTATTAAATCGCTTCCGACATTGTGTAGAAAAGTTCTTGTTTTCCACTGAAATTATCTTTACATCTTAAGATTAAGCAATTCCGGCTGGAAAATATAACTCTACATAACAGATTCGAAACTATTTTATAATGGTTGTACAGAAATAAAGGGTACCCGATTTCTTAAATAATAAATTATCGATAACCAGCAACTGTAATTGAATTAACCTTCACCGACTAACCTTCATTGCAGAAATATAGTAAATCGTACAAATAACAAACTAGAGCCATAATGTTTGTCTGATTGAAAATAATTAATTCAAAAGACAGGAATACAAAAGGAAAATCGCGTGATTACCGAACACCGTGTACCTTCGAAATCTTTATTGATCCATCAAGTGTTCCAAATAAAATACACTGGGCCGCATTCTGATCGATAAACCGACAAAACGAGATAACGAACGTATCTGGAAATAAATGATCCTCGATGATTTTTGGTAACAAAACATCATATATTTGTCTTTGAAAACCTGGTAACAGCGCACTTTTTTCTTTCAATGTTTTAAACCTTAGAGCTAATCGCGACAATTTTTTTCGTGCACCAGTCGACGATTTTTATACGCTTCATAGAAAAACGTGTATACATGCTTGTACACGTTGCGTGTGTGCGCATTCGTTCATCGTATACGGTATTACACATAGAATAATTTATACATCTGTTATCTATACATCCATCGAGAAAGGACACGGACGTGCGAAACAACGAGTTCGTCGTGAAAATACGTCGCCACGTTTGTAACCCAGGTAAGTCTTCTTTAATCCCGAAAGCATCGTGCCTTTTGAAAATACCGGAAACGCCCCGCGTTCCCGTGACGAAATTGTGCAACGATCATGCGTTCGACGCGTCTCGCGTGCAACAAGCGGAGAAAGAAACCATTTTCGAAGATGGAAACGAAGACGGATGATCGTTGTTCGTTTTTGGAGAGTGGAGGGGACGAAACGAGTGGAGACAAACTTTGCTGGACGATTGAAACTTCTCAAATTTCTGAAATTATCAGTTCTCGAATTTAGAGAGTTTTCAATTTTGAGGTAAAGATATTTGGAATTTTTGAGGTCACACATTTTCGACGGCTCAAAATCTTAAATTCACAGATTTTGAGAGTTCAATAATTTTTCAAATGACAAATTGAAGTGTACAGATGAATCATATACTTCCAAGTTCATAATTGAAGTGTAGAAAAGTGCGCAAATTCTCGTCTTTAAAAGCTTGCAAAATGTTCAAAATCACAAACTCTCAAATCGAGAAATTTTCAAAATTTCAGATTTAAAAACTTCCGAATTCTGAAATTGAGAAATTTTGCTTGGAAGGACCTCTTTACATATTAGTTCCAAGCTTTCGCTTCTACAGACCTGTCCACGGCAATATAGCGAAAGTCTAGTGGTTGTCAGTACAACTGCCCATCACCGCTTTAATTGATTATACGCATTTGTAAAATGGGATTGTAGGAATTTTCATGGTCGGAATGTCGCTGAAAATTTATGAAATATCTTGCAGGGTGTTCAAGAGATCGTATAACAATCGTAAACATTTCCATTGAATATACAGTAAGCGTACAATGTTTCTTGATTTTTTTTTTGTCGTTTTTACAATATTTGCAACAAATTATCTTGCGTACAAATATACACGTATAAATCACCATGGCGCAGGGTGTGTACCTTAATCTAATTGAAAGTCTTTCTCGACTTTCCTTTTTTTTTAAATCTTTTCATAACTTTTTTACAATTGCTCGCTCTCATCTCGTACAAACTGTCATACCACACAAATCCCCTGTCCTTTGTGTGCTCGTTTATTTTTTGTTTTTGTTTAATGAAACAGGCGAATAAGTTAAATGATGATATTGTTTTCACCTTTAACCTTCAAAAGCGCAAAATTACATATAAACGTTTGTTGAAGCCGCTACGAAAGCTTTTAATCGCGACAACATTCTTTATTTCTAAACGAAGTATCAATTTTCATCATTGGTACCATAAAAGCTTTCGACCTTTTGCACGCTTAACTATTAAATTGTAATTTCTTATAGACCAGTCATCGTTCAAATTGATCGCTGATACAGAACTACTTTATTACGTAACCGAAAAAAAAGAGGAACAGTATCACCCCTGTACTTTATGCTTTCCAAGATTAAATTCGATACAATCATGAATAGAAGTCGATGAATGGATCAAGAATGAATGAGAACAGAAAAATAAAAGGACAGGGAAAGGGAACAACATTCAACTAAGTGCTGTCTGACGACACTGTAGGAACAAAAAGAGAAATATATAAAACAATATTTACATCGTAACTGTCTAAATGACCGGATGTGAAGAGGGATGAAAGATATACTGGAATGTTTATTACTTTTCTGTTTTAATCTGCAGGATAGTAGCATTTCCGGATCGTGAAGGAAGTCCTCGGACAAGAAAGAAGAAACACAAGATACAAGAAACAGGTGAAGAAATCCGACGTAGTTACACGGATCGATCTTCAACGATTTCATATCGACGTGTGACAACATGTTCGGGGATCGAACGAATGCTCACTGTATTAAGCTTAATATACACATATACGTACATGACATACTTAAATCGTTCGTTTATTAATTTTTCATTTTAACCGAACATCGATTTCCATCTCGTTCGATCTGTCATCGTTAAATTAACGTTCGACTAGCGTTCACAGAATGCGTGCTTCGCAAAATTTGCCACCCTGCGCTGTTCAAATATTAGGAATACGCTAGCATCTACGGAGAGCATAAAATAGAATCTACATTCTAACCGAGCCCACTACTACTTATTCAAGAATAAACTAAACCTTAAATTATGTATGGAACAGTCTAAACAGGTTACGGGTCGAACAACCGTCGACTAGAATCGGGAAGCCGATCCGGTTTGAACGCGATCAACGAACGCTAGTCCAACGCTGCAGTCTAGGAACGTCATCAAGGAAATGCGAAACGATGACTGATCGTGGGATTGTTTCACTCGTTTACGCAGGGATCATTGATAATACATTTAGAACCTGCCAAATGATTAGATGTTGTTCCCTGAATAACGACAATGTTCCCGCTTAGAAACCGATTCCACTGGCATGTACAAAGATCCCGCACCAATCATCGATATACCATCATAAAGCAAAAAAACGTTTTACAGAAGAATAAACAATCAAATAGATAAGAAATTATTGATCTCCGTGTAATAACGAAATCTGAGATTCGTTTCAGAAAAACTAAAAGAAAAAAAGAAAACAACAGTGCTTGTACTCTTGTACATCGATCGAAGATTATGCAGGGTTGATGTTAGTAGAAGAGACAACGTAAACCGCGATCCTCGTACAAGCCGCGTGGTCGTATAATTAAGTGACATTCCAACTAGTTTTCGACTAATTCTCAGATAACTGTCATCCCGCCCCTCTCGTAAGAACCGTACAAAAAGACGCGATCGTCGTTTGTAAATCGATGAAACGAACGATCGACTCCCCCCCACCAAGATTCAACAGAATCGTTTTTTATTGTTCTTTCTTCAGACCATGTAATATCACCGTCTGCTCTCTGTCGTCCTGTGATTGGTCCTTGTCACCCCAGCCCCACACTTCGTGGCTTCCATCGCCGGTTCTCTCCACTCGCTTTCTCACCACATCGTCGGGAACAATCTTCAAGTCGTACGCGAGACCGAGCTTCGCACATAGATCGATGAAAGCTGTTGTAAGACTGTATCTGTAGTTGCCCAACTCTGCCGTTTTGTAATCCCACGGGAACACGTGGTGATAGTTGTGCCAACCCTCGCCGAGAGAGACGATGGCCACCCCTCTGTTCTCAACTGGATTGATGTACCTAAAACGAGTTGACAGTTCGTTAATTTTTGCTTCTGAACTAGGTTTCCAAACTTCGGGCCTTCAGAATTCAAGTCTCTGATGATCTAATTTACTATATAATGTACTAAATGTCACAGTGACTGTTCTATTTACTAACTTTACTTCTACTTTGTGAAATTAATGCCGTGTAAATAATGTGCTCGAGATGGACAGCACCAATTAGGTTCAAACTTAACCTAATCATAGGAGCCTCCAGAACTAAAAACTTTGCAAAATTATAGCTCACACGTTTTCGAAGTAAGGAAGATATTTGAGTATGAAGTTTGTTCAGTGGTCGGAAGCAGTCGCAAATATTGAACTTTTCTTTTGGGTTCTACCTGTTACTGTTACTGATACTAACTTGTCGTATGGTTTGAATCCATACAGATGAGCAGCGGAGTTGACCAACCACGTCATGTTCAAACAAAACACGTATCGCAATATTGCCGATACGAAGTAAGCATTTGACCAGGTCTCGTTCCAGCATACAACAGGTACGACAGTCGGCATGATGAAGCACATTAAGGGCATGAGGTATTTGTAGTACCTTGAAACAAACGAAAAAACAAAGTTATTATTGTGAAAACTATTATTCTATTACATTATCTAAGTTAATATTATAAATAGAAAACAATTTTCTTTCCGAAACTAAATTAGCAAAATTTAATCTTCTTGATGAAACCGAACTTGTAAAACTTAATTTGTAATCATCTGACATTTCACAATTTTCTCATTTTCTTGCTACGTTCATTATTTTAAAATTCAAACTGTATGTGTAATTTGTGATCAAGGAACGAGTTAACGAAGTATACTAACTTCTTTTGGAAAGCAAGTATGCGATTGTTTTTCAGGTCACTGAGATCGATTCCTTTGCCCTTTTCTGAGATGTCAGGGTGTTTCTTGCAGAGTAGCCAGCCCATGTGCGCGAAGAAGAAACCTCTCTTTGCGTTATGGGGATCTGCGTTGGTCTCGCTGTATTTGTGGTGGAGCCTGTGATCTCTTGCCCAGTCGACCGCTGCATCCTGTAACAAGAAGAAAACAAAGATTAGAGAAGATTAGAAATATGGAAATCTGAAGAGAAACTTGAGGATATGAAATTCAAGGAGATTTGGGGCTGTGGGGTTTTGGGATATTTGAAATTTGGGAAATGAGACGTTGGAGAATGCAATTTGGAATTTGAGAAATTGGAAATGGTGGAAATTGGGGAATGTGGAATTTTGAATAATGTAGAGGTTTGGAAATTAGAAAATTTGCGAATTTAAGAAATTGGGGAATATGAAGGTTTGATGGAACTTTGGGGTTTGGAAAGATGGGGGTTTAAGAAAAGGAGGAATGTGAATATTTAGATAACGTAGGGATTTGAAAATGAGAGAATTTGGGATTTGAGAAGTTGGGGGTTTAAGAAAGAGGGGAATGTGAATATTTAGATAACGTAGGGATTTGAAAATGAGAGAATTTGGGATTTGAGAAGTTGGGGGTTTAAGAAAGAGGGGAATGTGAATATTCAGATAATAGGGATTTGAAAATGAGAAAATTTGGGGCTTGAGAAATTGGAGAATAAATTTTTGATCCGAGAAACTAAGGAATATGGAAATTTGAGCTATTTAAAATAAATTAAACTTACCTGGAAAGCCATGGTGTTGCAAATCGTGAGGAACAACTGAAGCGGCCATTTTGCCTTGTACGATTTGTGGGCCCATAATCTGTGTGCACCAGCTGTGATTCCCAAGGCACTTAAAATATAGAGCACAAATGCTGTGGAATGAAAACAAAAGAACGATTATTTATTAATTGTACCTTCTAGATCAGATAGCAACAATTAGAGTTGTAAAATTAAAACTTTCTATTATAATGATGTTAAAGTCTTTTCATTACAAGTCCATTTATTCACAATGAACACAGAGTATTTTTCCAGTAAATTTACTCCGAAAAAGTAACTTTATTCTAAATTTTTGGCAGCGCTACAAGCCAGAGACGGAGAATACAGAAATTTGTGCGCATCAACAGGTGGAGCAATTCGTCACCCCCATTGTACATCAATTTCTCTGAATAACTATTTAACAAGGACATCTTTTTTTCTTGCGTTTCATTTGACTGCACTGGATGGAGTTCGTTATTTATATTCATATTTTCAATTACTCTGTCACTTGATACTCAATTGGGGTAAAACTACGAATAAAGGGATTAATTGAATGATCACAACATCAAATTAAATCTATACAATTCGCAGCCGGATAATTTGCGGTTCATCGTTTATAAATGGAATGTGTAATACCGAAATGACTATAATTTCCATCGTCAATAAGTCATTTATGCATATTTTGTTCTAATTGTACTCTAATATTACTTAATGACTATAATATTACAGCTATCACTTTCATATATTTATATTAAATAACGTCATGTACGTACATGTACGTCATGTATTATTTGTATGCACTCTATATACGAATCTCTAAATTAATGCTTAATTTACGAAGAAAGATAAATATTATTTTTGCTAAAACATTTTTTTTTTCGTTAACTTTGTCAAGAGATATTGAAGATTATTTTTCTGAAATTGTGTGTACAAAGCTTTTTAAACGGGTGATTATAGACAGCATTTAATAGTTTCATTGTTTAAGTGAATTACTGATGAGAGACTATCATTTTTAATACTCAGTAAGCGTTCAATCATTGCACGCTATAATAACTAAGGAAGAGTTATAGTTAATGATAATCGACCGTAATCGTTCATAATGTATGATTAGTATTCGACGGATATAATCACGTGAGCTTAGAAATGAGCGATGACTATAATCGCCAGTAAAAGTTTAATAATGTATAATCACAAATATAAAATTGGAACATGGTATAAATTAGTGATAAGTGATTATAGCTAGTAATAAGCGTTCAGTAATGGATAACTATTGTTCCACATATGAAGAATATACATATACCATATGTACCACATGTATACAAGCATATTAGTATGTTCCACATATTGAAAATGAAGATTATTGATAAGTGACTGTAATCACTTTCAGCGTATAAGCATTCGATAACGAACGATTCAATAAAAGACTATCAAGTAATCAAGGAGTTAATGTAAAATCGAACAATGTGTATTAACTCACCAAACAAGGTCGTTACAAATTTGGCGGACGTAAACACTAGGTACAGTCCATAAACAGCTGCCAGATGAAGATAACTGAAGATTATCACATTTCTCCAGACAATGCGTCTTACATATTTTTGTTTGACTGGTTCCACCACCACCGGCGTGTCCTCTAACGTCTCACCCTCGAACAGAACGCCCGTTGGAGAGCTGGTGATGTTTGGCGCCATACTCGTTTCGTTCCTGCAAGCAAATCGTACAAGCCTTCCGTTAAAAATTGTCAACTTCCCGAATTTCTAAATTTCTCAACGTTGAAAATATGGCGTTTGCAAATTTCTAAATTTCAAGATCATTTGCAAATATCCGAATTGAAAAATTTGTACACTTAGAAATCTACCAATATGTGAATTTCTAAATCAGAAAATATGGAATTTCCAAACTTCTGTAGCCGAGAATTTGAATGATTGAAAATTAACATTTCAGAAACACGAAAGTTCAACATGACACACGGTAAACTGTTTGTAAATCACAGAATTGTTATACAGTTAATATTTATTCGGTTAGACAACTTAATGTTGCTGTCCATATATGCAAAAAGTAATGGTCAGTAGACAGATATAGTGTGGATGAACTTGAAAATCGAAAGGAACGTACACGTACGCGGTCGGCTATTGCCTGATTAATTATTTAATACGTGTTGCATAATATATGGTAATCCGGACGCAACGAATTTTTAACTGGCCATATCACTATGTAAATTACGAAGCACGAGGACACAGGCGTTTAGCAAGAAACTACGCGAAAGGAAGATGATGAATTTTTATTCGCCACCTCGGATCTCATGGCTGCCCTTTCAGATACCATTAACCTTGTTCAAACAGTTATTTTCTAAATACATTAATACAACACGAAATGATCACTTTCCATTTCGAAGATCATTTCGATTCAACGACACGTTTGTTTATTTATTAATTCTGAATTAATATGGCTGGACCTGTTGCTGATTATTATCTACGAATTTTAAATAATTTAGCTTCGAATTTTATTATAATTAAGAACTTTGATTAGAGTAACATTTTATTCTGTTCTAACGTCACGTACTGTAGTATCTCACGTTATATTGCCACTTGCTGCATTTACACGCGTTACGTCACCACATGACGTATCTTCACGCGTTATATTGCCACGTATTCTATTTCCATGCGTGAAATTGTCATCGAGTTTATTTCCACGCGTTATTTTGCCACGTATTCTATTCCCTCGCGTTATATTGCCATATGTTCTATCTCCACACGTTATATTAACACCAATTCTATTTCCACGCGTTATATCGTCACCGATTTTATTCCCTCGCGTTATATTGCCACCAATTTCATTTCCACGCGTTATATTAGCACTAATTCCATTTCCACGCGTTATACTGCCACAAATTTTATTTGCACGCGTTAAATCGCCACCAATTTCATTTTCTCGCGTTATATCGCCATCTCTTTAAAAGCCACGCGTTATAATACTGCTTATTCAATTTCCAAGTGTTATATTTCCGTCTGTCTAATTTCCACGCGTTATATCGCTACATGATTGTCCGTACATTAAATCACCACTTGTTTCATTACTACACTTTAATTTTACACTTTGTTACATTGCCACGCGTAATTTCTTAAACTGAAAATCTAAAAGTTCGATTGTCCAACTTTAACTATTAATAACTTCATGCATAATCAGTTCCGAGGTAAACTCGCAGATAGAACTTTTAGTTACGAATTCCACCCTCTTTTACCGCCCGCAAGATTAATTAAAAGTTACGGAACATCTTGTATAACAAATATTATGCGCCGTATCCTACCGCTTACGTTGAAACGACAGGAGAAAAGGATGAACGTGAAAGATTTGAAAAATACGACTGGTTGCCATTGTGGTGAAATGGTGGTTGAAAGGGTGTAAGTTTGTGTACGTGTGCAAGGGTGCGCATTTACGAGGGTGGATATTGCGTACCGAAAAAGCTTTCAGACAAGCAAAGAAAGAAACACTATACCCTTCGAATATTATACGTCTCGAATATAGTGCGCTAACCTAAATTATCACTGTACGATTAATATTATACAATATTGTTAACTGATATTATTTCACAATTTAAACGACGGAAAAGAAATTCCTTAAAATTACGCACGAAGCACGTTGATTATTTACCCCATGATAGAACACAAAACAAACTGTTACAAAATTCGATGTCTGTAATTGACATAAAAAATATCGTAACTCATCCTATATTGCCTACCTTGCAATTTTATCCACAAAGAATAGTACGACCGAAGCAACGAATCGAACAATCCGTTCGATACAAAAGTTACGATCGTTTCGTCGGATGAAAAGCAGAAAGAATGACGTAGAACAGGTGAGCCGAGCTGATTTTATATCGTTTACGAGTAACGTGCCTTATGTAATATACATGCAACAACATGTATAATTGCCCGCGATTTTTCAAGAAGGGGTACTTTCCGAGCAACGTGTTCGATAAAACTTTATCAAGATACAAAGTATCATTTTTTTTTTGTTCTTATTTTGTTCAGAATTTCGTACGCGAATATTCTATCGGCCCGATTTACATATCTATAAAAATATTCCTAAGAGATAACGCTTCGAATACGACAACTTTGACCGAAAATGACCGACGCATAGGTGACTGTGGACTTTGCGATGAACCAAATTATCCAGAAAGCGTTAATAAATCGTGACTCGTTAACAGCGTAATACGTAATTAATATTCATTTATTGGAGCTCGTTAAATTCCGCGCTGTTACATAATTACGTTTCTGGGTAATTAATTGAGGACAAGATACTTTAAATATCATGGAACTAATGTACGAATTCCGTGTACAAAGATATCTTTTCGATAAAGTGGATTTGGTTTTATTTGAATTTTTAAATGATAATTCGGAGATATAGGGATGTGGAAGTTGGAAAATTTGGGAATTCGCAAATATAGTGATTTATGGGTCTATTTATACATAGATCTAGGGATTTCGAGATTTCGGGATTTGGAAGTTTAGGAATTCGGGGACTTCGAAGCTGGGAAATTCGCAGATATAGTAATTTGCAGGTCTACTTATATATGGATCTAGGGATCTAGGGATTCTACAATTTAGAAATTTAGGGATTTGGAAGTGTAAGAATTTCAGGACTCCAAAGTTTGGAAATTTGGGGATCGGAAAATTGGAAAATTTAGGAATTCGCAAATATAGTGATTTATGGGTCTATTTATATAAGGATCTAAGGATTTAGGGTCTCAGCGATTTGGGAATTTTTAATTTTGAGAATTGACAAATTTAGAAACTCGGAATTTACAGAACTAGGGACTTGAGAATTTGAGGACTTAAAAGTTGGATATGTGAGGATCTGTGAATTAGAAAATCTGGGATTCCCTAGATTCGGAGGGTTAGTTTGGAAAATCAAAGAATTTAAGTTTTGAGAACTTTGAAATGAAAATATTTCAGAGCTTTAACACCTTATGTGCCAGAAATCCGCTTTGAAACTTAAACTCGAAGAACTTGATGCTTAAAGTACAGATCGATCGTGAATCCAAGAGAAAATGTCCCTAGCACCCCCTTCCCTCGAGGCCATAAGCACGTGCGTACTTAACTTGAGGTTAAATCCAGCTCCGCAACACTCGTGATATAATATCGTACCTGTCCATGAGTATGCCGGTCCGTTTCACCTACATTCCGCAGCTCATCGTTCGTCCTTCGGATGCGAACGTCGGGCAACGTATCTCGACACGAAATCTACTAACAACCCTTCTGTCTCGTCAAAACAGGACATCCCCACGAGATCAATACGAGCCGCAAAAGCAGTGTCCCCGATCAAATCAACGAGTCGAACACTGACACCTGCCGTGGCTCCCATTCTCTCGACCGCCAACAGCCAGGTGTATCGAATCTCCTTGCTCTTCTGTCGACTACGTGTATGTACCAACTATGTACGTACGTATCATATACGGAGAAGCACGACAAACTTCGCCCGCGATCTACGAGTAAACACCCCCTCCCATGTTCAAACTAGATCGAACCCGCGAATGTGGACACTTTCACGGATTGTTCGCGTCATTTGTTCAACACCGGAAGTCTCGATGACACCTGCAATCCTTTGTTTATCGGCGAAATAAGAGGCGAGGATTAAGCAGGATCGGGGAACGTGGAGGAGCCCGAAGGATCGGTCGCAAACCCGAACGAGGTCGCCTATCGACTGGCAGCTGGATCCCGAGAAATCGTCCAGGCGCAGGCTCGAGGCACCGGCGTCCCGACGCCGACGGTTACAAGCAGGACGTCGACGACGTTGTTACTCGAAATTTCCAACGTTGGGGTCTGTTGAACCCCCGGAGAATGGCCGAATGCTCGCGCGACCAACCATCACCTTGACACTAGAATGCCCGACAGGGGTGGGGAACTTTTCGAGAAAGAAACCAGTGGAACTGGCTGGCTCGGTCAGCGGGATGAACAGCGAAGCTGAATGGATATTGGTTTAACCCTTGCTCTCGTGCTCGGAGAGGGACGCAGCTGACGACTGTTGTTATGGAGGATTCGGTTTTGAATTTCTCGCGTAAAATTAATCGGATTTTGCCACTTTACTGGAGATTTTATATCCTTTGAATTTTTGAATATCAATTTGCTTCTAGCACGTCCTGTGCGATTGGAAATTTTTTAATCGGGGAAATTGGGATTTACAAATCTGACAATTATCGAATTTGTTCATTCAGAAATTTAGACAAAATTTTTAAACAATTTGTGATTTTTTATACTGAAACATTCGCGTATCTTCAAATTATTAAATGTCTAAGCTACTAAATTCGAAAGTTCCTAAGAATTCGACAATGTTTAACGTTCGGAAGCGATAAATCCCTGAACTTCGAAATTTATGAATATGACTGTGAATTTCAACATTCGAAAGTATTTAAGTTACAAAATCTGAAAATTAATGAAGCAGTCACGCGTGACTCAATGTCGATCTATAAATTCATAAAAATTCAATATTTTCACGTGTACGAATTTAAAATTATAGAAATGCACGAGAAGCACCCTATCGACATTTTCGATTCGCCGAATATCCGCTCCAACAGAATTTGTGGTAGAATATTCGTTCGATTATTCGGACCGCATTCGAAATACACAACTAATCCGAGCATATCACGTTATCAGCAATCTACAACACATGTATGTACATATAGCAAGAACATGTTCACCGCGTGTACTCTCGCGTGAAACTAAAAATCCGTCAAGTGACTTTGATTTGTTATCATCGATAACCTTTTAACATCGTTTCGGTAACTTTTTCGAGTGACCTCATGTAGAGAAACAAAAGCGATTTTTCATGGTTTCCAATACATTATACGTGCAATTTACATTTGACGTTATGCACAAGACCATTCAATGTCGTGACAAAGATATTAGAAATTATTCGTGTCGATTACATTATGCATGATCAGTTCATTCGAAAAAATTTAACGTGAATTGCTGTAAATTTACACAGGCCAAATATTATTTATGTTAACTAAGCAGTAACACTGAACGATGCATGAAAAATACGTTTCTTTCGCGAATATATTCAATTTACTTAACATCGGTTAAGTTCTTTGTTGAGTGTCAATTTAATTGCTTCCCCGTGTTAACAACATCTGAGGAGTTTTAATGACATGCTTGCAACGATGCATCAATGAACATTATATTATAAGGTATTATAAGGTAACAATTACGTTACATTTCTTTTGATAGATCAATTTTTATGCTGCGTGGAATTCGTTGCATATGCTTTAACAGATTCCCGTGTTATATATGACCGTTTTTGTATGAACTTACACAAATTAGTGGTCTCAAATTATCACGTACACAACTCCCTCGCGTTATATCACCACCTATTGTATATTCGTACGTTGTATCACCACACACTCTATTTCTAGATATTTTATCGCCACACCTTGTATTTCCACGCGTTGCATTGACACATTCAATTTCCTCGCGTCATATCGCTGCGCGCCTAAAATTCGGAAATTCTCGCGTTATATCACCGCATATCTCACTTCCATGTATTATACGGCAACGCATTTTATCACTGTGCGTTGTACGACGACGAATTTTATTTCCTCGCGTTGTATAGCAATATATTCTATTTCCTCGCGTTATATCGCCACACATCCCATTTCTACGAATAGGTGGCGTTCTATCACCCTTAAGCGTTATATCGCCTCGTGATAGATCTCCTCGCGCTATATCGCCGTATTTGATTTCCTCGCATTATATCGCCGGACGTCGGATTTACATGCGCTGCAGTTACGCGTTGGATTACTACAGGCTCAATTATTATGTGTTGCATTACATCGCTTTATGTCGCGTTATATTACCGCGTGTTGTACAGCGAAACTTCAATGGAACTTTGATAAAAATTAATTTGTGTTATTAATCATTCGTGCAGTTGAAAATCACTGCCCACTACTTCACCGTCTCTAGTCACGTTTACAGCAATATAACGAAAGGCTAATGTGTTATCTAAGGCACGTGACAACGTGCACGATAAAATATTCGTTTAAACATGATGTTTGAAATGCAGTTTGCGCTTAGTAAATCAAATCGATCGGCACTCGAGTGCAGCGCAGTGTCGAAAGTGTGCGTACAGGAAACTCGCGAGTTCTCAGTGCCAAGGTTGTGCGCGGTTAACGACTTTCAAAGCCTTCATTGACCATTCACTGAACTTGACCATTCGATACGATCGATTGTGACAACCGTAAAGGGAAATCGCGATGAATTTCGATTAGCAATCATTTCGTTTGAAATAATGAGGATATGAGTAATCACCTCGGTTTTTTCTCATGTTTGATTATCCAATGACGCTTTGACCCGACTATCGACCCGACAACACGTGATTCATTGCAAAATCCTAGCTAATAATCTTTAACCCTTTCGCTACGATAGCGTTGAACCGTGTAAATTGAATTATAACAACGTGGCTCGATCTGCTAACTTTTCCATCCGAGATACTCTTCGAATGACATAAAAATAATTATCCACGTAAATACATAATCCACAGCTGTTTTTCTCGCTTTCACACATTATGATTACTAAATAATAATATAAAACGATTATACAGTAACTAGCGTACGTTGAACAAGCTCACACACCGAAAATCTTCTCATAAAAGGTCAAAAATAGTTGACTCACAGAATCTGATTTTCGCCTAATTTTGCCAGTAACTACGCCACTCTTCTTCGCTGCGCACCGTCAACCCCCTTAAGCGATTAATACCTCGTTAATTACAGCACGAACGTCAATAGAAACAATTATTAGTTACTGTTTTTATCGATTACTGCGATCGATTTTGCCATCATCTTTTTTGTTAGTACATTACGTTAACGCATTTGTCACAACACGATAAAATACTTCGCTTCGAAATTCAACCATAGCGTAATTGCCTTTGACGAGAAGTTTGCATGTATATATTAATATATTACGTCGAAATGAACGTATCGTGTGATTAGGTAATAAAAATGGAAAAGGAGGAAGATGAATTACATAATTTATCGAACAAATTGACCTTTCTGTCTGTCACGTTCCGTGATGTGCGCATTCTTAAATATCATATCGCATAATTAAACGGTTGTGGTTTCGCAAACTTTTATCGTAAATTTATATTGTTAATCGCGGTACTAATACCGGACCCATTAAATTTTATTAGCCGATGATAAACCACGGTTTATCAACAGAACTTACATGTATATAATAGCACGTATATAAAGAATAATTATTATCTATTTTTTGTCAATATTTGATATTTGCAAGAACGAGTAAAAAATGATATTCGATGGAAATTCCCGTTCTCATAACGGAGAAGAGTTCCATTTTAAATCTTTTCCTTTAAATAATCGATTCTTACGATCTTTTTAATTGGAAACCGCTATAATTTTCGATTCTACTCATTTCACGTAATATATCCGTTTTACGGTACACTGTTTTGTATCTCACGTTCCAATTCTTTTCAAAAATAAACCATTGCCGTTTGAAACTATATGCATACATATAATTTAGTACATTACAATTTATTTATGTCAACGAATGGAAAGATACCGTGTTGACGCGAACGAGCGGTACAGTGGACGATCGATAAAGAGTGGAATTATAAAACTCGATTCGTAGAAAGGATTTTAATGTACAATAAGGTTTTAATATAATTTCACGGCAACGAAACAAAACACTTGTTCACCGGCATAGTATTACGTTATGTTGGTGTTGCGTTTCGCGAGTGCACAATACCGTGAAGAGATCGGTGACACCGGGCTTTGAAAACGTTTCGATTTACAACAACATCCGTAGATTGCTCGAAGAACTTGTACCCTCGCGTATAATGGAGGAACACGGTGGCACGGGAATCTAGGGAGAATCTAAGAATCTTAAAAAGATTCTTAGTCAGAAGACTCACGATCGTTTACAAATCCTTAACCAGAAGCATACATTCAAATTTCTAATTTCAAACATATTTCTAAATTTCCAAATTAACAAAATCTTGAATTTTTAAATCCATACATTTCTAAGTTTAAATTTACAATAACACAAATTCTGACTCCTCAAATTCCCTAGTTCAAAAATGATGAAATTTCCAAATTACCAAGAACCCAGATTTCAAAGTCCCCAAATTATGTTCTAAAATTTTCAAAAATTCCACTTGTAAATCCACCAAATCCCCTAGATCAGGAATCCTCAAATCTCCAAATTACCAAGACCTGATTTGCAAGTCCTCAAATTGCTATGTTACCAAATTTTCAAATATCCAAATTGTCAGTCCTCCAAATTCCCTAGATTAGGAATCCTCAAATCTCCAAATTACCAAGACCTGATTTGCAAGTCTCCAAATTGCTATGTTACCAAATTTTCAAAAATCCAAATTGTAAATCCAACAAATCTAGTTGAAAAATCCTCGAATCCCCAAATTATCGAAACGTCGAATTCCCAAATTCCAAAGTCTCCAAAAGTCTAAATCCGCACCTCATTAAATTCCCAAATTTTCAAAGTGTCCAACCACCTAAATCTCTAATTTATGTTTTGTGAGAACGCGTTGAAATAGCAGGGAGTGCGAAGGCTCGTTTCTTGGCAAGTTCCCCAATGTTAACCCTGCATGTGATCACACGATTTTCAAATACTTCGACGATTACATTGCCGATTTAATGGACTCAACCTCGACCTCGAACTTCCTGTTCGAACCAAAGAAATCGAGGTTCAGTTTCAAACGACAAAACATCGGAATACAACGAAAACAACTAGTGGGAACTAGCTGATGAACAAGCTATTCAAATCCGTCTATTTCAATATTCAATCGATGTTTACAATGAGAGTCCTACTCGTTGTTGAAACGTATTCGATATATTGAGAGAACCTGTGCGGTTCAGCTATTATTTATAATCTGATTTAAGAGTGTGCTAGTTTTTTGGCACTTATTCAAATTGTTATCTTCCTCTTGGACTTGACATTAAGCCCGTTTGATACTTTCTTAATTCATCTTTGTCAACTTATAACAATACTCGTACCTTTTATCGGATTATCTTAATGATTTCCTAATCACTTTTTAAGAATGTTTTATATCAAGAAAGGGATTAAGATAAAAATAAAGAGAGCTAGATATGGCAGAGAAGTCTAGATTCATAATTAGAGAAGTGTAATTATGGGTCTCTAGGGATATTGGGGGTATAGAGATATTTGAAATTTAGAGACATTTGGAATTTAGAAACATTTGATGTTTAGAGATATTTGACATCTAAGGATATTTTGTAGAAACTACAGTTGTCTAGGGATATTTGGCCAGTGGGTCCAGTGATATTGTAAATCTAGGAATATCTGGTGTCCAGTAATCTAGGAATATTTGTAGTTTAAGAAGAGGTAGATCTAAGAATCTAAGAATGTAGAAATAAATAATTAGGGATCTAGGTATAAATGTTAACGAATCTAGTAATTTAACAATCTAGGAATATGATCTAATTAGTGATCCGAATAGGGATTCGAAGGCGTAAAAATTGATCTAGGGATGCAAGAAATAAGAATTTGTGCAGGAAAATGATTGATTGTTAAGTTCTAATAAAATGCCATGCGAAAAATCAAAGTATTAATCCTGAAAAATATTGCTATGAATTGAAAATTAAATATTTAAAAGCAATAAAAGTATAAGAGGCATGAATAAACGTGAGAATATTAAGATATTTACAGATCAGTGGCAATTAACTTTAATAGTATTATTTACAGATTATGCAAATGAATATTAATAATTACTTGCCGATGCATAATGGAATAGTCATAATGAGTAAGCGAAAACTATAATAACCGGAATTTCTCCTTTCTATTTCTTATTTAAATTACTGGGACATTTTCCTCGTAGGAAATCAACTCACCTTTCTTTAAAAAAAAATCGACTCTTCAATAATTTCGTTCCGAATCTCTTCCCTTCCCACGAATACAGAATCACCGTTTACATAAAAGTACGGATCAACAAATGTAAATGAATGGCATTGCGTCAATGGAATAACGTGATTACATATTTAGATCGTTATCGTTTCCACCAAGTATATTCAATTAACCGTTCAATTTAATTTCTAACGCTCAACGTGATCCTAACAGTAATGACCGTTTTTGCAACGAAAATGTTGTATCAGCAGATCGTATTAAATATAAGGCAATAAAATAGAGAAGAAAAAGCGGACAAAAATAAATTCTTACATCTTTCGAGACGCGCACGAGGTTCAAAACTACCGGTGTAATCGGCCCGTCACGAAGCAAACGGTCAAATATTCGATTCCATAAGACTATCGAAAGGTTTTCGGAACCGAGGTCACAAAACAGAGTGCAGAAATCGAACTGAAATAGTACCCATCATCTGGTCGTCGCCAGCTTAGATGATAGTTATAGCCGAGCCTTTTGATAGAGGTACGCCTAAAATCAGACACGTTGCGACGCTGCTCAGCCGAGACGGGCTGAGCCAATCGTATCGCTTGTTGCTGCTCTCGCCACCTGAGTCGGACGAATGGTGTCCATCGAAATTCGTACGACTCCTAGCGCAAGCTGTCGTTCGTGTTCGGATAGAATCGCCGGCAAGTCGGTTTGCCGCGTGGAACTCGCGCACGTGTATATATGGATGCGTGCGTGACGTGCAGCCGAGCGAACACCGTTCGGCTACGTTCGGCCATCCTCGGCGGGCCTCGACTCTCGCGCGTCGAACACCGAATTCAACGAACCGCTCGCGATCGTGCGAGTGGAACGAAGACGTAGAGAGGTCAGTTCAGCGAATTGGATCGTACAGGATGGTTGATTTTCGAACGGTGAATAAAGACGGTACTTCCTAATCCTTTCCGAACAATTTATCGAACGACCAAGTAAAATAGTCCATGCGTACACATTTTTGAGAAAAAGAATTCAACGAAAAATAGATTCGAAAATATGATAATGACGATAACATTGGCATTTCCTCAGAGTCTTAAGTTTCTATGAGAAAAATGTTAAAATGCATACGGATCTGCATATGAATGGTTCATGAATATTTATTCGAATCTAGAAATAACCGATTGATAATGTCTCTGGTTACAATGTTCTTTACGTTGTCGACTTTTTTCTCCTTCGAAAAAACACATCGTCACCTGACTGATACTAATTGTAAATCAAATGTCAACAATTTCATGAATTTTCAGGATGATTAATGACGTTCGGAATATGCTAAAAGAAAGACTGATCTATTGTGTTATGCTAACGCATTACGTGGATTCGTGCACTTGTAAAGATCATATTGACGACTTATGCACGCACGATGATATGATTTATCGATATACGTTCGTAATAAATTTTCCTAAACATTATGATGATATAAAAACTATGCTTCAATAATGCAGTTCATTCACGTGTTGACGCTTGAAACAACCACGTAGGAACACGTGTACCAATGGGTGAACTTGAAATCACGTAAACAAGTTACAATGAATCTACACTTGCGACAAGGTTAGCCGAATCTTAATGGAACTAACATGTTGATGCAACCAGGGGCATTCATCATGAAATATGATCATGTTCACAGAAAGCTAACATGGCACCATATCGTCGCTACTTATTTCATCTCGTAGCAATTTAAGTTCTAATTTAACTATAATTTCAGTCATAAAATATTCTATGTAATTTAAATGAGTTACGATGTATTCAGCGTAATTTAGTGTTAAGTACAACGTGAATTTACTTCAGTTTTACTTTTATTATTTATATACACTACGTGACGATGTAACCCGCGGCGATATAACTACCGTCTCTTATACGTATATCGTAATTCAAATTACGGCCTAAAACTTGAATTGTCAATTAACCGAGATTATAGTAACGTTACTTTGAATTACGTATAGTAGAAGAAAATATATTAAGAATACATCCAACAATGGGTTAATAAGAAGTGAGATAAGAACTAAGATTAATAACAACTTTTAGAAGACTTAAATTACGTTTTTATCTTGTTTCGTAATTAGTAATTATTGTT
Source organism: Megachile willughbiella (assembly GCA_945859595.2). Taxonomy (NCBI): domain Eukaryota; kingdom Metazoa; phylum Arthropoda; class Insecta; order Hymenoptera; family Megachilidae; genus Megachile; species Megachile willughbiella. The sequence continues at coordinate 12,318,309 of OX243799.1, read as the reverse complement.
GACAAGTGAGAAACGTACAAAACAGTTCTGTCAGCAATACATTGTGGACTCGTAAATAAGCACGTAAGTATATAAATTATGCTGTTAAAGTTAATAAAGTAAATTATGTAAAACGATATTCCTCGGGGGTTATTATAGAAAAAGGAAAATTCAAAGAGTTTCATATGTATAAAATTTGAACGATCTAGACAGATTTGAAATCTTAGAACACATAAATAATGCTAGCAGATTAGCTTGTAAAAATTAACCAACACATTTGAATCTTGTTACATAAATGTCCAGTCGTTTGTGTTCTAGTAGTACTTAACGATAATATAAATTAGAATTCAAGGCTAAAAAACCGGAGATTAATATATGAAGCGTACAAAGTTTCAAAATCGGACATTATCACTAACGAATTCCACATAATTTCAATGTTAAAAGGACTTTCTACAAATATTTTCTTTCACGATATGAATCACAATTCTAAGGAATATTTTTTCACAAAACACGACCGATGCTTGAGTAACAATTTTCGAGCATTTCTTAAATATTCCGTACATATTTTTAAATGTTTTTTAGAATATTTGACAAATACTCGACACTTTACACCTTATGGCGTGTAAATATGCTTAACTTACGATCTTTTAAAGCGGCGAAGCATTTCAAAATTAACTGTTTACCATTTGAATGTTGGAATCGGCTAAAAGAGGAAAAATCGTAAATTGTATGTGTGTACATTCGGAATATTAATTACTATGTAACGATCTCATGAATATGCACTATATTCTGCCTATTGAACTATAAACTGTCGATAGCCGCGATGTTAAGCAAATTTAAAAAAAGTCATTTGTCACCGTTTATCGAATAATTATTGAAAGATACAAATTCAGATTTATAATTAAGGCAGTAAAGTAAAGCTGAATGATAATTAAGTCGGAACTTTTGTACAAACTTATACTTGAAAGTATACAATTATTATTGTATAAGAAACGTCAGATGAATCCATTTTCAAAAGCATCAACCATTGCGCATGCGCGTACGCATCACGTGACCGGTTAAGCACGTACACGTACGAAAGAAGACTGATTTATCCTGCGAGCCAGTATCAAACAGCAGAGATATGCAACGCGAGAGGATCGCAAAGACTTGATTCGCTTCCTTATCCGCGTGTTACGTGAGCCAACAACTTGTAGTTTGCCGGACATCAATTTGGAAAGTGAAAACCGTCATTACATCACTCAAAGAGATTACGTGTCCTTTATGGAAACGCGACTTAACGAAAACAAAGATAGTCAGCAGCACGCGAACGGCCCTTGTGATTTCATTTTCTCAGAGAATCGTGATAGTAAAACGTCTTCAGGGACCATTACCTTAAAAAAGATTGTAACGACGATTACTCGGAACCAGTTATCTAATTTTGCATGTAGCTTTTTACCTTGGCTATTTATTATTATTAGCGATGGTTAATCTTGCTTGAATTAATGATCAAGTAAAATGACAACATTTCAAAGGTTATACTTTTTTGTACAAGATTCTGTAAACGATTATTCACAGTATTTTAATATTGAAATTTTTATGATGATGTATCATTGTCAATACGTGGATAGATCGTTGGAAATTTATTGCAAACGATTCGTTTAAATTATATCGTATCTATGTATCGCTGATAACTCATTTCGATGTCACTGGAGATTAAAGAATTTACTCCGCGCCAATGTCTTGTTTATGTACCGATTATTACAATTTATTGAATAATAAACACGATATAATTATGAAGTAAATAAATCTTGTAACGGAGCACAGTCCACGTTTTTTAATCGGAATATAATTTATAGAGGTCGAGATTAAATTTTATCAAAACACATGTGCGAAACGTACGAAGGACTTAAGTTTGACCACACATAAAACGTATAATCTCGAATTTTTCAAAGGTGGATAAATTATAGGGGTTAAGTGGTTTTTGAGTGATTTAAGACAGTCCCTACGTAGAAATGTTTCATTATAACGTGTGGCGATACAATGATTGGCAATATAACGCGTGGCGATATACTTGATGTTACAATTCGTGGCAATGCAACATGTAACGTTACAATCTGTGACAATACTATATATGTATAATGTTTACAAATCATTGTTGAATATGCAGAATGAACTGCTATGTTTCAATAGACTTCAGTTCTTCATTTTCACCCTGATTTATTTTCTCTTACTAATAATATGGAACTATAACTTCATACATAATATTAATTGATAAAATATACACTAAAAACTTTTTTGCAGGACTTGACCTTACTCGATCGTTTACGTTTCAAAAATAAATTGTAAACTTTAAAGGTTAAAGGCAATAAATAGTTGAGTATATGTAGATTAATTATTGTTGATTATTAATATACTACGGTTATAAAAATACCGGTAAAGATAAACAGTTTTTTGAATGAATCACTGGAGATCAATTTTTTTAACGCCGAAGACTATTTTTCATCGTGCAACGCGCAACACGGAGCTGGATCGAACCGGTGCCATCAATCGACCCTAATCGAATTGGCGTTTCCGGTGGGTGATTACACCCTCGCGTCAATTCGCGACTGCAATTGCGACGTGTCGCGAACAGATTAAACATAAAATGCCAATAATTATCAACAATTCTCACGGTTATGTAGATTTCCGTCGATAAAAGATTCGAATTTTTATCAAATTCATCAAATAAATATTTAATAGCCGATAGGTTAATTCAAAATGTCATTCGTAAACAACATTCCTCGTACACGCGTATTCAAAAGGCGAAAATTGATAATATAATTCGTAAATTAAAAAGTTTGAAATCTACATATCGTGTAAAGAACGTTTTTACGAATAAGATTTTAAAGATTCGAAGGATATTTGGCAGCCGGTTTAACAGCTTAATTTGCACGGCGAAAAAACAATCGTGAATTTCGGTAACGGTGAATGGGAACCTTGCCTTAAGCAAAGAGACGTACGAATATCGAAAATTACTTAAAGCTGGATATACGTTCATATTCTGCCAGCAAGGGAAGAAATGTTTTCAAACAAACAACTCAACAGGTGTGTTTCAAACGCGAGATCGTTCGGGAAAGTTCGAGAAACTTCGCTTCCCTCCAAATTCAAACGAATGAATCCTTTGTAAGGGGTTACTCAATTTCAATAATAGTTACAGTTTTAATTCTAGTTCAAAATTGCTCCTACTCTTTTTTTAATAGATAAGTAGCAATTTTATTATTTAAACTTTTATTTATTTATCAGTGTAAAATGTATAAATCATATGTCACAATCATTAAGGCACAGTTGTATGATTCTAATTATAATTTGTAAAAAAATATTTAATAACAGGAAGCGAAGCACTGGAAGATTGTAATCGTTTTGTCGAACTGCTTGAAAATTTGAAGACTACTACGATTTCCGTGTGGTATTCGATAGATGAATATAAAAAAAGAACGCTAACGACATGACGTGGTACAAATTATACGTGAAGAAAAGCACGAACGGATACTCTCAAATGGAGGTAGTATAAAGAGACCAAGTATACACGACATAAATAAAACAAACTGTCAGGCGTAACGAAAAACATTTAACTATTTTTGCGTCGTATCGAGCGATGCGTGAATTTTATTAATAACACTTTCGCAAATTGACGCACTGACTGACGCTTGTTATCGTGCGACCGTAGTTGCACGCTTTTACTGTTATCGTTGCCAATAAAGTGTGTCGCACGGCTCACGGTACAATATATTATATTTTAGATCTCCGACAATCAATAAGCCAACTTTTCATTTTACTAGAGCTATGGAATAATACTGAGTCGTTATCGATATTCGGGTCGAATTTGCTCTCGTGTGCAACGCGTGATCAAAAACTTGAGAATTTTAAAGTTTAATTTGAACTACGTCTTTCAAGATTAAAAATTTCGGATTAATTTTTGAGTTAGAATTAAAAAGTTTGAAAATCTGAACATTTGTAAGGTGGAAACTTTGAATTACAAAATTTCTGGATTTATAACCGTTAAATCTCTATTCGTTGTAACTATGGAGAAACAGTTCTAGCGTGCGTGAAAGTCCGCGTGAAGTTCACTCAACGTGTCATATAAAAGGCAGCTAAATAACGATTCTACGCTACACTGGCATTACTCAACTTTTCAACGGTAACCGAATTACGTGCTACCGAAACGATATACAATTCAAAGAGTAAAAATTAAAATAAATTTCAAATTGCATTCAAACTGAATCTTACATCGTTTTCATTTAAATTGTACGCACCATCACGCTGAAGTGTCCGTTAGTTGAACATCGACCAAAAATGTCGCACCTATCAAACATTAGCCGGTAATTTTCGACGAAATTTCCGTCGCGGCAAAGAAAAATCATTGCCAGAGCAAAAATAAACGGCTCCGCAAACGACGCAATATTAATCAATTTCTATCGTCCGTTGAAGTACCGAACAACGTTAAATTACATCATCCAGAAACCCCGATAAATCTCAAACGACGCGAGATGTCCGATCACGCGATGTCACGGTGACCGGTGGTGTGACGAGCAATTCCAAAGCAAATCGAAACGGATACACACTTTAATTTAAAATAACACTACCGGGATACGAAAACGAGAGAAAAAAAGGCTCGCCCGTTAGTTTACCTCTCGAACGCGTGTCGGTACGTTTTATTCTAGAAATTCTCAACTATAATACCGGCCGTAACGGACCATCTTTATTGGTTGGAAAAAAACGAAGAAACTTACCTAGATCGCTTATCCTCGTCGAATCTGGCAAGTTAACCTTTTCGATGAATGTTAGTTCGCCCGTTTGTTCCCTGGTGTGTGGCACGCAAGAAGTACGATCGTAAAAAAACGCAGAATAATAAGGTCACACCAGACTTGTTTCTTTTTAACGTTCGATTATGTTCACCTTTTAGTGTAACGTGTCTCGTTTCGTAACTGAACGATCTGACATCAAAGCACGACTGAAATGCCGGCTCCACGCGACCGGAGTTAAATACGATTGCCGGCAAACACCAGTACGACGATAAACGCGCCGCGACGCACGACGGAAGCGACGCCAGCGCCGCGTCACGGCGCTCTTTTGTCATTCGTCTAGGAGCAACTTGCGTCGATTTATTGTCAGCTGCCTGATCTTTCACCGGACATCGCTGAGAATCATTTTCTTTTGTTCTTTTTTACCTTTGTCGACAGTCAGTATCTTAATTTTTCATTCATTTCTTTGGCTCTGAACGACAACATTGAAAAAAAAACGTGACAGCATTATATATTTTTATATGCATTTCTGTAAAACTGTAGGTAATAAGCAGTTTAAAGGTTGACATGATAAGGAGAGAAGATTTCTATTTCTTTTTTTATTTCTTTTTAGTGTATTGGTACTGCTTACGTCTGAACATGTGGATGGAGAGTGACCGAGGATTGAAATGGAGGGAAATCTGTTTGATAGTGTATTTATAAATGAAGTCATTTTTTGTTAGAAATTTTTATTGTTCGGGATACTGTTATGAAAGATACACGCTATTCGGGTAATTATTGATTATTGGATTCGATTGTAATACACGCTGTAATCTTGGGTCAAGTATGACTCGATCTGACAAAATGTATACAAGGATTTTTTTATTAAAAATGAACGGTTCAATTTTTTGGTAGAAAACTTTCTTTCGGGTGGAAAAATAATATCCAAAGAAATAGTTCAAATTTTAAAAAATGAAAATGAAAAATTACATATAAATATTCAGTTTGAATTTTATTGAATTAATTTAAATTTAAATTTTTATCGCTAGTGGACTGTCGCTAAAGGGCCATTTCAAAATCCCACTGTTATCTTCGGTCGATCATGCAGGTCATGGGGGTTTCCTTTAACCAGTGCTTCTCAAACTGTTTAGTTCCGTGGAGTCCTTAGAAATGAAAATTTTTATCGTTGTACCAAAAATGGCATAAGCAACTTCACTCATCTTCGCGTTGTTTTACTATACTTTCTTCTGTAATCTTCGTATCTTGATATGGTTTATCTTGCAAGAGTTTATGAAGACTTATCGATCTATCAAGTTCAGATGGCAGAAGATGAAATGGATAAACAAAATTTATCAGAACAGCTAGAGACAAAGGTTTGATTATTGTTAGGGTAGGATCTAATGTGATTGTTGTTAGATTCCAATTATTTATGCATTTATGATATACAAAAGTAGTATCGTAGGCTCTTTTAAATCATTTAATGACTTTCAAACTCTAAAATTTAACATTCAGAAACTTTAAGAAATTTTCGAATTTAAAAATTAAATAAAAAATGTAGATATTTTTAAATTCATAAATTTAGTATCTTACAAACGATCGAACCACAAATTTAGTAATCTACAAATTTTCAAAATTGGTATTTTCGAAATCTTCGAGTTTACAGTAATTTTGAAAAGGAAGGAGCTGCCAATACTTTCTTGCACATCTACGAATCAAATACATCACTACATCTAGTCATCACTCTTTATCTCCGTCGATCATGTTTAAAATAAATAAAAATCTAAAATTATAGAGTAACAATGCACCAAAGTCATCACGTTTTTAAATATAGTTACAAAGACAATGCGCATCGGTACTCTTCGTGAACGAACGATTAATTGAATTTGTGCAATGTCCACAAATTATCGTTAATGTCAAGGGTTAAGTAATATAGTATTACTATGTATATAGAATAATGTTAATAACCGAACGAGTTGTGTGACTGAAATAGCTGTTCGGGTTTTATTACTTGTGCATTGTAATGCGCGAATGCTGTATGTAACGACTTAACTACTAGTGGCTTAAGTAAAATTTGTACTTGTTTCGGATTCTACTTGTTAGGATTCTAAAGTTGGACTATTTGAAGATATGGTAAACTGTTATCCTCCCTATTTTACAATAAAATAAATCATTACGCATTTTCAATCAATTACTCGTAATTGTCAAGGTAAATTTCGTATCATCGCTTTTCTTCGTCCTTCATTTTATATCGATAGGTTTGCCTGGGGCAGTTCCTATTTTTCATTGATTGCTGTCATCATTCATGGAAGTTTAGTCATCGTGCTCACTCCTTCGTATCTCTTGAAATTAATCCAAACTCTAAAGTCCAAAATCCTTCTCGTGGCTTCGTTGCGTCAGCGATACGCGTGTATTCTGTTGCGAGAATCACGTGAACATTGGAATATTAGTCAAAACGCCGAATTATCAGGGTGCACTTTGAGATGGCATTAAAAAAAGATATTCGTTTCCACACATAGCGTGCATGAGATTTTGCACGTATCATGTTTTGAAACACATGGATATATGCATGAGCGGACATTCATTATTTCGATTGATATATTTATGTCGATATGTTATTACCACAACCGTATGGAAGTAGTCCTACATCTCCAAAAAATTGCATTTCGATTTTTCTTTTTTTACAACTTCAGCTGCCATAACAAAATTTGAAAAAATTCTATAATATGCACTATATGGACGTTAACATTGCAGAATATTTTTTAGAATTTTTGTATGAAACTAAGTAGGAAAAACAGGGCTAACATTTTGATTTTGTTCTTTTACTACCACCCCAAGGGGGTTGAAACACGAAGCGAGATGTTTCTTGCGAATATGGTATCAAATGACGTTCTGAGTATTTGTTTCAAGGGCATATTTGACCATCTCGGCTAGACTTCGTTTCTCAAAATTCCAAATCGTCAGATTCGTAAATAAATCACCAAATTCCCAAGTTCTCGAATTCCCGACTTAATCCTTGAATTAATTTACTAACTCTCAATTTTACTCGACTAACTTTACTAAATGTAATACTTGATTCGCTATTAATACTAACTGAATGAAATTAGAATGAAATAAAAACTAGACAGAGTAAAAGGTTATGCGTCAAAATCATAAATCAATTTCTTCCAACGCATCGAAAAGTATGAATATGTTGAATTAATTGGTATACTAAATGAGAAGCAGTGATTAACTCGCGAATAAACAAAAGATTAATATTCGATCGTCGGTAAGAATAACGAGTATAAAGCAACGATTCTCGCGGTTGTTCGCTGTTCGATTGGCATCAATTCTATCGATTTTCTGTCCACGCCAAGTAAATACTATTATCGACACATCATTGTCCTCATTCAACGAGTTTTCTGCGCGAACGTCGATACGTTTGCAGCTGTGACTTCTTTCCATTTAAAAAATACCAATGAAACCGAGATTCTGTTCGTATGTTTTCGAAACAATGTATGCTTTTGTGAAATCATCAACCATTAATAACGGTGCCGAAAAAACGGTGTCCAAAAAAAGTGGTCATTTTACATAACAAATAAATTGTCAAAGTTCCTTGGCAAAAAGTAGTATAGTATTCGAACTGTTTACCTGTGCTTTTATATAAAAATTCTATTAGAATATTGTATATTTAGTTCAAGGAAAAAATTAATTAAATACGCTGACGTGGGAGCATGTTATGGCGTAAACACAGTAGCTACGGCAGTTCAACGATTCTACGATAGGGAAATGTGTGAGTCATCACATCTGATTTTTGTTCGTTGCTCAAATATTCGAACATAGAATTCATTTTCTGGTTCATTTCCCCGCAGGGTAGTTTGCTGAAATGTGACGTTAATTAACCCCCTTGAAAGGGTGGAAGGTATTCTTATGGTATAGAGGTTAATTGCTGTTGCTGGCGATAAAAAGAGGTGAAAATTGGATACCTTGTATAGAAGGGACATTTTTGTTGTTTACTTTGAAAGGGGGGGGGGGGGATCTATGCAATATTTTAGGGTCGTTTACTCGGAAGAACAAATTTTTAATCAGAAGTTTAGTTTTCTAAAAGTTAGGGAGAGAAATTTTCATTTTGTCAAACGTCGAAATTTTCAACTTCACAAATTTCCACGTTTTTAAATTTTCGAGTTCACAAATTTCCATGTTTCTGAATTTGTAAGTTCACAAATTTCCCTGGACCTAAATTTACAAAATTGCAAATCCTCAAACTCTAAAAATCTCAAATAGTCAAATTGTAAACTCCCTAAATTTCCTAAATATCGAAATTTGCAAACTATCATAGCTCCAAATCCCCATATCTTCCTTTGTAAATTACGAAAGCACCAGATTTTCAAAAGATAGTAAATTTAACTTTCGTGAATTTTGGTAATGGCGGGAAAAGTAATATATTTAAATTGCCCTATGTTAAATGTTCAATTTTATCGTCTCGTGCAATTCATCGTGTTCGAACATTTTATCGCTCCTTAGGGACCCGTTTTACTCGTAATTGATTAAAAGCATGAAGGTATCGCTTTACTCGTTACAACCTTTCACAGTTGGGAATAAGAATCGAATACTATACTTAGAATGATCTTCAGTCCATGTTCGATCGTTGTCGAAGACGTTCTAGTGTCTCTTCTGAAGTTTACTATACTAGTGTCGTTATAATTATTCTATTGCGTTTCAATCAATCGTACAATAAAATCTTCTCAATTTTTAGAACGTCGGATATTACATAAAACATAGATATTTTACATAGGTACGTTTAAACTTTCTAAAAGGCTTCAATTTTCGTTTGCTTTTGAGTAAATTTGCTGCAAGGTGACTTTGAAACTAATCTATAAATAAACAAAAAAAAATATTTAAATGAACTATTTTGAAGCGTTTAAATAATAAATAGGTAAAACAAATAAAATTATTTATCGTACAAATGAAGGGTATCGTATCAAAATTCCAATAAAATCGACGCGAGTAATATCCCTAGTCAGTATAAATGTTCTTTGAGTTTAAAAAATAATTCGAATCGAATACCCTCGAGTATTATACGAGAACATAAAAATGTACAAATTTTAACCTTGATATTTCATAAAAAAGGGGGATGTTTCATTCGTACGTTGGGTAGACAACCCATCAATTATTCTCACGGTTTCCGCCAGTGGAACAATCAACGTCAATCGAAACAGCATCGCCGATTTCAAGTCGGACGTAGCTTTATGCTCGTCCTTACGAAAATAACTGTACAACGGGTCAGTTATTAAACCGACTTCGCTCGTTTCACTAGCCACGAAAAGAAAATGAAACAAGGGTGGTTTATAACAACAACTTTTTACCTTGCAACGAGTACCTGTATTTTACCGTCGCCATTGACTCTGCAGTTGATTCTGGAGTTTGCTAAATGGAAATCGTGGGATCAGTTAGTGTTATTTGAGAATTTGTCTTCTTTTGGTAAGTGCAATCTTTTTAGTTGGGGAAATGCAATTTTTGATTGCGAAGTGTAACTGTTTTGTTTCTTTTATAAAAGATTCGGTATTTTAATGAATCTTGAGATCTCTACGTCTTCGCTTAAATCCTTGAATAAGCTTCAAAATCCCTAGAACCTCGGGTATATTACTAAATAAGTAGATACGTCACAGTAGATACTATAAGTAGATACTATACGTGTGTGAATTCATAAATCTTCGGACTCCCAAATGTGTAGATATCTAATCTACATTATCCACATTTTATCTTACCTACATTTTCAAGTACTTAAACCCCAAATCTCCAGATCCCCAAATTCTTAAATTCCCAAGTACTAAAACCCCAAATCCCTTGATCCCCAAATTCCTAAATTCCCAAGTATCACAACGTCAAACCTCTAGATCCTCAAATTCTTAATTCAAAGTACTGAAACCCCAAATTTCTAAATATCCAAGTACTGGAACCCCAAATCCCTAAATTTCAAAATTCCTAAATTTCTAAGTACTGAAACTCCAAATCCCTAGATCCTCAAATTCCTAAATTACCAACTACTGAAACCCCAAATCCCTAGATCCTCAAATTCCTAAATTCCCAACAATAATTAAATCCCAAATCCCTAAATTCCCAAGTACTGAAACCCCAAATCCCTAGATCCCCAAATTCCTAAATTACCAACTACAAACCCCAAATCCCTAGATCCTCAAATTCCTAAATTCTCAACAATAATTAAATCCCAAATCCCTAAATTCCCAAGTACCGAAACCCCAAATCCCTAGATCCCCAAATTCCTAAATTACCAACTACAAACCCCAAATCGCTAAGTCCCCAAATTCCTAAATTCCCTAATACCTACATCCCCAAGTACCTGAATCTGGAATTATTTAGATCCCGAATAATCGACACACCTCGAGTATTTAGATCCTCAAACTCGCTCTCCATAAACTTATATTTCTGTATACCTAAATCTCCTAGTATCTAGATACCAAAATCCCTAGAACCGTAAATTGATCTCCTCTGGATCCCTAACCACATATTTCCACTTCATCTCCTTGCATCCCTACTAAACGTACATAACGAGTAGAATACAAATGAAAGAAGCTCAACACAAAATGGTATATGCAATATAACACGATTAACTCCGTAATGCGTTCAAGTAGCGTTCATTACCGAAATATTGTACGTATTAGAGTATTTATGCATAAAACTATGGAAACGTTTCCAAAATTAATGCGCGTTAAGTTCCCGTAATAAAAAAGATAAACCACCGTGTAATCGGTGGGTCATGATCCCATTGCTCTTATTAAATTTATATTCAGCACCTTTTTTTTCTTAATACTCTCTGCCTATCGTACAGATTGTGTATTTACTTATATGAGACCTTTGATGGCATGCTTCGCCGAGGAAGGTATCAGCGTATCAATTCAGTCGGCTGTCAATCCGAACGTACCGGATGCCCTTGTGATCCAAAAGCATCGAATCGGATCGATCGTCCTATTGGACGGACTGAATCTCACGTCCCCTGATAACGTTCTACACATGGTGAGAAACACGTGTACTAATCTTATCGGTGCTTTCGGCTCGGAGACTCACTGCGGGCTTTTCGAGTAACATAATAGTACACATTTGTCACACTGTTACACGAAATACCGCAATTCTTTGTCTTTCAATTTTTCACTTTCTCAATTTATCAAGTTTTCGATTTATCGATTCATCGATTCAGCGTTTCTTATATTCATAAATTATTCGATTTATTAGTTCATCACTTCATCAACACTTTAAGTTATCAACACATTATGATCAACACTTGAATTTCTGAATTTTTTTATTCCTGAATTCATCAACTCATTAATTCATCAATTTATCAAGTTATGACGTTCTCAACATCTCTATTTATCAATTCATCCACTCAACAATTGATCACCTCATCAATTCATCAACTCAACAATTCATCAATTCATCAATTCATCACCTCATCACCTCATCAATTCATCCACACATCGATTCATCGATTCATCCAATTATGCCAAGTTCCGAATGAAGAAGTAAATAAACTTATAAATTTGTATCTTCTCGTATATAAAAATTTGTAAATTTCATGTTTGGCCTTCAGCTATTTGTTATAAACAATGTTGTAACTTTTTATTTTTGTTTCATCATAATACATGTGATCATATCTTAGAAGTACAGGAGTAACAAGAAGTTAGAAGTCAGGAAGTCTGACAGCAAATACAATTAGTGTTACTATAAACAGAATTATTACTTTTGATTTGTAGGATTTAACTACTAAATTTTTGTATAATCTTTCGTGTGTCAAGAATTTTTACATATCAAATCAGAGAGGTATTATCGAAATTAATTACATACGGAAGTTTAGATAAGAAATAATTTCCATACTAATCACTATTGATTAGTCAATAAAAAATTATCAATTAATAATTTCCTCGAGTCGTCAGTGCTCCATTTTATAATATCTTGCTTCGATAATGACTTTCGGCAGTAATGCAACATCATGTTTCCCAGCGTTTACATTAACATCTTAATTATGCGCCAGAATCATTTAGATTGCACGTAAGAAATCACGTGTTCCAGAGTATTGTATGATTATTTAACGTGCGTTGTCTTCACGTAACGATCACGGTTCACTTTTCTTGGATAGACCATTGTATACACACCGAATAACTAATAAGCGATATACATATACATATATATCGAATATGTAATGGACACGATCATTTATGATGTCACGTGTCGACTAAACGTAAAATTACAAATTCTTTCATTCTCATTGCATTATAAATTTGTTGAACTTTCATTGTTTTATTCGTCGCCATTTTGTTATCTTTGCATTCAGTCGTGATTCATCGTCGCATTATAAAAACAGTCGTCACCAGAGAACATTAACATAATATATGAAAGCCTACATTGCGACCACTTTTAATTAGTGGTTGTGGTTCGATATCAAACTTGCTTGCGTAATTTTCTGATCAAGTTAAAATTACAGATAATGAGTATAGCACGTGATTTCAGGCATCTCAGAAATATCTCTTCAATTATTACATTTCTTGGTTGATGATTACGACCAGGAACAACGATGCTACGATCGATACTGTCCTTCGACATCTGAATATCGGTATCGATAGCGATGTTGTCGTTGCCACTCCTTCCGCTTTTTATTCGGAGATGCAAAAACTACCGAAGACGTATCAAAGCAGGTAAGTTCCGAATGATCTTTCAAATTTATAGATTTTTCAATTTTCTGACTCAAATAACCTAGATAACTTTATTAATAGTTGAAACGTCCGCAGATTTCACCTTTCAATTAGTAGCCTCTAACTTTCCTGAGTAGAGTAAAATTTTCAGTTTGGGAAATCTGTGTCATTTTTGTTTGCGAAGTTCTTTTATTTCTCCTTCAAAAGATTCGGTATTTGAAACGATCTAGATATCCCTAGATTCTCAAATTCTTGCATCCCGAAGTATCTGAATCCCCAAACGTCAAAATCTCGAAATATGTACATTCCTAGATATCTAGATCCACAAGTATCTAAATCCATAAATCCATTATGTATAATACATAATTCATTATTGCAACATGCGTGACTACGTTCAAAGGTAACAAAAAAAGCTAGTCAATACTAATTGTAAGTCAATAAGCTAGTTAATAATAGTTTTGTTTCCTCTCAGAACATGTTCCTTTTTACGACGTTACGGAAGCTCTATCAAGTTCCATGATCCGCCAATGAAACGATTCGACGAGAACGCGACGGTCAACTTGAATTACGCCATTTTGGAGAACCGAACCGTGTTCTTTTACTTCATCCACGTCTACAAGATTCGATACGCGGACAACACTAGTCTAGTTACGGTTTTCCTTGGGTCCTGGAACCCGGACTCTTGGACCTTTCACAATCCGACGAATGTCAAGTTAAGAAACGACTTTAAAGGGCTGCCGATCGTGTTTGGGGTATTAAATGGGACGATCGATGGGCACATGGATACCACGGAGGAAGAAACGGACGATATTGCTCCTCTTCTCGATTTCGCTAGCTTCGTTACCAGTAGCGTGAACGCAAGGTACACAACCTACGAGTTGGCGCGTGAAGAGGCTGTGTTTAGAAGAGCTACAATTGGTCAGAATAGAAAAAACACGTATTTTCGGTGGCAGTATTGGTTCGGCGATAGTTAAAGACAACTTAAGGTCGGCAAACGTTTCACCTCGAACGACAGAACGTCACATGGGGACTGTTCAAGATGGGGTGTGTCCCTTAAACCTGGCTCAGCCTCCTACGCGCCAGGTTCAGGGTTGCGAAGAGTACCGATGTCAACCCACGAGTTGGCGCGTGAAGTGGCTGACGTGTTTAGAAGAGCTACGGCACAATTGGTCAGAATAGAAAAATGAACAACTCACACGTATTTTCGGCGGTATATTGGCTCTCGCGGTCGCGCACCAATTAGGCCAAAAACAATGACAGGCAAACGTCTCGAGAGTGAGATAGTGCACTTGCGTTCACCAGTTGTTATTGTCATTATTATTCTTATTAAATGTAACGAAGTGTTCTCGGGATAAAACTTCTTTTACTTTGGGTCCCCACGCCAACTCGTGGGTCGACATCTAGGAATGTAAAGATGTAGTGGTCTGTTGGTCTAAAAATCTAGTGACTTATTTATCTACTAATCCATGAAACGAGAGGTCTGATGATCTTGCGATACAATGACCCATGACTCCAGAGAAAGAACGCTATCGCAATTTCTGTAGTTTAAACCAAGAGATTCCGAGAAGATAAACATGATTTTAAAGACGTTTCAACTTGAAAGGTTAAAGATCAATTTTCTTTAACTGCTTCGGCTTCGTTTTCCTAGTGTACTGTTCTTTTTTTTCAAAATACAAAATCGTTGCAAAAAGAAAAGAGTCAATAGCGATTATGTTATCAGTGGAATGATGTAAGTTGACACGATGTATCTAATGTCAATTGTAATCAAACACTCTATGCATGTGTAAATACGTATAAACGATAAAAGTGTCAGTATAAATTATCGTGTGTGGTATTCTTAGAAAAGTAATTGAGAGGTGTAAGGTAAAGTGTAAAGAAAAGTATCGGGTAATCTTTCCTCTTAAGAAACTTGTTTTCATAATGTGATGTCGCTAAATCGTTTTGACCCAAGAGTGTATCTTGTTTCGAGGAAGAAATATTTTGAACAACACCTATGCTACAAAACAGATTGCTTTATTTCTGTAGGAAGAAACATGATAAGATTTCGATTGTTAGGAGTATCTGAATTGTTGTTCAGCATAGAATTGGTGCCCCACGAGAAGCTCGGTACTCTGAACAACAAAGTTTGGAACAACCTTCTCGGAGATGTCGTCTCTGGGACTGTCGACATCGGGTTAGGATACATAACCGTGAACGAGGAACGACAAACGGAGATGACGTTCAGCCATCCACTGATTCGCTACATGTGAGAACATGCTTCCTTAACCTCTTGCACTATGATTTGTTAGGTGCGTCAGTCAGAACTAATCACAACTGCAGTGTTAAAACAGATAAAGGAAGTTATGTCAATCAGGTATTATGCAATCGTTGACTACGCAAATTATAATTAGACTTGAACTCCAAATTCGTATTCAAAAATTGATCACGAAGTACGAGTGCGTCACGAGACTCGTCAAAATAGTGCAAGGGGTTAATTATGGAGAATTGTTTGGTGGAATCGACGATGGTATTGGATGAATCGTTTTGTGCAGGAGGAACATTTATTATCATCCGTTAGAGATCGGGACGATGAGAGATATATTTCGACAACCGTTCAATAATTATCTCTTGGGATGCGTTTTTTCCACGTACGTTGTTATATTGATAGTGATGGGTTTGATTATTTACGCTACGAAGAATGTTCTACATTACGAAGAGGAGAAACGGATCGGGATCGGGGAGGCTGCTTTATGGTGCATCAGCATAATGTGCATGCAAGGTTTTGTACATTGTTATTACCGTGACGTTTCAAAGAAATATTTGATGCAGAGTTAAATTCATGAATTCAATGACTTGTGAATTAATAAATTCTTGCGTAACGATTCGTCAAAGATAATTTTATTCTTTTTTAATAGTAACACATTAACCGAGTTCTAATTTTTGAATCTGTGTCAGGTTCATTATGGACACCACGAAATCCGTCGGGAAAAACAGTATTATTATTCAGTTTGACATTTTCCTTGGTCACGTATAGTGCTTACGCTGGTTTTATTACTTCTATATTATCGGTACAAGTCAGTGGTATTAAATCAATTACTGACATTCTGTCGCACAATTTCAAACTGGGATACAGCAGAGCGGACGATGAATATATTCGAGTAAGTCTATTGTAACAAAATTAATAATATAATAATAATGCAAAGAATTCATTTGAAGTTTACAGACTTCATATTTCGTTTTGTCTTCCAAGATGTATTTCACTTTGTCTCTTAAGTTATGTTTCGTTTTGTCTCTCAAGTTGCGATTTATTTTGTGCTGCAAGTTGTCTTTCATTTTTTTCTTTCAAGTTGTGTTTCACGTTGTCTTCCAAGTTGTATTTCACTTTGACTCTCAAGTCGTGCTGCATTTTGTCTTCCAACTTGTGTTTCAATTTGTCTCACAAGCTGTGATCTATTTTCTCCACCAAATTGTGTTTTATATTATATTTTCATAACTAACATTATATTTGTGCTATAGTACACGAGATTATACTCGTGAATATTGAACATATCATTTCTTCGTTCCCATAGAACGTGAACGATAGTAATCTTCGAGAATTGTATATAAGAGCATTCAACAATCGAGAATCTCGATTAGATACGACTTCCGGTCTCGCGAAAGCTGTCAAAGGACGTTATGG
Organism: Megachile willughbiella; assembly: GCA_945859595.2. Taxonomy (NCBI): domain Eukaryota; kingdom Metazoa; phylum Arthropoda; class Insecta; order Hymenoptera; family Megachilidae; genus Megachile; species Megachile willughbiella. The sequence continues at coordinate 12,301,249 of OX243799.1, read as the reverse complement.
TTTTTTCGTGAGCGCCACCTTAGCCAGACGAGCCCTTAGGTCAACGTTGATTCAGGAAAGATGTTCTTTAAGGGAACTATCACTTTCACAAACATTCACTATGGTAGCTCTACCTATGGCTAATTCTTGTCCTTACAAAAAGGTCATTAATTTGAAGTACGTAAATCAAACGATCGTAACATTTAAACGAATATTTTAGTTACGTCAATGACAACAATCCTCTCCAACCCTAATAACAATGAATTTGCAGCATCCTAAAGATTCGTGAACGAGGAGTACTGAACAGAATCACCGAACGAATGCTGCCAGAAATGCCACGTTGTAAACTAGCCACCACTTTCCACAGCGCGAGACTGACGGACGTCTACTCCGCCTTCTTCATTTTGATCGCAGGCGGTGTATCCGCCATTTCGATCGGCATCATCGAACGAATTTGGAACAAACGCCGGCAAATGAAGGACACGATCGTCCGCGGGATGCGACAGCACCATCTGATGCCTAATTTCTCGCACCTGCCTCATTGGCCTCATCTCCCGCACTTTCCCCACTTCCCACATTTTCCGCAATTGCATCCTCGAAGCGAATTTTCGAAGAAGCAAGATTCTACGAAGGTTGGTAACAAGTTCTTCGATTCGTCCACTTCCGCTAGGGAGTCGACCGTGAAGGGAACTTCGAACAGGAGACAGAAAAACGAAGAGGAAGGGACATGTTCGGAGGGCGAAACGAGTTTCCAGCGTTTTGAGCCGAAATTTCGGAGCTGGAAGAAACAGGCGAGCTCCAGGCGCAATTGGGCTCCTTTTCATGGAATGCCGAAGAAAAAGATTGGTAAAGGACCAAAGGATACTAGCGCTGATACCGTATTTCCTTTTCGTCAATGATTTTAGCGAAGGCTGTTTGATTGTTCGAGTATTCAATAATTTTAAGTGCGAGACTTATCTTTAATTTTGTATTAAGCAGTTTCAATGTCTGAAAGTTTACCAGTAATTTTGGTGTGGGTTGGCCTTCGATCCTTTAAGTATTAGACTGTTTTAGTACGGGAGATTTACCTTTCAGTTTTGTATTTTCGCGCGCTTGGGCAGCGCCATTTTGTGAGGGAACATAGAACCTTTCGTACAATAATCAATGTCTGAGAGCCATTGCTGAGAGCAGATTTACTATCATGATACAACTATTTTAAAGGCAATTGTAGGTTGATTAATGAGTTGATATAGGTAATTGAAGATATTGCATTCTTTAAGCACAGTAGGTTTTGACAAACTACCGGTAGATGGCTATGTATTCCAATATTGCGCGGGCTTTTTAAATATTAGGTAAGCAATTCAGAAGCACGTTATAACTTCTTATAATATCAATATTATATTTATGAAGATATTGTAGCAGTATTGTGTCTCACTACGTCAACAATCCACGTACACATTATTGAAAATCAATGGAACACAAAAAAGATCTCTATTACTAAAAACTTACTCAATTTATTATAAAATTTGACAGTATTAAAATGTTATAAACGAACAAATGTATGTTAATTAATATAATCAATAAAAATATATGTATCAATCAGTCTGTTGTTTTAATGTAAAGTAGAAAAGTAAGAAAGTCAGTTTGTTTTTGGAATAAAAAATTTGTTCAGTCACGTTTGCCGTATTTATCGTAGCTTACAGTGAATTTCACTTTGGCGTTGTAAGTTTTGTACGGCGGCTCGTATTTGCTCAGGTCATCCATGCTTCTGCAGTCATGTAACATGCCGTGCATACTTCTGGGAAATTCCGATAAAAACGGTTAATTAATTTTTATCGATCAACTCGCTTCCCTTTATTACCGGCACAAAACGTTCGACAAGTTTGGAAAGTTGTCTGCATCCTTGCACCACTGCTGCCACTTTTCGTATAACTGCAGTTCTCCAATTTCGTCCAGATAATAATGGCACAGATCTTTTAATCTAAAATAGACATGTATAAGAAAAATTTTGTGGAAATTAAAGAAATTAATTTTATTGTGGTCAGCTTAGACAACGTGAGATTTGAGCGAATTAACACAGGTTGTTATAAAATAAAAAAAATATATATTTCGAATTGCAAGAATTTTTTGTTGCTACATCTGTGGCAATATATCGAAACACTACTGTATACGGGAACCCTTATCTTTTTAACGTTACAGTATCGACTTGAGACCGAATTCCACAAATTCTACGATTCTGTCGTGTAATAAAATTCACTAATTATTGTAAGAAGTTAATTGCTAACTTCTCCGGCCACAGTGCATCCCCCGACGAAGAGACCATGGTAGAACCTGGTAACCAATCACAGATAAACCTTCTCCCGTTAATTTCTCGAAGACTGTAACTGCAAAATGAATATTTTTCTATCCATCTAATTGATATATCAAAAATAAGAACTTTGTATATACTGTTGGAAGGAATGGTCACAGATGGTTCTCAAAAGTAATTCAATTTCCGTATCATTCAAACATCCATCAGGTAACATTTCCTGGACATCCATCAACGTTTGATTTATCTAAAAAACGTATATATATCAAATTACCTGTTACATAAATGCGTATATATAATTTACATCTTATTTGCCCCGTGTAAAAATTTGATACTATGTATATTCTATCATTACGCGTAATACTTTGTTACGTAAATCGATTCCTGTTTTCTTCGAATGTCGAAAGAGGATATTATCGATGCAGATTATAACAATATAATAGTAGAGAATTGAACCTTGTCAGAAATAGCAAGACACATGCCACATCTAATACAGGCAGACGAGAAATCAATCTCGATGGTGTTACACGTAGAGCAAGATCGCAAATAGGGTATCTTCTGGACAATTCCGAGCTTGGGATCGCAGTCGTAATAGTAATCAGATGTTTTGTTCTGATCGCTACGGTTATAAGAACTAGATACACTCGAAGTGTATTCGCAGTCCGCTCCGCATTTGGAAGATTTTCTTCTGCCAAAAGCTGTTGCATCTGACGTTAAAATTAAGAGAAGCAATATACTGAGAAACAGTTTCATCCCCGTTAGTCACTTTCTCCAAATGTCTGTCTTCTTCCAGAGGATCGTTACTTTTAAGTAATTTTTTGTACAATTCAATTAGTAAGGTTTTGTTGATGGTAGCAACATTTGGAGTAGGTTATCGTTTTCATATTTATTTAAATAAGCAAACAGAAGAAAAATTTTAAAATTATTTAGCCAAAAAATGTCAAGGTACAATAAGCTTCAGTGTTGTGTGGATTGCCAACAGACGTCGCCACCATTGCTATTATGCGGGTATCCCCCTTGGGAGTTCCAAGTTGTTGAGTAACCACATGGTATTGAAGTTTGAAAGGTTAGGACATTGATTACAACAAATTGTCAACATGGTGAGTCTTTATCAGTTTATAACGTAAATAAAACACTTCCTTAACTTGAGATATTTGATTGATTATCATGGTTCTTGTTACAGGAGGTTGCAATGAGGAAAGAGTATTCAAAAGCAAAGAAACTTGCGCACCCTAATAGCAGGAAGTCTATTGCCATTGCAAAAAGAGCTAAGAAGTAAATTACATTACTATTAAATTGTACGAGTTAATGTATCCTGTTACAAGACAGTGGATGTGGTTTGTTTCAGAATATCCAACAGACAAAAAGCAAAGTTGGGTGGATTGATAAAGCAGAATTTAATAGGAGAGAAAATGTTGTGGATCAAAGAACACATGGTTCCAGATGTATGCCCATACACTCCAGAATTAACTGCTCGTCTGTTAGAAACGTAAGTTATGAATTGAAAGTTGGAATCAATACTGTATCTATAAGTTTGCTTTTAATTTGAAGGTACATAGCGAGGCATGACGAAGAATTTGAACAGATTATGATTAAACGTTCCATCAGCAACAAAAGGAATAAACAGCATGCCAGCAGGGAAGATGTGATAAGAATGACAAAAGAACGCGAACAGGAAGAGTACAATACCTGTGGAATAGGTAAAAATTGAATTACTTTACCTAGCAAACAAAACTAAATAAATGTATAAACTGTTCTTTGTATTTCAGAAATTCCTGATATTTTAAATGCAACCTTCTGTAAGATGTTGATAAACTGGAATGGTGAACTGAGATACATGTCCAACTTTAAATTCAGGAGGTTTGGTAAGAGACATCTGAACGAAGCATTACAAAAAATGAATAAACCACCAAAGCAGCATATAAAGAAAGATACACAGACTGAAACGTCTGACACATCAGAAAGTCCTGTGGAAGAAGAAGGATATAAAAGTACAGAGGATTCTTCCATAAACAATTCTACAGAAGACAGTAAACCTACAGAATCTTCTATGGAAGTAGAATAAACGACAAATTGTTCCTTTTCTAATTTCCTTTCTATGATTTATCATTTTCTTGTCCCTCCGAAAACCACGTTTTCTTGTAAAACGAAAGTACCAACACTTTCATTCGTTTCTGCTTGTGTAATTCTACGACTTGCGTTATTTCGTCTCGCTCTCATCTCCCGCGGGGAACAAAGGAGCCATGAGGAAGGAAAAACACGACAAAAAGAAAAAAAAGTGTTCGATTGCGAAATCCAGCACGAAACTGGAACATGTGAATGAGTCACATGTACACCACGAATTCTCGAAGCTCGTTCTTGTGTTTCCTCGATCTTTCTTCATTTCGTTCCTTATGCTACTTTATTATATAACGATAGAAACACATTATTCCCAGAAATGGGATTGAAACGCGGGAAACGTTTCGGGTGAAAAAAGATCCGAATCTTCGGAAGTGCGCAAGAGCGGCGAAGTAATTCGAGAACGCAACCATGACTCGAGAAAGTTCGAGTCAATTTTTATTCTCCTACGCTCCGGATAGATCGAACCTTCGACTTCCTGTGCGTGTCTCGAACGCAGCTGCAGCGATTACAGTTGCAACGAATTTCTCTGAAACACTATGACGAAGAAAAGCGAAGAGGGGGACACCGATCACGTGGATAAGAGTGAAAGTTAGCGAGGCTTTTGCTTTGATAAATTATTGGCATACGCCGTCTGTTATAAATCGATGAAACGATCTTCGTTATCTTTCTACAACTTTTTACTGATATTGTCAACGAACTTTATATTTACTCTAGACATTTGGTATAAGTCGAGGTTAGAGTTATTTGATTAAGTCCAAACCGAAGGAGAAATATGTTCGACAGTAGACTTTCGTTATATTGCAACGGACGGAACTGCAACAGACTTTTACAGATCTAATATTATTAGATCAGTTGAAAATTTACTATATGATGGTACAATCTGTAGTCATATAAAATAATATACCGGGCGACGATATGAAGTACATTGCAATTTATGTGACAGGTGCAATATAATTAGAGTACTGTGTCTGAATTTATTGTCAACGAACTATTCGACATATTTGGAAGATCTAAGTTTGTCTGGCTTCCAAATCCGTTCATAAGTTAGTTACGCTTTCACTCTGTCCAGCGTTTGGTTTCAAATGTGACGCTTGATCTATGGTTGTTACAAATTAAGTAAAAACGCAGCAAACTGGGTCCGAGAAAAGAGGCTAATGAACGTGTAAGGACATAGAATCGATTGATTAAATGGATAGAATTCAATAAAATTCGTACTTAATTCAGTTCAACATCACTCACCAAACTTGAAATTATATCAATTTGTCGTTACATTTACAAAATAAAATATGTTATTGATGCAAAATGGTTCTGTAAAAATTTGTAAACATATCTGGATAAAATAATACAAAGCTTTTCATTTACAATTTCTCAAATAAAAAGTATCCAGATGTTTCATTTCAGTTCTAATATCTTAATTATTCAATTTCACTATATCCGTATTAATTTTCAATCAGTAAATGAAGAAATAGATCGTGGCACGAGAAAATTCGTAGCTGGCATTTACACAAAAATGTGGCAATAACGAATTAAAAATTCAACAGCGAACGGAAGCAGTGGCTAAAAAACATCATTCCACGCAGAAATTCTTCAAAGTATCAAGTCTTACCACATTCCACCATTCTGCCACGTTCCATCAATCTCTCTAAGACGCTGATCTCGCGATCAAAAACTTCAGTTACTCAGTAAATTATACAGACGTACAGAATCAAGTATCATTTATCATTAACCGAGGAAAGCATGCGCATACTTTTCTATTATTTAGCGGTGTGGTAAGAATAATTGAAATTTTCATTCCAAGGATGATGGATATTTAATGGGGACTAATTTGGTGCTATGTGGGATAAATTTCGACTGTTTTGAATCGATTTGGAGGAATCCGAGGCCGATTTGGGCCGATGTGGACAGTTTGGATTGGTTTGGAACGGTTCTGATCGATTTCGATTGACTTAGACTGATTTGCACTAGTCCAGGATCGATTTGGACTGATCTGGACCGATTAGATTTGATTTAAATCGATTTGAATTAATGTAGGACCGTTTTTGGCCGATTTGGAGTGATTCAAGGTCGATTTGGGTCGATCCTAGTCGACTTCGATCGACTTACTAATTTGGACTAGTCTTGGATCGATGTGGACTGATTTAGATCGATTTGGATTAATATAGGGTTAATTTCGGCCGATGTGAACTAACTCAAGTTCGATTTGAATCGATTTAAATCGTCTTGGACCGACTAGATCTGCTTTGAGATTTGTCTGATCGGTCTAGATCGGTTCAGATGGATCTAAATCAGCTCGAATCGACCCATATTAATTCAAATCGGTCCAAATCGACTCTTACAAGTACAAATCGACCCACATCGGTCCAAACTCATCCAAATAGCTCCAAAACAAATTTCCAAATATCCAAATTCTCAAGTTTCTTCATCTACAATCTGCATGGGTCATCTTCAACATAATCATGAAAAATGCAATATAAAAAATTCCTACTAACATACAATGAATTCCTAACTCCTCACTATTCCTACTTCCACATTATGAATATCCAAACATGAGTGATATAACAATTTATTATTAACATTGTACAAGAGAGTTGCCATACAAATAATACTACTTAGAATTACAAAATCGTTCCCAAAATCGTGGATTAAAATATCTAATAAAAGTTTCCCGAATATGGTAAAAAATGTATCGTCCTTGCGAAATGGAGCGACGCGTAATCGTATCGGAATTACGCAAAACCGAATAATGGCGGACGCGGTTATAAACGTAATATTGATCGATGGTGTATAGCCAGATACGGCGTAATCTTATTTCGATTCTCTCGCAGGAGTCTCGCAACGGATGCAATCGATTCACCGGCAGTCATTTTTACGCTCGCTTGAGCTTTACGATCTCTGGACGTCCTTGCGTTCTGTCGCTCGTTAGACAGATCCTTGCCATCGAATTAGAAAGTTCGACTACGCCTTTTTCGCGTTTGTCGCCGACATTTTCTACATATTTCTCGGCAATGCTATGCGGAAGAACTGGCCGAATAAGTGTTTACACGATTCAAGGTGTTGACGAAGAAACTTGGTAGTAATTTAGGATTTAGGTCGTCGATTTGTGAATTTCTTCTTCTGCGATCATGCGTGAAAGGTACTTCATTTTCTACGATGATTTTGAGGTTAATTGTGTTTGAGCGTAATTATTGAACGAGTTAAATGCACTTAGTCTTTTAAGTATTAAACAAAGTACAATTATAGACAAGTACAACAACGTGTCACATGACGCACCCTACAGCTGGAATGTGATAAACCAGACTCGTATTTTCATAACAAGTGAATTTTTATTTCAATTTTAATTGTAGTCTGTATAATCAAGGATGGCTGAAAGCAAAACGTGCTTAACATTTTAACTTTCTTTAGTTGCTTATCGTTGTAGTAATAATTAGGTTTGCATGACGCAACTGTCTAGAAAATTATATGTTCAGGGGTTCGGTAGATTAAATATAATTAAGCCGAGTAAGTTATTATACATATAATTAAATGAAGTACAATTATATTAAGCTGAGTAAATTATTGTACATATTTTCCAGCACATTCAATGTATTATAATTTTATATATCTTTCGGCTCACGTAGCAGTAAACAATATTATGGACGTGTGACTTATGTCACACATATATTACGGATCTAGTTCATTATATGGAACGAACGGGTTAGTATGTCGTGCACAGAATGAATATTCGTTCGACTCGACACTTGGTCACGAATTCTACAAGTCGTACAACCTCGATATTTCGTTTGACGAGGTATCTTCTACAAGAATCAATGATTATCTTAATTAAAACTGTGTTTATCAGAAATCTTACTGCAAATCAATTTTTTCTTTTCCACATAAAACAAGTAATCTACAAGTACAATTTTCGCGTCAGATGACACGTGTTTTATTAACTGTCCAGATAAATGTCTTCGATAAGTGAATCGTTAATCGAAGCGTGATTTATTAAAATTAAGGTGGTATGATACACTCGTCATTCAATTTAATTACACGTTTCGTAATTTAAAAAAAATTAAATATGCGCAATTCACTCTTGATATCACGTAGCTGGCGATTTTAGACGCTTACTACGAAATACCTCGTGGTGTCTTTATTAATATACTATACTTGTCCATTTTACATCTACAACTAAATATGATATTTTCTGAAAATCTGCAAAGTACTCTTTTGCAGTGAACCGGTAAGTCATATTTTCACTGGGCACAGAAATTATCCGATTTCCATTCGCCGTTTACCGTCCGAAGGATGACAGTTTGGTTATTATAAAAAGTAAACAACGAGATGATCCGCAGCAGGCACGAAAGTCCGCGGGCTATCATTAAGTCCGAGAGGCGTATCATCAAAACGTGCTCGCGTATCGTGCAATTGTCATTCGTCTAAACAAAGGTTTCTCCGTGGTGTTTTTAATTTTCCCCCGTGTCCAAGTCGCGGAACGTTGTTGGACCGACGTCAGCCGTTCAATTTCGCGGTCCACGAGCGTGACGCCCGGATGCAAAGGCAGCGCAAACGAGCCGAGGGAAAAAGGCGAGAAGAAAGATGAAAGGCGGGGAAAGGGAGGGTAATTTCTCCGGTGGAATCTCGGCGAGGGAATTCGAGAATCGGACAGCATCGACACGAATACCCGAGACGATCCTCGATCGCAGACATCGCATCGGAGAGAAGCGTTTTCGTTCCTCGTGAATGTAGGTCCTCGGGTCGCCACCTATAATACGAACCTCCCACTTCGAGCGTCGTCCCACTATCCTCCTGTACAGCTTCCTTCAAGTACCGTGCTCGTTTCTTCGTCGAGTTCATTCCACGCCAACTGGACAACAGGTGAACCACCACCTTATTCGGAAACGACCGGGTTCGCTTACGTACGCTTCGAGCAACTTCGCAGTTCAGATCCGTTTACCATCACACTTTCGGAAATTATTTTCTGGAAAATTATCGGACTTGGTTATTACATTTTTGATGTTTCGAACATTTTTAATGTTTTCATGTACAAATTTTTTAATGTATGTATTGTGTAGCCTGTTACATGTAATTTATAATTTTTATATTTTTTAATGTATATACTGTATACCTTGTTAGATTCAATTTATGAATTTTATATTTTTTAATGTATATATTGTATAGCTAGTTAGGTCTAATTTATAAATTTAGTATTTTTGGAACTCTTCAATTTTCAAAATATAAAATTTCGATGTATAAAATATAAAATTTTCAAGTTTCCATATTTGAACATTTTCGTATTCCTGAATCCCTGAATCTCTAAATTTATGACTATCAAAATCACTAAGTCCTAAGTCTCCAAATTTCTTAATTCCCAAACCATTAAATTCCTGAATCCCTTAATTTCGAGTCCCTAATTTCTGGAGCTTCGAATTTTATAATTCATGAACTAGCAAATTCTCAAATTTGTAAATTTCCACATCTCAAAATATCCAAATTCTGAGTCCCTAAATCCCTAAATTAATTAAGTCCCTAACTTCTAAATTCCTGTATCCCTAAATTCCTGAATCCCTTAATTTCGAGTCCCTAATTTCTGGAGCTTCGAATTTTATAATTCATGAACTCAGAAATTCTCAAATTTGTAAATTTCCACATCTCAAAATATCCAAATTCCGAATCCCTAAATCCCTAGATCCCTTAATTCCCTAACCTTTAAATCCCTGTATCCCTAAATTCCTAAATTCCCAAATCTCTAAATCTATAAATCCCTAAATCCCTAAATTCCTAAATCATTAAATCCCTAAATCCCTAATTTTCTAATTCCCTAGTTCCCCAATTCCCTAATTCCCTAATTCCCTAATCCCCTAATTCTCTAATTCCCTAATTCCCTAGTTCCCTAATTCCCTAATTCCCAAATTCCCTAATTCCCCAAATTAAAAAATTTCCAAATTTTTAGCACGTGTCATTTATTAATAATAATAACAAGTATGAATACCGTGCGTCGCCGACTTTCCGGACGAATCAATGATACCTGATGTTTCAACTTTTATCCCGTAATCCTGATTTTCATATTTCTGCATGATGCATACTTTGATGCAACCGTCAAAGTGTTAACATTTTCACATACGTCCACTTTCTCACAACGTTTGACGCAATGGAATGTTTAGTTAGTCATCGAATCGGCTAAGAAACATTTTACTCGAAACTTTCAAGCATCGAAAGGGACATCTCGTCGATGTTTCGTGTTCTCAGACGATCATTTCGCATACATTAATTTTCTCCTCGGGAGAAAAGTAAATCGAAGACCCGTTATTTTTGAAAGTAATTTTTTGCGATTCCTCGAAACGAAGAGAGTGACCAGATTCCTTCGTTTCATTACCATATCTAACCTAATATATTCTAACGCGTCTCGCGTCCTAATTTACCGCGATTAATCATAATTGACCGTTCCAAACAACCGAGAACTGAAATGAAGACGATAACGCGCAATTTGTCGAATTTCAATCGGAACCGTGTTCGATAGAATTGAAAAGCAATTACCGTTCTATCAAAAATTCGATGTAGGCCATTTATCTCGATCATAAATCAAGTTTCTAACATTTCAATCCGTGCCAGGAATATTTCCGTGACGATTCGATGCAATTTACCGTGAATTTACAGTTTGATGTACGGTTGTTGCCGCGGATACCGCGGGGTTTCAAATATTTTTCGATTAATGAAACGGTGGCTTGATGGACGGATTAACTGAAATATAACAGCTGCGGCGACGTCATTGGTAGTCTCGCTAGAATTACCACGTAACGGGTGACCATGCAGTACAGTTCGAAAGTAGCAATACAGGAACTACCACAAAGTATAATCACCATGAGACAGACGAGGAAAAAGAACGGCCGAGCCGGCTCCCTACAGGAATTAATCGAACAACTTTCTTTATGAATATTTGCCGCGATATCTTTCCACGCTGTGTTTCGATCTGTAACGAAGATATTTCCTGCCGACGAGACACCGAAACTGAAATTCCTTCGTCTTTTATTAGACGGAGAAATTTTAGCTAATTGGCAATTGTAGAACAACAGTGTGGTCATATTTCTGGGGTAAAATTTTCGACTTTAATAGGAAGTTTTCGTCTTGGATTGTAAATAAATAAATATAAGATTGACACTTTACGGTACTCCATAATTTACCTACATTTTTTAATATGATCGATCTTTCAGGTCTGTATTTCAAGAATTTTTGGTTTATAAGTTAATATTGAACTCTGTAAATTTTCATTTTCTTTATAAATTAACAAATGTTCAAGTTTGTTGTAAGATCGTTTCAAATTTATAAAATTAAGTATTCTTCAAATTGGAGGAATTTAAAATCCCCAAATTTTCAAATCCCTAGATCTCCAAATTCCAAAGCTTAAAAATCCCTAGATCTCCCAATTTCAAGGATAAAAAAATCCCTAGACCTCCAAATTTCAGGACCCTAAAATCCCTAAATCCTCAAATCTCCAGATCTTCAAATCCCAAAATCCCCGGATTCTCAAATTCTGAAGTCCCTAAATTTTCTACTCAAAAATTTCCAAATTTCCAAATCCCAAAATTGCAAATTTGCAAATACCACAAACTTCCAAATCCCTAGACCTCAATATCCTTAAATTTCAAACTCCCAAAGTTCCTAAATCTCTAAGCCTTCTCGGTCCTAACATTCCCTTTCTAAATCCCAAAATCCACAATTTTCAAGAACTCCAGATCTTCAAACCCAATGCCCTGTACCTACAGTTCTCCATCCCCCTTTCCATAACCCTCCCTACACCCTTTCCCAGCTTCCACACTCCACCAGGAGTGGAGAACAACTAGAACCCCATCCAGGGCCATATACCGAGAGTCCACCTCTCACAAAGTTGAAATCTACCCCGTGCGCGCATCTTCCGCAGGTAAAAAACGACGAAGATCGATAACTCCGCAAGGCCGCGTGTGTCGGCGATAAGTTCCCTCTCGCAATTACAATGGCAATAAAGACAGCGTACGAATAGGAACAGACCGACGCGTCTGGCAAACGGGCCCATTCTCCAGAAGAAGGAAATGAGGTAAACAAGCGCGAAAGACAAAGAGAGTGGGACCGAAGGGATCAAGGTGGGGGCGAGTAGCGATAGAAGAGGGGCCTTAGCTGCTCTCCTCTCGCTCTCTCTCTCTCTCTCTGTGGATACACCTTTCTCCGGTTCCCCAACAGCCGGCGGCGGGCCTTGCTTCCCCTTCAGTCCTCACCGGGACACAGACAAAGTTACGCACCCGGAGAAAGGTCAATCGGTCGGCTGCTCAGCTCGTCGAGTACCGTAGCTCTCGTTAACCGCACTCTGTCTGGTGACCAGGTGGATAATATCGTTCGTCCTAACTCCTGGACAATCGACAAAAAAATAGTCCACCCTTTTGCTCGTCGTTCGTTTGCTATTTCGCGCCTGAAACGCGTCGCGCACGGAGGTGATAAACGGCTCGCGTTAAGTGCACACGTTCCACGGGTTCTTACTTTTTATTTTGGTGCCGATGTAACGGGCTACGTATCCATCCGGGACCAACTTTTACATGAGAGCGCAACACGTAGCCTGGTAATTTCGTGGGACTCACGAAGCAGATGGCAGAAGACATGTGGAGGCTTTGGTTCACCAAATTGCTACTCCTGGCGGTACTATTGCTCGCCGGCGATGTGGAAACGCGATCCCAGGGTGAGTACACTTGTTTACTTCGTATGCGTACAGATTTGGACCTTTGGTCCGGTTGGAAACCTTCAGCAATTTGATGGATAGGGAGGGTAGATTAGTATGTCTGTAACATTTCGATTGTTAGAAGCAGGGATCGTTTGCTGGTGTAGGATGCAAATTTGGTGTCCTTAATGTTGGGATGTTCTAATTGGTACTTTTGATCCAACGCATGAAAAAATACGCATGAAGGATATAACAAGTGAGAAACACAGCGTGTGCGAAATACGTGAGAATATCACGCGTGGAGATACGGCGCGCGAAGATATAACGCGTGGAGATAGAGGGTGCGAGAATTACAACGCATGAGAAATGCAATGTGTAAGAAATATAATTCGTGAGAATATTACGCGTGAAGATATAACGCGTGAAAATATAATGCGTGGACATATAGAGCGAGAGAATTACAACGCACTAAAAATACAACGCGTGAAAATACGGCGCGGGAAGACGCAACGCGTGGAGTTACAGCGCGAGAATTAAAACACATGAGAAATACAGTGCGTGAGAAGTAGAACGCGTGAGTATACTACGCGTGAAAATACAACTCGTAGAGATACAACGTAAAATACAATGTATCGAGATGCAACACGTGAAAATACAACGACGATAGAAGTATAATACGTGTAAAAACAGCATGTGTAAATATCACGCAGGTAAATATAAGGTACTATAGTACCAACGCATGCCGATATAACGCGTGGCTATATAACACGAAATACGTGCTACAAACGCTCGAGGTAACGTTATTCAAAATTGAATTGTTCCTCAATTAACGACAAACTCTTTACCAACGAACACGAGTGCTTCGTGTACAGCTAGTTAACTGAACGCGTTTTAATCGCAGGAAAACAGTTGCACACTTAGAACGCGACACGAACAATCGCTGCGAAGCATCGAGAGAGTCCTCGTAAAAGTGGATGTCCTATTAATGGAAAACAACCGCGTTATCTCGTGTTCGTAGACACGGAAGGAACAGCTGTTCAAATGGTAGCTAAACCAGCTTCCTATTCATCGTCGGGAATTAACGCGCTGTAATCACGCCAAAACCGAAACTACCCGTCGCGAAACCCTTCCTGCATTCGCGAATTGCACAACGCGTTCCGCGACAAGTCTTTTCTCCCTTCTCGAGGCTACCAATTAGAAAGTGTTTAACGCGTTTCCAGTCGGTTGCTGGCTAACCTGATGCAAATGTCGTTTGCACAACAGCCACGGACAACTCTCTTGCCTGACGGAGACTTGAATGCCCGAAGCGCCATGTGCGTCAGTCGACATTCTTTCTCTGCTGCGAAAAAACACTTTTCGGTGATAAAAAAATATGGCCTGCTGCTATGTCGCTGACAATTTTGAATATGTACATAATTTTAGATACGTATGATTCGTTTTTTAAAAATTCACACATTTCTTGATTCATGAGGTACTTTTATTTAGCACTAGGTTTAAGTTCGATGTGCGGTCGCTCTTAGATTAAAAATATAGGTAACGATATATAAGGGATGAATAAAGTGATTTATATAATTGTTCTTCGTTCCAACAAAAATTAATATTTCGACCAGAGCAGTTTAACTTCTGTAATTTACAATAAGATGCGTCATTTTAAAGTGTTCTATAAAAATAGTGTTAAAATATAGTATCGTGTTTAGGTTGTATAATATGTTCGTGATATGTTTGTAATTTTTAGGGTGTTATACGTGACGTATAAACATAGTGAACTAGTGGTAATTAATAAAGGAGAAATAACTTCAAAAGAATTTATTTATCTTTTTAACTAGATGGTTCTAGAGTTGTTACTCGAGAATATAATTTTGAATATAAATATCAAGGTATTTGTTAAACCAACTAAATATCGAACAAAGTACCATGCATAGCCATAAACGCGAAAGTACAAGATCGGGGTTTTCGTTTCGCCGCCGTAAGCCTCGAGTCATCGTTCGCTCCGGCATTAATTGAGGAATTATGTGCCGGCGAATGATTACATGCATGTTTAATAAAGACGCTCCGTTCTACGAAGACTCGACCGCGAAATGAAACATTCATGAAGCGAGTAAAGAAAGAAAAAGAGAGGAACCCGCGTATTTACTCGTCTCGTTAAAAAAAAAAATCGTCTCCGGTCTGCTAATTCTTCCCTTAACAATATTTCTCTGCAACGACTCGCTTCTGTTTATTTTCGTCGATCATGTGGGTCAGAGGAATTTACGCGACGTATTGTTACGTCGCGCACACCGTTACGCGATCTCGCAACAGCCGCTATTATCTCGTTAATGTATTCGTAGCCGTTAATGTTAATTCCATTGAATCCGATGCAACGTGTACCTCAAATTTACCTTCATTCAATAATTCCCCTATGCTGCATCGAGCAGCTATCAATTTCGATCTGGCGCTCGTTCGCGTCTACTTTCTCACGGGTATGATCAGATATACGTAGACCGTAGACGTTTTGTGTGAATACGTATCAATACGGTAGAAGTTCGTTTGTCTGAACGATATTTTCCTCGATCAATGAATTTGTTACATTGGGCACGTTTTATCGTGGAAACCATCGTGCGTGTATCGTCAATCGTTACTCCAGTTACCTACATGTTGTGTTTGGTAGGGTTGGGTAAAGTTGTTCTTCTGTAGCTTTTTATTGATAGTTCCTAGATACTCTTAGGGGAAATTATTTCTGGTCTTCTAAAATTTTGGGACTTAGGAATTTGGGAATTTTGAGACTAGGGAATTTTGGAATCGGGGCATTTTGTAACTAGGAAATTTTGGAATTGGGGATTTTTGGAACTGGGGAATTTTGTAATTGGGAGATTTCTAAACTGGGGAATTTTGGAATTGGGGAATTATGAAATCGGGGAATTAGGGAATTTGGGGATGGGGAAATTTAGGAATTTGGATATTTAGGGATTGGGAAATTTAGGAATTGGAAAATTTAGGAATTTGGAAATTTAGGGATTGGGGAATTTAGGGATTGGGGAATTTTGGGATTGGGAAATTTAGGAATTTGGAAATTTAGGGATTGGGGAATTTAGGGATTGGGGAATTGGGGAATTTGGAAATTTAGGGATTGGGAAATTTAGGAACTGAAAAATTTGGGAATTGGGAAATTTGAGAATGGAAATTTCGGAATTTTTGAGTTAGAAATCTAGGCGTCTGGGGATCCACAGATTTGTGGCTGTAGAAAATTTCCTATCTAGAGATTTGGGGATCTAGGGATATCAGATCTACTAATTTTGGATATAGGAACTTTGGGTACTTGGAAAATGGAACATATTGGCATTTGGAGGTCTAGGAGTATGGGGATCTAGGGAATTTTTTATTTAGATATTCGTAGAACTAGAGATTTGAGGATACAGAGGTTTTTGGACCTAGGAATTTGGGAAGCTAAGCAACTTTTATGTGAAAATTTGAAGATCTGCAGACTTTTGCACCTAAAAATTTTGGAATGGTGAAAATTTTGATGAAGACTTTCGAATATCCAGGGAATTTTTGATACAGAGATTCAAGAATCTAGAAACTCGTCGACCGAAGGATTCGAATATCTAGGGAATTTTTCATACAGAAACGCGAGGACCAAATCGGCAACCAAAAATGAAACAATTTTTAAATTCGTATTCCCTCCTTCGAAAACTGAAAAATCCACAAATTCAGAAATAAAAAAATAAAAAAAATAAAAATTGTCGAGTTGACGTACGTATCGGAAAACAGTGACAGGGAGTACAAGACGAAGTTTAGTAGCGAGGAACGTATCGACGAAAAATATCCGCGACAGTATTCGGAGAGGAGGCGTCGAATACGCGGCGGAAAACAAACTGCGTTTCCGATAAGATCGCGGTAAAGACGCAGAAGACGTTTTGCAAGCCGCACACGGTCCGTTTGCGGGCATCTATCGTGCATAGGGCCGGCGATACGATCGTATATTACGCATTCACCAGCCGTAGACGACTCTTTCACCGAGAAGACGAACGAGCCTCGCCGGCTGGCTGGAATCGAGGCTCCGTTTACACGAGATCCTTGCGAACGACGATCTCTCCTGTTTTGCCATGGTGAATGGAACACCGGAGGTAATGTCCGCAAGGCCAACCGGCGCCGACAAAAATACCTGGAATAATGCAACCGCCTCTGTTCCGCGCGCGAACCTCGTTTCCCTGTTTAGCCGTCTCTTTTCCTCGCGTTTCGCCGTGCTCGATCAATCTGGAAGTCGCATCCTGGACACCGTCGTGTTTCGACATCGATCGAATTTCAATCTCAGCCTCGAGTAGATTCCACTATTTTTTTTTTACGTGGGGGAAATCTTCCCTCATCACCCTTGAAGGAGGGCGCGGGGTTATGCCGGATTTGTACTGGCTAAAACCCCCATGGTGGTCCTCCCAAGACGCATTGGGGGTCCCAGGAACTCTTGCAGAACACAACTGGGGAGATTCCACTGTTTGGGGTCTTTGATGGTTATCTGAGAATTTAGGAATAAGGGAAGAGCGGTGGTTTTGGAACGAGATGGACTTTTTTGAAATAGGATAAGAATTTTAGTCGGTGTGTTTGGATACTTGAATATCAATGCAATTTGGATTATCTGTACAGTTGGTGCACTTGAATACTTGGATACTTGAGAATTTTTTAAGATTTTTAGTGACAAGTAGATTTTGGTACTGTTTCTGAATAAGTTAGATACTTTGCATATCTGGTGCACTTGAGCACTTGAATGTCAGTGCATTTTGGATTATCTGTACAGTTGGTGCACTTGAATACTTGGATACTTGAGAATTTTTTAAGATTTTTAGTGACAAGTAGATTTTGGTACTGTTTCTGAATAAGTTAGATACTTTGCATATCTGGTGCACTTGAGCACTTGAATGTCAGTGCATTTTGGATTATTTGTACAGTTGGTGCACTTGAATACTTGGATACTTGAGAATTTTGGAAGATGTTTTAGTGACAAGTAGATTTTGGTACTGTTTCTGAATAATTCAGATACTTTATATATCAGGTGCACTTGAGTACTTGAATGTCAGTGCAATTTGGATTATCTGTACAGTTGGTGCACTTGAATACTTGGGAATTTTGGAAGATTTTTAGTGACAAGTAGATTTTGGTACTGTTTCTGAATAAGTTAGATACTTTGCATATCCAGTGCACTTGAGTACTTGAATATCAGTGCATTTTGGATTATCTGTACAGTTGGTGCACTTGAATACTTGGATACTTGGGAATTTTGGAAGATGTTTTAGTGACAAGTAGATTTTGGTACCTGTTTCTGAATAATTTAGATACCTTGTATATCCGGTGTTGAACACTCAAATGTCAATAGAATTTTGATTATCTGAACAATTGATACACTTGAATACCTGTATATTTGATCTTTTTTTTAGATAGTGACAAGTAGGTTTCTGTATTTGAATTTAGCTAATTCGAATATTATTAGAGCTTGGATTATAGGAGGATTTAGTGCAATTCAACACTTGGATACCTGGGTATTTTGAAATATATGAAGATATTGAAGATTTTGATCTCTGCCCTTAAATAATTTATATAATTAAAATAGAAGTATATTCGAATGTCGTTAGAACTTGAGTTACAACTATATTTGTATTCATAACGTTAAATATTTGAATATCACTGGGATTTGCATTTCAGCATTCAGTAATTCAATTACAGTAAAGTCTCGAGAACTTTCGTTTGCGTCGCATAGATGAGTTTCGCTTGCATCGAGATTAGCATAGGCCGCGAACTTGGCTGCGCGACCGCTAGGTGGCCAGTCGCGGATTCTCGTTCTCGCGATTACAACGGACCCCCGCGACTATTAATATACGATCGCGATTCGCGGGTGGAGGCAACGATTCCGCTTAGCGTATGTGGTTGCGACCCATAGCGCAAAAAGCGGGAACGTTGTCCCATTTTTGATGTTAGGGGATAGCAAGTTGGTTTCGTACCCGCACCCCTAAGTATCCCAAATTTTCTCCTCCGCTGATCCCACGTAGAGAAAGCATTCTACTGCTGACCACCGATGAAAACACCGTCCCATAACATATACCCTGCCCTACTGAATAATTCCCCACCGTGGTGACATCCCAAAGGAAGCTTCCACCCAAGTCACAGTCCCTGAATTGTCCCAGACCCAGCGTAATACACCAAACCCCTTACTGCGCCCCAAACCACTGATTGTCCCAGCCCTAGCAAATGCCCCTGGTCCCTGAATACCCCACACCCTTAAATGTCCCACACCAATTGCCCAAGACCCAGCGAAAAGTCTCAGACTCTGAATACCCCCACATCCATAAATTCCTCACACCGTTAAGTCTTTCGAGACTCAGCGGAGTGCCCTAGCCCCTAAATGCCCCATACTACTAATTGTCCGAGACCCCACATGTCTAAATGCCCCATATCCCTAAATGCCCCACACCACTAATTGTCCAAGATCTAGCGTAGAGTCTCAGACTCTGAATGCCTCACTACTAAGTTTTTCGAGGCTCAGTGGAGTGCCCTAGCCCCTAAATGCCGCACACCACTATTGTTCGAGAGCCAGCTGAGTGTCCCAGACCCCTGACTACCCCACATGTCTAAATGTCCCATACACCTGTATGTCCCACATCCCTAAATGCCCCATACCCCTGAATGTCCCCACACCACTAATTGTCCCAGATCCAATAGTGTCCCAGACCCCTGAATACCTTATACCCCTAAATACCCAATATCTCTGAATGTCCTATATCCCTAAATGTCTTATACCCCTGTATGTCCCACATTCCTAAATGCCCCATACTCCCGAATGTCCCCACACCACTAATTGTCCAACAGAGTGTTCCAGACCCTTGAATATCTCATACCTCAAAATACTCCATATCTCTGAATGTCCTATATTCCTAAATATCCCATACCCCTGAATGTCCCCACACCACTAATTGTCCCATATTCAATAGTGTCCCAGACCCCTGAATAACGTATACCCCTAAATACCACATATCTCTGAATGTCCCACATCCCTAAATGTCCCATACTCCTGAATGTCCCCACACCACTAATTGTCCAACAGAGTGTTCCAGACCCCTGAATATTTCATACCCCAAAATACCCCATATCTCTGAATGTCCTATATCCCTAAATGTCTCCACACTACTAATTGTCCCAGATCCAACAGAGTGTTCCAGACCCCTGAATACCTCATACCCCTAAATACTACATATCTCTGAATGTCCCATATCCCTGAAGGTCCCCACACCCCTAAATGTCAGATACCTCTGAATACCCCACATCCCTAAATACCCCATATCACCACAAAAATGACCACATTCAAGTATTCGAATACCTCAAAGTGTAATAACATCGTGGCTGCATTTTTCAATGTTCAAACGGTAACGTATTATCGCCGATAGCATTTAATTCATCGACAATGTTATACCGCCGTCTCATTGCCAGCATAATAATCGAATACGAGGTCCAATGACTTACAAGGAACTCCGGTTGGCGACGAGTTGGTGGAGCGACATTTTCGTGGCATTTGCGTCACACGGTTATGGCTGCCCACGTAAAAGGACACGCGAGACAGAAGTGTATCGACACAGGAATGCAATTGCAACCATAAACCTCTCGTTGATGTATCAGTGACTCAACTATCCGACTTTCTTTTCGCTATCTCTCCGATCATTCGAATTAACGAGCAAATACTAACAAGTACCAACATTCGATGATTACCGAGTGCCATCATTTCGATGACTCTGCAAGAATTAATTTCTACTCTCGTAAAAGGAAAATTATTTAGCAACAGCGGGAATTGGGGAATTCGTAATAGCAGATAAATAGAAACGACCGTTATCGGCTGTTTAATGAGAGAAAAATACGAAAGTGAGATTGAGAATCGGCACGTCAAAGTTGTAGGTCATCAAAAGGAATCGCAGGTGGGAACGATAGAGACGTGTTTCTTTTTTCACCTCTCGTTTCGGAACACGGATGGGTTCGAGTTCGTGAAATTAGGACCCTGGTCCGAGGACTCGATACGAGGGAATGCAAACTTTCATCGCCCGGGGCGCTCGGACGCCCGGGAGAGTGATCTCCACGTGTCCACTTTCTTGAACCGGCTATTCCCGTGGCACATTTTTTTATAACGAACAGACTTTACTGTCTCCCTTTTAATTATGTTAGTCATCCATGGTTCACTGTCGTTGAGACAGTTTACTATGCTTTGGTACAACGCTTCAGTTCAGATACATGATCGTTTGAGACATCAATTCCTGCACACTTACCCATTTTTCTCGTATACAAATTTTTAGATTTTTACACATCCTCTTCATAATTTATACATTTTTTCATAGATTTATAGATATTTACAAAAAATAATTCCAACAGAGATATTTTTGTTAAAATGTATATATATGTCACTTTTTACAAATCAGTTATAAAATCACTCAATTAACTGCAAGTTAATTCTTAATTACATATGATCGAATAACGAATCAGACGAATCAATTAAATTGCAGACATACGTAGTTCAATTAAATGGAAAAACTCCGCTCGAATAAAAAATTGACACAGCTCAATTAAATAGAAAATTTGTTTGAACTCGATGAAATAAAATCCAAGTTCAATTAAATTGCAAATCTACCCAATTAAATTGCAAATGCAACGAACAGTTTGGTCGCGACACTTGCGATTATGAATCAACACCATTTTCACCTTTTTTTTACGTAATCAAAGGTGAAGAATCGTCGATAATGAAATAGTGATGCGGAAAAAACGATTAACGTCACAGTATGAACGCAAATAAGGACGCTGGGTCACAATGACCGTGACCTGGCACGTCCCTTTCCAATTCTTGTCTCGTCCTTGATCAAGACTGAAAAATCAGCGATTGCAGCTGCTTGAATGTATACACATGGTATATACAGGTATATGTGCTAGTTGTACGCATTTAAACGCGTCCAGCGTTTCAATTCGTTCGATGGCCTTCCAGTAGTCGTCGGCCTTTCATTCCTCGTTTCTAATAGAACGGTGCTGCTGAGACATTCGAGTGTTCTAGTAATAGAATACACCAAAATTTGGATACACGAGTATTCGAATAGTTTAGTATTCGAAAATTACAAGATTCGAATATTTAAATATTTGCGGATTCGGATATTTCAAAATTTAAGTGTTCAAATGATTAAATATTAGAGAATTCTAATACCGAAAAATTGTGCTATTCAGGTATTCAAATATTTAAGTATTTAAACACCAAAGAATTCCAATATTCATGTATTTAAATATTGAAAGTTCGAATATCCAGGTATTCAAGTATTTAAATATTCAAATATTCGAGTATTCATTCATGCAAAAATTCAAATATTCGAGTATTCGAAACTTCGATCATTCAAAAATTCCATAAACACCGAATGCAAACATTCAATACACAAATTTTGACGGCGATTTGTTTTATAACCTTAATTGGATCGTGCGGAGAACTCGTGCAAGGCGGACATCATGATGATTGGGAGAAAACGGGGCTACGTGATATTTCGTCGCGGTTTCACTTCGATCGGTTACGAGACATTTACAACTCGCTTCTTAACTTTCAATTAGTCGGAATTTACCTTGTCTCGAGCCCTCAAAACATTGATATATTATCTATCAATTTAAAATGAAATTGATACAATATTTGTTCTATGTATTACTGAGTGTATCATAAAAGTTGTACTACACTTTTTGAAATGTTACAGTGAACATTGTACTACATTTCATGAAGTACTATGTGTATATTGCACATTGTACTACACTTCTCGGAGTAGTATAGTGAACATTGTTCTACAACTTTCTCAAGTAGTATATTGAACATTGAACATTGTTCCACAACTTCTGCAGAACACTTCAGACAGAATCAAGGTAAATGTTCAATGTAGTACTTCGAGAAGTGTACTGTAACTTCTGTAGAACACTGTGCTACCACTTTCTCAAGTACTAAATTGAACTTTGAACATTGAACATTATTCCACAACTTCTGCAGAACACTTAAGACAGAATCAAGGTAAATGTTCAATGTAGTACTTCGAGAAGTGTACTATAACTTCTGCAGAACACTTTTTGAAGTACTATATTGAACATTGTGCTGTACATTTTGAACTACTACATTGAACATCCTACTACACTTCTGGAAGTACTATAATGAACATTGTACTATACATCTTGAACTACTACATTGAACATCGTACTACACTTCTGGAAGTACTCTACTGAACATTGTACTATACATCTTGAACTATTGCATTGAACATCGTACTACACTTCTGGAGGTACTATAATGAACATTGTACTATACCTCTTGAACTACTATATTGAACATTCTACTACATTTCTTGAACTACTACATTGAACATCTTACTACACTTCTGGAAGTACTATAATGAACATTGTACTATACATCTTGAACTATTGCATTGAACATCGTACTACACTTCTTGAAGTACTATAATGAACATTGTACTATAGATCTTGAACTACTACATTGAACATCGTACTACACTTCTTGAACTACTCTACTGAACATTGCACTATACATCTTGAACTACTACATTGAACATCGTACTACCCTTCTGGAAGTACTATAATGAACATTGTACTATACATCTTGAACTATCGCATTGAACATCCTACTACATTTCTGGAACTATTATATTGAACATTGCACTATACATCTTGAACTACTACATTGAACATCGTACTACCCTTCTGGAAGTACTATAATGAACATTGTACTATACATCTTGAACTATCGCATTGAACATCCTACTACATTTCTGGAACTATTATATTGAACATTGCACTATACATCTTGAACTACTATATTGAACATCATACATACACTTCTGGAAGGACTATAATGAACATTGTACTATACATCTTGAACTACTACATTGAACATCGTACTACACTTCTTGAACTACTCTACTGAACATTGCACTATACATCTTGAACTACTACATTGAACATCGTACTACCCTTCTGGAAGTACTATAATGAACATTGTACTATACATCTTGAACTACTATATTGAACATTCTACTACATTTCTTGAACTACTACATTGAACATCTTACTACACTTCTGGAAGTACTATAATGAACATTGTACTATACATCTTGAACTATCGCATTGAACATCCTACTACATTTCTTGAACTATTATATTGAACATTGCACTATACATCTTGAACTACTATATTGAACATCATACATACACTTCTGGAAGGACTATAATGAACATTGTACTATACATCTTGAACTACTACATTGAACATCGTACTATACTTCTTGATGTACTATATTGAACATTGTCCTACAACTTCTCAAGTAGTGAATTGAACATTGAACCTCATCCTACAACTTCTCAAGTAGTGAATTGAACATTGAACCACATCCTACAACTTTTCAAGTAGTAAATTGAACCTTGTCCTACAACTTCTCAAGTATTAAATTGAACCTTGAACCTTGTCCTGCAACTTCTCAAATACTAAATTGAACATTCAACATTGAACATTGTCTTACAACTTCTGCATTACAGTTCTCGAACTGCAAGTGTACCACTTCTGGACCCGATCGAGACCAAAATGGCGGTCGCTACGGGTAATATAAAATCGTTCGTAAGTTTCCGCTTCCGCGTTCGTCTCGCGTGCGATCGTTCATAAACCCGCACTTTCGTTGCTTCGAGCGGAGATTCAGAGCGATCCAAGGAGGAAACGCGACGGAATGTCAGGTTGACAGATCGCACGCGATCGTAGTTTAACGGATCCCGTTCGTACGTGTCGCGTGTTCTAAACCGTATAAAGCCTCCCCGACGGTTCCAGCGTAATAACGTAGTACGCCTCAGGATCGAAGCCCCGGATTGGTTTCTCTTGTCCGATCGGTGACCCAGATTTTTGCATAATCTTATGCAACCGTGTTAACAAAAGGCCTTCCTAACGGCTCGTTACGTGACATCACTGGCAAACCTTTTGCTTCCTCGTTTTCTGAATGGTGCCGATAGTGGCACACTGCTCGTCCGGCCGCTGGAATTCAAGTTCACCTGCTGAACGATTAAGGACATACTGACCGAATAAACCTTCCTTCTTTTAACCTACTTCTCGCAAAAGTTTCGGGCGGCTCGAATGAAAGCCCCTATTGATATATCGAACCCCTAATTTCATTCGATATTATCGATAATATAGTAATTAAAGAAAGATTTTGTTCTTTTAGGATTTCTGAATAAATTTTCTTTTTATACGTTTCTTTTATAGAATTTTAGAATCGTGTTCTTTATGCAAAATGTGTCGGAGAATTTCTGTGTAAACAGAAATATATATTTCTGTCAGGAATGAAGCGGATTTAAATTCCTTTCGAAATAAAGAACTTGTAACCTTGTACAGAGGAACTAGTAACATTGAAAAGAAGAGGTAGTAACCTTGTAAAGAACATTTAACCTTGTGAAGAAGAACTAGCAAGTTTGTAAAGAACTTGGTACCTTCTGAAGAAGAACTAGTGACCTTGTAAAGAACATTTAATCTTGTGAAGAAGAACTAGTAACATTGTAAAGAACGTTTAATCTTATAAAGAAGATCTGGTAACATTGTAAAGAACTTGGAACCTTGTGGAGAAGAACTAGTAACTTTGTAAAGAACTTGGAACCTTGTGAAGAAGAACTAGTGACCTTGTAAAGAACATTTAACTTTGTGAAGAAGAACTAGCAAGTTTGTAAAGAACTTGGAACCTTGTGAAGAAGAACTAGTAACTTTGTAAAGAACATTTAACCTTGCGAAGAAGAACTAGTAACATTGTAAAGAACGTTTAATCTTATAAAGAAGATCTGGTAACATTGTAAAGAACTTGGAACCTTGTGGAGAAGAACTAGTAACTTTGTAAAGAACTTGGAACCTTGTGAAGAAGAACTAGTGACCTTGTAAAGAACATTTAACTTTGTGAAGAAGAACTAGCAACTTTGTAAAGAACTTGGAACCTTGTGAAGAAGAACTAGTAACTTTGTAAAGAACATTTAACCTTGCGAAGAAGATCTAGTAACTTTGTAAAGAACTTGGAACCTTGTGAAGAAGAACTAGTGACCTTGTAAAGAACATTTAACTTTGTGAAGAAGAACTAGCAACTTTGTAAAGAACTTGGTACCTTCTGAAGAAGAACTAGTGACCTTGTAAAGAACATTTAACCTTGCGAAGAAGATCTAGTAACTTTATAAAGAAATTGAAACCTTGTGAAGAACTAGTAACCTTATAAAGAACTTGGAACCTTGTGAAGAAGAACTAGTAACTTTGTAAAGAACATTTAACCTTGCGAAGAAGATCTAGTAACTTTGTAAAGAACTTGGAACCTTGTGAAGAAGAACTAGTGACCTTGCAAAGAACATTTAACTTTGTGAAGGAGAACTAGCAACTTTGTAAAGAACTTGGTACCTTCTGAAGAAGAACTAGTGATCTTGTAAAGAACATTTAACCTTGCGAAGAAGATCTAGTAACTTTATAAAGAAATTGAAACCTTGTGAAGAACTAGTAACCTTATAAAGAACTTGGAACCTTGTGAAGAAGAATTAGTAACTTTGTAAAGAACATTTAACCTTGCGAAGAAGAACTAGTAACATTGTAAAGAACATTTAACTTTGTGAAGAAGAACCAGTAACTTTGTAAAGAAGTTGAAACCTTGTGAACTAGTAACAATGTAAAGAAGAACTAGTATCATAAAGAACTAGTATCATAAAGAACTAGTAACCTCATAAAGATTTAACCTTGTAAAGAATTCGTAACCTTGTGAAGAAGAGTTAGTAACCTTGCAAAGAACTTGTGACCTTGTAAAGAACTACATATACGAGAGTTCTCTATACACAAAGTGAAACGGTTTATTACCGAAAATTCGATATCCTGAACCGTCCGTTCTTGCCAGAATTCGAAAACTCGTTTCACCGATCGATCGCAACAAAAGAGATCGAATTTCTTCTGCCGGTGAAAGTTTCTCGTTTCTTGGTGCTCGCACACAAACCCGGTTGAAAACGGCAACCTTCGTTATGAACTTGCGAATAAGGACGAAAGACACGAAAGAATTGGAAATGGGGGAAAAAGGAGAGTACTCTTTTATCTTTTGAGCTATGAACTTTATTTAACCCCTTGCACTATTTTGACGAGTCTGACTCGTGACGCACTGGTACTTCAGTTGGGATCAATTTTACTCGAATTTTGAAAATTCTTCAATTTGGAGTACCAGTCCAATTATAATTTGCATAGGCAACGATTGCATGATACCATGTTGTCATAACATTTCAACATTCTTTATCTGTTTCAATATTGCAGCTGTGTTTAGTTAGTTCTGACTGACGCACCTGACAAATCGGTCATAGTGCAAGGGGTTAAGAGTCGGAAGGACGTCTTGACTCTTGCAATACTCTTTGAGAAGCGACGCTCAGATCTCAAAAGAGGAAATCTGCCTAATAGACAATGGACAGTATTTTTCATTAGATTCTTTGCTAATAATAATCCTTTACCAAGATTCAGTTTTGTTAATAATGATCTATTACCAAATGACTAGGACCTCAAATTATTAAAATTGCAAATTCTCGACTCTGCAAATCCACAAATTCCCAAATTTCCAACACCAATAGACAGCAGACAGTATTTTTTATCAGATTCTTTGCTAATAATAATCCTTTGCCAAGAATCAGTTTTGCTAACAATAATCCATTACCAAATGACTAGGATCTCAAATTATTAAACTTGCAAATTCTTGACTCTGCAAATCCACAAATTCCCAAATTTCCAAATTTCCAAAAGCAATAGACAGCAGACAGTATTTTTCATCAGATTCTTTGCTAATAATAATCCATTACCAAATGACTAGGATCTCAAATTATTCAACTTGCAAATTCTCGACTCTGCAAATCCACAAATTCCCAAATTTCCAACACCAACAGACAGCAGACAGTATTTTTCATCAGATTCTTTGCTAATAATAATCCTTTGCCCAGATTCAGTTTTGCTAACAATAATTCATTATCAAATGACTAGGATCTCAAATTATTAAACTTGCAAATTCTTGTTTTTACAAATCCACAAATTCCCAAATTTCCAAAAGCAACAGACAATATTTTTCTTTAAATTCAGTTTTGCTAATCCGTTTACAATACTGCCAGATCTGCAACAATAGTTACCTAACCGTATTGTGAAATTGAATGATAGGAAACCAGAGAATTCCTGCGTCACGGGATTCCTGCGAACAGCTTGAATTTCTTTCTTACGCTAGTACTTTCTCCGGCGATCGGTAAAAGAATCTCGTGCCTTTACGGTTTGTTTGCAGCTACCACCTTTCTTCTCTTCCTCCTTCTTCGTTGCTCTTCTTTTTCTTCTTTTAATAATCTGACATCTTCGACGGAGAGAGTATCGATCTCGAGCAAAAAACCCTCCCAACGATCGAATCGTGGCAACGGAATCGAGATCGTGATCCTCCATTCGATTCGTGTAACTTTCTTTCTATGTAACTCAATTTTTGTAACTTTCGTTAAATTGCTTTTGTGAGATTTCGACTTATCTACGTTTTTTTATCTACATTTTTATGCTTTCTTCACACATGTTTAACACAAATCAGTGACTTCGAATTATTCGAATTTATAAGTAATATTATTGCTAAATCTTTTAGACCTTTGGCTTATGACATCTAGTTACATTTGTGACGCACCGTTGTATAACAAAAATAATAAAAGAATTTGCTCTACGATTAAGTTTTGAGTTCAGTACCGCTTACAGTTCGTACACTTAAAGATCAATGAATTCAAAATATGCATAACATGTCAGGTTTTTTTATTTATTTTAATGTTGCGACAGTTATTGGCTCTGACTGACGCAACCAGCGAAAAAATTGTAGGTTAAAGAATTAAAAAGGATTTTCAAAAGAATGTATGAGTCACTCAGTTGTACTAAATTTTCATAATTATGCACATCGGATACAAATTACAAATTTCATTTTTTACAAATATTTCGTTAAAATATTGTTATCGGCTTGAAAATAGGGAGAACTTTATCGAAGATACAAGAACCGTAATCGCTTTCGCTTAAGAACCGTAATGAATTAGAACCCGAATGGAGAAACCTAATCCAAGGGAATAACTAAACGAATCAAACGGGATTTAACGGTGAAAAAAACAGTTCTGTCCCAAAAATTCTTGATACAAGATCGTTTAGTAGCCAGTTTATGACAACCGTATCCGTTTCGACCGATGTCGTTGAACGCGGACCGATTAGAATGTCGAAAATATCGCGACAAGGAATCCAGTCGGCCAAAAAGAACGATGAAAACCAGAATTTCAGAAAACTGGTCTCTGTTGCTGTTTCCATGTCTAAATTTAGGTACAATAAGGAGACAAAAGTTTTATAATTATCGGAGTACGATTAACAATTATTAGAAATTAAAATTGAATTATTAAAAATTATAATTCAATTATTAAAAATGAAAATTTAATTATTAGAAATTATAATAAAATTTAATTATTAGCAATCAGGGATGATTATACATTTTTTTTATTCTTAATTATTCTTAATTTTTTTAACTTTATTATTAATGATTATTGGAATTAATCCAGTTTCTGAATTATAACTTGAAATTTTTGACAGTACAATTTTTGTACGTCTCAGTAACTAAATAATAAATAATTTTTATTATGTATTGTATTTGATAACAATACTTTCGTTAGATTTTATGATTACAGTAAATCGAAATTGGTCATCTTTCGTTATTTTCGATCCGCTGTTTTATCATTGATTCCGTTATGCTCCTTTCACAAGACTGTTTTCTCGATCGCCATACGTTCGATCATGGATAAATTTAGATCACCATCGATCGTGACGAAATCAATTTTGCAACGGGACTCGATTTCGAAGTTTCGTGATTCAATTTTCTATTCTGGGAGAGAGAAAGAGTCTCTTTATGCAAAATGGAGATTTCATTCCAAGATTCTGTCTAGAAACTTGTATTTAACAAGTATTTAGTAAATTAAATACCTATCTATATTCGTACCTATCTTCTTCATTATGCAATATAAGATGTATAAAATATCTTAATTATTATTTTTTTTAAACATACAATTTGTTGTTTGTTTAGATACATGTTTGTTGTGAGATATAAAAAGACAATATTAATTATTCATAAAATATACATCAAAATGCAATTTAATTAATCATGAAACGTGCATAAAATTACGAGATTAATTATTCATACAATATGCATGAAAATACAATATTAATTAATCATGCAATATAAGTAAAAATACAAGGTTAACTAGTTTTATAATATACACAAAAAGGCAACATTAATTAATTATGTAATATACGCAAAAATGCAATATCAATTAATCGTATAATGTGACAGATGTACATATAAAAATACAAACGTCATTTATTGCTAAAAAATATATCGAACAATTAAACAATTAGACACAGCAGTATAAACTAACAATTCTATATTATTCCAATAAGTCATATACACAATAAATATTTATTTAATGACGTTTTACAATCAGTGAAGTATATAAAATCACCCTATAGAATAATATAATAAAATCTATAGTAGACATTTGCAAACTGCAAATGTATAAAAATACCTGTCAACGAAATCAACATTATCAGAAGCAAAAAAGATATTAATATCGTGACTGGTATAATTTCGAAAGGATCAATAACATCGAACAGCACACACAATAAGCATTTTGTAATTTCTCGTGACGGTAGAGTGTCGCAAGTTCGTTTCCTATCGTAGACGCGATTAAAAGCGCAGAACCGGAGCAGTGTACAGATGTCAACCCACGAGCTGGCGCGTGGGCCCAAAGTAAAAGAAGCTCTATCCCGTGAACACATCGTTACATTTAATAAGAATAATAATGACAATAACAACTGGTGAACGCAAGTGCACTATCTCGCTCTCGAGACGTTTGCCTGTCATTGTTTTCGGCCTAATTGGTGCGCGACCGCGAGAGCCAATATACCGCCGAAAATACGTGTGAGTTGTCCATTTTTCTATTCTGACCAATTGTGCCGTAGCTCTTCTAAACACGTCAGCCACTTCACGCGCCACCTCGTGGGTTGACATCGGTACTCTTCGCAACCCTGAACCTGGCGCGTAGGAGGCTGAGCCAGGTTTAAGGGACGCACCCCATCTTGAACAGTCCCCATGTGACGTTCTGACGTTCGAGGTGAAACGTTTGCCGACCTTAAGTTGTCTTTAACTATCGCCGAACCAATACTACCACCGAAAATACGTGTTTTTTCTATTCTTACCAATTGTAGCTCTTCTAAACACAGCCTCTTCACGCGCCAACTCGTGGGTTGACATCGGTAGATGCATTCTAAGCACAGAACTAGTTCCGAGGAGGAAAAAATTGTCCAGTAAGCCAGAAACCCATTTACGTGGTTCGCCTGAACGTCTGTTGGCCTGAAAGATCGACGACTGCTCGTGAATTCTGATTTTCCTTCGGCTATTCGACAGTTACGACCTCGAAAACCTGTAACCACGTTCATTCGTCGATCCTCATTAACGTCACCCTATTAGCAACTCGGACATGTTGCATTAATTCTGTGTCATGTACTAACGAGCAACGTGTTTCATTCTTCTCTACCCTTTACGAACTTCATTTATTCAGTTGCTCGACCAGAGATCTCGTTATTAATTCCACGTATTAATAACTGTTTTGATTAGAAAGTCAAGACCCGGGAAATTGTTTGCATAACGGAAATTTAATGGTCCGAACTGTTTATTCATAGTAATCTGTTCTTGTTTGGTAATTGTAGAGTGGATGGTAATTTGATTAAACGAAATGTCCAGATTTTCAATTCTGTACATTACTAGTTCCTAAAATTTCTGAATTACCAGGTGCTAGAAGCCTCATCTTTTGGGAAGATGAAAATTTGAAGAATTACTAAATTTCCCCGAAGTTCCAATTCTCCTTTCCGATCCCTCATGTTTCTACGTTCCCAAATTTCCGAGACCACAAATTAGTTAGTTCCCAAATTTTCAACTCTCAATATTTCCAAGACTTCAAATTTCCAACTCTTCAAACTTCCAACTCCCCAAATTTCTAACTCTCCCAATTTTGCTACTCCCCAAATTTCCAACTCTCCAAATTTCTAAAACCCCAAATTTGCAACTCTCCCAATTTCCAACTCCCCAAATTTCCTAGACCCCAAATTTTCAAGTCCCCCAATTTCCAACACTTCAAATTTCCAACTCCCCAAATTTGCAACTCCCCCAATTGCCAACTCCCCAAATTTCCAAGTCCCCCAATTTCCAACTCCCCAAATTTGGAACTCTCCAAATTCCCAACTCCCCCAAATTTCCAACTCCCCAAATTTGGAACTCTCCAAATTCCCAACTCCCCCAAATTTCCAACTCCCCAAATTTGGAACTCTCCAAATTCCCAACTCCCCCAAATTTCCAACTCCCCAAATTTGGAACTCTCCAAATTCCCAACTCCCCAAATTCCCAATTTCCCCAATTCCCAACTCCCCAAATTCCCAACTCCCCAAATTTGGAACTCTCCAAATTCCCAACTCCTCAAATTCCCAATCTCCCCAATTTCCAATTCCCTAAATTCCCAAATCCCAAAATTTCCAATGTCCCAAACTTCCAAAATCCTGCAAAATAACTCTATCGAATTTGTCACAATAACCGAACAAATTTTCCTAGTACATTTCACTCGTGAATCGTTTAAATCGTCGTTCGACCGGACAATACTTTCTTCGGTCGTCTTCCTGTTATTTCGCCGCGCGGCAAATAATTATGGTCAGCCCACGCGTCGTCGACATGCCCCATGGAGATCCACGAGAGCTATCGATCGATCATTCGTCAAATTACAGGCTTTGTCGATATTGAACTCGAAGAAATCGCGGGATCCCGTATCCGCGTGTGCGTAATCCCGTTGCTCGCGGTCGACGTCGACTTAACGATTCGATGACGCATAATGGAGCCAGCAACCCGTCGTCCTTCGTCCTAGGACTTGTCGTTTACCGTTGTAACCAGGAGGCCTTCCGTGGTTCGTCCGGGATGATCATTGTTCTTCCTCCTCCGCCTACATGCGATATGCAATCAAGCTTATTTACGATACTTACGTTATTCGATCGGGCTGACGGAAACGTGACAAACTAAGTCGAAGGCTGTGAAGATGACACTTATAAAAAGATGATGTCTACTTCCATGTATTTTTCTAGGTATCGTTCAGGGTCTTTCCTGATTTAAGTCGGACTTTTATATTATTATTGTTATAAACGAATGATCATCAATATTTCCCCATGTTTCTATAACTCTACTAATTTATATCAGTGTTTAGGGATATCAATATATTTCTAGATCTTTAGGTCCACATCACACTTGTGGATCACATATTCTTGGGATTCTTTTAGATATTTGTGTTATTGCATTTATGTATCCTTAGATTCGTAGTTGTGCAGACCCACAATTCCCTAGGTCCTTCATTACTTAGAGAATTAAGTCCCTAGACCCTTAGATCCCTAGATCTCTAGGACCTAGAGCTAAATTCCTAGATCTCTAGATCTCAAAATTTTTAGATCCCTTGATTTCTAGGATCTAGATGAAAAATTCTAGATCCCTAGATACCTAGATGATACCTAGATCCATAGATCCCTAGATACCTAGATCTAATTCCTAGAGCTGTAGATATCAAAATTTCTGGATCCCTAAATCTCTAGTACCTATATCTAAATTCCTAGATTTCTCGATCTCAAAATTTCTAGATCCCTAGATATGGAGGTATCTAGACCTAAATACCTAAATACCTAGATTTCTAATCTGAAACATTCCTATATTGTAAAGTCTTCAAGTTCTGAAATCTCTATATTCTCAAATGTAACATTCTAACGTAATCTAATATTCCCAAATTCTCACATCCCCAAATTCCAACATCCCTAGATCCTAATATCTGAGAATACCTATATCCTGATATCCCTAGATCCTCTATCTGAATTACCTATTTTTTTCTATCTGAAATACCTATAACCTCAAATTCAAATATTCCCAAATTCCTACATCCTCAAACCCCTACTATATTCCTACTATGCTAATCCCTACTATATCCCTGCTATATTAATCCCTAGATGCTACTATATCCTTTCTGCATTAATCCCTAGTATATCTTAGTATATCCTAATCTATATATCCCCATATCCCAATATACCTTATACTCCACATCTCAATATCCCTAAACGTCTATATCCCCCAACATCCCCACATTCCCGTACTCCTAGATCCCCATTTGTTACGTCACCTAAAAACAGCACCACCACAAACGCGTCAAGTGAAAGTAGCAATTAACTTCATTAAAAAAAAGTAACTCACTTACATGTTATCGAAATTACAACTTAATTAAACCCGACTTCTTTGTCATAACACCTGGAAGATCCGCGTTGGAAAGATATCGAATCACAAAGGAAAATATTGCAAGTTCACATTTCAGCATTTCACTTTATCTCATTAAATCTCGGCTCGTTACAAAACCGTAAGAAAAAGATTGAAGAAAGCGAAACGGGGTTCCAATTCGTTACTCTCCGCAAGTTCTTCGACACGTAGTTGAAGCATGAATTCATCGATCGTTGCATTTTCGAAACGTTTCTCGGATCTCGTAACCGCGCTTCGCTCATCCGCAATTAAATAATCATGTTCTTGCGAACACGGTGCAACACGGAAGGCATTATCGATCTGCACGGTCGTCGAATCGCCACGCGAACAAACGTCGACGATATTTTTACATAAGAAGAAAGCAAGACGAATGATCGCTGTGGCACTCGGCTCGTAAAGGATCAGATTTGTAATTGTAATAAGCGTCCTTACATTCCTGCGATCGGAGATTAGAGGCTCGCTTTAGAACATTTTCATATTTTCCACTTACGATGCACATATGTATGCGATCTGGAATTTCTAGTCTCGATCTTCGTTGCACAACGTCTGTACAGCATCGGGTTTCATTTTCTTTTACTGCTAGATTAACTAAAACTACCAAATGACCGCTACACAAATTTCCTACTTAACCCCTTAGCCTACAAGTTTTTCGACAGGTGCGTCAGTCAGAGCTGCCTAATTATTACTGCAGCGTTAAGGTAAATAAAGAATGTTGAAATGTTAGGTATATTGTGGATTCAGAGATCTTTAATGATGCAAACTGCGATTGGTATCGTACTCAAAACTCGATCTTTATGCAAATACGATTTAGTTTTGTCACATTTGAACTGTGACGTGCGTCACGAGTCTGACTCCATGTTGTAGGCCAAGGGGTTAAGTTCCAGAATTTGTTCAAGTTTTCGTGAAATCTGCATTGGTTTTCATCGAGATAAATTAATTTATGTTTTGTCCACTTATTTTCCATTTCAAATTAAGTGCATATTATACGACGGTAGGCTTAGTGTCAAACATTGTATGGTAAATGTGCGATTTCTTATTCTGTCGTTAAGATCGATGTAACGAATTGTCACTGTGGTTTATGAAACCGGTGGTTGCTGTTAGAAGTTTGTTATTAATTGTACAGGAAGATTGTTGAATTACAGGATTGGAAGTTTCGAAGAAATTTTAATTTGCAGCATTCTCTTTGTTATTTATTTCTCTTCTCGAATTTTATAATAAATTCTCTTGTAATAATTATTTTGGTGTATTACGATTGAGTATATTTTTCCCTTATAAAAAAATTTGCACCCCTTCTTTCTTCTTTTAAGAAAAATTCTTTCTACAATTTACTTCCCGTCAATTTAATTTCAATAACAAATTCTCTTGTAATAATTATTTCACTGCATTTCGAAGGTTAGTGTGCAATCCTTGCCGGAATGCGGAATAGCAAAGGCGATCTCGAATTCTCAATAAGGTGGGTCTGCATTCTAGCGATGGCTATTCGATACACTCTGTTGCGACTTTTCAAACAATTACTTTCGAATCTCACATAATTTTGATAATTATTGCAAATTGTATGAGGAAGTCTTCTACGTGTGCATTTGCACATTACAGACAATGGTACGTTTTCCCTTTCTTTTGGTATGGTTTTCCTTGAGGAAGAAAGAAAGGTACATTCTTTAGGCAGAAATATTCATTCGATTGCGCAAGGTGAAAATTGTTTAGAGATTTTGTGGAACAAATTGTGGTGAGTTGAATTACGTCGAGTTTGGATGCATTTGAGTTGGATGATGTTGAATTTGGAACTCAACGAATTCGGGTTATATTGTATTTCAATTGCATTAAAATTGGGTGGAGGTTGAACCACGTCGAATTTGGATCTCATCAATTTCGGATTGTGTCGAATTTGAGCTGAGTGAAATTTGGATGATGCCGAGTTGGATCACGTCCGATTTGGATATTGTTGAGTTGCATCACGTCGAATTTGGATTGCGTCGAATTTGGATTTCGTTAAATTTGGATTGCGTTGAATTTGGATTGCGTCGAATTTGGATTGCATTGAATTTGGATTGCATTGAATTTGGATTGCATTGAATTTGGATTGCGTCGAATATGAACTGCGTCAAACTTGGATTGCGTCGAATTTGGACTGCGTCAAATTTGGATTGCGTCGAATTTGGTCTGCGTCAAATGTGGATTGCGTCGAATATGAATTGCGTCAAGTTTGGATTGCGTCAAATTTGAATTACGTCGAATGTGGACTGCGTCAAATTTGAGTTACGTCGAATGTGGACTGCGTCAAATTTGAATCACGTCGAATTTGGACTGCGTCCAAAACCAAACTTGATATTTGATTCAAAATGCATTCGATTTGAATTCGAAATGCATTCAAAGCCATCGCTACTCGCGCCAGAAATCTGTACCACACGCGTGCTCGTATCCGGCTGCGATCCTTTGGTACCTATAAATATCCCGACTCGTTTCAACGTTCCTAAATCACATCGCGAGCATGCTCCAGGATTCTCTTGGCCGTTGTAGCGGCTCGTTATGCCTCCAAGTAGCGGACTGATTACACGTTGTATTGAGTCACTGAATAATTCATACGCTTTCGACCGGGGTGTCGAACTTTTTATTACGGCTGTTATGAAAATGCTTCCTCTAGCCACGAAATTCAGGGAACGAGCGTTGATACGTTGCCGACAACGTTACGCAACAAACGTAGAAAGTTGTTTGTCATACGCGGGCAATGGTGCGATCAAACGGTGCAACGGAGGAAATCCTGGTAACGTGAAAATTGCCGGGGATCGCTCAACTTTAGAATGTTCTTAAATCCCAATATTCTTTCATCACAATATCCCAATATCTCAATATCCCTAGATCCCAATACTCTCACATCCCATTATACCAATATCCCTAGATCTTAACACTCCTAGATCCAAATATCACTACATCCTAACATTCTCAAATCTCAACATTTCCAGATCCCAATATACCTAGATCTCAACATCCCTAGACCCCAATTCCCTTAGATCCCAATACCCCTAATAAGAGTGCAATATCCCTCGATAACAATATCAGTAGATCCCAATATCCCTAGGTCCCAATATACCTAGATCCCAATATCCCTAAATTCCAGCATACCTAGATCTCAATATCTGTAAATCCCAATACCCTTAGATTAGAATATCCCTAGATCCAAATACCTTTGTATTACAATATCCCTAGATCCCAATACCCTTAGATTAGAATATCCCTAGATCCCAATACTCTTATATTACAATATCCCTAGATTCCAATACCTTTGTATTACAATATCCCTAGATCCCAATACCCTTAGATTAGAATATCCCTAGATCCCAATACCCTTATATTACAATATCCCTAGATCCCAATACCCTTAGATTACAGTATTCCTAGATCCCAATACCCCTAGATTCCAATATTCCTATATCCCTAGATCCCAATGTCCCAACATTCCTAGATCCCAACAGTCCTACTATATCCCAATACCCCTAGGTTCCAATATTCTTATACGCCAATATCCCTAGATCTGAATGTTCCAATATCCCTAGATCCCACAACATCCCGATACCCCGTGATACCAATATCCCAATATCCCCAAATCCCAATATACCAATATCCCTATAACTTAATATCCCTAGACGTCCCGTATTCTTAAACTTGCATAAAAGTGGCCATGTGTTATTTCATGCGTTATTCTTCAGTATTTCTCAGTGGCAATAAAATCCCAATAAATTAGTCCGAGCAAAAGAGTTGAGAAATATTTATTGTCGTCTTGGATTGTAAATTTTTCGTAAAAATCGCGATTCTTTCGCAACGGTCGCAACTATGTTGACATTTGTCCGGCTGAAAACGGAATAAATCGCGTTCGTCGGAACGCGAAGCTCGCGGGAAATCAAATGGAATAGAATCTCGTGCGCGTTCGAACGGATCACATAGTCCGTTCGGTATTCGACGGATGAATCGAATGATCGTTCGAGCGTATAGAAATCGCAGATGTTTCGCGAACGTAGCGGCGTGTGTCAGTTCGTAGCTGGATAAATAAAACGAAAGCTCGGAACAGATAATAGCGGCTTGTCTGCGGTACCGGGGGAATGCGGGCAAATAGGAGTTTCTTCGCTGTACCGTGAAAATTCCGAGCATACCGTTAGAAATGGATTTTTTTTAGCGATCGAAGAGCGCCCGGATTAGCAACGCCGCCATTAAATTCACAGTAAATTAACGAAAACGCGCGGTGTATACCGGCCAGCGAAAACTGGGGCTGTTTAATCGTTCAACACCTCGATAATCGAACCAACCAGTATGACGGGCCTCTTACAAATTGCACGAATTATGCTGTCT
The DNA here is from genome assembly GCA_945859595.2 of Megachile willughbiella. NCBI lineage: Eukaryota > Metazoa > Arthropoda > Insecta > Hymenoptera > Megachilidae > Megachile > Megachile willughbiella. The sequence continues at coordinate 12,262,443 of OX243799.1, read as the reverse complement.
TAAATTGGAGATTATATAGTTTATACTTTTATTCAAATATCTGCCGAGCTTCGTTGAACTCGCAAATGACTCTATAGGTTAAGTTCATTCGTACAATTGTGTGTTATAAATTGTGCAATTTATTCGGATGTTTTTCTTCAAATTTTTGTTCATCTTGACGTCCAAAGTGATTTTTTGTTCTCCTTTATTTTCTCATAATTAACTATATGTTATAAATAATACATCTTACTGAGACATTTTTATTAAAATATTTGTCGAGCTTCGTTGGACTTGAAAATTACTCCATAGTTCTTCTTTTGTACAATTAATTATGTGTTAAATTGTGCAATTTATTCGGATGTTTTTCTTCAAATTTTTGTTCATCTTGACGTTAAAAGTGATTTTTTATTCTCCTTCATTTTCTCATAATTAACTATACGTTATAAATAATACATCTTACGGAGACATTTTTATTAAAATATTTGTCGACCTTCGTTGAACTTGAAAATGAGGTTAGGTAAGTACAGGTTAGTTCCTTCGTACAATTAACTGTGTTATAAATTGTCCAATTTATTAAGATTTCCTTAAAATGTTTATTAACCTTGGTCAAAGTAAAAATGGTTATATATTCCATTTTATACTTCATACGATTAATTAAATGTTATGAGTTGTACATTTTATGGAGACATTTTATTAAAACGTCCGATCCTCGATGAATTACAAAATGGCTTCACATGCTACATGTCGTACAATTGTACATTACATATTACATCAATGTATCGAGATTTGTCGAAATGTTATTACAGCATACAGTGGACAGAAGGTTAGATAACCAAGAGAAACAAATAACTTGGTCAACTCTTCCAAGGAAATCCGCAGGCGTGCCTAGCTACGTTCGCGACATATTTGTCAACCCACGTGCGCATTTCCAACCCACTATGCTTTTCTATCAACCCATCGTCGTTTAATGTACATCTTGATACGATGTGCATTATGAGGCGGTCACGTTTACCAACGCGGCGCCATGATAGCATAACTAAGAAACGACAAAAACATGAACCTTTTACTTTCGTTTTCCGTAAATATTCCACAGTTACCCGCATGGTTTTTGCGACGGGTAATGCGTCATTTTGTGTGATAGATTATCCTCATTTTTATTTATTTTAATATTTTGTGACAAATCACATATGCATACAAATACGTGTATTGCATACATGCATGTGTATAATTCATATATTTATCAATTTATAATATTATATTGTAATATTGATATATATATAACAATATATTAATCAATTCATATGTGAACATATGTTAAAGAACATATGTGGACATGTTAGAATCTGCAAAATGATAAATGTACTCAAATGGAGAGACTTACAGTAGACAAAAACAAAATTATTTGTAATTCATTCGAAACTATGTTTTTGTACAACATACAAAGACAGTTCAACACCACTTGCAATAACTAAGATCTTAACGAAAGACGAACATCAAATATTCATGCATCGAATCTGCTGACGTGAAACATAATTCGAGTGATTGGTGAATGAAAATTTTCCCTTGTGCCCGGGAAAAAAGAAAAAGAGTAAAACGGTAGTTGAAACGGCTTCCACGAAGCAAGTGCCTGGAACGTGCATGTAGGTTTTCAATGCGCGTTTTTTTTTTACATCGAGCCCATTGCGACCGCAATTAGTGCCGGTGCGACGGCGCGGCTGCATTTCTACGTTTTAAGTGCATTATGCAATCCCGTGTGCTCACCGTTACTTTAATACCATTTAGATGAGCGGACGATTCCGGTGAAAGACAAACAAAACGTGGGACCAGTTCTGGTTGATTCAGCGAGTTGAATATTCGAGCGGGCGTCGGATTTTCCTTTCGTTTGTACGCCAGAACCGATAAGTATCGAGGTTCCAATGTTTCCGACGTTAGACCGCGAATGCGTTGAACTCGAAACGCAATATCCCGAGATTCGTTGGAATCGGCAGCCGGTAACTGTATAGTGAATTTAAATCGTAATTACGGTCCAGTTATTATCGCTTCGGGTCTCGAAATTAAATCCACAAGAATCGTAGAACCATCACGAATGGCGGTGTTAAACCGGAGAAATGTAACGCGAAATGTTGCTACGTTTTGATTTCCGGAACTTTTCAAGTTCATACACAGAGCGCTGTGAACGTGCACGAATATGTGCCTTGATGTATGGTACATGAGTGTATTGACACAGAGTAGAATAAAGAGAGATAAAGAAACCGGTAACACAGATTTTTTTATTTCTTTAACGGAATATTGTCGAGGAACAGGTGTACAATATTTAACAACCGATGATTATTTTTTATAATAGTAATAACTTTTATTAGTGCTAATTAGCGTAAGTAGTACAGCGAGTGTGAGTATTGGTACCGGTATTAGCATTGGAAGTTTGACAACTCGTCGGTTGTAATTCATGTGTAAGTATTCACTGATATTGGTAATTGGTAATTGGTAAACTGATGGATTGGTGTGTTGCTAAATTGGTGAATTGGTAAATGTCAAATTGGGACTTGGTATATTGGTAGATTGATAGATTGGAAATCGGTAGATTGGTAGATTAGTAGATAGGTAGGTTGGTTATTGATAGATTGGGAGATAGGTAGGTTGGTCATTGATAGATTGGTAATTGGTATATTGATAGTTAGGTAGTTAGCTAAATTGGTAACTGGTATATTCGTAATTACGTAGATTGGTCATTGATAGATTGGCAGATAGGTAGGTTGGTCATTGATAGATTGGTAATTGGTATATTGGTAGTTAGGTAGGCTGGTCATTGATAGATTGGTAATGGGTAGATTGGTAATTGGTAGATTGATCATTGGTAGAATGGTAGATCGGTAGATTGGTAGATTGGTTGATTGGTCATTGGTAGATTGATAGATTGCCAGATTGATAGATTGATAGACTGATAGCTTGACAACTTGATACCTTAATAACTTAACAGTTTAACGAACTGATGAATTGATGGATTGATGGATTGATGGATTGATGGATTGATAGATTGATAGATTGATAGATTGGTAGATTACTATAATGGAAGGACAGGTTCTTGGTAGATTGGTAACTCGTGATTAGTAATTTGTAGTTAATAATCGATGATCAGCAATTAATGTATAGTTGATAATTATTAATTATACAGGTATAATTAACAAATAAAAATTCAAATAAAGACATAAACTAAATTTCGTTAAAGAAATAACTAGATGTCCTAGTAGTTACAGTTCGAAGAAACGACGTTAGAAAGATCAAAATGTTGCGAGAGATAACTGTATTCGGTTGCAGCTGGTGATCTGACACCAATTCAGTTTTACACGTTAATAATAGCAGCAGTTATCAGAAAGGAACAGCAAGGTTTCGAAAGGGAGATACAAGTTTCGTACATGCGCTAATCGAACCGGTCCTCGTCGCGTTTCATTTATCAGCGACCTCGGAACTTTTCTAAACGCTCTGTAATTTCGTGACGCGAAAGGACCACGGAAAGAACAGCAACGTGTGCTGTGCATGCAAATGTCGTACGTTCGCACGTTAATGACCAACCTATATGTACCTTCCTTTTATCCGTATCACCCTTTTGTATCTGCGCTTTCATAACTTTTTGTGATTCAAACTGCTGGACAAAGATATATCTTATTCGTCTTACACGGATAAATCACAGGTGTTACTTCTATTTCAAACATTCGACTATGAATTATTGTAATTATTCTATCGAATTGTTATGGAAATTGATATAACCCGATTAGTTTCTTTCTTGATTATTTTTGTCGATGCAAGAATGACCACATGAAATTTCATCCGGAAAAATATTTCAAAAACAAGAGGATACTAATAATTTTTGTTTCAAATCGATGTACATATGCGTGAAGTACTGGGTGGCCAAAATAAAAGAGGCTAGGAGTCATACTGTACGTGATATTTGAATTTGGCGCTCGAGAGGAGTCACGTGACGTATAACCTCCTTTATCTTGGCCACCCAATATAATATTTTAACTGATTCTAACAATATTGCTATTTTCTCTACAATCGGATCATTTCCACAGTTTTAACTAAATTAAGATATCATACCGAAAATGTAGAGAAACTAGTTAGAATTTTAATGAATTTCGTTTTAAACCGATACGACGACCGGTTTCGAAGATACACGGCTCCGAAGGAACTCGGAGTCATCAATGGACGATGAATGGATAATAGTATGACGCAGAAAAAGTGGGTCACACACATAGTAGCATAAAAAAGGGATAAAAAAACGATGTCAGCGTACGCACGAGCCATGGGGGTGAACGATAAAACGCTGACATGGCGCCGGCCAATAGGTTCCGGGTACAAAAACTTGTTGCCTATTACTGCCGCCTGCTCGAGCACACCGCTGCTCGTTTAAAGCCGATATTCTGAAACATCCTTTAAAGAACACGTGTCATTCGCATAGTACATACACTTTTAAATACTGTGTAGTTGATTCGAGCTATAAAGCATGGGTGATCATTTATGAAATATACAGGGTGATTCATAATTTACAAAATGTACAGGGTGCTTCATAATTTAGGACGGAAACTTAGGGGGTTACAGTGGATTAAGGGTTGCTGATGGTTAATCTAAATGTTAAGGGTTGATTTCGATATATCAATATGACACATTGTCATACGAATCACCTATATTATTAAAAATTTGTTTACGTACCTCATTGGAAATACTCGTATCAACCCCTTGGTTTATAACATCAGACTCGTGACGCACCTCCTGTGGCAAATTGGATTTTATACGAGTTCGAATATAAAATAGTTTAAATTAGGAATTATGAATCGCAGTGTACATTCGTAGAACAGAAATCGATAATATCGAGTACGACGATCGCGCGGTGGATTGAATCGGACACGCGAGGAGAGATTTCGATAATCGAGCGTTTATATAACGACACGAGACGGAATGTCAACTCGCGTTATATAGGCGATCGTTGAGTTTATAACGGTAATGTTTACGCGGAACCACGGAACCTGTCGTTACCCGGTGAAGCCGCGGAAAACAATCGTAGGTTAAGAAAAAAACGAGAGTTTTCAACGCGGAACGAGCAGTCGTAATGATACCCTGCGCTGGCTGCTTTTAGTTAAGTGCCAGTTACGTTACTTCTTTCTCTTCGCGTACTGTAGATAACAATATTTTAAACGATATTATTCACTGTGTGTCTAAGCGAGTATTCACCATCTCTGCGTATCTAAAGGAAATCAGAGAAGTCTACCGAAATGATTTTACAATTTGACGATGCGAGATAGGAGCTAGTTGAAGTTCGGCCTTCAATATAAGGGTGATTAAGGGTTTAGAGCGATTTTGTAAGATTTTGAAAGTTACGAATTTTGAGATTTTGGAATTTGGAAATTTGGGAAATTGCGAATTGGGGAATTTTGGCAGTAGGGAATTTTTGGAATTGGGGAATATTGGAGTTGGGAGATTTGTGAACTAGGGAATTTTGGAATTGGGGAATTATGGAATCGGGGAATTGAGGAATTGGGGAATTTTGGAATTAGATTTCAGATCTAGGGAATTTTGGAATTGGGAAATTATGGAATCGGGGAATTCAGGAATTGGGGAATTTTGGAATTAGATTTCAGATCTAGGGAATTTTGGAATTGGGGAATTATGGAATTGGGGAAGTTTGGAATTAGGAGATTTCAGATCTAGGGAATTTTGGAATTGGGGAATTTTGGAACTAGGAAATTTTTGGAATTGGGGAATTATGGAATCGGGGAATTTAGGAATTGGGAATTTTGGAACTAGGAAATTTTGGAATTGGGAGATTTCAGAACTAGGGAATCTTGGAATTGGGGAATTTTGGAACTAGAAAATTTTGGGAATTGGGGAATTTTGGAACTGGGGAATTTTTGGAATTGGGGAATTTGTGATTTGGGGAATTTTGGTACTGGGGAATTTTTGGAATTGGGGAATTTTGGACTTGGGGGATTTCAGAACTAGGGAATCTTGGAATTGGGGAATTTTGGAACTAGGAAATTTTTGGAATTGGGGAATTATGGGATCGGGGAATTTTGGAATTGGGCATTTTGGGAACTGGGGAATTTTTGGAATTGGGGAATTTTGGACTTGGGGAATTTGGTAATTTGTTAATTTGGAAATTTGGAAATTTAGTAATTTTGGAATTTTGGAATGTTAAGATTGCAACATTGAAATATAACTATAAATTATAAGTCCTCAGAATCCTACGACACAGGTTGTCAAAAATTGTACAACTCACAAACCAAAAAATACATAAAGTCGACTACAGTGTTTTATTTCGCGATTCAAACAAAACCTCATATAATTATCATTTGTCTCTTAAAGATCTTAATTAGATTCAACAGTATATTTTTTTTAACGTCACCGAAAGAATAGTATTATTTTGTGGTAGAAACGCGTCAGAATCGGTTAACGAGTTGAAATGATGCATCTGTACGGTAATGGAGGTAGTAGTAACACCGGTGAACATCCACCTGCTATCCCACATTCGACTAACAGTAAATACAAAGCCGTTTGCGATAGGACATCCGCGAGTTGTGGTGTTCTGGTAAAATAAAAAAAAAAAAAAAGAAAGGAAAAAAAATACACGCAGGTATGAACTCGGCCATCTAGTCAGCTCTGCGACACGCTTCAGCGAGAAAAGCGGGAACGTCGAGTCGTGACGAAGCGATTGCGAGGCTGGTTGGTTACCTTGATCGCGCGTAATCGTGAAAACCGACCAAATTTCCGTGAGAATTTCCCATGACAAGAAAATTTTCAGGTCGACGAATCGAGAACTCTGTTAGACTCCACTCTGCGACTATGAAGGTCGCAACCATCAGTCGACTAACTACTCGTTTTCTTTTAACTTTTTGTCGCAGAAGACTTCTTCATTTTCAAGGTTTTAAGTTTCTTCACATTTGCAAATTTTCAAATTTAGTAATTGTGGAGTCTTCAAATCTTAAATTTTACTAATGTAGTAATTGTAAAGTCTTCAAATCTTAAATTTGACTAATTTAGTAATTGTGGAGTCTTCAAATCTTAAATTTGACTAATTTAGTAATTGTGAAGTTTTCAAATCTTAAATTTGACTAATTTTCAAGTGTCGAAATCTTTAAATTTTCTAATTTTCAAGTCTTCAAATTTTTAAATTTAGTGATCTTCAACACTTCGAATCTTCAAATCGCAATTTTTCAAGACCCCAAATTCTAAAATTTGCAGATCTGTGAATTCTCAAGTGTACAAATTTTTCAGAATTTTGGTTATTTTTGTAATTTTCGTTAATTGGTTTGTCTTGCAATGTGTGCTACGCCTTCTAGAAAGTAGTTAACATTTTGGCCCCATTTTTAGTGTCAGTCGTGATAGTGGGGAAACCTGTTGTACGTTTTGTTTGTATGCTTATGTTCCTTTCCCATAGATGCGAACCTACAGTGGTTACATTGAATATACGCCTTGTCCTTCGTTGTTAACTAACGAGTAATTTTATAATTTCAAGATTTTTAGGATTTTTGAATTTTGACATCTGGAAATTTTGGGACTTTACTATTTTGACATTTTGAAACATTAAGATTTATGAATTTGGGGATTATTTAATCGAGGGTTTTTTCGTATGAGAAATTTTTGGATCTGTGGATTTTTTGGACAAAATATTTTGCATCTAGGGATTTTTCAGAACTGGGTCTTTTGGATGTAGGGATTTGTTGGATTCGAGGTCTTTGGCACTGAGAATAAGATAAGGGATTCTATGATCTAGGGATTTATTAAACTGGAATTGCTGGATCTAGGGATTTTTGTATAAGAGGATTATGTATAGAGATTCTGTAACCTAGAAATCTGGGGATTTCAGAATGTAGGAATTTTGAGATTTTTTGATCTTGAAATTTTTGGATATTTTGAGATTTGAGGATGTGAGATTTTCAGAATTTGAAAATTTGAGCAACCGAGTACTTCTCAATTAAAAAATGTAGAAATTTGTGGATTTAATGTTATATTGATTTGGAAATTTCAGAATTTCTCTATAAAAATAATTCGAAAGTTTAAGAACACCCAAAATGTACCATATATCACGACACTGTCGTTAAAAATAGATAAAAGCAATATTCAAGTCGATTCACGGCGTCGTAAAAGAGCAACAATCTCAGTAGCGACTTCTAATTAAAAAGAAATAAATAAATGAACCGAAAGTCCCGTCGATTTCTCACGACATTCAAAATGCTAATAAAAAGCAATATCCAAGTCGATTCCGTTGTCATGAAAGGGTAATAATCGTCGCAGCAGTGGACTGCGATAATTGCCATACTGTTTCGTGACGATCAATGGTCCCAAAGTCCCAGGTTTCGTTGCGGGTCCCACGGTACGCACCGGGACACCGTACCCGGCCACTCATTATGGTGTTTTCAGTACAGAAGAAGAGCCACGTAACCGTTATTATTTACTCAGTCGGTCGGTACTTTCATCCTTATGCAACGAAGCTAGATCCTATCTGTCTTCCTCCTCTCGTGTCAGCTTTTGCCTCTCGTGCTTTGCGAAATCCTCCAACACTCGCTTGGGAACACTGCCTCGTTCGACCGGATCCTCGATCGATACAAATCGATTCACTGCTCGATCGTTCGTGAAACTGATCGAAACCTTCATTTCCTAACCGAAACTTGCTTACGGACTTTTTTAATAATTTTCTACTTTCTTTCGAGTGAATTCATTTCCGAAGTGTTTTGCTTCTAATTCTTAGTACTTTTACGATAGTTGTGCGAGGACTCGTATTTGTGCATTTTGACTGTTCATTAATTAAAGTGTTAATTGGAGTGAGCGGTTGGAAAGTTTGAGACAATGGTACTTGCTTTGGACTCATCAGATACGGGACAAAAATATGGAAAAGAATCGATGCATTTTGTGCAAAAATGTGTTAATGTTGATCTCTAGTGCAAAAATATGTCAATGTATTTATAGTGTACAAATATGTCAATTATGTAGTTGCATATAAAAATTGTGTAAAATATTCAAGATTGATGATTTTGAATAGTGTGATCTGTTTAACCTCTTAACTTACTCTCTAGGTGCGTCATGTACCTAATTATCGCCACAAAGTGAAGAATGAAGAGAGTTAAAATATTAGGCACGTCTTCAATAATCCTTGATTATGGAGATCATAATTAGAATTGAACGCAAAATTCAATTGCGATGCAAATACGTGTCTTGTCTACCACATGTGAACTGCAGTGGTGCGTCACGAGGGTGACATATGTGAGAGGTTAGGCACGAATTTCATTAATGAAGAAATATGTGTAGTTGTCATAATAACTTATAACATACAATACTTTGATGACATTCTGCTATAAATTTCTTATTTTAGTTAATAAGAACATATTCCTCTTAAGCCCTTGACGTACGATTCGTCAGGTGCGTCACTCAACCATTGCTACATTAAAACAAATAAAGAAAGTTAAAGTGTTACATCAATTTTGTATTCTATAATCCTATACAAATAATAATCCGTCTTAAACTTCAAATTAAACCTTTTTAAAAATTCGAATAAAATTTTGTCATATGTGGACTATGAGTGCGTCACAAGTCTTACTATATAGCAAGAGGTTAATGTATTCTCTTTTCGTAATATAACAAAAGACACATAAGAGAAAAGTATCGTCCAGAAAGATCATTCGGATTGCGGGTTTTATGGTCGTTTTGACACCGTAACGAAAAAATTGCACGTACGTGGCGAGAAATTGAATGCGCCGTTGCACGGATGCGTTGCACTCGGTTGCATAATTTCTCGACGGCCGCGGTGCTCGTTCAGACACTTTGCCTAACGAAGTGGATAACAATTAAGTGGAAAGCGGTGCGATGTTTAACTCGTCGCTAGTTACGCGATCGCCATTGAGAAACGACGAAACGACAAAGTTGTAGGTTTCTGTGGGATTTCAAGCTTTTCTTGTCGTCTATGGACAATGCGATTTGCACGACTTTATGGAGATGGTGGGTGCAACTCTTTCATTCTCATATTTATGTATTTTTGACCTCTGATATTGGTAAATTACCAAATTTTCTTGTTTTCATATTTTCAAATTTGTTCACTTTTACATCACTATATTTTCAAGGTTTTAATTCTTTGAATTATCAAATTATAAAATTTTCATATTTTCAAATTGGTCAAATTTGAAATGGTCTTTGCAAATTTCTTGTAAATTTTTGTAGATTTCCATATTTCTACATTTCTAAGTGCCTAAATTGACAAGTCTCCAAATTTCAAATTCTCAAATCCCTAATCTTTGAAATCTTAAAACAAGCAAATTCTCAAGTCCCCAATTTCCATATCTCAAATTTCTAAATGATCAAATTGTCTAAATTCACAAATTCTCAAATCTGCAAACTACCAAACTTTTCACTCAACAAACCAAATTTCTTAAAATCTTCAAATTCTCAAATTTTTAGACCTTTAACAAATTTTCCAATTCCAAGACTTATAAATGTCAAAACATCAAAATCTTCAACAACTATTTTTTACTTATTTGTTTTTTAAAACAAATTTACAAGTTTTCCTTATATTATATTTTACAATACATATTTTATGTAAAGTTCCATAACAATGATTGTCAATATAGAATATATTAGTATTAGTATTATTAGATTGTATTGTTAGTATGTATTGTATGTCTGTATTATTGTATTATTAGTATGTACTGTATGTTTGTATTATTGTATTATTAGTATGTATTGTATGTTTGTATTATTGTATAATTAGTATGTATTGTTTGTATTATTGCACTATTAGCATCAGTATATTACTATCAGTATAATATTACAAAAAAAGATATAGTTTTCGTTAATTTACAAAAACAGTTATATTAAACGTGTTTCGGAAGACTTGAGAGGAAACCAAAAGGAAGCATCGAGCGAAACGAAAGCGGGTAGGTTGTCGATCGACACGCGTGCGATCTCGTTTGCGTGTAAAGCCGTGTTTACATGCTTCGAGGAGCACATGCGGTTGCTTCTTGCGGATCTTATCGAAGCCCATCGTCTTTCGTGCCACGCGATCGTAGCCGTTTACAAGTTATCGAAGACGTACAGCGAAAGTCGATGATTCGGTTTCGACTTCGATGAAAGTCTTATTGTGAAATTACGATTTAATTAATATTTAAATGGGATGCAACACTTTACTATTTTAAATCTGATAAACACTAGAATGGTTACTACTTTACATTTAATAGATACCAATATATGTGCTATTTTAGATTTGACGGATACCAGTGCAGATTTATAAGTTCTAGTATATGTATAGGTAGCATAGATGCTAGTATACTATTTCAGATGTGATACTTGTCTACTTTCTAAAACCATATAGTAGTAAAATTTCTAGATTTAATAGATAAAGATTTTAGACTTGATTGATAGTAATAATTCTAGATTCTATACGGTATTTGAAAATACATAGTCCAAGTCTAAAGTGTGGACTCGCTTCGCGCGCTGGGAGGCGGTCTACAGACTCCCCTCTCCTACCGGTTCAGGATGCAAATGTTGAAGGTTTGACAGTTTTCCTAGGGTTTCCAGGTGATTTTAGGGGGGGTCGATTCTATGGAAAAATGTCGTATCTCGCACCGTTTGGCCTGTGGATTTCTATACGTGAGTCAGTCATCAGTGGGAATGGGGTTTTAGCTTTTTAATATACATAATACATGTATGTTAACTGTTCTGTGTACATCTATGTGTTAACACATTGACGGATTCAGTAGAAAGGATCCTATTTAGTAAGACACACGTAAGATTAACAAGGGTAGCATGACAACAAGGATTCCTAACCTCTTCATCACGTGACGTCTACATACGCTACCAATATCAGCACAAGGAGAATTATATCTACATCGCATAATTACACTACATCTAAATACAGCGTCGATAACTACAATATTTCAGATGTACTTATACATCGTCAATAATTGCAATAAAATACAGCACTATTTAAAGCAAACAAAATCTTGCAGAAGTTCATTTCCTTTAGTATGAACGTAAGAAATTACCGCAAGGAAATGGCAAGTATCGAAGTTACAATAAGAACCTTCATGTACCTGTACAAGAATCTACATATGTACCTGTTTCACATTTCCGAAGTTTTTCGATACATTAGTCAGGAACGATTATTCCGCAGGTATCTCGTTGCTCCATCCGCGTTTTAAACGACCCCTTCTTAATGATGCGAAACCACAGCCTCGAGGATTGCGTAGAAAGTGTCTGGGAAACTGCGAGGATCATCGTCGACTATTGACGTAATTCTCATGCTTTCCCTCCAGTCGTCATCCTTCCAACAAGAACAGACCTCGTAACCGAACACGCTGATGGTCGTTGCTTCAGCTAACTTTTCCATCGTTGACACAGGAAAAGTCGGTTATATAACACGCAATCAATTATGTTCATTTTCACTGTGGTATCTTTTCACGCACATTCGTCAATTTCTATTGTTATATAGATTCATACATCCTTGGACTGCAAGGTCTATAGGATATTGGTTATCATGGACTTTAGGTATATTACGTTCATAGGTACCTAGATACATATTTTGATTAATAGCTTCCTTGGTTTGTAGATATCTAGATTTACAAGTACTTAGGTTTGTGAATATGTGGATTTATCGGATGTAGATATAGGCTTGGAGAAATATAGGTTCATAGGTACTCAGGTATATGGGTACGTAAGGTTAGGTTAGGTTAGGTAGTTAGGCCCATAAGTACATAGGTCCATAGATATCTAGATCTGTAGATATCTAGATCTATAGGTACCAGATTAGTAGGTATCGAGGTCCATAGATATCTCTAGGTCCGTAGGTAACTAGGTCCATAGGTACCTACGTCCATACATACCTAGATCCGTAGATAGCTAGATCCATAGGTACCGAGGTTCATAGATACCTAAATCTGTAGGTATACACAGATAGGTATACACAGGTATACATCTGTAGGTATACACAGGCACGTCCATAGGTATCTTGGTCCACATACATCTAGATGCATAGGTACCTGGGTCCATAGGTATACAATATGTCCATAGGTACCTAGGTCAACAGATATTTAGCTTCATAGGAGTCTCCATCTGTAGATACCCATATTCATAGGTCCTTAAATCCCTAGATCTCTAGTTACACATTTCTACATTCCTAGAACTCCAACGCTCTACACTCCCTACGTCTCCACATTTCTACATCCCCAAATTGTCATGCGTCCACATTCTTGCACCAATAATTGCAATTGAATGGAAGTTGTATAATGCGATATAGGCACTTTCGAACGCAGCCAACATAGATTCATTAGTAAAAGAAAGTTTCATATGTGTCAATATCTTTTGAAATCTAATTTCCCTTCGCTATTATGCTGCGCGAGGCACGCGGAGGGTGCGACTGACGCCTCGATTGAATTCCGATTAACGATTTTGCCAACGAAGACCTTCTCGCGTTTTCCTTTTTTTTTTTTTTTATATTCACCGGGTTGACGAAACAATGACATCGCGCCGAGTCACGTATCTCACGCGAGCGTATTTGCGAAACTCGAAGGAACACGCGAATACGAACGTGCGCATTCGATAATAAGATCTGGATTGCCGCTTATCTCCGACAGCGACGAGGACGATTTTAATTAACGACTTTCACGAAGCGTCGCGATCGCGCTTTTCATTTTGAACAGCGCAATTATAGCGGCTCGTGAATTCGCTTTTTAAGATCGCTCGATACAGATACTGGTTGTTTGCACATCTCGGCATACCAACCGTTACTGAATAATTGAGAACCGAGGTGGATTTTAATTACATTCATCAGCGATTGAAAGCTAGATCCAACCGTTCGTTCAATTGTTTTATTTTAAACATAAATTAACAATAAATCGTAACTGCGGTGGGGATCTTGAGAGGTTAGGATTTTAGAACGTGGAGATTTTGGGATATAGGGATTTTTGTGATGTTGCAATTTTGAGGTGTGAGGAGTTCGGGATGTGGGGATTTTTGGATGTTGCGATTTTGGGGTATATGGATTTTTGGATGTTGTGATTTTGGGGTATAGGGATTTTTGGATGTTGTGATTTTGGGGAATGGGAATTTTAGGATATAGCGATTTTGGGTTATAGCGATATTGGGATACAGGGATTTCGGCAGATAGAGATTTCGGGATATAGGGATTTCGGCACATAGGGATTACCGTACATAGAAATTTCAAAACATAGGGATAGTCATATAGCGATTGTGGGATATAGAAATTTCGGGACATATCAAATTTGGGACATAGGGATTTCGGGATATAAGAATTTTGGAACATATCAATTTTGGGATATAAGGATTTCGGGTTAGAGGAATTTTGAGACATAGCATATATGGGATATAGGGATTTCGGGTCATACACAATTTGAAACATAGCAATTTCGAAATATGAGAATATCAAAATATACAAATTTCGGGATATGTAGATGTCTCTATTGGCACAAAGAGACTTACAATACAGAGATATGGAGACATAAGGATTTCACATGTGTCTGCACACGTGGTGTCTCAGTATATGTCAGGACTGTAGAATGCAGAAATTTTTGATCATGAATCAGTTCAACTAATTTTAAATTTTATTGCAAGATTTCTAATAAATGTTGAAACGAATTGCTAATAAATACTAATACAAATTATTGCTAATAAATGCTAATACGATTCATTGCCGAAACCAGTGTATTATAAAATCAATATCATTAACTAATCCAAAAGCGAACGAAAACTTGATTCGATCTAGCCATTGTTGAAAACACAAGATGTTCTCAGCGAACGCAGGCAGTTGTCGATAATCTAAAATCGTATGAAAAGGGAGAGTTGCATTCATAAAAGGCGGGGACGATACATTCCCGCCGTGAATGGCTAAAAATAATTGCGGCAAGAGGCGCGAATGCGATCCACGAAGACGATTACGGTAAATTATTCCAACCAGTCGGATTCTACGTCGTCGTTGGTTTACGTGTTCTCGTTGGCATGCGTTTCGAAAGTGCAAGTGCACGATCCTCGAGGATGCGCCTCACGTTGCTACGCCCCTGTCACTGACATTTGCCGCCATTATGTGCGTCTCGACTCTGACACTCCGAAATCTGCATTCGCGTGTACGACCACCGTAAACTCGCGAATTATTGCCGATCTATGTCTTTACCTTTTGCGTCTCCTTTGAAACTGCTGCATCTAAAAGCGCATTCCGGTATTGATTGGGAAAAAGTTATTTTAAACTGCTCGTATTTGTACGTTAATTACCTTTGGATGGTTCTGCACTTAGGTGAATTGCTAATGAACTCACAGATTTTTGTGGTAATTTATTTATAGGTTTTTAGTCGTGTTCTCGTATGTGTTTTAGTTCTAACATTTCAGTGCTGATGGTACGATTATTTTTGTTTGTACTTTATTTGAATAATACAAATACTTTTTGAATAGTATACTTAAGTCAAGTGCTAATTTAGGATTTTTCGTGACACTGATTTCTTTGCAATTTTTTAGTATCTTATAGTCACGTGTATTTCAATTTTAAACTTGCGAATATCTGCAAATGCGCAATTCATGATGCATTTTGTTTTAAAATGGACTTGAATTTTATGATGCATTTTGGTGCTAATAAAACTTGCAACAATCATACAGTTTGTACATTATTCCTACATTAATTACATTTTGAATAATTCTACACTCAGATTACATCTAAATTCACGATTTGTATTACGAATTCTTTACAATTTTCCAGTGTAATTTTATACTCAACCATGTTTCAACTATGAAATCCGATACTCATTAAAGAAGTAGCAACGTTCTGCTTACATATTTCTACACTAGTAAACTAATTACTTCATTAACATTATCCGACAATAAACCAGCGAATACCTACAAATTTGCAAATTTACGGTGTTTGAATTTTGCTTTAAATTCAAATAAATTTGATATTTAAGACGGTTGAAGATATTTCTAATTAAAACGATAACAATTTCATTATACGGTATGTATATTAATGAACTCATAATGAGGTGCGTTTTAAATTGTTAACAGCTTCATAAATTTTTACGGAGTCAAAGATTCGTTTTAAGACCGCAATCGTTGACCTAATATTCTAGCGTTGGGAAATCGGCAACGTGGAGACACATTTTGGTCCTCTGGTAATCTGAATTCTACGTTCGCAGACATTGATATTTTCGTGGCATCCAACCGTTCTCTTCTGAATCGTTAAACGGAGAATTCTCACTCGATCATTCGCCACGAATGCCAAGCCGTTTTGTTGCGAACTCGATTTCGTGGGCGAGGCAACGAGATACTTCGATCTTCATCCACAAAAGAATCGCTCGAATACCGAACG
Source organism: Megachile willughbiella (assembly GCA_945859595.2). Classification (NCBI taxonomy): domain Eukaryota; kingdom Metazoa; phylum Arthropoda; class Insecta; order Hymenoptera; family Megachilidae; genus Megachile; species Megachile willughbiella. The sequence goes on along the minus strand of OX243799.1, from coordinate 12,246,122 downwards.
ATTAGTAGGTCAAACAGTGATTACAAGAGAAATTTCCTTGAAGAGTATCTCACAGACTTTGTATCCACAAGTTCTAATCTACGAAAGTAGATAATTTGACAAAATTATTCTTGTCAATGACCTAGATCTGTTACGAGATAGGTTAGGTGGTTGGAATTTTATAGAAATTTATTGGTTACTAGGTTGAAGAGTCACGTTTAGCTTCCAAGGTTCTCACGGTTAAAGTTCGCTAGTTTCCCTTCACAATTCACCATGTAAGAAAATGAGAAGCACGCCCTGACCTAACTCGCTACATCGATTCGCAATTCGATTGTACAATCGAACACACATTTTTTTGACTTCTTTGTTGTATCAAAATAGCATTGAAAATTAATCTGTATTAATAATTAAAAATAGTCTGAACTGACCTAAATAATCCTAGGTGATCTTAGGTAATCCTAAATAATCCTATACAATCTTAAATAATCCTAGTTAATCCCAAATGATCCTAAATAATCCTCAATTATCCTAAATAATCCTAGATAATCCTAAATAAATCTAGATAGTCATAAATGAATCGAAATAATCTCACCACAATCACAGAGACATCAACATAATATTTTTTCACACTTATTCATGCATGGAGAAGATTAATCTTTAAAACGACACAAGTACAGCGTGTGTCTGGTAAGTTGGCAGCTGGAGCAACATGACTTCTATTGATTCCCGTGTTAATTCACCAGATATGCAGCAACAAATGTAAAATAAAGCAACACGTACAATATATTTGTATGGAATGTATATACCATATACGAGTACTCATTAGATGAAGAATACATGAACATACATGCTCATAAAGGTACAAACCGAACATATAAAATCAATTAACTTAAAAAATCTTCAGTAACCATACCTTGAATTTTATACAGTGAGCTTCATACTTTGAATTTCACATACATACAATTCTTCGCATAGTTCATTCTGTTGTGATGCAGTTTCAGTATGTGCTACATACAAAGGTCGATACATTCTAAAGAACATATAGATGGCAACCCACGAGTTGGCGCGGGGACCCAAAGTAAAAGAAGCTTTATCCCGTGAACACATCGTTACATTTAATAAGAATAATAATGACAATAACAACTGGTGAACGCAAGTGCACCATCTCACTCTCGAGACGTGTGCCTGTCATTGTTTTTGGCCTAATTGGTGCGCGACCGCGAGAGCCAATATACCGCCGAAAATACGTGTGAGTTGTCCATTTTTCTATTCTGACCAATTGTGCCGTAGCTCTTCTAAACACGTCAGCCACTTCACGCGCCAACTCGTGGGTTGACATCGGTACTCTTCGCAACCCTGAACCTGGCGCGTAGGAGGCTGAGCCAGGTTTAAGGGACGCACCCCATCTTGAACAGTCCCCATGTGACGTTCTGACGTTCGAGGTGAAACGTTTGCCGACCTTAAGTTGTCTTTAACTATCGCCGAACCAATACTACCACCGAAAATACGTGTTTTTTCTATTCTGACCAATTGTAGCTCTTCTAAACACAGCCTCTTCACGTGCCTACTTGTGGGTTGACATCGGTGCATATGTATAACTCTCGATTTTTCAGAAACCACGACGATTTCTCTGTCCCCGTTCCTGTTGCATGCCAGAACGATTCGTTGACAGGGACTTTCATCTCTCTTGTCCTCTCTCCCTCGGGAGACATTGCCCTCGACAATTATCGTGCACTTGCGTGTGCACGATACCTAGCGTGGGTGAAACCGATCACTTATGCAACTAACCATGAGTCTACTATACATAGATGCACTACGTGTCCTTTTCACCATGGATCCTAATGATGGTTTCCTGGAGAAGGGTCACTTCGAGAAAGTATCTCGTGAAAGCGGTTACGTTTCGAGAACATCTTCGAGATGAGATGATAGCTGTAATTCGGAAAATCAGAAAGTGTGCTGCTGTATGAAAACTGAACATTCTATTTGTCAGGAGATATGTTTAATTGTTCATCTTGGATGAATAGATAGCTACATTCCGAAATTAGTATATTGTGAAATCTCTATGTGCCGAGGTCCTCACGTTCTAAATTCGCTATGTCCCAAAATTCCTATATCACAAATTTGTTATGTCCCAAAATTCCTACATCCCAAAATCGCTATATCCCGAAATCGCTATGTCCCAAAATTCCGAATATCTCGAAATCCCTAAATTCCCAAATTTCTACATCCCAGAATTGCTATATCTTAATATCCTCAAATACCCAAACGTCCTAAAACTCCTATCTGCCAAAATATTGCAAAAACTCCCATATTAAAAAATCTCAAAATTCCACAAATTTCATAATCCCCAAATCAACGATGTTCCACTGTCCTTAAAGTCCCTATGCGGGTAAAATATCGGATATTAAGGCTACAGTGGGTCACATCGAATTCCGTGTCGACGAATCGAGGTCTGATCGAGCCGCACGATCTTCTGGCAAGCATCCGTTCACCTATTTCCTTGTTATCGTGCGATCCTGTACGCGAAATTACGTGTACACGAGGATTAAATACAACCGTTGAGAAAGTAGCAAGTATAGCCGACGACCTTTGACACGTTTTATGGCAAGAGAAACTACCGTGCGCATCCTTCCACTGTTTGGCATAGCGGCATCGACGTTCGATCACCTAAATCTTTCTAACAAGCATCTCCTTCTTCTTGAAATATACCCTATTCAACGATTCGCGGAGATTCTTCGGTTTCCTTGTTCGAGATGAACCTTAAAAGGAAGTGAAACACCTTTAGAGAGTTTCGAACGATGGGGTTTTAGCTGTAAATCATGGGTTGATGGACATTTGACCCCTTTGCTTAATTCTATTTCTAGGTTCAGTGTCAATTACATGTGAAAGGATCAGTAGAGGAGTGATATGTTGTTAATTCACATTGTTCATATCAGTTTCTTGTGTGTAACATTTATTGAACTGTATTATTTTCATGTATGTAATATTTATTGTAAACTATTATTTTCATATGAGTATTTATTGGTAAGTTGCATTGTTATCATATGTGGGTTTTTATTGACAAACTGTATAATTCACATATCTGCAACATTTATTCAGAAATTGTATTATTCTCATATGTGCAATATTTATTATGAAATTTTGCACGTATGTGTGATATTTATTGATGAGGTGTATTATTCTCATATGATATTTATTGACACATTGTATTATTCCCATATGTGTCTCGTACTTATCGACAGGACTGTATTATTATCATATGTGTAATATCTATTGAGAAATTGTATTATTCTCATGTGATATTTATTGAAGAGTTGCATTATTCTCACGCGTGTGATATTTATTGACAAATTGCATTATTCGCATATGTGTCTCACACTTATCGACACAGCTATATTATTCTCATATGTATAATATTTATTGGCAAGCTATATTGTTCTCATGTTACTGATATTAATTGACAAATTGTATTATTCTTACATGTGTGATATTCATATAAGCCATATTCTCATATGTGTAATACTTATTGACACAACTGTATGACTCACATGTATTTTCACATATACTCTCACAAACAGTATATCAAATCTCAAAATTTTCAAATTCCAAAACTTCCAACGTCCTCAAAGTCCCGAAATCCCAAAATTCTGTTACCCTAAAATCCTCAAAACACAGAAACCCGATTGTCCCAAAGTGTCATCTGGAACCCCACAAATTTTTCCGGAAACCATCCTAGTGGAGTCATCAAACCTAGTCAGGAATCCACACGGTCGACGGCCATCTTTCCATCCGCTTTGTTGCCCTTCGTCCGCCGATTTCCGCGCGGAAACGCAGCGAGTGTGAAAAGCAGCCGGCGGATCCACGCGATCCTCGTAACGCGCGATGAAATTTAATGATTCGAGCGTATTTAACGAGAAATCGACGTAGTCAGGTTGCCGACCAGCGCTCGATTTCATTATCATAGACACGTATCGCGCATCTCGAGTGAAAACGCTTTCTACCGATCGAATAAGCCGGATTCCACAAGATCGAACGATCCACCGGCTATTAATCTCTCGGTTTGCCCTCTCTTGTCCTCCCTTTCGCCCTCTCTTCGCTCAACGGCAGCATCCTCTCATCTGGGAAGCCGATGACACACATTCTCTCGTTTCTGGCACGAAATTTGAATTTCTTTTGAACTCCCAGGCTTCCTGGTTAACTGGTGAATATTGATGATTCTCGTAAAATGTTTGCGGTGTTAGAAACACCTGTTAACTTTTTAGATATCGCATTTCACGATACTTTCTTTTTTAGATGGTGCGGAGAGATTTTGGTTATCTTCACGCTTCGTGATTTCTATACTTGTTTGTGTTTTATTATATAACATGTACTTTGAAATGAATGAAAATAACTGGAAATTTAAATGACGTGTTAATTTATAATAATAGGTGAAATTATTTTCAGGAGAATATTTTTTGAAAGATCATTTATAAAAATTGTTGCTACCTTGATGAATTCAGACAAATCTTAGATGGAGGAGTTTAATGATTAAGTTCGACATTGTTAGAAAATAATTATTAGAAGATATTGTTTATGCGTTATATGAGCCATTTATTTTGAACGTGGAGCAAGTCCATTTTTGAGAAAAATGAAGATAGTTATTTTTATCCGTAAACAATCTATACTGAAAATATTTAAAATGCCCCATAATTTGTGTGATTGACAATATTGGAAAGATATTTATTTTGAAAGTAGTGCAAGCCCAATTAGGTATAATAAAATCTTAATCTCCTTCATGCAGCACTTTAAACACACATTATCTAGCACCACAAAAAAGAAATTTGTCCATTAGTGCTCCTAAATACCTACTTTGTCCATTAGAGCTTCTAAATGCCTAATTTCTCCATTAGAGCTTATCAATACTTATAAAACGAAAAGGATCAAAAACTTTCGGTTCTCTCGATCTCGAGCATGATCAGCGATGTGTCATTACGAGATCTCCGCTGCTATATAGAAAGAGAGGAACTTCTATGGGCTTGGTTCATAAACGACCTACTAGCACGAATACCATGCCTTTCTACGTTCTGGACATACCCTCCAACACGCTTGGACGTATGGACTCGCTGTATCAATGGCACACGTTTAATGTATGGCTGCACATCGCGAATCACTATTGTTTCTATTGTCTTCTGTTGCCTATCGATGTTTATACACGATTATTCTTTTCTCGTTGCAGTTATAATGTTAACCTTTTTATTGAAGTGTCGGGATTGTTGAAATGAAAAACGATTGAGGTAAATTGGAATGGATAGGCATTCTTGGGCTGTGGAACATTTTTAGTATGGAAAGGTTAGGATGGAAGAAGTTAATTAGATGAAGTAGTTGATCTTGAAAGAATTGGTGATTGAATGGTTAGGTTAGGTTAAGCTGAGGCAGATTAGGTTAGCTCAGAATAATTAGACAAAATAATCATGGATGAATTGGTGATTGAACAGTTAGGTTAGGTTAAATTAAGCTGAGGTAGTTTAGGTTAGCTCAGAGCAATAAGATAAAATAATTATGGATGAATTGGTGATTGAACAGTTAGGTTAGGTTAAATTAAGCTGAGGTAGTTTAGGTTAGCTCAGAGTAATTAGACAAAATAATCATGGATGAATTGGTGATTGAACAGTTAGGTTAGGTTAAATTAAGCTGAGGTAGGTTAGGTTAGCTCAGAGTAATTAGACAAAATAATCATGGATGAATTAGTGGTTGAACAGTTAGGTCAGGTTAAATTAAGCTGAGATAGTTTAGGTTAGCTCAGAGCAATAAGATAAAATAATCATGGATGAATTGGTGATTGAATAGTTAGGTTAGGTTAAATTAAGCCTATATAGATTAGGTTAGCTCAAAGTAATTACACAAAATAATTCATCGTGAATGAATTGTTAGGTTATGTTAAATGAAGCCTACATAGATTAGGTTAGTTCAGATTAGACAAATAATCATGGTTAAATTAGTGATTGAATAGTGAGATTAGGTTAGATTAGACCGACATAGTGAACATATCAGAACAGCAAAAATAAAATATTGCTTCTGTTGAAGTTGATGGAAAATCATACAAGTATTGGAATGAATCTATGATTAATTATGTTCGAATGAGTCACAGCGTGTTCTACAAGATTTTCATCTACCTTTCACGAGAAAAATACCCCTACATTGTTCGATAAAGAGAAGGCAAGTGTTTCTTCCTGGGAACGAAAGTCGCCAATTCCTTTCCCACCATACGCATTAAGATCGTGGAAAATTGTTGGCTGCCATATGTAGAAAAAGGGTGTATCCGCAACGATTCGACATTATTTTATTTTACTGTCGATTACAGACAACTGTGTGAGCATACACCATGTTATATCCTACATATTTTCATATATTTCTAATTCTTGTATGTTTTATATGTTACAAGTGTAATAAATTGTTCTGTGTATTGTTCATATATAATTTTATATTGCTTATATGTTACTTATATACTTTCACAATTTTTTCTAAATTTTATAAATTGTTTATACAACATTTTATGTAATTTATAATTTCTTCACATTTTTTATACTGTCGCTATATTTTTGTGTACATTTCATACATGTTATATATTGTTTACATATGTTTATATATGTTGTATATAATTTATGTATTATTTTATGCTTGATGTTATATATATCTGTTCATACACATCATTAAAAAAAAAACCATTCATTCAAAACTTATCGAGTACACAAACTCTTGTTTGAATCATTCAATAAAAAGCTCTGCGTTCTATATTTGTAACAAATTACCGTAACATCAAGGATACAGTACGAAGCACAAATAAATCACTGCATCATAGGCTCGTTTACCATACACAACCGTGAATCATCGATTACAGTAATCCACGTTCAACGTTCTAATAAACTCGTCGTAGTGTTTCATTAATTCAACGATATGGAATCATCGAATCAATTAATCAATCATACGTCGATTCACCGTCTCTTTATTTATCGTTCATAATCGACGATACAAATATCGAGGCGCGGTTTACACGTCCGATGAAAGTGCACGTCGTTGTTGGCTCGGTAAAGGGAAAATACTTTCACAAATCGTTCGAAAATACAAACGATTTACACCGATGATTTAGATTCGTGCTCATCGCAGTTTTAGTTGCATCTGAACTCATTTTTACACCGGTTACTCCAATTTCATCGGTTTGTTAACTTTGTTTTGCCGAGAGAAGAAAAGTTGTTTCAGTAACACTTGTTTAAAGCCGCGAGAAAAATTGTAAATCGAAATATTTCATCGAAGACTTTTCCAAAGTGAAAATCTGCTTAATGGCTCCGTAGAGTATTTTTGTGCAGGTGTTTCTAACGTGGACACGCCTTGATACAGGGAAAGTTAATGTTTTCGTGTTCGTCGACCATAATATAGGCCGCGAGTATTTATGCGACTGATTATCTGCGGAGATGCCGAAGACAGAAAGCATTTTCGCGCCACTTTTACCGTGGACAGAAAAAATATCACTGCATTCAATTTTCATTCTTTTATGGTCCACTTATTCTGTAAGATTCAGTCTTTTCCTTTTTACTTTGTGGAAATTTCAGGTTTTTATTATTAAGAATCTAGGGATCGATTTATTAACTTACGAACTTTCAAATTTCATGGCTCAAAAAGAATTTAGACATTTCAGATTAAAAACTTTACGAATTCCTACATTCTCGTCTCTCAAATTAAAAAATTAAGGAATATATAAATTTCAAATTTACAGATTTTTTTCTAGATATTTGAGGGTTTGGGTCTAGGGAATTTTGGTATGTGGGAATTTGAACATTATGGTATTGGTGGATTCATGAATTCAGATGTGGGAAGTTTATGGCTTTGAAGATGTGTGTTTGGGGAATTTTTGTATTTGAGACCTCGGAGGCTATTGAATTTTTATATATAAAAACTTGGAGACTAGGGGATTTTAAATTTGAAAATTTGAACGACTAGGAATTTAAGGTCTATTTAATTTTGGGATTCGAAAAATACAAAAATTCAAGTGTACAATGAGACTAGAATTTAAAGATGTTCGAACTTAAAAATTTTCAAAACTCAAAAATATAAAAACGTATATTTTAAAATAAAATTCCCTAAACTTTCACAGGGAGAAACACATCCCACAATACTCATCCAGTACTCATCCGCACTTCCTCGCAGAAACGTCGTTCATAAATATATAATAGATAGATCTTTCGATGTATCTAAAAAAAATATCCCCATGATTAGAGATATCTCGCGAAAAGCTGGAAGCGATAAGAAGCCACGTGCACGCTCGAAAGTAAGATCGAAACGAAAGGAACACAGGGACAGATAATAAATTCGATGCAAATTGCAGCAGAGGCAGCACAAAGGGGTCGATTAGTATGCTGCCGGGCAACGTGTTCGCGTCGAGCGATTACACGAGCCGGTGTTGCCCGTGGAACGAGTCAGTGTGTCGACCCGTTATAGGCCTCGGGCTATGTGGTTTTCGATGGGTCGACACGGCCCACATCTGGGCCCACGTGCACCAAACGAAGTTGGTCAGGTTGAACATCCGACAGGTTCACTATGGACAATATTTGGTTAACAGTCTATGGACTGATAAGTACGTGACAATTGGGTCGTTCACATCTTCGAGCTACTCTATGTTACTTATGGTTGATTTTACAATTTTATTAGTTCTTGTATTTTATATAAAATTATACTAATTTGCGTTACTTATGATTGCATCAAATATTTACGGAAATTCTAAAATTAAAATTCAATGTCGTACAGTTTTCGTGTGATCACATCTGGTGGCATAAATATAGCACAGTTGTATAGTGACACAGTGACATAAAAATAACACAGTTGCATAGTGACATAGTGACATAAATATAACAGAGTTGCAACAGTATAACAGTACACTGTGCTAAAAGTACCAAACCCTCGCAAGTCCCGCACGTCGCCGACTCAACGGACCAATCTTTCGTATCTACAATCTCTTCGTATAATACTATCTTATTATCTACTCTTTCAGTAATAAGACAGCCGCGCACACAATTTGCGACAGAAAGTACATTAAATCCTCCAATATGTCTAAAAGTTACATAAAACTGGCTATGAAATTACGAAATTGATTCTGCCGTCGAATCTTCGTTCGCCAAATTAATAACAGTCCCAACCGCAGGCATCACCAATCAATTATCCATTCGGTTCGACGACGGTGCACTTGCAAAACGAGTAATTAATAACGAATGAAATTGGTACGTCCAGCAACAATTAATGATACCGTGTAACCTAAATATCTTCTAGTCACTTTCTAATTTCTGTGGAGGATTCGCCAGAGATTCGCTCGAGGGAACGAATGCCCCAGGATTATTAACGGTCTCGTCCGGTGCTATCGATCTTTCGTTCGAGATCGAATCGTCGGCCATTGTTCCGACAGGTACACCGACGAGAATCAATGAAGATCGCTGAAAATTCTGATACACTCAAGGACGTAAATATCTTACGTCTTTTTTATTATTTGCTCTGATATATGACTCAACGACGAAATTATCCTACATGTTTTTTATTATTTGGATACTGATTGCTATGGAACGAAGATGGCTGCGAATTGTAATACTGTAAAAATAAATAAATAGTGGATAATACATAAAATAGCTTATACAATAATTCCTTATTTCGAAGAAGGATAACATAAATAATTAATAACGTAATTTAGTTTAAATTAACGTAAATCTAGTGTTAAAGAATTGGGGGTGAGGTTACGTTTACGACGCGCGCATCCGAATGCGCATGCGCGTAGTGAACAAATATGGCGACCGGCAAAGAATAGTTTAAACCTGTACATTCACTAATAATTTATTTGTAATATTTTGTAATCTCTCTGTAAGACATTAATCTGTATTTTCTTGTGATATATAGTTCGTTGTTTTTTTATCAGTTATTTATAATAATCATTTCTGTAATATATATATGCTTAAAATGTGTAGAATAATCGTTTTGGTATGTCTTTCTTTCCCAAATTTTCAATATTGTAAAACTGATGCAAATACTTCGGAAATCAATATTAGCAACATACAGAGAAAATTGACGACAGATTTTTCATTATTAGAGGTTGATATGAAATTTGCTTGATTTAAATTTCGGGCTCGTTTGCACAATTAATTTAAATGGAGAACATCCAAACATCAGAGGAGTGTTGCCTCTTGTATCCTCATTTTTTGACTCAAGGACGTAAATATACGTCTTTTCTATTATTTATTCACAAATTTCTATGGAATGTACCCGATGTCTTATTAGATTTTCTTGTACCGATTTCGACACCCTACGGTTGGTTCACCGTTTCTTTAAAACGAGACAAAAAGATACTAATTACGGAGAATGCTCAAGTGGGTCATGGACCACAGTCGCAAGAAACAGATGTAATGGGTTCAAAGCGGTCGTGGCGAGATTCAAGCGGGTTTACAGCCTCTCGAACAGTTTCCCGACACAAAGGTAAAAGGTGCTGGACAACCGGAAACTCTCGATAATTGCCGGATCGATGTGCGATAACGAACGAGCGCTTTTGCGATATCCTTGTGCAACCCAGGTTGCAGTCTATTGGAGAACTATGTTGCTTTGAAACGGGTTGCATTCGAACAGTGTTTAAGCTTGGAGATTTAGAGACTTCTTAGGTTGGGATACTTTTACTATCAATTTTGCACTTTTTCAAGTTTTCAGAGTTTCCAATTTAGTAGCTCTTATATCACTTTGAAAGGTAGTCATGTTTGGATTCAGTTACTTTAGAGTTTGATTACTTTCAGATATAGTCACTTTCAAATTTGATCACTTTCAAGTTTAGTCACTTTCAAATGTAGTCACTTTCAACTTCAGTCGCTTTCAAATTTAATCACTTTCAAATGCAGTCACTTTCAAGTATGCAACATTTCAAATTTAGTCACTTCAAAGTTTAGTTACTTTAATAGTCAGTTCAATCGCTTTCAACTAAATGTTCAAATTTAACGTAAAAACACAAATAAGAAATATCTAAGTTTCACTGATCAACTGGCGAACGAAAGGGGAGCTTTCGAGGGCACCGGGCTCTTGCCTTTCCTTCCTCGCGCGTAACAATCTTATTGTTTCATTGTACATCGCACAAGGCTTCCTATTTCGAGGCGGATGCGAGCTCGTCGCCCCGTAACACTCGTTTCTCAGCTCCGTCTTTCCGAGCCGAACTCGTAACGGTCTGTGCATCGATTTTTCATCTGACGATGTATAAACGAGAAAAGACAAAGAAAATCATAGATAAGAGTACATCTAGTCAGATAACAATACGTTTGAACAAATAGATTTGAATGAGAGAATTATGTGTCACATTATGTTAGGTTAGGTTCGATGTTTGAATAGGACCAAATATATTTGTATAAGAAAATTATGTGTCACATTATGTTAGGTTAGGTTCGATGTTTGAATAGGATCAAATATATTTGTGTAAGAAAATTATGTGTCACATTATGTTAGGTTAGGTTCGATGTTTGAATAGGAACAAATATATTTGTATAAGAAAATTATGTGTCACATTATGTTAGGTTAGGTTCGATGATTGAATAGGAACAAATATATTTGTATAAGAAAATTATGTGTCACATTATGTTAGGTTAGGTTCGATGTTTGAATAGGAACAAATATATTTGTATAAGAAAATTATGTGTCACATTATGTTAGGTTAGGTTCGATGTTTGAATAGGACCAAATATATTTGAATGAGAAAATTATGTGTCACATTATGTTAGGTTAGGTTCGATGTTTGAATAGGAACAAATATATTTGTATAAGAAAATTATGTGTCACATTATGTTAGGTTAGGTTCGATGATTGAATAGGCACAAATATATTTAAATGAGAGAATTCTGTGTTAGGTTAGGTTAGGTTTGAAGTTCGAACCAATAAGTATTTCCTCCTACGAATTTGATCGTGTCCTAGATTCTATATCGTTCTAATTAACGAATTGTCACATCCTTGATCATCCTGCTTTCTTCGTTACCTGTCTTCTTTATCGGTTCGTTTGCCTCTTAATTTATGACCATGTCATAAATTAATAACGTAGCGGGACTATTATGCACACACCATTGCACGACATGTCTGCTCTTCATTCCTGTGTAATGACACGTGAAAAATAATTCCATGCTGATCGATTTCTGATCGTTCGATTTATAATTATAGTAATTGCATGGTCTGTTTGGCGGACATTTGTGCACTAGTTCCTCGAACATTTCAACATCCTTCAAGTCCAAAATCTTCAAAATTTTTTAATTCCTGAATTCCTAAATTCCCACATCTCAAATGTTAAAATCCTTATTTTCCAAATTCCTAAATTTCCAATTTGTAAATTTTCAAATTCTCAAATTCCCAATTTGTAAATTTCCAAATTCTCAAATTCCTAATTTGTAAATTTCCAAATCCTAAATTTCCACACTCTCCAAATCCCCAATTTGTAAATTTTCAAATTCTAAATTTCCAAATTCTCAAATTCCCAATTTGTAAATTTCCAAATCCTATATTTCCACACTCTCCAAATCCCTAATTTGTAAATATTCATATCCTCCACTCCCAAATTCTCAAATTCCCAATTTGTAAATTTGCAAATCCTAAATTTCAAAATTCTCAAGCTCCCCAATTCGTAATTTTTTAAATCCTCCATCTTCAAATCCCTAAATCCCCAAATTCACAAACTGTGAATCTCCAAATTTTCCAACTTCCTAAACTCTCAAAAATGAATACTAAACAACCTATTAATACAGCTAGAGTACATCGTTCATCCTACACAAAGTTATTAGTTTAACCATTTATAACCTCAGGTTATAAATCCTTCGATAAACACGTCGAGGTGAAAGAACTTGAAAGTCATGTTTGAAGTGCAATTTGAAGTTATCAGTTGCGAGTATCCAACGCCGACTATTGTTATCAAGTTAATGAAACCTCGAAATAGAAACTCCTTATGAACAAGCTGAATTATTCATGGACCACTCGAATTCGTTTCAACCGTCTGCATTCTACGTGGATTCGACTTTCGATGACTTTCTTCTTTTCGGGTAATTAGCAGGCTCGGTATAAACAGCTGCTCAGACAGTGCAAATAGAATGCAAGTGCATTCCACTTTTAACCCTTTTCCGGCTATGTCTGAAACTTTCGTTCAGCCAACAGCATCGACCAAATGACAGGAAAAAATTTGTTCAAACGAAACAAACTATATAATTCCTTTCTGGTACCTTTTTTTACTTCGGATCGACAACTATACATAATGCAATTTATTATAAAATCCTTCTCTACGAATTTTACTTATCACACAAAGCAATATAATTACCCTTTATTTTACTAAAAGAATGTAAAATTATTATTTTGCAAATATAAATCCATCGCAAACTGTCCAAACAGGAATTTTCAATAGTTCACCCTTGAAAAGTTGAACCTTGAAAAGGTTTGTTAAAAAGATTGTCAAGGTGAAATATAAAGATCTTCACTATTCGCATAACACTCAGTGTATATTTTGCGATCTCGGTAGCTAAAGATTAATAAAGACGTTGAAAGTTCATTTATACAACATTATCGTGTTCAATGCAGACATTTCGATAATTTCGAGTTTCCACGATGCTTGTAATTCCCTAGAACGCTTCCGAAGCGTCCGAGCGGAACCGACCACAGACCCGGATCATTATCGAAACGATCGTCTAATGAAAACGGCGATATAGGGTGTCTGAAAGGCGGAATGTGAAGCTGCTCGTTATCGATACCCAGTGATAGGATGCACGAAGCTAATGAGATGTATCGGGGACAAATTCCGATCTGCGTACCAGGGAACCAGTTTATCTCGAAAGTTTCGCGTATCGAGATCAGGCTGCATGGCCGATCTGTGCCGGACTTCAAGATCGCTTCCAATTATTTCAACCGGATTACCAGTAGTAATTTACCTTTATGTTCGAGCATTTGATTCACTGATATTTTTATGGACTCGAGGTACTTGTCATTGAAAATTGAAAATTTAGAATTTTTATTATTTACGAAGATATTAGTACACAATAAGAGACATGTAAATACTGCATATGGTGTTTTAACCTCTGAGTTAAATATGCAAGCTTTATTTTTTATGGTTGTCAACTCAGGAATTAGCAAGTAGTTGACTCAAACATAATGCACACATGACTGTTGAAATCAAACAAATCTAGCACATATTTTTACCATGACTAAATTTCGAGTTCAATTACAACCCGTCCACTAATGATTATCATGTCCAAAATATCTTTAACATTTGAACATTCTTTGTCTGCCTTAATATTACAATAACTGTGTCGCTCTGTCTGACGCACTTTTTGACAAAATCATAAGTTAAGCGATATACATTATATATTATGTATATATTACATGTACATCATGAATAAATTATATATTATATTGTACATATTTTATACAATAAATAAAGTACAATTATATTGTATATATATAATTGTACATATTATGTATAAATTATGTATATCCTGTATGAATAAACGTATAATTTTCCTGTAGTACAAAATACCTTAACACGTGGATGAAAAGTTGTAGGATAAGTGAACCTATAAATCATGCGATTGTTAAGTATCAAGTAACAACGATTTACATCACATCCCTTTATACATTCACAACATAAGAGCCTGTAGGTCCATTGCGTGTGGGAACGTATCAAGAAGATTGCAACCGATATTTCTCAAGAACACCCCGTTCATTCAAAGTAATTCTAAAGTCGAACGTCGTGTAGTTCGTAAACGAGCTACCGTTCCATTTTCCTCTGTGATTTATACACCGAACGACTCGACCGAACGTTGCTACAATTATCACGATATTATCCGCCGGCTAACTATCCCGTGAGCTTTTCAAGCATCGCATAGAAACGTGGAGTAACACGTTCACGTGCGTGCACCACGAGAACACACGCCATTTCCGTTCCCCGCTCGAATACTTTGCCCGGCGATCTCGCTGAATCGTTTCGCGGACTTCCGCTCGCTTACCTTGCTCGATTCCGTAATCGAAGAATCTCGAAACACGCGTATCACATTACGGTTTCGTGAAGGTATCGGGGTTCTCCATTTTGCAATTGAAACGCGTGTAGCTACTTTTTGGTGGGACAGATTGGAGGCAAGATTTCGTGAAGAGAATATAATTCAATAGGAAGTTAGATATCAAAATGACGAATAGATGAAATGCTTCAAAGGATGTAGGTAGACGGACACACTTTTCAAACCTAATGTATCTAGGTACCTGCAGACGTTGTAAGAAACATGTCTACGTCCCTGACCATAAGTTTGTCGTTCGAGTATCACCATCTAATAGCAGCATCGAATCTCAAGTACTCAAATGTATTTAAACATCAAATTATATGAAGGTACCTGGACATCATAAGTTAAGTATGTCCAGGTACAACACCATAACCTCAATATATAAACACATTCCAGACACTTACATGTATTTAAATACCTAACTACATGTAGATGACAGAGCACACTTAATAAGCTAAATATATCTGGACATCTGGAGTAGAGTTTGCAAGACAAACATAAGTCCCTGATCATAACCTTGTCATCTAAGTATATTCCAAACACCCAAACGTATTTAAACACATAAATATTCGTAGGTGCCTGAATAGACATCGTGAGCTACATACTTATACCAAGTGCCTAATGATAACCTTGTCATCTAAATGTACTTCAAACAGTCAGATGTATCTAAATGCCTATGTAGGTCATTTATCGAACGTCAAAATGTCACATAGGGTCTGTTCAAGGTGGTCCTTAAACCTGGGTCAGCCTACACTCCAAGAACAGGGTTGTTGACAGTAGGTGTGTTCAGATACCTAAATCCATACAGGACTTCGTAAGCTACATATGTCTAGTCCATTCAGAACTTAGTAAGCTAAATATCCTAGTCCATTCAGGATTTAGTAGGCTACCTAGGTATCTCAATACACCTACTGTCGACAACCCTGTTCTTGGTGCATAGGAGGCTGTCCCTGATTTAAGGGACGCACCACCTAGCTGGAACAATCCTGTGATGTTCTGACATTCAAGATGAAACTTTTGCTAACTGTATTTATGCTTTGATTGAATTGTCGTGAGTGACTCCCTGAGCCAATAGTTCCTATCATATTAAAAATACGTATGAGTCTAGGTGTCCATTTTCCTATTCTGATCAGTTGAGACCATAATCCTTCCAGGTCAGCCTCCTACATGCTAATTCCTGTGTAGACGATAAAAAATAAAACAGGGATGTTAAACTCAGTATATTTAACTTAGAGAGTTTAACTCACTAATACAGTTCTAATTAGAGTTTATCATAAGAGCCCATAAAACCCTATAGTAGCCTTCCATAGTCCATAACTCTATACCTATAGCTTCCTATGAGCCTCTGGCTTAACCTCCTATATCCACCGACTAAGTTGTCGACATTACTGACTTCGCACAACATGTATTTTCGAATAGGTTGCATAGTTCACCGCTTGTACAAGTTGTTCGTGAGAAGGTGTATTAGCGAAGGTGTCAGACACGGAGCATGACCAGCGCCACGTGAGTTGTCGGATGCACGTGACCGACAGCGTGTCAGAGAGTCAAGCAATCGGATAGGCAGACGGATATACACGGTTCCCTCGCAACAAACCACTTCTTGCATCTTTCGACGATTTGCGTCACGACACGCGCCGAGAATGGAGCCGTCCTGAATGCACTCGGCACAATTATTGGGTCAACAAGTTGGCAACCATGGTTGCGAGATGCGTTTACTTATTTTCTACTTTCCTCGCGATTTCGAGCCATCCTCGGGTAAACGGGGAATCGGCGTTCTTCGAATACGTTGACGAGATATCTCGTCTGGTGCTACTGCAATTTACTGGTCTTCGAGTGGCTTTGTGCGAGATCTGAGTCTTTGTGCGGTCTGAGAAGAATGTTCTTAAGAAGATGGTCTTAAGATAATGTGGATGTGTTGGAGAGAAACAAAGAGGGTTTTGGTGTGAAGGATCTTTGGACGATGCTACATAGCTCATTTTTATAGCTAAAAATAGTTTACCTATTATTTTAAGGAATATTATATATTATATACGAATTGGAATATCATGTGTTACTTATACATATATTGTTATATATTGTATAGTAATATTTAATGTCATTTACAATGTTACTATGAATATAATATAATATATATAAGTAACGTGAATATGAATAACATGGATAACATTAATAATGTAAATAATATAGATAATATAAATAATATAAATAATACAAATAATATAAATAACATAAATAAAATGAATATCCATATCCTATTTGTATATATTTCAATAATTTGACTATTCTTGCCACATATGATGAAACACACATGTAACCTAATATTTTATTCATGCGAACAAGAGACTAAATGATTCACTTACAATGTACTTGACACAAGTTCTCATAATTTATTATAACCTCAAGCATTAAATAATGAGACAAATAGGTTGATAACACAACTAAATTATTATTGATACATTCGAATATGTAGATATATTCAAATTGTTATTAACAGATTAAAATTAGCACGTAAAGAGTCGTTATTATACGGTCGATATATTACAATGTTATTGTTCTGAAATTTGTAGCAGTCGATTTAACGTTCTTAGCAAACAATCGCAGAACCACGGGCACTTCCTGTTATCGGCTTTCTCTAATTTGCACCAACACCGGAAGCCACTGCTCGTTTTTCCACGAAAGTAGCGTGAACTTCGTTTCCACCGAACGAATCGTGGAACTCGTGAATCAGTTGAATATGGGAAGGCATATTTTCACTCTCTATTCTTCCATATTTAACGCGATCAATCTAGGTAATTATTGATCGGTTATTGAAAAATAATGAGGTTGTTGCTGCAGACATGTTCACGTAATGAACTGCCATTTTTGTAAGAGGAAATTATGATTTTTATTGTTAGTGTAGGAAATGTCGTGTTGTTTGTTGGCAGAATAAAGAACTGCTATGTTCTTTGTTATCATAATACAAAAATTTGATGTTTTGTGTTGTCATAGTAAAAAAATGTTACATTTGTTGTCATAATAAAACAATACATATAATATCACATATACATATAATATCACGTTATCTATTGTCGTGACATAAAATATCTTGTTTATTGTCACAATACAAAATGTCATATTATCTTCAGTCATAATATACAATGTGTTATGTTACTACTTATTATAACACAAAATGTCATAACAAAATTATACAAAATGTCTTCCACGTGATATTAAAAATATTTTACAAAAATATAAATGACGAAATTCGTTATTATATTAATAAAAAGAATGAATAAAATTATCTATGTAACAATGTCACGGTGTTGCCAAGACAAAAGCCGCGACTTTCAATGTCACGTGAAAACAACATGGCATTTTATAGGACGACGGTAAATGTCGCGATTTATTGCCACGTGAAATCGTATCTTAAGGTCGAAACGTGACAACGAGTCTTGCCAGGGTCATTCTCCCCTCTAATGTCGTATCTGTTTCCAATCGATTCTAACCACTTTCAGACTTATCATGCGAGTTTATATGTATATGTATATATATTATACATATGTACTACATTTCGTTCGAAGGAAATGTCAGTTGAAAAACGAGAAGCTTGCACTTTTAACCGAGAGCATACTAGTTCTCACTTCATTCGAAAGTCTTTGTATGGTGTAAGGTATGATAGAAAATTATATTTAACATATGTGGATGGCTGTATTTCTTAAATTCCTGAATTTACAGTAGATTTTCATTTTACAAATTCCTAAAGTATTAAATGCTAAAATTCTCAAGTTTCTAAGTTCTTCAATTTCTCATCCCTTAAATTCCTGAATTCAATTTTTCAATTTTCAAATTCCTACATCTCTACATTTCTGAATTCCTAAGTTCTTCAACCCCTAAATTTCTAAATTTCTGAATTGTCCAATCCTCAAATTTCTAAATTCCTAAATTTTGTCAACCCTCAAATTTCAAAATTCCTAAATTAGTCAACCCTCAAATTCCTAAATTCCTGAATTTGTCAACCCCCAAATTCCAAAATTCTCAAATTTCAAAATTCCTAAGTTTTTCAACCCTTAAATTTCTAAACTTCTCAATTGTTCAATCCTCACATTCCTAAACTCCTAAATTATTCAACCCTCAAGTTCCCAAACTTCTGAATTTCTCACCCTTCAAATTCCTACATCCCAACATTTCCAAAATTTTTAACATTCCCAAAATTTCAAAAATTTCCAAAATTCCCAAAATTCCTCTCTCCCCAAATTCCCAAAACCATAATATATTACTAATAAAAATTTGATTATCCCCAACCTACAAGAAACGGTAACAAAAATAGTCATTTGATCGATGGTTTCGCAAACGGCGGCCAATCGATCACGATCCGTGATATCGTGACGTCACTCACACACAGAAACAGGAATACTCGAGCAGACAAGAGGACGAAGATTAAAACGACACATTACCTTGCATTTGTGTCGGAAGAAGGATTCGTTGGCTGGTCGAAGCCACTTCACGAAGTGGAGTAGCGAGCAATACCGTTAAATGCAGTCCTCGTATCCGCGATTGCCTTTTGCTTCTCTTTCCGCGGCCTTTTTCCATCAGGGACACCGTGTCTGGCTCTTGCTTCACAAATTACACTCTTGAGTAGTCATCTGAACCTTTAATATTCGACAACCACTTATTATTAACGATTATAAAATAAATACAAAATAAAATTCAATGTTACTCCTTTATAAACTTTCGGGTTGAAATCTGTAACTTTACCGAAGCTGTTGAAAATTTGATAGGATAGTATTTTTATTTTTAACAAATTTTGCTAAATATTTTTTAAATCTTTTACTATATTTAGTATTCATGAGCTGTTATTACAGTAACAGTAATTATTTTTAAAAATTGTTTTTCTTTTCTAAAAATTGAGTGTAACAGGAACATATTTAAATCATATTGGACTTTTGAGGTTAGGTAGAAATATTCGATGATTATGTGTTGAATTATGGATTATTGGCAATATCGAAGCTGAGAATTTGCATTTCTCATTCGTAAATATATTACAAGCATAAATTCATCATTTTATTAATGTTTCTTCCGAGATGAAATAGCAATATTTACGAAACAGATGTTACTTCGAATAAAACGGTCGTTGTAAATAATCTTGCCGAGAAGATGTCCTAAAATCCTTAATCTTGCGATATGAAATAAATGGTCCTTATAAATCGTCCAATAAAAAAGTCAATTCGTATCCTAGAAACCTAAATTTCTTCGCTTTAAAAGTTTAACTACTGTTTGTGGCTGTTATGTATTTCATATCTGCTCATTTTTATTGCTGTGGCGAAGAATTTTTATGTTGAACGTATTCAAAATTCCCAAGTTTCAAAATTCCCAATTCCAAAATTCCCAATTTCAAAATTTCCCAATTCCAAAGTTCCCAAATTTCAAAATTCCCCAATTCTAAAATTCCCAATTTCAAAATTCCCAATTTCAAAATTTCCCAATTCCAAAAATCTCCAATTCTAAAGTTCCCAAATTTCAAAATTCCCCAATTCTAAAATTCCCCGATTCCAATATTCCCAAATTTCAAAATTTCCAATTTCAAAATTCCCAATTTCAAAATTTCCCAATTCCAAAAATCCCCAATTCTAAAGTTCCCAAATTTCAAAATTCCCCAATTCTAAAATTCCTAATTCCAAAATTCCCAATTTCAAAATTTCCCAATTCCAAAAATCCCCAATTCTAAAGTTCCCAAATTTCAAAATTCCCCAATTCTAAAATTCCCAATTCCAAAGTTCCCAATTTCAAACTTTCCCAATTCCAAAAATCCCCAATTCTAAAGTTCCCAAATTTCAAAATTCCCCAATTCTAAAATTCCCCGATTCCAATATTCCCAAATTTCAAAATTTCCAATTTCAATATTCCCCAATTCTAATATTTCCAAATTTCAAAATTCCCAATACCAACATTTCCCAATTCCATAATTCCTCAATTGCAATATTTTCCAACTACGAAACTCCCCAATTATAAAATTCCCCATTTCCAAAATTCCAAAATTCTCAAATTCCCCAAATAGCCACTTTTAACCTCACCAAATTCAAAATCCCTACATTTTCAAACCTCAAACTCTCTAGATCTCTAAATCCCAACGTATCCAACTTCCTCAACTATTAAATCTTCAAATTCCCGGCATATTCAAGCGAGTTTCGCCGGTTCGAACGGCAATATAGGATGAAATTCTGTTGATCGAGAGTGCAAAGCGTGTTCGAGGGAGAAAGTGTTCAATCGTGGGAACCGGTAACAGTGCTATCAACGAATGCATGGCGACGCTAACTTCTTTCGGAATCGTTTTGAGCACCATACAACCGTCACTTTTCCTTTGTATACATGCATAACCACCGTGAAACATTAATTATCCGCTCGTAAATGCTGGTTTGTGGAAATACGCTGTTGCCTATGGTTTGCGAGACACTTTTTCTATCTTTTTACGAAGAACACAATGCTTCTTAGCCCACATAAATCCCTTGGTATGTAAATGAAACAGAATGGTTTCGATTTCTAAATGTCTACATAGCACTGCTGAACTCGGGAATTTTTGATTGGGGACATTTAAAATATTGGAATTTAAAAATTTTAGAATTTTAGAATTTGGGAATTTGGAAATTTGAGAAATTGGATAATTCAGAAATTTAGAAATTTAGGGGTTGAAGAACTTAGGAATTTAGAAATTTAGAGATTCAAACTCAAAAGTAAAGTATAAAAGAAGAAAGATACAAATTTCTTCCTCTCCTATAATATTTCGTTCCCAGCGAAGTGCATCACAACAAATAACTAAATATATTAAAGTGTTTCACCACGAAATCGTTTACAGATTGTCAGAGAAACACTTTCTAACCGTGAGTGTTAGAAAATCCCGTTTCAAAATGTCCAAGCGGTTGGTTACATAAGAGAACCAGACTGACCTTTCCAGCGTCGAACGCTAAAAACTTGAAGCTTAACGCTTGAATTATCCCCGCGATACTCGCGACAGTATTATATCATAAAACTCTCTAACGTGGTTCTGTGAAAAATCACGTTCATCGGGATATAACCGCTTCGCAGAAATTCTGCCACCCTCGTATATCTCTGAACATGGTCAGACTCACGCATCGGCGAGTCCGTTGCGAAAAACTCATTGAGCAAGTAAGAGTAGTCATCATCTTCTACAATACTTATTATACTTCGCGCAATGCTCTGCGTTAACGAGCCTTGCATTCTCTTGTCGGTGCGTGCGGCTATTAACGCGGCTGCAGATGTAATTAGACGTTTCGTGTCAGAGTTATATAACATCAAGCACGCTGTGAAAATCTGTATTACTGTTTCTGTGAACATTTGGGGGTTTTGGGGAATTTAGGAATTTTGGGAGTTGGATGTTTTGGAGATTTGGAGAATTTGGGGAATTTGGGTATTTGGGAATATTGGGAGTTGGAGGATTTGGGGATTTTGGAAATATTGGGAGGTGGAAGATTTTGGAATTTTGGGATTTGGGGATTTGGAGATTTGGGAATATTGGGAGTTGGAGGATTTGGGGATTTTGGAAATATTGGGAGGTGGAGGATTTGGGGATTTTGGAAATATTGGCAATTGGAGGATTTGGGGATTTTGGAATTTTGGGATTTGGGGATTTGGAGATTTGGGAATATTGGGAGTTGGAGGATTTGTGGATTTTGGAAATATTGGCAGTTGGAGGATTTGGAGATTTGGGGATTTGGAAATATTGGGAGTTTGAGGATTTGGGGATGTTGGAAATATTGGCAGTTGGAGGATTTGGGGATTTGTAGATTTGGGAATATTGGGAGTTGGAGGCTTTGGGGATTTTGGAAATATTGGAGGTGGAGGATATGAGAGATTTGGGGATATCGGGACTTGGGCATTTGGAGATTTGGAAAATTTGGGGATTTTCAGGATTTAGGAATTTTGGAAATATTGAAAGCTGGTGGATTTGAGGGATTTGAGAATTTGGAAAATTTGAGGATTTTGAGAATTTGGAGATTTTAGAAATATTGGGAGTTGAAGGATTTGGGGATGTTGGAAATATTAGGGATTTAGAGGACTTGGAGGATTTGAAGACTTCGGAAATTTGGAAATTGTGGTGATTTCAGAATTTGGGGAGCATAGAAATTTTGTGGATTTTGAAGTATAGGTGATTTGGCAAATTTTGGGAATTTTGAAGTATTGTTGATACGAAGAATTTTGGGTATTTTGAAGTATTGGTGATTTGGGGAATGTTAGGTATATTGAAGTACTGGTGATTTGAAAATTTTGAAGTGTTGGGGAATTTTAGAATATGAAAAGAGGATGGTTCAGGATTTTAAAATTACCTCTATAACCCCACAATACCATTTTCCCTAAAAAACTACATTACTACATAATTCCCTAGATCCAACGTCCCCACCTACCCTACGAAAACCTACCTGCTCTACACACTAGTAAATCTACCAGTATATCCCCACATAAATTCTAGTTACGCCAACGTATACACTCCTTGCTTTAGAGAAGTGATTCGATTACGTTATATAATAACCTAATAAGAAGCATAAAATGATATTTGTATAGGTTAATCGGTACCACATTAAATGTTACTAAACGTTCTATAAATCGAATTTGAAAGGCGATATTTATATTCTTACTAACCCACACAATGCCAATTGATTGAATTCATTGGAAAGATTTCCGATCACACTTTTTCATAACGCTCTGTACACAGCATTATTTTATTATTACAAGACACTTGAACGTTCTTTTGATGTTCACGTTAACGCGTTTAATGCCACGTGGGTAACTGGCGACCCACGAAGTTTATCGAGAGCACAAGTCCAATTAAACGACTGTAAATCGAGGTGAAAGCGTAATAAATATGCCTAGCATAATCACGGTATTTTATGATCAGGTCTTACGACAGAGTTTTGTTGCGTTTGTCATGAATTGCAAATATTTTATAGATCTTGATCAGTTATAATACATGAATACAATTAATGCGTTAATATGTGTTTTTGCATTATTACTGTAGAAGTTGTGTCTAAAAAGATCCTGAATAATTAGTTTAATGTTAAAATGCAATGATTGCAATTCAATTTTCAAGCTGTCGTTCGATAGTTCCCTGATTTTGGGGCTCTAGAGGCGGTCCTTTCTATTAAACGTGGAATTATTCGACTTATCTTTCTTCTTCCTGTGATTTTTCAATGATTTCTTCAAATTAACCATTTAAGTTTCAATTTTTCTTTTCTTTTATTCATATATTTTCAATTATAATTCAAGTAACTGCGTTTGGAAGAAATTGTAGAAAGTGTGATTGAAGTAAATGATAATATTCGTATCAAATTTGACAAAGAAGAAGAAAGAAATTATGAAGCTAGTTAATTTCGTGTCCTCAGTAAGTGACACTCATGGCAGTCGGTTTTGTCGAACGTGCCGAAGGAAATTGCCATGGATCCAGGGTAAACGGCTTCGCCCACGGGCGGAAAGTGAGATCTCCCCTTTTTCGAACGGACGCCAACTGGGTTACGTTGTCCAGCGAGATCGTTGAAACTTGCGACACGTTTTTCTTCAGGGTCACCGTGTCGGCGACTTCGCGCTCGGAACACTGCGTGAGCTGCATGTACATTCTGGTGCAACATGTCACACGAACTTTATATTCACACGTATGTAAATTTCAGGTTTCGTATTTACAAGTTTTCAGTGTTCTGAGTTTTCAAGTTTCCAAGTTATCAATTTTTCAAATTTTCAAGTTTTCATATTTCAATTTTCAAGTATTTAAGTTTGTAGTATCCCTAGATCCCCAAATTCCTGTATTCTCAAATCCCTCGTTCCCCAAAACCCTAGACCTCCAAATCTTTACATCCCCAAATCCCTAGATTCCCAAATCACTACTTCTCCAAATCCTTACTTCCCCTGACTTTAACATCCCCAAATCCCTAGACCCCCAAATCTTTACATCCCCAAATCCCTAGATCCCCAAATCTTTACATTCTCAAATCCCTAGATTCCCAAATCACTACTTCTCCAAATCCTCACTTCCCCTGACTTCAACATCCAAAAATCCCTAGACCTCCAAATCTTTACATCCCCAAATCCCTAGATCCCCAAATCCCTAAATTTTCCAAATCACTACTTCTCCAAATCCTTACTTTCCCTGACTTCAACATCCCCAAATCCCTAGACCACCAAATCTTTACATCCCCAAATCCCTAGATCTCCAAATCTTTACATCCCCAAATCCCTAAATTTTCCAAATCACTACTTCTCCAAATCCTTACTTCCCCTGACTTCAACATCCCCAAATCCCTAGACCACCAAATCTTTACATCCCCAAATCCCTAGATCTCCAAACCTTTACATCCCCAAATCCCTAGATCTCCAAATCTTTACATCCCAAATCCCTAGATCTCCAAATCTTTACATCCCCAAATCCCTAGATCTCCAAATCTTTACATCCCCAAATCCATAGACCCCCAAATATTTACATCCCCAAATCCCTAGGGTACCAAATCCCTAGATCTCCAAATCTTTACATCCCCAAATCCCTAGGGTACCAAATTTCTAGATCCCCAAATCTTTACATCCCCAAAACCCTAGATCTCCAAATCTTTACATCCCCAAATCCCTAGATTCCCAAATCCCTAGATCCCCAAATCTTTATATCCCCAAATCCCTACATCTTCAAATCCCTAGATCCCAAAATCCCTAAGTCCCCAAATCTCTAGATCCCCAAATCTTTGCATCCCCAAATCCCTAGATCCCCAAATCTCTATCTTCCAAATCCCTACATCTCCAAGTTCCAAAGTTTGCATCTACCTAAACCATGAAACCCCCAGATTCTCATATCTCTAAGTTCTCTAATCGCTAAATCCTCAATTCTCCATATCTTCAAATTCGCAAGGCATATGCATTTACTCAAATCCCAAAAAATTCCTAAAAATCAACACGTGCGAGACCTCCTTTACCCTTAGGTGACATATTTCCACTAGAGAAGCTAGATTTGCCGTTGACTGTACGTCCCAGCCGTATGCGTGGTCACGTTCGATGTTAGATCTAGAGGCTCTCATCGCTGTTGCTCACGAAATTCGTACGAGCGTGGAAGCTTAGAGCGTGACGCGAAGCAGTGAAATAAAACGTACATACTCGCACGAAACGGTATATTTCCATGGAATCTTTTTGCCTACAGTCTACCGTCTCGAACTGCTACGTACCTTTTCCGCTTTCGTCACGCTAATCTTTGCCTCGAGATTCGAGTCCAGCATCTATTTATAGGTTCACGAAGTGTACTTTCGTTTGGTGATTGTTGACAAAGTAAGGTTTCAAAGAAAGGAATTTTATGTTGTAGTTAGATAATAATTTCATAATTTAATAAATGTAGAATGTATACTGAGTTATACTTATTTGGAGGATTTGGGGGACTTGTTATTTGGGGGGATTTGTTTATTTTTGTTACATTTATTTGTAATATGTTTATGAGCTTTTGTTAGATGGATTCATGTACTTGGTTATTTTTAATAACTTATTTGTAATAAGTTTGTCAAGTTTTATATTACGATATACTTCTTCATTTTTATTGAAATCGTTTAGAATGCACTTGGTAATTCTTGGCGAACTGATTTAGGATACAACTCACCATGTTTGTTAAATTAGTGCGTCAAATACTTTTTAACCTCGATGAAATTAATTTGTCACACCCATCTGAAGTTTTGGTACACCTCTCAATTTTGATGAAACTAATGCATCATACACCTCTCAATTTTCATTAACTTAATGCATGAAGCACTTTGTAATTTCTATCGAACCAATTTAACATACACCCCACAGTTTCTATTAAATTAATTCAGTAGGCATTTCAGTGCTTTCTCTAAAGAATAATGTTGCATAGCTTGTCGAGAACGTCAGGAAATTTCTATCGTGGAATGAATGTAATAGGAAAAGGATTAAAGTATATAGTTATTCATTGAGAACGACCGTATTGGCATGGATCGTAAAATGGCCCTGGTTGGCCCCAGGCCAGATCGTCTGCGAAAGAAGGGCGTCTCGAAGTCGACCAGCTGACCTAATGCACCTGAACGAGGATGACCTCGAACCACGAGAGTACGTCGGTCCCGATTGGTCGAATACCAAGAAATGGCCACCGTTGTATAACCGGATGTCACGTGATTCGCTGTCAACTTTTGACCGACGACTGCAACTGACTCTTGTCACGTTTCTGCTTTCGTTCCTTCGAAATTGCCCCAAAAAGTTTACTCCACTTGTTCAGTAAACTATAACTAGATTTTTATTATTCATTTGGTGAATTTTTGATGCTCGATTTATTTTACTTTGACGCTGATTGGTGTAAAATTATAATACGTAAATTAAATATGTCTAGAATTTATCTTTATTGTTTCGTCATTAAAGAGCAAATTAAGTTTTATCTTTTATTTGGTATTATAATATTAAATCGGTGTTGATTTATTTGTTATGTCGATCGACTTCGACAAAAAAATTATTAACTTTTTATTGACTACTTGGTATATTAATTTTTTGTTATATGATGCTGACTATTATAGTTTATTAACATTTGGAATTTTTATCTTTATTGATATTTTGAACTTGAATGTGGGCCATTTTAAGTGTTGACCAATGTTTCACAAAAATTATAGTTATTCTTTTTAAGATTACCTACACACAAATTCGAAAAGATTGAATACTAAAAATAAAGAGGTCTACAGTTTATTAACTCTAAAAACATATAAATCACCGCTAGTTTCATAATTAACGTTTTAATTAAACTCCACTGGTGACACGAATGACACAAGAGGTGCTTGCATAGTTGCTAACCAAATTACGAAATTTTCGGAGAAATTCGCCGCAGCATGCACTCGTACGAATAAATTGAAACCGCAGGGTAATAAATATTAATTTATTTCGTTGTATTCTGAATATCAGATAGTAAGATTTACACACGCTGTTAAGACGTAAACGCGGCTTATTAATGATACCTAACCTACAATTTGAAAGAAGCACGTGAATTTTGTAACAGGTTCATTCAACATAATACAATTTACATAGATAACACAGATCATCAGTATAAATTAATTATTATTCATTTTGCTTGAACAAAATCATTCTCTAATCTGGAATTAACAACACCATTGTTCTACTATTTTATTCGACTTCAATTTTTATCTTTTTTTTATTAAAACCTTAAATAATATATACTATTTTCTATATAATATAATATAAAATATAATAATAATAAATATAATACTTAAAATATAATTATAGTTATAAATATTATAAACATAACTGATTAATAGCATCGGTAAGTAATATTAAGAAATATTGACATATAACATTTATAATAAAATTGTAATATATAATGATATTTTAAATTGACATATAATAATTAACATGTAACATTAATAATGTATAGTAAACAATATATAATATTACTAATATATAATAAATAATAGGCAATATTAATAACATACGATATTGCACATTGTTCAAATAATATATGCAGTGTTAATATAAAAAGAAATATGGTTCTTCTTGTTTAGTTGACTGACTAAGATAACTGTAATGTCGTGATAGCAATTGTTACTGGAAGATTGTAAGCAATTTCGAGGTGCAATATTGAGTTAACTGTGACGTAATAGTGATTCCAATGGCACTAAAAGCTAACGGGTAACGAAGTGAACAGGTGAGACAGGTAGGGCAAGCCGGGTCACGAAGACGGTCATTCAAGACGAACGAAATTCTGCGAAATCGGTGAACTCGACAAATCGACCGTGACCAATGAATGAAACAGCGCAGAAAGAATTACCTCTATTGGTGACTTTCAAAGTATCGAACAACATTTATTAATATTAACTTCCGCTGGAAAAGGATTTCAATCTTGAAATCATTGAAATTTGAAAATTTTGGGAAGTTGGAAATTTGGAAGTTTGGAAATGTGGGAACTTGGGGGATTTGAAAATTGGGGGTTTGGAAATTTAGAAGACTAGGGATTTGGAAGAATTGACGATTTGGAAATTTAGGGATTTGGGGGAATTTAGGATTTGGAAATTTAGGGATTTGGGGGAATTGAGAATTTGGAAATTTAGGGATTTAGGGGAATTGGAATTTGGAAATCTAGGGATCGAGGAAATGTAGGGATTTGGGGGAATTGAGAATTTGGAAATTTAGGGATTTGGGGGAATTGAGAATTTGGATATTTAGGGATTTGGGGGAATTGGAATTTGGAAATCTAGGGATTTGGGGGAATTGGAATTTGGAAATCTAGGGATCTGGGAAATTTAG
Source organism: Megachile willughbiella (assembly GCA_945859595.2). NCBI lineage: Eukaryota > Metazoa > Arthropoda > Insecta > Hymenoptera > Megachilidae > Megachile > Megachile willughbiella. The sequence goes on along the minus strand of OX243799.1, from coordinate 12,216,819 downwards.
GGATTTGGGAAAATTGAGAATTTGGAAATTTAGGTATTTGGGGGAATTATAATTTGGAAATCTAGGGATTTGGGGGAATTGTAATTTGGAAATCTAGGGATTTGGGGGAATTGTAATTTGGAAATCTAGGGATTTGGGGGAATTGTAATTTGGAAATCTAGGGATCTAGGAAATTTAGGGATTTGGGAAAATTGAGAATTGGGAAATTTAGGAATTTGGGGGAATTGGAATTTGGAAATCTAGGGATTTGGCAGAATTGAATATTTGGAAATTTAGGGATTTGGGAGAATTGGAATTTGGAAATCTAGGTATCTGGGAAATCTAGGGATTTGGCAGAATTGAAGATTTGGAAATTTAGGGATTTGGGAGAATTGAGAGTTTGGAAATTTAGGTGTCTGATTTTAGAGATTTGGAAGAATTGAAGATTTGGAAATTTAAGGATCTGGTAAAAGTTTCGGAAAATCGTAGATTTGGAGGTTTCCAGAATTGGATATTTGAAAATTTGAAACTTTCTAAATTTCAAATAAAAATTTTCAAAATCTTCATCCCTTAGTAAAATTTCCTTGACACCAAATCACTCAAGAATTTCACAAACCCTTTGCAGCCCCTTTACAGTCCACATCCCAGCCCAAAAATCTCCAATGTAACCTCCAAAAATCTCTCCTACAAATAACAAAAATACAATATTACAATAAGAGAGTTACTTTCAGTTTCTTATAAGCACCTGTATCGATTTCCGTCTTCCATGAATAAATTTACCGCATTGGATGCACCCAGTGCACGATATTACGCGAGTTCTCTTCCCGTCTGGTGTGCGTACAAACCACACACGATTTACCGAATACATGTATACATTTGTACATGTGTATGTGTGCGTTGCACGTGGCACGAGCCGAGAAACGGAAGAGTAAGTAGATATTCTCGCGAAGAGAAGGAGTCGGTCAGATAACTGTACGTCTCGGCCTCCGGACGACATCTTCAGCATCGACGAAGCCTGGGACCTCTTCTTCTCTCGTTCCCATACGTATCTATACCTTATTCAACGTTTCGCGATCGTAACGTTGTCTTCCTTCGATCATCGTCCCATTTCTGTCCGTTCACCGGTTTACTTTACCGAAGGCGTCGCGGAATTCGAGGCCTCGCTACTTTGTTATTCTGAGAACGCCTTAATGGTGTTAATATTACACCGGTTGTTGCTGTCTTTATGCATTCAGGTTGATATCGTTATTATTTGGCTGACTTTCGTGGATAACTACTGGTTTCAAAACCTTAATTGACGTGGTGGAAACAGTTATGTCAATGACACGTGTAGGCTGCCATTTTGATCTTTAGTGCTTTCAATTTTATTGGATATTTTGTTATATAAATTTATTTTATGATTTTATGTTTCTTGTTTAAACTTCAAACGTGACTAACCTAACCTGAAAAGTTTCAAATGAACTACATTATTATTGGCTTCATTGTTAAAACTTTTATTGGAGTAGTAGAAATATTTATATCAAGTATGACACGTGTAGCTGGCCGCCATTTTGGTCTTTCGTGCCTTAAATTTTATTGGATATTTTGTAATATAAATTTATTGTAATATTAATTGCAAGCTGCTGTATATGTATAATTATATATACTTGTTTAAACTTCAAACATGACTAACCTAACCTGAAACGTTTCAAATGAACCACATTATTATTGGTTTCCTCGTCAAAACCTTTATTAGAGTAGTAGAAATATTTAGATCAAGTATGACACGTGTAGCTGGCCGCCATTTTGGTCTTTTGTGCCTTCAATTTTATTGGATATTTTGTAATATAAATTTATTGTAATATTAATTGCAAGCTGCTGTATATGTATAATTATATATACTTGTTTAAACTTCAAACATGACTAACCTAACCTGAAACGTTTCAAATGAACCACATTATTATTGGTTTCCTCGTCAAAACCTTTATTAGAGTAGTAGAAATATTTAGATCAAGTATGACACGTGTAGCTGGCCACCATTTTGATCTTTTGTGCCTTCAATTTTATTGGATATTTTGTTATATAAATTTATTGTAATATTCGTTGCAAGTTGCTGTATAATTTTATGTTTCTTGTTTAAACTTCAAACGTGACTAACCTAACCTGAAACGTTTCAAATGAACTACATTGGTTTCATCGTCAAAACCTTTGGTAATAGAAATATTTATATCAAATATGGCGCCTGTTGTAACTGCACAGCTGTCATTCGGGTCATTAGTGACCTGTGGCTTAAATTTTGTTTATTAAATATTAATTTTGTAATGTAAATTTATTATAATATTAGTTGCAATCTTCTATATAATATGTGTAATTGTATGTTTTGTATTTAAACTTCAAACATGACCTAACCTGAACTATGTAACATGAAATGAACTATGTTCAAATGAACCATATTTTTACAAACTGAGTACTTTTATAAAAGTGTAAGGTTATGTATAAAGACAGGTTCGGTTCAAGATTCGAGCAAGGATAAACAGATTTGAATAATAGAGTCATATGCTTGCATTCCTTTTTAGACTTCAAACATAACCTCATCCAACTTGAAATAAAAGTAATTAGATTCAAACGATAAAATTATGTATCAGATTAAATTAAATGTGAAATTTAAATGAGGATCAGATTTGGACGGTAAAATGTTATGATCCTGTTCACACTCCAAAATTAACCTAACCTACTTTGGAACAGGAATAATTACATTCAAATGATAAAATCATGTATTAGATTCAGTTGAATATGAAACTTAAATCTGGATGATAAAATCGTGTGTTACATTCGTAAATCGTAAAATCTGACCTGATGTGAGTTGAAGAAAGAACAATTTGATTTATGACACTAGTTTTTGTTACTGGGACAGGCTAAATTTAAAATTTCGACGAAAATGAGAGAATTTGAATGATAAAATCACATGTTGCATCAATGTTCATACTTCAAGTTCAACTTAACCTTCAAACAAGAATAATTTGATCAAATTTTAGATTAGTTTATGTTAGGTTTAAATTTTCAATGAAAATAAATTTTAATGTTAAAAGTTGCATTCTGTAATATTTTGGTAAATGACAGACTAGTTTTTAGGATAATTTAAATTTTATTTGCATTTGTTCATACTTCAGTCCAACATAACCTTCAAGTATAATTAAAAATTTTGTATCAATTTAGGTTAGGTTTAAATTTTCAATGAAAACAGATTTAAATAATAAAACTACGCGCTACACTCCTCGATTTTGGTAGAAGATGAGTTTTAGTATCATCTACATTTGATTTGCATTTTATGGACACCTCTGACTGCCTGACGTCACTAAAATTACTAGGCTGACCAAATGCAGCATCTCAAAGAAGTATTCTTCGAGAACTTCCCTTCACCACCCACAGCTTCCTTTCTCAAACATGCTATTAAACGTCCTTGACCAATGAATTATACGTATTTCATAGAACGATAAAAAGTGTTAATGCAACTGCGATGGAAATGTCAGTATCATTAGAAGATCGTAAAAGAAATTACGCTTTACATCACTCAAATCAATGTATGTACGTAACTCCTCTTTCAAGAACTGATTTGAAATTTACCAGAGTTTATTAATAACTACAATTAATTTCAGAATTGCATTTCATGTATGATGCGTGATTACTAAGTTTTTAATTGCATCTAGTATTTGATATGGACATAGACAACTAACTATTAGAATAGAAACAGCATATGATCATATATTTATAAATTGTGGGTTGACATCTGTATGTACATATATGATCTAAAATTTATGTTGTACTATTTGTTTATAGCCTGCACATCACGATTTATCTATCCATATACCTATGTATATTTTCATATATTTATGAATTGTGGGTTGACATCTGCATGTACATGTATGATCTAAAATTTATAGGTTATACTATATGTTCATACTCTGCAGATATATAATAAACGCATAGATTTATAAAAAAAAGAAGAATAACAAAAAAGATCAAGCATAAAAATCACGAATCAACAAGATAATTTATTGAAGTATTAACGATTTCTATTTGTCACGGTGTACAATACCGATGATTAACGATGATGGAATACGAATGAATTAGAATACTAATGTTAATGTACGTTTTTGTTTGCAGATGAAGGATCGTTAACAGAAATTAGGGCCCCTAGGATAGAAAGGGATCTAGAAGGTGAGTGTCGTGCATTTTAATCGCGGCCATCTTGCATCCATTACTCGAGTCCTGTCAACGGAATTGCACTCGAACGAACAATAATTCTCGATTCTCCTGAAATTAATGCATTTCGTTAGTCGCGTTCCATTGACCTATTAATACCGAATGAATACCGCGTTCAAGTGCAATTCTATCGGCAACATTTCTCTCTCGCTTTCTATCTCTCTTTCTCTCTTTCTCTCAGCTGTCTGGCCTTTCTCTTTTCACAGCAAAACCAATCGTTCAATTTTTCTATAAAAAATGAAAGAAATTGCAAGGAAATATCTTCATGTGCGTGTTGACGCGAGGTGCGGCCGTGTATATAATAAAAATATATACTATTGTTACGAAATATGTGTTTCTCTCTGTGTAGCTATGTTTCTTGTCCGCACACTTTGCGTTCCGTTTTCTATGGGTACAAGGGCTGATATACTGACATGCGACTTACTTCTAGCCTCGAGGGACTTGATAAATCACTGTGATCAACGAAATCATTCGAAAGAATTCGTGACGGTTCTATGAAACGTGAAATAGTTGCGTGAATAACGTCTTGTGAATTTTTAGTGAAAACAATTTTATTTTGTTTACAGAATATATGCGTGCTACGCCTTATATCGCCACGTCATACATGGTTACGCGCTATATTGCCATGCGCTGCATCACCACGCGCTATACCACCGCGAGTTATATTGCCACGCGCTGCATCACCACGCGTTATATCGCCACACGTTGCATCACCACGCGCTATATCGCCACGCGTTGCATCACCACGCGCTATATCGCCAAACGCATTGCATCACCACGCGCTATATCGCCACGCGTTATATCGCCACGCGTTATATCGCCACGCGCTGCATCACCACGCGCTATATTGCCACGCGCTGCATCACCACGCGTTATATTGCCACGCGCTATATTGCCACGCGCTGCATCGCCATGCGTTATATTGCCACGCGTAATATCGCCACATGTTATATTACCACGCGCCATATATCGCCTTGTGTTATATCGCTATGCGCCGTATCACCAACTCATTATATCGCTACATGCCATATTGTTACGAATTATATTGCCACGCTGGATCGCCAATGCACTATATTGCCAAGCGTTATATTGCCATTGCGCCGTATTGTCATGCATTATATCGCCGCGAGCTATATTGTCACACGCTGTATTGCTATACGCTACATAATCTACATTATACATTATACATTAACTACATTGTCTCTTGCTATATCATCACTCGTTATATTACCACGTGCTGTAGGACATACTATATCGCTATATCGTATCCAAATCTTGAACTATGAAAAACATTAAACATGAAAATTTAATTTCTAACACAATATACATATCACTTCTAAAACAATAATAAAAAGAATAGTAACTTTTCATGATAGGCCACAGGGAATAGACGTTATTCACGTAAAAATACATCAAATCAAATAACCACAATAAACGAGAATATCCGCTCGTTTAAGCGTGAAATTCATTTCGCGTTTCGTGCATGTTTGCGAATGAAAGAAGAAGTAACAAAATTATGAATTATCCGTTGTCAAAGAGAACGAAACGGATGTGGAACGAGTTCTCAGGTCCCTCGAGATGTACATACATTCGTACGTACATAAACCTAACGCCTGTGACATGTTCGATCGATCGCGATCAGGGCCGTCTCGTTTTCCGCGGAACGGAACGATCGGTCCGTGAACGCGCGACGATCGGAAATCGATACTCGTGACAGGGTAACGGGGACATAGAGCAGGTGCTCTAGGCTACCAACAGGATGACTCGTCTACTAAGATCGTCTGTCTCTTTTTTTCTGTTTCTGTTACTGCTCCCGCCTGCTCCTCGCCTCTTCAACTCTTCTCAACAACTGGATGCCGTCTGCCTCCAACGTCCGCCCGCCACTCCGTCTCTCCGACGACCTACATTATCTAAACTAAACAAAAATCAAAACTACACGTATTCGAACAAACGAATCGGCCGATCGCTCGATCGGCTAACAACCGAACACCGACACGACACGGACGAATTAACTGTGACTGGACCTCGGTCGAATCGATCGACCGAATAAATGACCGGTTGAACGAACTCGTGCTCCCCCATGCGGCTCGTGTCCCCCGTTTCTGAACGGTCCCGAAAACTCGTTGATTACCATGGCTCGGTTGTCCCAGGGGTAACCACGGTCCTCCTAGTCTCGGCACGACCCGGTAAATCCGTCCCTCCGGTCGGTCTCCTAACGAAAACCGCGAGAACGTTCGTCCAGGACGGCGCTAGCACAGAGTTCGCCACCCAGGTGGTGGGTACCACCCTGGACAATGGTCGTTTGTACGCTAGGATTCTGGCTACTTCGAGTAGGGTATTTTACGAGAAGGACCCAGCTCCCGATTCGCCCACTCCTTACGTAGTTTACCCCTCGAGGACGCCCAGTGACGATTGGCAGCTCAGGATAGCTTTGGATAACGCTCCTATCAAGGCATTAAAAGAAATCGAAGAAGCGAAGGACGACGAGAGCGAGGAAAAGAGTTCCGAAGACAGCGAAAAGGCTGCGACGAAGTTGGACGAGCTTTCTCGGGAAAACGACATATTCAGCAGAAGAGAGCCTAGCTCGGATCAGAGGTTCAAACCAGCGAAGGTTAGGCCAGCTGATAATCTACCGACGTACACCGTCAAACACGAATACGTGGGCAGCAGTTTCGACAATTTGGAGGATGACCAACCTAAGAGCTTCAGGCCCCGGGTGCCGAAGATATTCAAGCCTCAGCCTAAAGCTCAGGTGCAGAAGAAGGTGGATACCAAACCGTTAGCTACAGTGACGTATCATGGTTTCGCCGACTTTACTACTACCGTGGGTGAAACGGTCATCGTATTCTCGCCCAGCACGTCGCCAGCTCCTGCAGGTCGTCCTGCGACCACTATCAAAGGTGACGCGACCTTGAGACCGGACGACGGGGTTGCCGTTGTGCAGATCAGACCCACCAGCGTCGTTGCGGGTCAAGAGACAACGAAGCACCCTGGAAGGAAGTCTGATCCCAACAGCCCAACGGGTGATCCTCTTCTGGACGCTATTAACAGAGCCAACATTCAACCCAGTGTCACGGAAGATTTTGAAGTCGAGTCTTCAAGTACGTCCACAGAACCGTTACTGTTGGTACCAGACGTGACAACTGCTTCCTTGAAGCCCACCGGGCTCCTCAAGGTCCTGGACTCGACCACTTCGAAGGATGGCATCACCACGCACTATAAGAGCCTAATTTATGGTACTTATATTGGCACCGACTATGCGCAGGTCATTCATACGTCGTCGAACGTGTACTTCTTCCCTGACGAGGCTACTGCCAGTTATGGCACCGGAGATACCACGGTGGACTATGGAACCACCGTCACGGAGGAGTCGGAAGGTGATCAGGACACCACGTTGGAGATGACGACGGGTACTACACCCAGAATGATCACCACGAGTGAGGAATCTCCTCTGGAAATGAACGAGCTGACCACTCCGTTCAAAGACACCACCGACAGCGTGTTGACGACCTTGAAGGATATCCTGGAGAGCGCTAGGAGGGTCCTAGGCACTACCGAGTCAGCTGCTCCGACCTTGGAGGACGAGTTTCCGAATGACATAATCGCTGGAGATCCTCAGGGTCGCAGCATCAAAGGAGGTACCTCGAAGAACGACCTCGGGCACAAGGACGGCAAGGACAATGTATTCAATGATGAAGAGAAGGTCACACTTGCTACCAGACTTCTTCCTTCCACGGTGTACAAGACGTTCACTTATTTCACTACCTTCTTCATCCCCGATGGTGAACAGACCACGACTTCGATTCGTTCTAGAGAAGTGGTCTCTTCGGATGTCACCTTCTTGACGGAACTGATTGTACCTAGTGCAACTGTGACTGCCGTTCTTCCGACAGCGTTGACTGAACCACCGAGGACGACTCCGAATTTGGTCAACGTACCCGAAGAGGAACAGACTACCAAGCAGGACGAAGAAATAGAGTTGATATTCAAGACCCTGTACACCACGTACACGTATCTGACTACCTTCTTCCAGGAGAATACGTCCAGTATTTCCAGTCGGGAGGTGGTTGAAACGAATGTGATCACACAGACCGTTGGTCCAAACGGAGTGTCTGCGGTTGTTGCCGGATTGTTTGAGAAGGATGAGTCCACCCTCATATCGCCAACAAAGATCTCGGACAGTGTTCTGCCTTCGACCACGCCTGAACGCGAAGAGGGAACTGAGAAGTATCCGACGACCTTGGAGCAGACAACCGAGGAGACTTTAACCACGCTGCAGGAGCAGGACACCACAACTGATCACAACATTCCTACGGAAGCAGCGGACAGCAAAGATTTTGAGGACACTAAGCAAACGGTTCCTGAAATCGAACCCAGTCCAACTCCGGCTCTGCCAACTGAACAAGTCAAGGAACAGATCAAGACTTACTATACAACGTACACTTATTTCACCACCATCTTCGTTGACGACGAGACTGAAATTGAAACTAGAACCGAGGTGTTCACCAACGTTGTCACAGAAACTATTCAGCCAACAGCGGTGGAGCCAGTGACCCAAGAAACGCAGGTTCCAACTACGCCAAAGGCAGAAGAGAAACCGGTAGAAGCGAAACCAGCTGTCCCTCCAGAGATTCTGGCGTATCTGGAAGCTCTTCAGAGGCAGAAGTCTCAGGAGGAAGCTCTGCTTTTAGCAAAGAAGGTACAACAGCAGTCCAGTACCCCCGAAGAGCCTGTGACAGTACCTGAGCTGAAAGAGACAACAACGGAGTATCCGACTACCCAGGAACCCACCACAGAGAAGGTAGATTTGTTCCGTGGGTTCGAGGTGAACGCTCAGGTGACTCCGAATCCCCCAATGGAGGGAGAAGTGTTGGGCTCCATGATCACCGATGTGGTGTCCTCGACAAGTTCAGGTGGTGGAACGTTGTTGGACGTGATGGACAAAAGGAACGCGGTTCCGGAGGATCAGGAACTGTCCGAGTCGAATCACCACGAAGTAGAACCAGCTCCGACTCTTCTTCTCCAAACCAGCTACACGACCTTCACCTACTTCACCACGATGTACAAGGGTGACGAGTCGAACGTGGTCAGTCGTCTGGAAACTGTTACCAACGTGGTGACCGAGACCATCAGACCCACCGCTGTGGTACCTATGGAAGCGAGCACCTTGCCGGTTACATACTTCACCACGTTCACTTACTGGACCACATTTTATAAGGGTGGCGACACGGTTACCACGAGTCGAGAGGAAACCGTGAGTAACGTTGTGACTCCTGGTGTTGCACCCACTCCTAGCGTCGAACTGGGTGTCGTCATGACCTACAGACCAATGTCGTCCTTCAGCGAAGAGAGTCCTGTTAGTGACAAGGAGTCAAAAATCACCGCTGATAATGAGGTGACACCTTCGATTATTAACCCTATTGAAAATGTGAAAACGGAGGAACTTGGAACCACGTCCAAGGACATCACAACAGCTCCTGCTGAACAGAGCACTATGGAGTCTTCTACTATTTCACCTGACCCCGTCACGTACTATACCACTTACACCTACTTCACAACTTCGTACATCGGTAACGAGACCATCTTGAACAGCAGACTGGAGACTGTTACCAGTGTATCCGTACCTGAAGTCGTCGCTACGCCGCAGTTGGCGACTGGAAGAGCAATCGACGGACCCGTTTATCAGCAAAGTCTGGCGACCGAAGAGAAGGCAGTCACTCCATCCAAAACTAGTGAAGTCCCGAAGATTGGACTTATTTCTACGGTCAGGTCCAGTCAAGTTAACGATGGAACCACGACTCATTACATGACCGATGTTCATGGCACTTACATCGACGGATTGTACGCTCAGGTTGTTGAGAGTTCGACGAGAATAGAGACACCACCTCTGCCATCATCGATCGCCACTCCAGTTCTTCCAACGGGTGTTCTGTCGATGAATAAGGGCAGCGTGGTGGATGCCGATGAAGTCACGACGATCTACTTCACCACGAAGCAGATTGGTACCCTGTTGAATGGTCTATACGCCAAGGTCATCGAGAGCACTTCAAGTACCAAGATCAACGAAGAGAGAAAGGCGACCATTCCACCCACTCATGGTCACCGAACTGGCCTGGTGAGGTTGATCCAAGGTCAAATCGAGAACAACGGAACTACCATAGTGTATCAGTCGAAAGTGATCGGCACGAGCATCGAGGGTAGATATGCCCAGATCATAGAAAGCACTTCCAGCTTCCTGTCGACTCCAACCATCAGCATCGCGCCGACAGCGACCTTGCCACCCACCAAACCCACGGATGTCCCCGAAATATCACCTTCACCCGCAGTAATCCAGTCTTCCTTGTCAGAGGACCCAACCACCGAGTCTCCTGACGCGGAAGACTCCGAGCAGAACGACGAGAGTGAAGAGGATAGCGAAGAGGGTGAAGATGGACAGAGTTCCAAGAAAAAGTCCAGACTGACGTTCTCTACGAGAAAGAGGACCTTCACGCCTGCGATCAGGCCGTTCGTCTCCAGGAGCAGGCCCACGTTCAACCCGAAGAGAAAAGGTGCCCAAGGTGCAACCACGATCACCAGAACGGACGCGACCCCGACGATAACGGCGACCTTAGCCGGGAAGAGCAACAGGTTTGCCTCGTCGAGGGGCAGAGTCAGTTCGCCGATAGGTCCGTACTCTTCAACGTTGTCCCCGGCAGGTTCGAGAAGGTTCGCTGGAAGAAGAGGCTCTCCGAGTACTGCGAGCTCTTACGCGTCGTCGGTGGGAAGCACCAGAGGTAGACCACAGTCTAGAATAACGCCATCTTCGGTGTTCCAAGGGAACCGACGCGGGCCGACTTCTATCAGGGGCTCTTCGGCAAGGGCTGCGACTCGTGCGTCGAGTTCCGTGTACCCTGGAACCTCCAGCAGGTATAGGCCACCTATTCGAGCCTCTTCGACGCTCCTTCGTGGACAGCCAACAGTGAAACACGATGACCAAGAGAATGACGCTAACGAGTTCACCACGACGACCTTGATGACGGACGAGACTCTGTACACCGATGATGTGGAAGGTGGGGAGACCGTGACGACACCTCTGCAGACAACTACGGAGTCGTCGAGGCGGTCGACCAATCCTCTTTTGAGATTCCGCAGGCCGATTAATTTGAACAATTCTGGGAGGACTGGAACCACGCCGAGGCCACCCACGACTACCAGAAGAAACGGGAATTTGAATAGAACGACTCCGCCGACTGCTCCCAAGGTCACCAACGGTCGTACCAACGGTAGAGCCAATGCACCGATCTCGACTAGACCTAGACAGGGCGGCACTGGCTTATTTCCTCCTCGAGGGCTATTTGGAAAGAAACCCGAACCTACCGAGGAGCAGTTAGACCCTGAGGATTTGGAAGGAGAGGGTGAGGAAAACTTCGAAGATGATCCTGTCGAGGAAATAGCGGACAACGATTACGAAGGCTCCGAACACGAAGATAGAACCACCGCGAACGTTAATCGTCGATCTGGTAAATCTATCAGGCCAACTGTGCAGATCAGACCGTTCTCGAGATTGAGAAGAACTCGTCGACAGGCGAGTCAATTAAGGTCGCTAACCAATCGATTCCGCCGACCCAATCAAGCGAGTTCGAAGGTTGAAGACAAGTCCGACGTGATGGAGAGCGCGTCGAATAAAGAGGAGACCACGAAAGCCACCACTAAACCCATCGCTCGTTACAATAATCGAGGAAGGTCTCTAACGACCTCTCGACCTCCGTCCAAGTCGGGCAACAACCCTGAAAAAACGTCGGCAGAGTCCTCGGAAACGAGCCAAAGTAACGTCAGGAACAGAAAGCAGAATGGTGACAGAACGTCGTCCAGAATAAAACCGTCGCCAGCTTCCAGTAATGGAAGACAGTTCACTTTAAGGGAAAAAGATGGAACCTCTACGAGTAGGTCGAACTATAAACGACCGAGCTCTTCAGGGTCCAGATCGAATAGCAGGACCACGAGCAATACGGAAAGAGTGAGACCTCCGAGGTTACGAAATAATTCTAACAAGTCGACCGAATCGACCAGTTCCAGACGAGTACCGCCATCTCGTGCTTCTTCGAGGTCGTCGAGTAGAAACGGTAGCAAACGAGGATCCTCCTCGCAGAGGCCTCGAGGTTCCCGCGAGGACATTAGGGAATCACCCACCGTTTACCCAGACTTTGACGGGACGATCACGGTGACCCATTACGTGCCCACCGAGGTGACGATCCCCGTTGTAAATAACGGCATCACGGAACAGAGAAATATCATAACCGCTCAGGCCAGCACCGAGGTGTTGGCTCCCTCCCAGTACAGTACCGTGACAGGTGGGGACGGCAGGCCGCTGGTAGTGATCGTTAGCGAAGTCACGGGTACGAACTTGCAAGGTCAAACCGAGGTAACTCGATTCTTGTTACACGAGACGCCCACCACCCGGGTCTCCCACACGCTGACCACCCTAGGAGGTCGCAGAGCCTCGCAATCGGTGATCGTACCCACGACCGTGTACTCCGTAGAGAACGTAGTGTCCACCATACAGCCCTCCATACCTGAAAACGCTCCTCTCGCGAACATCCTGCTGTCGCAGCTGCTTCTCGGTCAGTTAGGTCAGGCAAACCCCCTCCTGCAGCCGCAGGGCACACCGTCCACCCAATACAATACGCGCACCACATCCTACGTCACCACCATCACCAAGCAACAGAGCACCGTGATTCCGCTCACGTTCCGCGGCAAAGAGATCCTGACGACCTTGGTGGACACCTCGACCAACGTTGTCACCGCGACAGAGTTCATCACGGACACGGTGGTGGTGACCCCGACGGCTGCTCTGCCAGCGGCCAACCTGAACTCGTTGCTGTTGCTCCTTCAGCAACCTCAGCCTGCGAAGAACTCGAATCCACTTCTGGATCCCGTGTTCGCGGCGCCTCCCTTCACCCAGAGCAACACTCTGCCAGGTGAGGTCGAGAGGAGGCATCAGCCGGCCGACTCGGACTACAAGCAGGACAGCTACGAGTACTCCGGAGAGGACGACGACGTGCAGGAGTACCAGAAATCCGCCAAACCGTCCAAGATCTCCAAACCGCGGAATAGCCGCGGCAAGTACGAGAAGAAGGAAGATCACTCGAGCGGTCACAAGGAGGAGTCCAGCGTGGTGACTCTGTACGTGTCCGGTCGTAGGCCAGGGGAGTTCAGCACCGTTCTGAGCACCGTCAAAGTGAGCGATGCGGTCAGCTCCTCCAGGAGACGAAGGGATATCGGGGAGGATACGCACGCGGAGGTCCGGGCTTCGATCCCGCCCTCGTTGCACGCGGGATCGGAGATCCCTGTTCTAGCGAGTAGCGAGGACTCGATGGACGCACACGCGCCGACACAGAGTCTCGAGAGCGTAGTGGGTGACGTCGGACGGCACATTTCCACGTCCATCCGTACCTAACCCCTTCTCCCGCGTTACGTTAGAACCTCCCCCCATAAATCATTCTCTCTGCCCCTCTAACCGTTATCATTCGATTAAGTCCATCGCCACTCATGAAAGCCCACCTAGATCGAAGCTGACGACCTTTCCGTAGTAAGTCGGTAGTCACGCGTCCGTCCCCGCGTTTCACAGCGACGTTGCTGTCCGTGTAATATAGCGAGTGTTCGGGGACGGTCCTCGCCGAGGACCACGTCGTCTCCGAGAACCGTGGAAAGCTCGCAGCTTCGGTTGATCGAGACCCACGTTGTCTTGTTTCTCGATCACCGTCACACGTCCTGTTCGCTTCCCCATTTTTTCTCTTCTCTGTTCTCCCCACCCGAACGGATCCTCCTCATCCTCTACTACGTCCACGTACTAACACAGCCTTGAATCCGCCGCCGCACGCGCGCCCACACGACAACAAAGAATCTCAACGCATGGTACCTCTCTCTGTTTTTGTCCGGACAACGGCGCAGTATATGCACACCGCGCGATGAGTAACCGCTACTAAGTGCACGAAACCACGTTTGATGGAATGTCTGATCTGGCAATGTTGTTTAACCCACCTACCCGCCCTTTCGCCGGACGCTTAACACACTCGACGACCGCCCCGTGTGCGTAGAATCTAATCCACACGCGACGAGGATTATCTCACCCCCTGACACAGCGAGAACGTCGTCTTTTCAGATGACTATCCTCACGACTACCAGCTAGGCAACCCCGATTACGTGCACGGGCGAACCGATAGTTGGTCGTCCAGGATTCTGACCGAGTCTGACGGCGACTATCCCGAAGAGACGCCCAGAAAACGAGTCAGAATACGCGTACCCGTGGTCAGAAAGAACGGACGACAGCACAAGCTGACCGTCGTCAGACGCAGACCCCTGGCACCCAGGACCGAAGAGCCTCCTTCGTTAACGGTAGCCAGTCACACGCCACGAAGAATCGTGGTGACTCGAGTTAGGACTCTGGGTTTGGCTAACTCGATACAGAGCGATTTGGAGCCTGAAAGTTATCGACCAGAGATTGGACGACACAAGGTTACCATAACCAGACGAAGAAAACTTGAGTCGACTACTGTCTCGCCAACGACCACCGAGAAGAAGGCTAGAATCACCAGGAAGAAGCTGGTCGCTGTCAGACCCGTTCAACCGACACCTAGTTTCGCTATCATCACTACTGGTTTTTTCACCGCGTCTTCCGAGTACGATGAAGAGTACACTGAAGAGGGAGACGACGAGGAAGAGGACAAGCAAGATGTTACTTCCACCGTCACTCCGGAGCTAAAGGAACCGCCTAATGTTATCGACAGCAAACCCGAAGAGTTAGAGACTGAAGATAAGGTGGAGGACACTGCGGTGAAGGTAGTCGAAGAAACAACCACAGATGAACCAGTGATCATTACTGATAACTTCTTCTTCCCACCGTCTGATGACGAATATGAAGAGTACGACGAGTACTCGGACACGACCACTGAAAGTGGCAAGGAAGATCCTTCAACGACCACGTCGAAGGCTGAAGAGATTTCGGATAAAGATATAACCACAGAAGCTTCTGTATCGGAAAGAGGAGAAACCACGACGGAAACTGTTGAAACAACTGATAAGTCTGAAGAAGTGACGACCATGAAGGTAATTGATGATTCGGTTACACCGGAGAAAGATGAGAAGGTTGTTGAAGAAGAAACTCCAACTACTAAGTACCCTGAATATGAGGAAGAAGAAGAAAAACAAGAAGAAAATGAAGAAGAAAAACAAGAAGAAAAACAGGAAGGAAAAGAAGAAGAAGAAGAAGAGCATACAACAGTTGAGTCAGTGGAAACAACCAGTGCAGATGTTTCTGAAGAGCAATTTGAGACAACAACATCCACTGACGAGGAAACAACAACTGTTGAAGAAGAAGAAACTCACAGTACTGACTACCCAGAATCAGCTGAACCTGAAGCTCAAACTGAATCCACATACAGTGAAGAATCAACCGAAGAAGACATTCAACCTGACATTACAACAGTTCCAACTGAAGTTGAAGATTCTTCAACTACTGAAGATTCCCAGGAAAAAGAAATGGAGTCGCACGAACCAACTGAAACTGCCACCAAAGGTACATTGGAAGAACCTGAGGACTCGAATAAGAAGGTTGAGTCTAGTGTCACGGTAACTCAAAGTGATAAGAGCAGAGAATCTGAGACGATTGAACCTAAAGTTACAGTAACTCAATCTGAAAGTTCATCGAAGGAACTTGAAGACTCGAAGACATCTGAGGTTACTCAGTCCTCAGGAGATTCAGTCGTTCAGAAGGATTCAGAACGTTCCATGAAGAAGATCGAACCTCAAGTTACGATAACACAGAGTGAATCGAAGGATTCGAAACACCCTGAAGAGGAACGCACTGAAATCTCCAGCGTGCAGAATACTGCAGTTTCGGAGTCAGGGTTAGAAGAGAAGGAAGGGGCGTTAACGGTGCAACCGATCGTAGAAACCTCTTCACCCACATCTTCCTCCACATTCGCTAGCGTTCTGCCTCTGGAGACGTCCCGGTCGACGTCCCACGATTCCTCCGCCTCGACCTCGTTCGACGACACCGAAATACCTAGCGTGATCCCCCTGGAGGTCGATTACACCTCTCCAGAGACGAAGAGGACCTCCATGGTCCTCGAAACGACCCCCAGCCTCGATTCGTCGAAGGTGACGACATCGATCACGTCGCCGACGCCCGAGGACATCGAGGCTGGCTTAGCCGACGACCTCTATCTGTCCCTGTCGAGGCCGGACTTCCCCGAGATTTTACCCTCGAAACCGATCGCCGACGTGCACGAAACGATATCCACGCCCGACCTTGAACCCAGCACGAGCGTTTACTATACCGAGACGATCGTGACGTCGACACGCATGAGAACGTACACGTACGTGGTGACGCAACTGAACGGACTGGAGACGAAAGTGACATCCTCGACGACCGTCAGACCCAGAGTGACGACCCTTACGTTGACGGTGCCCGTCACGGTGACTGTCACTCCTACCGTGGAGACAACGAAACCCGCGTCGTCTGTGTATAGTCCAGTTCCTGTTGCTGGTGAGTAGCCCACGCCGGCTGTCCGAGCATTTTCTATGACGATCGTCGTGTGCCCCGAACCTCCCACATGATTAGATTGAACGATCAATAATTATATATGAATGATCAATATTAGACGATAAATGATGAGCACGATGATAAATGATGGATTGTGAATTTGAGATGTGGTGATACATATTGCCAAACTTGTATTTACCAGTCTTGTGTTAACCCTTTCTGTGTGTATGACTAAAAGTGTGGTAATGGGGTACGTATTTGGGGACCTAGGGATTTGATAGTTTAGAAATTTGGGACTGTATTTGGGGAATTTTTATCATTTAAGATTTATGTGGGCGTTTAGGGAGTTAGGACCTAGGGATATGGGGATCTAAGAGTTTGGGAGTCTAGGGATATGGAAATCTAGGGAATGGAGAATCTAGGGATTTGGATGTCTAAAAATTTCACGATGAGAAAATGTGAGAAATTAGATATTTGACAATTCTAGGAATTTGGGAATTTGGATATATGGAAATCTAGGGATTTGTGGATCTAGGAGAAGGGAATTTTAGGAATTTAGAGATCTAGAGATTTGAAAATCTAGGGATTTGGATATCTATAAAAATGTGAAAAATTAAGTATTTGGTAAATCTAGGGATTTTTAATTTTTTTTTTATTTGAGGGTCTATGAATATGGAAATTGGGAACATAGAAATTTAGAGGTTTGAAGATCTAGGGATTTGGATATCTAGGGATATGAAAATCTAGGAACTTGAAAATCTAAAGATTTCGAAATCTAGAAATTTAAAGATCAGAGTTCATAATCCGTCAAAGTGACCAAAATTTTCGGGCCACACGACGATCTATGTAAAATATATTCTTTAGACTAATGGAAACTTCTCTCTCCCCCTCGAGACTGTACATACTTGTCTCACTTCAAATTGGCTTATGGCGGTCGAAATTGTTCCCTGTACAATAGAAGTGTATATACCTGTAAATGAAGAACCAACATATATTGTACATACTGAATTTTCCGTTCTCGTATATTTCGTCTGCTCTGTACATTTTTTTTTTCTGTCGAATACTCGTTTCCTCTGTACTCTGAAAGTATACGTGATCAGTGTTCGGACGTCCGTTCGGGCCGAACAGCTGTACAGTTTCTAGATTGTTCAGGTAAACCGATTCGTGTAACGTGTACATTGTCAGCCGGACATTTGTCGACGCGAAAACGTGACTCTGTTGTAATCGCTTCACTGTGGAATTGTAACACGACAGGAGAATACGAAGCGAAAGATGAAGAAGGCCGAAGGTTCAACTTAGCTACTCGCGTGATGTCGAATGGAGTCGAGGTGATCGTTGCCGGTCCAACGCCGGCACTACGATGGGAGAATTCTATGCCTCAACCTACGCTGACATTGTCCGACACGGTTGTCATGATGCTTCCTCAAGATAAGCCCAATGAATTTGTCACCAAGACGTGTACCACCACGTTCACGTATCTCACTACGATCACCAAGGACGGCACAACTACCGTTTCCACGGAACAACAGGTAATAATGTTAATACTTCGCTGCCGACTGTTTAGATGCACGTTTATGTTCTAATGTTGAGATTACAGGGCAATTTATGTTGGAATTGTGGACCGTAGAGAATAATTTATGTTGAAATTGTTGGGGAGGACAGTTTATGATGAAATTATTATTGATTGTAGAGAACAATTTATTGTCAAAGTATTCTCAATCTAATCTAACTTGAAATGATCCACTTTAACCTAATCTAACCTGAGATAATCTACCTTAATCTAACCTAACCTGAGATGATCCAGCTAATTTAATCTAACATCAATCTATCTCTAGCCTAATCTAACCTAATCTGAATTGACCTGTCTTAACCGAACCTAAGTCATAATGTAACTTAGCCTAATCTAACCTAATCTGAATTGACCTGTCCTAACCGAACCTAACCGTAAGTTATACCTAGCTAAGTCATAACGTAACCTAACCTATTCTAACCTAACCGAAAGTGCCCTGTCCTAACTGAACCTAACCGTAAGGTACACCTAGCTAAACCATAACATAACCTAACCAAACCTAACAATAATTTTTACAAATCTTGCAAAATTTGATCTAATCTAATTATAACCTAGTCATAATCTAATCTAACCATAACCTAACCTAATCCAACAGTAACCTCCCCTAATTTTACCTAACCCCAAACAGATAAAATAGTGTCCCAAAGTTCATAAACCTTAGATAATATGAAATTAAATAATTTCACATCTTAACGTTTGAATATCGTTTAAAATACGTTCAACATAATTTTACCTCAAACTTGAAATAATTGAAGGTGATAGCCAACACAGCGACGGAAGAACGTCACCGGAAACCAGGTTCAGAGACCGCAGCAGTAACCCTAGACGCGTCGCCGACTCTTCGGACAGAGGTGTTCAAAACGACCTACACCTACTTAACTCTGAACACCGATCACTCGAACGTAAACGATGCTCTAGAGAGCAGCACGAAGGTGATAACGAACACGGTAACCGCTCCTCAGCATTATCTTCACATGATCCTCGAGCCATCCGAAGCACCACGACCGGAAACGAACACGTACCTCAGTACCAGGATGTTGGAGAAGACTTTTATGGAGGATGGACGAACCAGAATCGAAACTACCAGTGACACTGTTACTCAGGTTAATATTTATCAGACGATTTTCAATATCTTGTAGGGGTTATTGGAGAACAGGTCGTAAAGGTTATTCCGTATGCTAGTGAAAGTATGGGGTCATGTTAGGAAATTTATAGTGGAAATAATATGAAAGTATGATACAGGAAGAAGTGATGTGGAGAACAGTTGGTTATATTTGTTATCGTGAATGTATCTTTAATTCTATTAAATCTTTTGTCAAACCTTGAAAGATTTTTAAAGTAGTCAAGTGAATTAATAATAAATAATAATAGTAAATAAATCTTTGTAGCTGATAGTCACAGAATCTGCACCACCACCTCGACCAACCAGCGTCACCACCACGTTAACAGCTTTGGATAGCACGGAGGAGAGCATGACCGACGTGATGAAGACTTATTATATCACCTATACGTATTATAACACCTTCCTAGAGAAAGGCAGCACCGTAGTTCGAACGAACGTTGCGACATCGACCGATTTGGTGCTGGAGAAAGTACCTGTCAAGAAGACGACCACGAAGACCACCCTAGTCAACCCTACTCCGGAACCAATCCAAATTTTTGCCACGAAAACCTATTTGACGACATTCACGTACTTCACCACGCTACTTCAGGTAATTATTTTAACTGTAAAATGTTTGTTAAGAATTTTTAGTGCATATTTCTGATGTGTCGTGGGTTGGACATGATTTGAACTTTTGGTAATTTGGGAGCTTGAGGATTTGGGGATTTGAAAATTTGGAGAGTTTAAGGATTTAAGGGTTTGAAGATTTGGGATTTCAGGATTTGGGGAGTTCAAAGATTTGAGGGTTTGAGGATTTGGGGATTTGAGGATTTGCGGATCTGAGGGTTTGGGTATTTGAAGATTTGGGGATTTGAAGATTTAGAGATTTGAGGATTTGGAGAGTTCAAGGATTTGAGGGTTTGAGGATTTGGGGCTTTGAGAATTTGGAGAGTTTGAGGATTTAGGATTTGAGGATTTGGGGAGTTCAAGAATTTGGAAGTTTGAGTATTTAGAAGTTTGGAGAATTAGAAATTTGAGGAATCAAAGCTTTGAGGTTACGAAGATTTAAGCATATGGAAATTCGTGGTATTGACGATTTTTGATTATTCGAAGATTTGAGGATTTCCGCTTTAAAAATAACACATTATTTACAAAGAAATAAAAAGTGGTCATATATGAATCAACTTTCTCGTTTCATTACAGGCTGGACCAGACGGAGAAACCTCGACAACGGTCTCCTCCAGGTCCCACATCGTAGAGAACGTAGTCACCGAATCAATTGCACCAAGCTTATTAGATGCTGGCTACATGAATGCTTTGCTAACCACCGCACACCACTCCGATCCAGTGAAAAACGTCGTCACAGGATCGACCATCATTTTCTTCGACGAAGAGGATCAAATAGATCCTACCACAACCAGCAGTTTCCTGGAAGCAACCTCTTCAATCGAAACACAGAATGATGAAGCAGTCTCAGCAAGTTTGGTGTCTACGGAAGCGTCTTCGGTTGTCAATGAATCGAACTTGAAGCCCTCTGAACAGATCACTCAGGTAATTAATCATCTTATTAAAAAAAAAAAAATTTATTACTTAAGTAACATTAAGTCAAATTTTACTAAAATTGAAGGTACATTGTCAAGTATAAGAAATGTGTGATTACAAAGGTAGTCAAAGTAAAAATTCTAAAAACAATGTTTCTTTTATCTTTATTTCAATTTACGAATATTTTATATATGTACTGTATGTAGATAAGTGTAGTGTTTATTCCAGGATTATAGTGTATGATGTTCGTTTTAGGAACAAAATGTAACATCCTCAGGGGAGACCGTTCAAAACAAGAAGCCAGCTAATCAGAACACCAGCGATCTTCAAGTGAGCAACCTCCTCAGTCTCGGATCCTTGGGAATCAATAGTTTGTCCGCCCTGGGGCCGGTTATCACCGCGATGGCGGGTTTGCTTCAAGGAAAGACGTCAGCAACCCGGAGAAACGACACTATACCGCAAGCGGAAGTTCAGGAAGTAACCACTCAGAGGTCGCCGATTTACATTCCTGTGGCCGAGTTCGCCGATGGCGATATAGAGGCTGCTGAAAGCCAGAACATTGGTAAGGAAATACCTGCCAGTTTCACTTAACATTTTCCTGTAAACTATACTTCGTTTTCACTAACATCTACGTAACTATTCGATATCGTACTGTTGTGAATTTACACTCTTCAGCATGTTGACCGTAACAGTGAAAAATGGCGTTTGTGGTCGGACATATAATACAGAAATGATTTATCTGAAAAATCATCTAGATAATTTTGTATCTGGAAGATAATTTTTTCATCTGGAAGATAATTTGTTATCTGGAAAATCATCTAGATAATCTTTTATCTGAAAAATCATCTAGATAATTTCAACCGAAATATAGAATTGAATGAATTAACGATGTGTTCGTCTTCAAGGTACTCATCTGGCGAACTTAAACCACAACTACATCGAGACACGTCACAAAGTGGCCTCCAGTCTGGCAGACGGTATTCCGATCTCTCCAGGAGAAGTGATCACAGCAAACAGCGACGTGATCATCGGCAAGCCCGGAAAGATGGCGCCGAGACCGCCCCAGACGTTCTTAGAGGACGAAGAGCACATCGGTATGAAGCCACCGCCATTACCAGTACCAAATATACCGGTACACCCGGTTCTGGAAGTTCTGGAGAACGATCGAGACGATTCTAAGCCGCAACAAACTCTTCAGGGTCACAAGGGACCTCAGATACAGATATATCCAGCTCATCAAGTCTATGAAGAGCATTTGAAGATACCGGTGTCGATGCCCATCGACACGAATCAGGGTTCGATACCCAAACAGCCTCAGAAGTTGCATTCCATTCAGTCCCCGCCTAAGAGGATGGGTTCGAAACAGGATGTTCTGGAAAATGATCCTTTGTTGAAACCCCCGGATAGACCTAACGTTGAGCAGTATGCTAATCCGAATTTGAAGTTGAACGAGCCGGAGTGGAGTCCTGAGAAGCCGAGGAGACCTTGGAGCGCTAAGGATCCTCTGAAACTGTCTCCACCGCATCCGCAATTTGATCAGGTATGGTTAGGAGCAAGTCCGATTTCCCAAGGGAATGCATTGTCAAGGATTTGTTGATTTTTATGAACTTTTATAAGAACTCCAGATGAATGAGAGGTAAACTATAATTTTTTCAGAAGATTGACTCGGTGAAGCCACCACTAGAGAAGCCATGGCCCACACTTCACTCCGAGGACCAGAAACGACCACCATGGGCTCAGAGGGATCCTCTGCTCCCCGATACCTCCATCGTCATTCAAAGTTCCGAACCCAAACCCAAACCCGCGGAGCCAATAGTTCATCAGGTACCACACGTGATCGACAGATCGACTGGACAACCATTGCTGGTCAACATCCAACCCAGTCAGGTAGCCAATGTGGTGATTCCTCAGGGTGGGACTCAAGCTTTGATATTCGGTGACACGAGTGAACCACATATCAGTGGACAGTACTTTGACGATCCTTCACCGTACCCTGAATCTGAAGTTGGATTGGGCTTCGTTGGAATTCAAAGGGTAATTGCAGTTTGCGATTTTCATTTATCGAAATTTGAATAATTGTAGCAAACTTAAAAATGTCATATGATAGCAATATGTATACAATATATTATATATGTACAGAAATAAATAAAATTGCTAAATATTATCTAGGTGGAGGACCTGCCACAGTATTCCAACGGAAAGGACCCAGCGGACTACATGGTCCCACCATCGCCACCTCTGAACTTCAAGACCCAGCTCGACAAACACTCTTCGCACAATCGTCCAATGATCCCATTGTCACCAGGTCGTTTCGAGTACGACAGACCGCAGGACAAGTTGGAAGCTCCCATGGGAAGACCCGAGAAAAAGCCATCGGACGTGCACCTGATCAAACACCCTGACGGTTCAGGTACTCTAAGTGGTCAAGGACACGTGCACACGGAGATCTTGGTGCACCACAGACCGGAAACGGTGAACATTCGTCCGCAGGGTGTACCACATCCGTCTCACGTTCTGTCCAACAATCATTTACCACCGAGAGGTCAATATCCTAAGCTACCGAAGCCCGCAGACCCAAATACTCCACCGAGGAGGACGGAAATGTCCGGTTCGTCGGAGAATGCTCATCGATACATCCTGTTGCCGAAGCCGGACTCCGGGAATGAAATACTTTTGAATAGCAATTGGAAAGACAAGAAACCGCCGAGGATTTTGGTGAATAATAGAATGAGACCGCGTCCTCCTTTGAGGACTACTACTGGTCGTCCTTTGGACAGACCTATGTACGTTGAGAGGCCTAACGTGAGGAAGCCTGTTTATAGTGGGTCTCAGAGACCCCCGGTGAAGAACCAGAATACCTTTGTGCTGCCACATCGACCACCGACGAACCCGCAGATTCATCATGAACCACCTAGGATGTCCACATCGAAGCCAGATGTGAAGGAGGTGACAGAGAGACAACCTTCGTTTGGATCTCGTCCTCAGGTGAGTAACCTGGTTCAGATGTAATTAACAGAATTTGTTGAGTAAAGAATTTATTGAAGTTTGCTGAGAATATAGGGTATCGTGTGTTAGGATAACTTTAGTGACAGCAACAGTCAGATCCAGTGAGGTAATTTAGCAGTTTACGTAGCAGTGTTTTACCTTTGGGCCAATGTTATGTTGATCTGGTCCACCTTACCCTAACTTACTATCCTAACTCTTATTCAGGCTATATCTTCTTTTGAAAATATATACCACCTACCTATGTTACCTATGAAAGGTAATCTGGAAGATATCAAATACAAAGATGTTTATCTTTACAGCACGTAGACGTTCAAGACAGACCACTGCACTTCTACCCTGAAAACAAACGTCCTACGAATGCAGTTCCATTGAGACCTCAAACGGAAGAGCACATACCAACAGGAGCGATAGAGTACCACAATCCCTCCAAACCCAAGACAAAACCAGAACCCACAAAGCCAGCAGTGAACAGTCAGCATCAGACCTTTGATCAGACTCCGCCAAATCAAGGACAGCCAGAAACGTGGCAGAGTGGCAGTCAGACTGAAAAGACCTTGGATTCCGAAAGTGAAGCCTCGGAGCAGGTGAAATACCATAACCCAGCGAAGGAGGTTCAAAAAGATAAACCGACGGAGGATGCTACAGTTAGTCAAACTAACAATTCAACTAAGAACACATATGCGGGATCGAAACAGGTGGATCACCAGAGCCAGAAACCTGCGTGGTTGAATCAGGGGGCGCCATTTACTCATAAAACTATTCCTACGTCAACCCAAGTACCATACGGACCGAACTATTACAACACCAAGCTGCAGGAGATGCCGATCGTGCAAGGAAAGCCATTTGGGGTCTACAGTGGCCACGAAGACGCAATGACGTACGGTTATAAGTGGAAGGAGGGTAAACCTGATTACGAGATAGTGCAGGGTGTACCCTCGACTTATTACGGTACCCAGAAGCCATCGAGTCACAAGAATCAGCAAGGTGAACATACATCCACCCCACAGCCCCATGAACGGGATGACACCATAGATCTGAAGCCACCAGCCATCATCCCACAGTTCATGCCCGACTCTGACAAGCCTGGCAGACTTTATCCCAGACCAAGTAAACCGGAAACTAGACCCGTTTCGTACCCCAGGCCCAAGGTTCCGACTCAGCCAGAAGCTAGACCAAATCAGACGAGGACGAGCCCTGAAGACAAGCCAGATTTGGAGTCCTTCAAGAACGATACTCAGGGTAGCAAGGTGAACCAGAGCCACCTGCAGTTAGGTGGTTTCGTGGATCTGAATTGGGACAGTGGTGTGAAGGTTTCGGAGACTCAGAGTAACAGGAATGAGACGGTGAAAACTCAGTTCAGGAACAGTACGACTCCCTATCCTGAAGAGCAGTTCCCCCAGTCGGACATGGGGATGAGTCCAGAGAATAGTCGTCCTACGGTGACCCAACCGGAATATGGACAAGGAACAAGGATCCATCCAGAGTACCCACATATCATCACCAAACCCAAACCTCAGGTACCCGGACCAATAACCATCTCTTCTGGCCATAGCAAACCTGAAAGACCTAACATAAGGTTCTCCATGCCTGTGGAGGCAATGGGCGAGGAAGTGGACAGTAAGACCCAGACTGAAAGACCACCCAGCATGTTGCTCACGAAGAGTGACTCCACTGACACGAAGAAGAACGATGAGTCTCTTGAAACGTCTTATCAGACTAACTTCGCGTTATCAGACGCGAATCAGGGTGACTCAAACATTAGGATTCGTCCTGCTGAAACGTCTACCGACATGTTGAGCAGCATGGAGGGAATGAGTGTGCCATCCAGAGACATAATGCCACCACCCCTGAGGCCTACTATTGGCTCGAGTCAGTCGAACAAGAACGAGGAAGAGGATTTGAAGCCACCACCCATACCTTCGCGAGATGTCGTCGGTCTATCACCACCTCCTGTCGACATTACCACAACCAGTAGACCTACTGAGGACAGGTTCTCGTTTGGAGTTGCCAACGAGTCTGGTTTGAAGCCTCCTCCTAAGTATATTCCTCTGAAGGAGTCATCTGTGGCACCTCTACCAAGTGTCAGCATGGTTCCACCTAGTCCCAGACCTTCCGTTGCCAGACCCTTCATCGTGGAACTACTGTCTCAGGTGAATTTCAGCTTAAATCTGTTCAAAACTTACTCGAAGACTTTACTTAAACTATTCAGATATTGTTTAAACTGTTTAGACTTTGCTTAAATTGCTTAGACTCCACAGTTACAGTTGCTTCATAAGTAGTTCTGCTAACTGCGATTTGAGCTGACTCGAATTCTGAACATACTAGGGTGACCGAAGCAAATCACATTTATTTATTATGGTTCGTGTGTATGACAGGACATGGTACCACCACCTCCAGCAACACAGACCACCAGACCCCTCGAAATTGCTACAGTTAGACCCGCAGTTGCAGTTTCTGGGTCCATTCAGATTGCAACAGCAGTGGCAACTTCGCACATCCCAGTGGTGCAGGATATGGAATCGAAGATTCCGATCATACATGGCACAGTCGATCTCCCGGTTGTCGTGGATGTACCAGAGATCCTCAGACCGGTTGAGACCAGGATGACGGAGCACGTCAGCATCTACACCGTGAGGCCTTTCGACACCAGACCAGTGTCCAGGTACAGATCTTTTATTTTAAATTACCTAGAGTGACTGAATCTCTTGTCACGTCAAATCTTGCAGAATATCGGTACAACCCACTACCATGCTGTCTTCGAACATGGTGATTCCGACGAAATTGAGACCACTACAGGTGAATCACATTCAACCCAGCAGATCTTCGTCAACGAGTCGAGAAGTTGAACCAACTAGGTCCCACAACTTTGAGATTCCCAGAAATCCCGTGAAACGTCCGGAGC